>CM059446.1:37792720-38534386 GCA_030390025.1 Squalus acanthias
CCCTGCCCATTATACACCCCGTCCGTTATACACCCCACCCGTTTTACACCCCGCCTGTTATACACCCTGCCAATTATACACCCGCCCGTTATACACCCCGCCCGTTATACACCCCGCCCGTTATACACCCCGCCCATTATACACCCCGCCCGTTATACACCCGCCCGTTATACACCCTGCCTGTTATACACCCTGCCCGTTATACACCCTGCCCATTATACACCCTGCCCGTTATACACCCTGCCCGTTATACACCGTGCCTGTTATACACCCTGCCCGTTATACACCCTGCCCATTATACACCCCGCCCGTTTTACACCCTGCCTGTTATACACCCTGCCCGTTATACACCCTGCCCATTATACACCCTGCCCATTATACACCCTGCCCGTTATACACCCCGCCCATTATACACCCCGCCCATTATACACCCCGCCAATATACACCCCGCCCGTTATACACTCTGCCTGTTATACACCCTGCCCGTTATACACCCGCCCGTTATACACCCTGCCTGTTATACTCCCTGCCCGTTATACACCCTGCCCGTTATACACCCCGCCCATTATACACCCCGCCCGTTATACACCCTGCCTGTTATACACCCTGCCCGTTATACACCCGCCCGTTATACACCCTGTCCTTTATACACCCTGCCCATTATACACCCCGCCCATTATACACCCCGCCCATTATACACCCCGCCCATTATACACCCGCCCGTTATACACCCAACTCATTATACACCCCGCCCGTTATACACCCGCCCGTTATACACCCAACTCATTATACACCCCGCCCGTTATACATCCAACTCATTATGCACCCTTATTGATTGGTGAGCAAAGGTGACAACAGGTTTTTGTTCCATTGCTACCTGTAATCTCCATTTTAAAGTGGATGTAAGGAGAAAAATGAGGGGAAAAAAGTGCTTGTTAATGATCGTGAACACCTTGTTAAAAGCGTCTGCTTGGAAATGTGCAGATTTATATAGGGAAGGGGGATGTAAACATAAATTAAGTCTCGATCTTCCATTCAAAACAGGAATTGGTGAAATTAAAGAAGGGCAAGTACATCTAAGTCGATTTTGACCTCAGTTGACCATCAGCATTTCCATTGTATGACATATTTAAGATAGTGTACATGTATTTCTAAACTACATCAAGAAAATAGAAGACAAGCATTTGGTTCTGTGCTGTTCGAATAGGAATAGATGAGATGGTCTTTGTAATTTATTTCAATAGTCCGGAACAACATGACCTTACAACTGATATGATTAGATAGTCGAGGTTTAGTTTGAAGTGAGTTTTGTAGAAGGAGCAGGCTATTACAAATTGATGGACTGTAATTAAATATACTTAGGATACAAATAGGAAATCCAGTTTATTTCAGTTGAGAAATATATAAAATAGAAATATAGGGACACAGAACAGGTAAACCATCAAATGGAGAATAAGAAACAACATGGATTTGCTTTAATATAGCATCTTATGAAGTCTTTCAAAATGTCTCAAAATGCTACACGTACATTTAGTAACTTTGAAGCAAGTGATGATGGCAGCTATTTTCCACACAGCAAGATCCCATAAACAGCAAAGAGCTGAATGACTACTTAATCTGTTCTTGGTGGTATTGGTTAAGGAAGGAATGTTTGCCAGGACACGGAGGGACTTCCCTGCCCTTCATGGGATCTTTCATGTCCACCTGAACCACTGGAACAGGCAACGGGACCTTGGCTCAACCATCCACCCAAACCTCTGGCAGTGCAGCACTCCCTACTACACTGGTGTGTCAGCTTATTAGTGCAAACTCACAGCATTCTGATCCAGAGGTGAGAATACTACTGACTGAGCCCATACAATGCACATAAAAGGTAATCACAGGGTAAATAGTTGTTATAAGGAAGGACAGCTGTAAGAAACACAAAAGTAAAATTAATAAGAGCCTGTAGTAGATATGATAAATGTGAGTAATCAAGGGTCACAAAGAATTCTGAATGTGCCACCCTAACCAGAACGCAGTCACAAGCATCTCCAAGATGCTCTGTACTTGGAAGTAATATGTGGGATAAGGTAGAAAATGGCTGAAGCCGAGGAGGAGCATGAGTTTGATATGATTGGCTTGAAATATTTCAAACAGATTAAGATACTGTTATAAGACAGGATCGGGCAGTAATAAAAAAAACTAACATTGTAAGGGAGAAATAATTCGAATTGGGTGCAAACCTGAAACCAGGATAAAGAAAATGACAGTGAAGGGTGAACTGACACAAGATTTAAACAAAACTGCTCTTGAGAATCATAGAATCATAGAATGGTTACAGCACGGAAGGAGGCCATTCGGCCTGTCGAGCCCGCGCCGGCTCTCTGCAAGAGCAGCTCAGCTCGTCCCACTCCCCCTGCCCTTTCCCTGTAGCCCTGCAAAATTGTTTCCTTCAGGTACTTATCCAATTCCCTTTTGAAAGCCATGATTGAATCTGCCTCCAACACCTTTTCAGGCAGTGCATTCCAGATCCTAACCACTCGCTGCGTAAAAAAGAAGAAACCAACCCAACAAAGGACAGAGCATCTGGGAGAACATGTGACTCAGAATTAAGGGTTAGAAACAAAAATCTGCATAAATAAGATTCTGATATTTCAATATCCTTCAATCCATTTTTAAATATATTTGAAAGTATATGTAGGTGGGAAGATGGGCAACAGAGGGAGAGAAAGCTTCAAAGCGTTTTGTTATTTCTTCATTTTGTCATTTGTCAGTTATGAAGTTACCAAATCAAAGATTTTTGTGTGTATCTTTCTATGTTGATATATCTATTTTCTTCTGTGTCCATTTATTTGACCATTGATTTACTTTGTCCATCTCTGCATGAAACGGATTACTTTTTCCATCTCTGCATAACAGATAGTTAGTTATCATATAGGTGCCAGGAAACAGAAAATAATTAGAAAGTGTTTTGGTAAAACATTTCATCAAGTTGTTTTGTTAGTTCCAGAATTATCTCAAGTAATTGCTTAAGTTCAATAAAGTGTTCTTTTTCCAGGGAATACCTGTGATATCAGGCCTGAGCGGGGAATCCACCTGGAGTTAAAATCGGGGCCTTAGGTGACATTCTAACTTTGGACAAATGAAGATATGATTGCCAGGCTGCAGTTAGTCTAATGGCACAGTGCAGAAGAGAATTGCTACTGCATGTAGGGTATTGTGGGTACATCAGGACAATCTATGCTTTGCTCACTTCACTGGTAGCTGTTCAAAACCTCCGTCTGTTATGCCACTTAACTGCTAATTTAGCTGATTTAGATGTGTGAAAGGAACCTTATTACAGGTGTGTTGTGATTGGATGGTTTTCCGCTGATCCCAACTAATGTTTCGTGAATTTCAGAACCACATTGTCCTAACCTTGCACATTGATTGGTGGGTGTTTTCCTGTACAAAAGGTACAGTAAGAAAGCTTTCCTAACTACAGATTATACACTGAAGAGGTTAGTGACAGTGTTCTGCTGAGGACATGTCTCCCCTCCCCCAGTGAAATAAACACTAACCTGGCCTTCAGATAAGACATTAGACTGAGGGCCTGTCGGCCTGATGGCATGATTTGCAGAACAGCAGGGAGTTCTCCCAGTGTCCTGGCTGACATTCTTCCCTTAACCAAAAACAGGCTAACTGGTCATTCATCCCACTTGCTGTTTGTGGGATCTTGCAGTGCAAATTGGTTGTCACATTTGCCTCCATAACAACACTGATTGTAATTTAATTGTAATTTGTGAAGCATTTTGGGATGTCCTAGAGACACGATAAAGTGCTTTATAAATTCAAGTTCTTTTTCTCCTTTCTAAGCAGAAAGCAAACACAATCCAACAATGAAATTGATGGGATTGGGAATTGAAATTAATTCCCGCTGCTCTGTGACACTACACTTTGGTGCTCCAAGGTGCAGATGATTGTACTGATTTTCAAAGGCATCTTACTTAAAATGAGCTTGTATAATGATTACAGACCCATGTTGGGCCTTTACCTTTGTCACTGAGCTATCTTGGCCATTCAGGAAGGCTGCATTATGCTGCATAACAGAATGATGAGATTCGGATCTGCACCTGCATTTCCCTACAGAGTGAGCTTTTGACTTCAATCATACTTCTGTGGGCAGTCGCTTGCTGTATGGAAGAATAGGACAACTCTACCTCCCAATAACATTCCCTTGCTTTGTTTTGTTGGAGACCACAAAAAGGAGAGGGAACACCATTGTTCCACGGAAGCTCAGCATAAGCTCGAGGAACAGCACCTCATCTTTCGTTTAGGCACTTTACAGCCTTCCGGACTCAATATCGAGTTCAACAATTTCAGATCATAAACTCGGCCCCTACCACATATGTATACATTTTATCCACCCTTTTGGTTCGTGCCTTTTTCCTTTTTTTCTCTCTCTCTCCCCCTACGGCAGCTGTCTCTCATTCTGCCAGCATTTCACACTTCATCTTTTGTTTCTTAACCTGTCCCATTACCATCTCGTCTTGCCTTGAGCATCTCTTAATGTCTCTACTTACCATAGTTATTCCTCCCCCCAGCCTCCCCCTTGCATTTTTATCTGTTTCATTTCCTGCTCTTTTCTCAGTTCTGACAAAGGGTTTCGACCTGAAACGTTAACTCTGTTTCTCTCTCCACGGATGTTGCCTGGCCTGCTGAGTTTTTCCAGCGTTTTCTGTTGTTGTTACCACTGAATGTCTGCTTGGTTGCTGTGACTGGAGGCTCAAAGGAATGTGGAACAGCAAGCACGTCAAATGCTACTGGTGAATGGTAGGTGGCCGTAAATGGCCCCAAAGCCTTGTTATGAATACTGCTCCACTAATGGACTGTTCTGTTGTGGGGATATATTGGCCGCCCATTCAGGAGATCCATCTGTGTCTTGTCTCTCCCTGCTACATGTTAAAGTGCTGATCACTCTTTCAAAACAATGTATTGAGTGCCCTCCCTCCATGTATGAATTTTACTACTATTACATTGTTTCGCTGCAGGACAGTGCAGTGCTGAGGGAGTGCTGCACTGTCGGAGGTGCCGTCTTTCGGATGAGACATTAAACCGAGGCCCCGTCTGCTCTCTCAGGTGGACGTAAAAGATCCCATGGCACTGTTTCAAAGAAGAGCAGGGGAGTTCTCCCCGGTGTCCTAGGGCCAATATTTATCCCTCAACCAACATAACAAAAACAGTTTATCTGGTCATTATCACATTGCTGTTTGTGGGAGCTTGCTGTGCGCAAATTGGCTGCCGCGTATCCTACATTACAACAGTGACTACACTTCAAAAGTACTTCATTGGCTGTAAAGCGCTTTGAGACGTCCGGTGGTCATGAAAGGCACTATATAAATGCAAGTCTTTCTTTCTTTTTAGGAAGACTGACTGTCTTGAGAGGAGGGAGTGAAAGTGTTGAAGCAGACATTCACTTTACATTCAGTTCCAAGCTGTTGGTTGGGCTTCCTGGAGACAAAAGAGCATATATTGGAAATGTCAGTAATTTTACCACCCAATTGCTGTCAAGCAGAAAAATCGTACTCCAGGCAGTAAGTGTACTTCTGGCAGTCTTATTGTCCTGCCACATTTTCTGATGACAGTGAACGCTTATTGCTAGGTACGTTTGGAATGTTATCCTGATATAAAGAAACACCATGTGAGGATGTCACCAAAGGGGAATTTATCTTTATTGAATTGCTTTGCCATTCTGAGCTTTAATTACGCTCGGCATAACATAAATGTTTAAGACAGTCACGTGAAAGATCTTCGTCCACTATTTTAATGGAGGCATTGGCCCTGAACTCTGACGGGAGACAGGGGGAACCAGCAGAGAAACGATTGTAAATGGCCTTTTTCTATCATTTGCGCCATTTTCCTGAGTGCTCTGCCAGTCTCCTGCCAGAGTTAAGGTGAGAGACCAGGAGAATCCCCATGGAATTTCAGGGTCATTAACCCATCTAAAATAAAATCCTTCCAGCGCTAGTATCACGGCCAATTTCAAGGCTGTTTATTTCCCCCCAAAATCATTTATTTCTTCATAAATTCATGTAATATGGCATTTATTTTATCCTTTCCATATTCTAGCAGTAATCGCTCCACCTTCAACTTTATGGGCAGTTGATGGTGTAACTGAGAAACAGAGGGTTCAATAATAATGCAGTGGGAAAGAACAGGAAAAAATAACTTGTATTTATGTAGCACCTTTCAGAGCTCCAGGATGTCCCAAAGCACTTCACAGCCAATGAACTGCTTTTGAAATGTAGTCACTGTAGTTTTGTAGGGAAATGTGGCAGCCAATTTGCACACAGCAAGGTCCCACAGAGTAATAAGATAAATGACCGGCTAATTTTTTTTAAAAAATGTGTTAATTGAAGGATAAATGCTGGCTAGGGCATCAGGAGAACTCTCCTGTTCTTCAAATAGTGCTGGGTAGAACAGGTAGATGGGACCTCAGTTTTGTATCTCATCTGAAAGATAGCGGCCGGAATTTTCTTTACCTGGGCGGGTCAGGTGCGGGCGGTCGCCGTGGTGGGTCGGGACCCCGTTGTTATTTTCATCGCACTCCTCAGAGCGACTTTCCCTTGAAGGCGCCTATAAGGCAGGCCTGCGCGTTTCCCAGCCCTGTTAAATGATGCGGGTCTGATGACATCATCGATGACTCATTTGCAGCCGGGATATTTAAAGGAGCCATGTCCACATTGCATTTGAAGGTTCATCTAGCAGTGTGCAGGCTGAACATTTTAGCTTTTGGGTCTTGCTCAGCCTTGCACACAGAGGCAGAGGGCTGCACCCAGGTTCTCAGATGATTCGCTGCATATGCTTGTGGAGGGAGTGAGAGCACGCAGGGAGGTCTTCTTCCCTTCTGATGGGCGTAAAAGAACTCCCCAGGAGACCAAAAGAGCCTGGTTAAAGATAGCAGAGGAGGTCAACAGCAGGGATGTTGTGATGAGGACCTGGGTGCAGTGCCGAAAATGCTTCAATAATCTCATTAGATCAGGAAAAGTGAGTGCAAAGCCACAATCAACTTCATCCTGCTGTGCCTCTCATCACATCCCCATCACTCTGCCTTCCCAAACTTGCTCCTTACTCACACCAACTTACCTTGCACATCCACCCATCCCTCTCTCTCTATCTACATTATCACATCCCCATCTGACAAACCACCCCTCACACTCACCCTCATCCTAATGCAAGCATACCAACTAACAACATGTAAGGAGGCCATTTGGCATTGCCACCCCACTCCATCATAGTCTCCCTCTAAAGATGTTACCCATCCATTGCTTACACTAATTCCATCACTCTCACTCAAACTTCTCTTCTTTCCCTCCTTGCAGGAGAAGAGAGCCCAAGGTAAGAGGGAGAGGGAGAAAACCGGAGGTGACCATCATTGGCAACGTTGACTCCAGCAGAGGAGGTCGCCCTGGACGTCTCCGGAGTTGAAGTGCAGAGAATGGAGGAGTCGATCTCCAACATGAGCAGCACCATGTCGCAGGCGATGGTGACTGTAGGCTCTTCCATGGAAAGGATGGCCACCTGCATGGAGCAGCTAATACGCCACTCACACGAACACATGGTATCTATGGAGAATATATGGCAGAGGCTCATAGACCTCCTCTCTAGGAGGGATGTCAACGTAGACTTGGGTCCTCATGGCCCCACTGCTGTGCAGCAAGGTGCTCTCCAGCTCCTTGCTAGCAGGGAAGTGTGGGTGGCCCATGAGAGGGATGATGGTGAGAGGGGACATGGAAGTGGGGGGTCCTCTCAAAGCGTTCACACTTCTCCCCCATTGCCTCCCCCTCAGACAGAGCCCCAGATGCCTCCTGGGATCACGATGTCCGAGTCTGCCCCTGCACAGTTGGAGGAGGAGCAGACTTTGGCGGTGCCATCAGAAGCTCCAAAACCCAGAGGACGTCCGCCAAAAGTGTCTATGCAGTCGCAGCAGGGAAGTAACCAGACTGCCTTTACCTCTGCTGAAGCCACAGGGGTTGCACCTCGTAGAAGCACGCGTAAGAGAAAGATGACACACAAGTAGATGCACAATGGTAAGCACTTGGGTGTTTTAGAACTGTTTCTGTTAAGGTTCCGTTACTCTTACGTCACATATAAAACTATTTATTTTCACCACTTTCTGGCCATGCCCAATTTTGTCAGCTACTTTGGAAGTGGCTTCGTGAGTTGGAGTGAACGTTGAGACATAACGTTACCTCCAGCAATGGGGGTCAGTGTGAAAGGAATGGCTTGGTCATCGTAGGGATACTTTATGATGTTGTTCTGGGGGAGGGGGAACCTGGCGCAGCATGTGGCAGTCATTTGGGTAATGCATGAAGTTAAGTAAATCTGGCCATGATGAGGCCTCCCGGACAGCAATGTGCTCAGGTGTTGGTGGCATCTGGACCTCAGGTTTCTCCTGCTCCTTCTCCTCATCTTCCAGCTGATGCTCCTCCTCCTCCTCCTCCTCTTCCTCTGAAGAGGCTGTGCGCTCAGAGCCTTGCTCCTCATGCAGCACTAATCCTCGCTGCTGCGCTATGTTGTGCAAGGTGCAGCAGACAACGATGATTCTGGAGACCCTGGCTGGTGCGTGCTGAAGGGCTCCTCCAGATTTGTCAAGGCATCTGAAATGCATTTTCAGCATGTCTATTGTTTGCTCTATGACACATCTGGTGGAGATGTGACTCGCATTATAATTCTCCTTGGCCTCAGTACTTGGCCTCCTCAAGGGTGTCATGAGCCCCGTCTTCAGTGGATAGCCCTTGTCTCCAAGCAGCCAGCCAGAAAGTCTGTTTGGAGGAGAGAAGAGCTGAGGGAGGGTGGACTGGCGCAGGATGAAAGAGTCATGGCAGCTGCCAGGGAATTTGGCGCACACATGCATGATGATCTTACTATGGTTGCAGACCAGCTGCACATTGAGGGAGTGGAAGCCCTTGCAGTTCACAAAGACTCCTGGGTGATGATGCAGTGCCCTGATGGCCACATGTGTGCAGTCGATGACGCCCTGCACCCGTGGGAAGCCAGCCAGAGCAGCAAAGCCCAGCGCCTGCTTAGTAACACTGGCGTCATCAGTGGTAAAGTTGATATAATTGGCTGGCTTGTTAAACAGGGCATCGGTGACCTGGGTGATGCATCTGTAGGCGACCGACTGCGAGATGCCACAAATGTCTGCTGGAGCTAGAGGCAACGAATTTGAGGGTGCTGGTGACTATGACTGCCACTGGTAAGGCGTGTCCACCAGGTCCTCTGGGCTGGAGATAAGGTGCAAATGTCTGCGACGACCTGGCGCGATAGCCTGAGCCTCCTTTGGCACTGCTGCTCAACCATGTTGAGGGAGCTCATCCTCTGCCTGAATACCCTGTGTTGGGGGTATTGCCTCTGGCACAGTGCAACCATACGCTGATGCCCTCTGTCCTGTGGAGCATCAGGTCATTGAGGAGAAGGTTGGTGATGTTGCTGCTGCTGCTGGTGTGCCTGTTGCTGCTGGTGTTGGGGCTCATTGTGGTCTGATTCTGAGGACCAAGGTGTGACAGTATAAATGGCACCCATGCTGATGTAATAGATGGCAAGTCAAGTAGAGATTAGAGAAGCAATCTGTCAATGGTATGATAGGTAGTAGCAAAGAAGTGACAGTGGGTTCCGAATCTTCAGAAAAGACTGGCAAACTCTAGATACCTAAATCTGTGCTGAAAATGCACTCAGCAACAACATTTCCCTTAGGAAAGTAAGCAATGACCTTCCCTCCAACATAAGGTCAGAAATGGGGATGTTCGCTGATGACTGCACAGTGTTCAGTGCCATTCACAACTCCTCCGAAAATGAAGTAGTCCATGCCCGCATGCAACAAGACCTGTACGATATTCAGGCTTGGGCTGATAAGTGGCAGGTAACATTCATGCCACACAAGTGCCAGGCAATGACTATCTCCAACAAACGAGAGTCTAACCACCGCCCCTTGATATTCAACGGCAGTACCATTGCCGTATCCCCCATCATCAACATCCTGGGGGGTCACCATTGACCAGAAACTTAACTGGACCAGCCACATAAATACTGCGGCAACAAGAGCAGGTCAGAGGCTGGGTATTCTGCGGTGAGTGTCTCACCTCCTGACTCCCCAAAGCCTTTCCACCATCTACAAGGCACAAGTAAGGAGTGTGATGGAATACTCTCCACTTGCCTGGATGATTGGCACCCCATCCACCACCTTAAACATTCACTCCCTCCACCACTGGCACACTGTGGTTACAGTGTGTACCATCTACAAGATGCACTGCAGCAACTCACCAAGGCTTCTTCGGCAGCACCTCCCAAACCTGCAACCTCTACCACCTAGAAGGACAAGGGCAGCAGGCGCATGGGAACACCACCACCTCTAAGTTCCCCTCCAAGTCACACACCATCCTGACTTGGAAGTATATCGGCCGTTCCTTCATCATCGCTGGGTCAAAATCCTGGAACTCCCTCCCTAACAGCACTGTGGGAGGACCTTCACCACACGGACTGCAGCGGTTCAAGAAGGTGGCTCACCACCACCTTCTCAAGGGCAATTAGGGAAGGGCAATAAATTGCCAGCGACGCCCACATCCCATGAAGGAATAAAAAAAACGTGTCAGGTGGTAGTATTTATTGTGCTTTCCATGCTCTGCAGTAATGACTTCGATCAATGGCCACTGAACTCCGCCTCAGCTTGACAGACGTGGTTCCCGAGCTGCGTGATTCCCGCGGTCTTGCAGTGAAATTGAAAAGGTATGGTTAAAAAGAGGGTTAAGGGTCTGACAACAAGCTGATGATCTAAATTAGGTCGCCCGCCTCTGTCGTTCGGGTCGCTGCCGCGTTGGCAAACGCGCCCGGGTTAAAGGCGCGAGGAGGCGGGATGACGGCGGGTTCCTGACTGGCTCCAATTTATTTCCACTTTCGCTCCTGACCCACCTCCAATCCCGCCCGCATGGACGAATGAAAATTCCGGCCAGCAACTCTGAAAATGCAGCACTCCTTCAGTATTGTACGGTAGTGTCAGCCTAGATTGTTTGCTTCAGTCCTGGAGTCGGGTTTGAACCCACAACTACTGTCAGAGACAAGCGTACTACTACTGACCTAGTATGACACTTCATGACTGAGGCATGACTGAGCAATAAACAAGTCTGTGGGGCAAAAATTGTATTCAATGGTTCACTGATGTTGTTTCTATTTATATCATGGGTACAATGAGCGTCTTCTTCTAATATAACCCAGACAAACAACATGGAAGATGAAGCACTTAGTGACATAATAGCTTTGCAGAATATAATGGCAAGCTATAAATACATCTGTAGAAATAGTTTCTATTGGCTGACCATTGCAGCTCTTGATAGAATTGTTCTAATTTCATTAATAGTTTATGGACATTACCATTCACAGGTGCCTTTATGTTCAATTCAGCAAACCTTTCTTTAACAAAGCTTTAGGAATTTAGTCCCATCACTTGGGGCGCCGTGAGCCACAACACAGAAGGAGGGGGAATTGTCAAAAGAATCAATCTGAACGCATTATTGTTTGCCTCCTCGAGGCTGGTGGCAGAGTGTTGTTTTACTGGAAGGCCTTTAGTGGATTGAATTCCTGCTCTTGTGGCCGGCTTTGCGCATGACATGGGGAAAAACGAGTTCCAGAATCAAAAGATTCTAAAGATATGCCTTGGAGTGGCACTTAAGGTTTTGCATATATGCTTCTGATAAGTGATGCTTTTGTTTTGTAATTTTCTGCTAACTTTTATGACAATGTCACAATACTTAATGGAGTATGGATATTTATTCTGATATTGAAAGTCTGAACAATGATGTAGTATCATACTGTCTACAAAATGCACTGCAGCACATTGCCAAGCCTTCTTCATCAGCACCTTCTAAATCCGCGACCTCCAACACCTAGAAAGACGAGGGCAGCAGGCGCATGAGAACACCACCACCTCCAAGTTCCTCTCCAAGGCACACACCATCCCAATTTGGACATATAAAGCGCCGTTCCTTCATTGTCATCGGGTCAAAATCCTGGAACTCCCTACCTTCATCACACGGACTGCAGCGATTCAAGAAGGTGGCTCACCACCACCTTCTCAAAGGCAACTAGGAATGGGCAATAAATGCCGGCCTTGCCACCAATGAATTTAAAAAATAGAACAGTGGCATGGTAGAGAATGTAAACTCAACAACTAGAAGATCACTGCTGTGAAAACATTTTAGGATTGATTTCTCCTCCTCTGCGTTCGAGCATCCCCAAGGAGGTGTGGCGCTCATAGGGACTGGTGATTGGGATATTCAACCCCTGATTTTATGGGGGAAAAATTCGGCTGCTTTGCACCTCCCGTTAGCGCTCTAAGAGCAAAATTCAGCGGGAGGTTAGCGGTGACGCTAACCGGTAGCGCCCCACGGCGCTGCACCGCGGGCGATGACGTCATCGCCGTGCGCAGCACCCCGCTTGCGCCCCGGCGGCGATCTTCGGGAGCGCCCTCTGACTTACCGCCAGACGCCATGTCCGACGGGGTCAGGGGGGCCTACCGGCCGGGGAGGCGCAATTTAAAGGCGCGGTGCGGGGCGGCCATTTTTGTTGCTGGCCGGCTGCCAGCACCTGCCTGCGTTCCCGTCCCCGGCCTCCTGAACGCCCCCCCCGCGGAGTGCCGGCTGCTCTCCATGAGCCCGGCATTCTCTTGAGTGCCGGGCTCTTTTGCCAGCACTCCTGATCCTCAGGGGCCCCACTGGGCCCCAGTCGCGCTGCGCAAGGCCCCTCCCCTTTAAGAAGGGGAGGAAGGCCTGCAATACCGTGGCATGTAGCCCCGCTTCTCTCTTGGGGTGGGGGCACTAATTTTGCCGGGGCGCTAAAAGTAGTGCCCCGCGAAGTTAGCGCCCCAAATGGACGCTACTCAATTTTTAGCCCTATATCTATTAATTTAACTAATATTGGGGTTAATTTAACTAAAATTTCAGTTCCTAATCTGCGCTTCCTGTGAACCCCATTCCTCCTCAGGAGCAACCACACAGGGAATCAGCTCTTTTAAGTCTTATTGAAATCCTTAATACCATCAATGTACTGTTGAATACTGTGTTTCACTCAATTACCTTTGGGGGCGGTGAGAAGCCTTGCAGAATCTGCCCTCGGTATATTAGATGAGTTGGATACAAACACGGAGGTGAAATCGTGCTGTTTGATACTAATAACAAATAAGTTAGTGTTCATCCGAAATCCCTCCATCCACTGGTTGAATGTATTGAACCGGTAACTGCTACTAATATTGCAAAACGAATTCAACTACTAGGTTAGGGTAAATTGTACATGGTCTGTGGAAAGAATGGACTTGATGGATTGAATGGCCTTTCCTTATCCTACATTTTTTTCTGTTTTACTCTAAAAGACTACCTTAAAATCATTTTCTTGCATATACAATAATTAGTGGAACCTGCTAACGTTTGTTCTGGTATTAATATTTGACATAATGGTTATGCCTCCTGGGATTATCGAACGGTAAGGAATAAAAATCTCAGTTCTTGAAAATCTCTTTTTTTTTATGTCCGTTAAAACCTATCTATTACTGTTGTGCTCACAGCACTCAACTGTGAGGACTTTCTATTCCAGAGAAGGGAGATTACAGCCCAGGACTGCAGTAAAGTAAATATTGACTCTGACATCTGTGAACAACAATGTTATAATATTGGTCCTTAGATTGAAATATGACCTCTACAGTGGACTGTTCTCTGAGATGTTATCAGGGTACTTGCTAACTCTCAGGACAATATTATCACACCAGCTACATGATTTGTATCTACAAATACAAAGGGAAGGAAAAACAATTATTATACATTCACTTTTGCTGATCCGCTTAACACACTTTCTTAGCTTAACGGACTTGCAAGGCTGCTGGTTGCATTACCATTTATTTTTGTTCTAAAAGACCTTTTGAACTTTGTGAGTGTAAGGTTTCCAAAATTTGCAGATCCCCAAAACCTAAGGAAAAAGGACTTTGGAACTACCTCAGAGTGATAATATTGTATTTGGACCTAACCTAAGAGACTGTAAGACCAAAAACCAAGTTCTGGCATTTTAAAACTATGTCTGGGCCTGTAAAGGAACAAGAGGTGGGCTCAACCTCTGTAAAAGCAGTTTGGGTATTGCAGTTAATTGCATTGTCTGGGGAACCGGGATGACCTCACTCAAAGCCCCAGCAAGCATTAACATTTTGACAATAGACCCTAGGAGAAGACAGTCCCACCCAAAACAGCAGGTCCCATCAAACCGATTACAGGGCCCATCAGGAAACATGCATAATACAGAGCACCCAGGACTAGGCTATAGACCAGCCTAGAAACCCAAAACACGAAACCAATCACCAGCAATCAGCCAAGAAGATCAACAGGATGCAAACCATCCCAAAACCCATTTGACACGTACAGAGCAGTTACTGGTAACAGGCCCGCCAAATTCAGACAATGAACTGAGCAGATTTGGCAGGTAGATAAGGCCATGTTCAATGGGTGACATTGAAGGCCTGTTAAAAACCCAGTTAACGTGCTAGTAAGTCGTTATCGATTTATGAGCCCGCCAAAACTAGACAATGAACCGAGTAGATTTGGCGGGTAGATAAGGCCACTTCAATTCTGTATAATTGAAGGCCCACCAAGCACACACCAGGAGAGAAAAAGAGAGGGACACCACAGTTCAAAGTCATTGGGTCGAGCAGTCAGTCGCAACCGGTGGTCATCAGAAGGAGAAGAGACCAAGAAGAAGAAGGCCCGAGCTGGAAGCGAGTCGGCATCGCTCACCACTCAGACACACCTGAGTCCAGCTCGCGAAGACACCACCTCGACGGACCTCTAACAACGGCCCCAACACAGTCACCCGGAGCAACAAGCAGCAACAAGTCACCGACGGCTCCACGAGGTCGACCGACACACTAAACAAGGCCTAAAGCCATCGCGGAAACCAAAGGCCTCACGAAACCAACAATCGTGCATTACCCCCAACTGACCGGGTAATAGCAGGCCACCGCGACCAACAAAGACCAACTCCAGGGAAGAAAACCCGAAGAATCGCAAAGTTTCCACACTACAAACTACTCCTGACTTACCCCTGGGTAAGATTTTCCCCAAAGACTCTAAGCCCTACTGCTAAACTAAAGAAAGTGGGTACTCACCAGATAAATCCAAAACGACATCCTACCGCATCAGCGGACTCGCGAAGACTGACCAGAGACTCAGGTGAAGTCCTCTACCACGTATGGGGTACGGCAGACACTAACCGCCATAAACAGCGAACCCCAAAACCACGATTTAGCCCAACTGTCAAAGGATTGGTGAGCATTATCCCTGGTCCTTCAAAGCCTAACTTAGCTAGTAAAGTGGGGTTGGGAGGGGTGAAGTATTGTTCTACTGTCATTTCCCTCGCTTGTACCGAAGTGTTCCCCACCTTTAGAGTGATAAGAGTGTCATTATTTGTGTCTTACCTTTTAATAAAGATTGAAGTTCTTTCATCAAACTCAGTTGTCTACTGTACCTTTTGTATCACAACCCCCAAATAAGTCCAAGGTCTAGAACCAAGGGAGTGGGAGCGATTCGAACCGCTCAGAAGTCAGAGGTAAAGCTGACACAAACCACCACCCACTACATGAGCAAGGGCTCAAAATTATTTGAAATGTTAACTGAATTGTAGGCCACATGATTTGGTGGTCTTTCGTCTACTGCGTCAAATGCTAAATACTGGCCATCATTCACCTTTTATTGACGAATTTCTTGGGCAATAAACCATTCTGTGCAATCCCTGTTATTTTTGACTATCTTCTCAGTGGAATTTATATTTGTAAAAGCTCCAAGCCACAGACATGACTGTTGATATTGGGACTTCCCATAATAGACCAGAGGTATAATACACTCATATCAATGATATTTAATAAATGAAATATGACATGTACTCATAAGTAAATGTGAGTAATCTAATATTAGTGTTTTGTATGCATGATTTGTTCATGCGCCTTATTTACACTGTGACTAATTAAAGGCAATTTTCTAGTGTATCCCAGCTGGACATACATTTGTTTGGATGGGATAGGGATTCAGCAATCCAATAACATGGGAAGTAGAATCAAGGTGGGGCAATCTATTGGTTTATGCTGTTAGTGAAGAGATCAGAGTGAGCCCTGGGGTACAAAATAGAGGTCAGTCATATCTCCACAGCTTGGCCACCAAATCACTTCAGAGATTTGGCACTGTGATCCATAAATTATGAACTACCTTCTCCGATGATGAGCACTGGAGGAACCACTCCGACTCTGATCCTATTCCAGCTGCATTGTTTGTGGTTTGGAAGGAAAGTTATGCCACTTTCCTGTCAGCCATGACCAATAAAAATCTATTTTCCCGCTGTCTGCTAATTTTCACAAAGATGCAGACATGAATATGAACCAGGAAAACTTCTTGGGGGAAAAATTCATCCCCGTAGCGCCTCCTGTTAGCACCAGCAGAGGGCGCTAACAGGGCGCTAGAGCATTATCCAGCGCCGCACGCCAAATCCTGCCCCCTCCCCCCGTAGCGCCACCGGTAACAGTTATCGCCGGGAGCATCAACGCCAGGTGGATCGTGACGTCAGTGAGTGTGCAACGCTCACTGACCACCCGATCTGCGAAATTGATTGTCACTACCTACCTTAGCATCTGGAGTAAACAGTGACAGGGAGAGCTGGCGTGAAGCACCAGGAAGCCAGCTCCTGGGACGTTATTTAAAGGAAACATCAGTAATGACTCGCAGTTGTCAGGTTAGTGCAGTTTCAGTGGTTTCTTGTCAGTTTTTTTAATTAGTTTATGGGATGTGGGCGTTGCTGGCAAGGCCAGCATTTATTGCCCATCCTTAATTGCCCTTGAGAAGGTGGTGGTGAGCATACTCCAACAGTTTAATTCACTAATTTCAAGGTTCTTATGTATCAGGAGTGTTGTGCCAACTAAAAAGCAGCTACATTTATTCTTTAAAAAATCAAACTGCTACACCTGGTAACATTAATAGGGGCTGTACTAGCATGCCACCTCACCCTCCAGGATCTATGGTGGAGGGAGCGTAGGCAGCGAGAATGACAGGAACATGTGCGCAGAGAGATGAGGAGGGACATCAGGGCTCTCACTAGGAGGCCTTACCCTCCGAGGGTATTCCGAAAGCACTTCTCCTATCTTCAATGAAGCGAGGAGTAGTGTATTAAATGGCTCCACCCCACCAAGGAGGTGGTCACAGAACTCTGCCACCTCCTGCAACCAGACCTCCAGCCTCACACCAGGATGACTTAAAGCTCACATCCCCTTTGCTCACCACATCCCCATCATTCCATCCCTCTCGCCGGCCATTTCACAGCGCAAAGCTGAAATGACAGACACCACAAAAGAATGGTAAGTGAATTAATAAATTTATCAAAAATCAGTGAACACATATTTACAACAAAAATATTAACTATTCACCATTGTGCAATCCCTTAGTGCCTCTCGTTACTGTGCCTTCGCCTACTCTAGTGCTCCTACGAAGTGTTGGCCCAGTGGCTGCTGCGGGGCTGGTGGAAGGCTGCTGAGTGTCCGTGCGGGAGACTTCAGATGGCCTTGCAGGGCGCCCTCGACCAGCTCTGGGCCTCGAAGGCCCAGCTGCAGACTGCACCACGTCAGCATGGGCGGCAGCAGTCTGGGCTGGCTGGATGACAGGCAGCGACAAGGGCACTGGCGGAGTGACAGTGGTGGGAGCAGGAATGCTGTCATCCTGAGAGAGGACAGCAGGTTCCTGCTCCACTGACCCACTGCCACTCCCCTGGGGCAGCACCTCAGCATCCCTAGCAATCTGTTGGAGCACAGATTGCTGGCCTGCTGCGACACCGTGAAAGTCCCGGTCGACGGTGGTAGACCCAGCCATGATGGCAGCAGTCAGACCTTACGTGGCATCAAGCTGAGACTGCATGAGAGCAGTCTGAGATTGGATGCCACCAAGCATGGACTGCATTACAGCACTAAGACGTTGCATCTCTTCCACCTGTGCTGCAATGGAAGCTGCCAAATCGCCCATCACACACGGCATCAGATCTGGGTCATCACAGTCTCTGTGGGAGTCTACCATCCTTTGCAGACTGGAAATGATGGGCTCCATGGTGTGCGCAGAGCTGTAATGTTGGAGGTGGACTCCTCCACGCTCCTCACTGTTGCTGAGAGGCTCTCAGGCACCCTTGCCATTGCACCTCTCATCTCCGTGTGCATGTCCATCACCTTTCTTCTAAACGCCTCCCCATCGAGGTCCTCATCTGAATTCTGTGCAGCAGAACTCACCCTCCGGGAAGCTGGCCCCCGAGTTACCCATTCCCCCGGCCTTGCTGCAGCCCACTCGTCCCCGGTGCCTCACCCTGTGCAGATCCCGCTACTATACCAGCCTCTAAAGAATGCGTAGTGCCAATATCTGAGCTGGTGCCTGTGGGTGAGACACTGTGCAGTCATCAGTAAACATCCCCATTTCTGACCTTATGTTGGAGGGAAGGTCATTGATGAAACAGCTGAAGATGGTTGGGCCTAGGACACTGTCCTGAGGAACACCTGCAGCGATGTCCTGGGGCTGTGATGATTGACCTTCAACCACCACAACTATCTTCCTTTGTGCTAGGTATGACTCCAGCCAGTGGAGAGGTCTCCCCCTGATTCCCATTGACTTCAGTTTTACTAGAGCTCCTTGATGGCACACTCGGTCAAATGCTGCCTTAATGTCAGGGGTAGTCACTCTCACCTCACGTCTGGAATTCAGCTCCTTTGTCCATGTTTGGACCAAGGCATGAAAGCATAAAGGCACAAGAGTCGGGTTTAGGTGAGGGGAGGGGGGCAGGAAAGGAGAAAGGTATGCATACAGCATGATTAGCCGGAAAGTGTGAAATGCTTGTGGGTTGAGGGGAAAGTGGGATGTGAGAAGAAGGAGTAGGGATGAACATACTGTTGTTTTCCCCAAGCGGGGTCAACGCTGCCGGTGGCCACGACGCTCACCACCTGGCACCCAATAATCTGCAGCACTCGATTCTCCAGCGCAGACAGTGGTTGGGTGTCAGCTTGTCCCCCGCCTGTGTGCTCCTGCTCCCTCCTGTTGTGAGCCACCTTGGCCTGTAAGAGAAAGGAAAGTGTGTGAGTGAGTGTGGAGCAATGTGTTTGGGTGATGTGCCTGCCATAGTTGAATAGCTGTCATTGTATGCAAGGTGTGAGATGTGGGTGTGAGTGTTGGTATGTAGAGATTGTTGGTTTGTGAGTGCTGGGGGTGTGGTGCTTTGGGCAGTGTGTGAAGACTGTGGTTCAGATGGTGGTATGTAGCATTTGTTGAAGCATTCACTCACCCTGACCACCCGAGTGAGGTCGTTAAATTTCTTCCTGCACTGTGTGTGGGTCCTGGGGACCACAGTGCTGCCCGAGATGTGCTGCGCTACCTCCCTCCATATGGTGCGGAAGACTTGTGGCAAGGGCCTCCTGCCACTTGCCGGGTAGAGCCCTGCCCTCCGTCTCTCCACAGCGGAAACCAATGCCTCCAATGCTTGATCGCAGAATCTGCGGGCTCTCTCCTTGGGGTGTGGATCTGCCATAAGTACATCTGGTTCAGTCCTCCAGCTCCTTCTTGTCCTGCTTGTGCTTGCTAAGACAGCTGCACAGCCAGCAATGCTGAGAATGAGGTTCTGCAGCATCAATGAACCTTCCCTTTAAGTACTGAAAAAAGCCTGTGGCAATCATGACTTGCGATTAGACTGCATCTGATATTGGTCCACCCTTTGAGTGTAACGCAAATGAGCTTGGGCTTTAAGACATGGATTAGGACTCCACGCCAATCATTTTTTGAGCCATGAGCACGAATTTTGTGTGCAGTCTAAAGCATTAGCGCCTGGCGCTAATTCTCCAACTTTTCCACAGACACCGCCCATTTCTGGGTTATAATGAATTTCTAGCCCCTTCTGTTTTACTCTAAAATTATTCAAAGGTGTGACAGGTCCTCCCCTATTCTGTGAAACCAAATGGTGTGATGATTCATTCCCAAAGTGGGCATATTCAGTTATTCAACAGACATGTCACAACAGTAACTGCTGCCAATATAGTGAGCCTATGTCAGCTGTGGCTCAGTGGGTAGCACTCTCACCTCTGAGTCGGAAGGTTGTGGGTTCAAGTCCCACTCCAGAGACTTAAGCACAAAATCTAGGCTGACACTCCGAGGGAGTGCTGCACTGTCAGAGGTGCCGTCTTTCAGATGAGACGTTAAACCGAGGCCCCGTCTGCCCTCTCAGCTAGACATAAAAGGATCCAATGCACTATTTGAAGAAAAGCAGGGGAGTTCTCCTTAGTGTCCTGGGCAATATTTATCCCTCAACCTACATCACTAAAAACAGATTATCCGGTCATTATCACATTGCTGTTTGTGTGAGCTTGCTGTGTGCAAATTGGCTGTCGCGTTTCCTACATTACAACAGTGACTACACTTCAAAAGTACTTTGTTGGCCGTAAAGCGATTTGAGACGTCCTGAGGTTGAGAAAGATGCTACATAATTACAAGTCTTTCTTTATTCACAAGCAATGCAGAATATACACAGTGCAATTGATTCATCTACAGCAAAGTAATAATTTTTAGGAGAATCTTCTACTTGTAAATGTGTCACTACCTACAATAACATGGCAGTATCAGAATGATATGAGCAATGTTGATGCATTAGAAACTATAACAAGTGCTCTTTATATAACAATCTGACCACGTATCACTGTCTTCCTGCACTGACTTGCTACACACTGTACTGGTGGTCAGATATTACCAGTTTATCAAACAAATTAATGAGGGGGAACTGATTGGCAAAGGCTGTTCGAACAAATAGTTCTAATCTACATGTATTTCCTTTGTGGATTGGTTACCAGAGTGTAAAAGTGTTTGTGTAGTGATTTCTATCACTATAGTGACACAAATATGTTTCTGCAGCCTACAGCTGCATAATAAATCTAATCTAATGTATCCAAAAGATAAGTAATAGGCTCAGAAAACATGCCGAAGGGGAGCTTTCACACTACAAGTTTAGTTTCAGTGTAAAATGGTTTCGGCTTCACACCAGCACTTAACAAGGTGCCACCCTTGGCTCAGTTCGTGGGTTCAAGTCTCTCTCCAGAGACTTGAGCACATAATCCAGGCTGACACCTCGGTGCAGTGCTGAGGGAGTGCAGCACTGTCGGAGTTGCCGTCTTTCGGGTGAGACGTTAAAGCGAGGCCCCGTCTGCTCTCTCGGGCGGACGTAAAAGATCCCACGGCACTATTTCAAAGAAGAGCAGGGGAGTTCTCCCCGGTGTCCTGGCCAATATTTATCCCTCAACTAAAATCACTAAAACAGATTATCTGGTCATTAACACATTGCTGTTTGTGGGAGCTTGCTGTGCGCAAATTGGCTGCCGCGTTTCCTGCATTACAACAATGACTACACTTCAAAAGTACTTCATTGTCTATAAAACACTTTGGGACGTTCTGAGATCGCGAAAGGCGCTAGATAAATGCAAGTTCGTTCTTCTTTCTTTGTAAATTAGGTGCTAAGGCCCAAACTGAGTTCAAAGTGAGGTGAAGTGAGAATCTTTCCTTAAGGGAGTCTCATTTTGCTTTATTCCGGCTTCTAGTCGGGTCTTGACTCCAGATTTAGGCTATCACTATCACTTACACTATCACTGCAGCATCAGTGAGAAGCAAAGGCACTTTGCCACTCACCCCACAGTTGCAGTGTAAATGAATCCTAAATGGATCTGAACCAAGCTGATTCTGATCGATTTCAATGTTTCTGAACCGTGAATCAAGTGGATTGAATTGACATGTTTGATGACACGTCCAACTAGTGAGTGCAGCTTTGAGGTTTTAGGACTGGTAAAACACCTTAAAAACCTGAAGCTGCAGTTCCAAAAAAAGTTGGTGAAATTCAGGCCTGAAGTTCAGATTAAAAACTCCCAGAAAAATCCAAATTGGAACTTCTGATTCAAATCTCCTGAACATCTTCAAGTTTACAAGTAGAATGATTTGAACTCAACTTTGGATGAGTGAGGTAGTGTAGTGGTCATGTTAGCAGGCTAGTAATCCAGAGGCAGGGAGTAATAATCCAGAGAACCTGAGTTTGAGAATTCGAGTGCAGTTTTTAAAAGAAGCTGCTATCAGTAAAATTATCATGATGCTGTCAGATTGTCGTAAAGACCGAACTGACTCACTAATGCTCTTTAAGGAAGGAAAGCTAGGAAGGCTAATGGAATGTTGGCCTTTATTGCAAGGGGTATGGAGTATAAAAGTAGGGAAGTTTTGATGCAACTTTATAGGGCGCTGGTGAGACCGCACCTGGAGTACTGCATACAGTTTTGGTCTCCATATTTAAGGAAGGATATACTTGCATTGGAGGCAGTACAGAGAAGGTCACTAGGTTGATTCCTGGGATGAAGGGGTTGACGTATGATGAAAGGTTGAGCAGGTTGGGCCTATACTCATTAGAGTTTAGAAGAATGAGAGGTGATCTTATTGAAACATATAAGATTCTGAGGGGGATTGACAGGGTGGATGCTGAGAGGATGTTTCCCCTCGTGGGGGAATCTAGAACTAGGGGGCATAGTTTCAGAATAAGGGGTCGCCCATTTAAGACGGAGATGAGGAGGAATTTCTTCTCTCAGAGGGTCGTGAATCTTTGGAATTCTCTACCCCAGAGAGCTGTGGAGGCGGAGTCATTGAATATATTCAAGGCGGAGATTGACAGACATTTGATCTACAAGGGAGTCAAGGGGTATGGGGAGAGAGCGGGAAAGTGGTGTTGAGGCCAAGATTGGATCAGCCATGATCTTATTGAATGGCGGAGCAGGCTCGAGGGGCCGATTGGCCTACTCCTGCTCCTGTGTCTTATGTTCTTATGTCCTTACCCGGTCTAGCCTGTATGTAACTCTAGTCCAAAACCACTCAGTCGCATCAAACCACCACCAGCGGTTCAAGAAGGTGGTCCACCACTACCTTCTCAGGACAACTAGGGACCGTTACCAGAGATGCCTGCATCACAAGAATGAAACAAAATATAAGAATCCCCTCTCACCAAATTGCGCTTTGAATTCAAATCTGGTTTTGATTCCAATTCCCTCTTTAGTTTTGAATTCAAATCTGCCTTCGATTCCAATTCCTCTCATATCCAGTAACCTGCATGTAGAATTTGTCTGAACTGGGGATTCAAGGTCAATTTTAATGAACTCACTATGCATAAATTAACTTTGCACTGTTAATTCAGCAATTCAGATCCAGTCCCTCCATTATACTGTACACAGTTCACGTACAATACTTTTAGAGATGTGTTAGCCCCTATTATCTTATTGAAATGAACAGAGTCATCAATAAAAATGGCCCCTGTTTAAATTGAAATTGGATTCCGTTTCATTTTTTTCTGACAAGTTTAACACAGTCACATTTTTATTTTTATGCTGTTCACATTCCACCTTTCAATCTTCAGATGATGAGACTGACTATCAAAGATCAGAGTGAGTATCAATTTATTTTTAAAAATTGAGTACAGGTCAAACATGGCAAACATCCTCGATCATCTCTGTGGGCAGCTGAATGGGATGGAGCCAAGAGCTGCAGCAAGTAATCTCTTTAAAATGTTTTACAAGGGCTTTATTTGCCTTATTTAAATGGTGGTGTTCATTATGCACAACTTTAAACGGGAACCATCAACATTTTATCACCGCTACAGACTGAAGTTTCAGAAATGAATTGTAAAAAAAATTGTCTGTTTTTAGAATCGTGCACCCACGATATGGATGCCGGTAGTCACTTAAGGAGAATGTGAGCTAGAAGTGATGGTGAACCTACTGAATGTTCTTGTCGCCAGTGTCAATTGCATCTCACTATACTATACAAACTATACAGAACCATTTACCACTGGTGTACAGTAGTCAGTTTCTGCGAAATTAGATATTTTTTAATAATTAAAGGGGGCAAAATTGGGTCGTTACTTTTAGCGCCCCGAAAATGTTAGCGCCCCCGCAATTCACTGGTAGCGCCCCAAGAGGGAGGCGGGCCGCTACTGGAAGCGCCCCACCTCCCTCTTGGGGCGCTACGAGTGAATATTGCGGCGCTATGTACCGCGGTACTGCAGGCCTTCCTCCCCTTATTAAAGGGGAGGGGCCTAGCGCAGCGCGACCCGGGGTTCAGCTGGGCCACCAGGGATCGGAGTGCCGGGCTCACGGAGCGCAGCCGGCAACCCGCGGTGGGGGGCTTCACAGGAGGCCGGGGACGGCAACGGGGGCAGGTGCTGGCAGGCGGCCAGCAACAAAAATGGCCGCCAGGCACCTCCCCTTTAATTTGCGCCGTCCTGGCCGCAAGTAGGCCCCCCTGACCCTGTCGGACATAGCGTCCGGCTGTAAGTCAGGGGCGCTACCGAAAATCGCGGCCGGGGCGCAAGCGGGGCACTGCGCACGGCGATGATGTTGTTGCCAGAGGCGCAGCACCGCGGGGGCTCTAACGGTTACCACCGGCGCTAATCTCCCGCTGAATTTTGCAGGAGGCGTTAGCAGCGCCGTGCCCGGGCGCTACTTGCTTTGCGCCCTATTAGCGCCCTCTTAGGGCACTAACGGGAGGCGCAAATCAACCGAATTTTTCCCCCCAAAAGCTTTTAAAATGTGCCTATTAGTGTCCTTGCGTCTAAAACAGCTTAAATTTAAGAGCCTCCTCGAAGGCCTGCAAATGGGCACAATTAGCTGAAACTCGCCACGGTGGTTAATTCGATCCAGGGGTGTGGCCAGTTTTCAGCACAATGGCTGAAATTTTTCCCTAAAAAAAGCGGGTGGGTTTGGAGCGTGGGGACAGTTAAATTGTTAAAAATGGGATTCCCGATCTGATCCCGCCTCCGACCCGCCCACTTCTGGTTTTAACGGAGGCGGGACGAGGGCTGGCGACCAACCCTCTCCCAGGGGGAGGAACGTCAATTTAAATATTATAATGAGGCTGGAAGCCTCTTTTTTCTCCTCCATTTTGAATTTAGCTGCATGTGGCTGGGTTTCACACAATTCGTGAAACCCGGCAGTTAAAACGAGGTGGGGACTGCTGCATCCAGGAGGTAAGTGGCTTTATACCGACCTCCTGGATCCAGGGTCACTGCATAGCCCATCCCCCACGATCGGAGACCCCACCATGAGGCCTCTGATCACCTCCCCAGGCCTCTGATCCCCACCATGAGGCCTCTGATCACCTCCCCAGGCCTCTGATCCCCACCATGAGGCCTCCCCCACCACACCACCGATGATGATGAGGCCGGCCCTGATCCTCCGGCCGACCATCGCCCCTGCCGATCCCCAATCCCTGCACCCCCCCCCCGATCCCCCAGCAACTTCCCCCCGTTCCCTGACTGAGCCCCCACGGTCCCCAACCAAGCCCCCCCCCCCCCACCCGATCATTCCCCCGGACCGAACCCTTGCTCCCTCCCTGCAATTGAGGCCTACCCGCCCGCAGCCAGCCAGCCTCTCAATCTGGCTGGCTGTGGGCGGGAAACCGAGGCCTCACATGCAAATCAGGCCCTGCCATTAAACCTGGCCTCCCGGGTTTCCCACCCGCCTCGGAGGCCCCACCGCCCCCAACCCGCCTACCTGCAAAAAATTTCGGCCAATGTCTTTTAAAACCAGTGCGAAAGATCGCAGAAACGCGATTTGCGCTGGATGTAATTTGCACTTGAAATTCCGCGATCTTTTGCGCTGGTTTGGTCAATTTTGGCGAATTGCGCTGAAAAAAAAACCAACGCAAGCTAGCGAAAACTCCAGGCCACCATGTGTTCGGAGATATGTTTAGTTGTAGCTTGATGCCCTCTGCTGAGCCCTCTCTGAGACCTGACGTTTTGAGTTGGGTGGAGGCATTGATTTCCATTTACGTGACATCAGCGGTGAACCGAATCAATGAACAGTTAGCCTGAAGCAACGGACCTTGGCATCCTTTTGCATTCTGGATGCCAATCCAGGCCATGGGTTGGTTCACTAATTGAGTGCCGGCTGAATACATGCCAGTACTTGCCTGTTACTAGGCTAGTGAGTCAATCTCTGCATTTTGTATTTCAAAAGTAAGCGATGTCAAAACCTTTACCCCATTCGTACCTTGTGCTGTTATAAATATGGTGAACAAAAGTAAGTGCCGCAAAAAAAATGTTTCTGTGTTCCAGACATAATGCTAAATAGATAAACAAATTGGCTTCGGTGGAATTTGGTGGAACGAGGTTGCTGCATGCCTTCCACCTTTGGCACCTGGGTTCAAATCAAGGCCACGTTAATGGGATGAGAATCTTCTCTGTCTGCTGTATTGCAAGAAATGAGTGTGAGCAGTCTCTGTCCTGTTCCCAGTGAGCAGAGTCCTATTGCGCAAAACTGACCTAATTTGGCACTAATTGGCAATGTTGCTCAGAGAGGTCACAGAATGACAGGGGTGGGAAATGTTCAAATGTCACACTTCACAATAGGACGTGTTCTTTTGAGGGTGGGATTGGGGCGCATTGTTGGTGTTGTGTAGAAGAAGAAGCTTTTCTCTAACCATGGCCAGGTGGGCGGAGGGGGGGCGGCGGCGAGCGTTAGATGCTGACATTGAGTAAACAAAACGAAAAGTCTTCCATTCCCCAGCACTAACATCTTTTGAATTGGTGAACACACACAAAAAGAATAGCAAAGAACTCATGTTAACGATGATTTTCAGGGAGTGATTTCCTGAGTTTACGCTGGTGACGGGGACCCATACCCGCTTCCAATGCATGCCGGAAAACCGCGGGTGTGCAGCCTACAGTTTCCCATTCATTGAAATCAACAGATAGAAAACCAGTTGATTTCAATGAATCGAAAATATTGCATTAAAGAGCATTTCCAGTAGCTTCCTGTTTCTGCACCATCTCCGAAATGATTCTCAATGGAGTAACTCTCCAAGCATTCGCACGTGGTGCCAGCGAACATTGGAAAATCACGGGTACACGGGCAAGGTGCTGAAGATTCGCCGTCAAGTCCCCCAACGGCTGTAAATGCCTGAAAAAAATTACATCGTTTCGGAGGTGGTTTAGAAACAGTAAAGCTGCTGGACATGCACGTTCGTTCAAAAATGCACCCCGTGATTAAACAGGAGCTATTACCAGTCATCAGCTGTGACCAGCAGCTCAGGAAGGTTTCAAGTACAGGTACCAAAGAAGTCTCATTCAATGATAAGAAATGAAACTTACAATAGGGCAGCTTTGATCTCTGTTGTATAGATCCAGCTGGTTACACGGTATGCAATAATAGCAGCAGGATCTGATTAACTTTAACGTTTGTACACGAGCAGGGTTCTTGGTGAGTAATAACTGCGGGATCAACAATTAATACACATTTTAGATGGAACAGAAGACTTGGGAGTCTTTCTTGTAATTTTTTTAATAAATCACACTTCTCATACCGTGAGCCAATGCAATCCATTTTCTGTAAAAGCAGCAGCTCATAGATATGAAACTATGGTAATCCTGATCAAAAAAAAACCCGCAGAAATTTTGAAACAATTTAAAACCGATTTACTCTGAACCCTAGCAAAAGCCCTGGGCACGCGATAATCAGATCCTGCCTGCAGTTATTACATTTGATGTGACCAGCTGAAACTAGACTGAGGAAATGGCAAAGCTGGCCAGCCTGTCGTGTTCTATTTCTCCGAGTCTGGGCTCCAGTCTGCAGGTGTTTCTTTGCACTGAAACTCCCCGGGGCCTTCTCCTCTTTGGCAGACTCTGCTAAACCTACAGTGATTTGATTTGGATCCCATTACTAACACTTTACCTCTTATATTTCCGTGATAATGGCTGATTGGAGTCGATTATGGTACTGGGAGGAAGTTAATGTGTTGTCAAGAAACAGTTGTAGCAGCAATGAGGGGACAATATAAGTTTGGGTGGGAGGCAATATGAGGAGCAGCCACAGGAGTATAATTTGCGGTCACCGCAAGATGAGTCCAAAGCCTGTTTAGAGTGAGGTAAAGCTTAAGAATTTAATCTATTAAACAGATGGTAAAAATATCAGTACTTATTGACATTACCTACTGTATAATTGGACTTGTAGTTAAGTCAGAATCCGAATTTATGTGTTTTTTAAATGTACAAATCACGCTTTCTGGTAATGAACATTTCATAAAAATAAAATAAATCTCTATTAGGAAAGATTGCGTTTGCTTCAATCTGTCAAAACTCTGAAATGTGTATGTTTAGGACTGTATACATATTTTTAATAATGAGGATTGTCCCTGTTAGTTTAGCATCTCAGGCATCTCATGAAACTGAAAATCACCTCCATCCTCTTCACGTGAAGGCGAGCTGCTGTTTAATGGTGTGTGCCTTGGTGAAATAACTTGTGCCCATCTGCATTTGATTCACCACAACTCCGCAACTCTTTGTAGAGTGCGAACTCTAAAATAGTTCAACTCATCTAGAAACGGTGAGATTTTTGAGAAGAGACTACTTAAACAAATAATGAACGAAGACCCACTTGATGCAGTTCTACGCAAATTTGGCGAATGGAGGCCTTAATGAAGAATTAACTACATTTAACTATGAGTTTGAGTTTTGACAGAGTCCAGTGGAATACAAAACCTCAGGCTTGAGGATAAAAGAAAATCACTTGACAAATATACCAATGACGTTTGATATGCACAATAGAATCAGTAAGAGTCGCTGAAGGTAGAAGCGCATGTAGACCATGGGTTGGTGCAGGAGGAACTAATCCAAAACAGGGTAATGAATGCCAGGCCTGGGTTTCTACTGGATGTTGTTAGAAGATTGGAAGACCAATTAAAGGAGGAGATGCATAGGCCTAAACAGAAACCCAAGAGGTGGGGAGGGAGTACAAAAAAAGAAAGACTTGCATTTATATAGCGCCTTTCACGACCACCGGACGTCTCAAAGCGCTTTACAGCCAATGAAGTACTTTTTGAAGTGGAGTCACTGTTGTAACGTGGGAAACGCGGCAGCCAAAATTGCGCATAGCAAGCTCCCACAAATGTGAAAATGGCCAGATAAACTGTTTTTGTTATGGTGTTTGAGGGAGAAATATTGGCCAGGACACCGGGGGTAACTCCCCTACTCTTCTCGAAATAGTGCCATGGGATATTTTACGACCACATGAGAAAGCAGACGGGGCCTCGGTTTAACGTCTCATCTGAAAGACGGCACCTCCGACAGTGCAGCACTCCCTCAGCACTGCACTGGAGTGTCAGCCTAGCTTTATGTGCTCAAGTCCCGAGAGTGGGACTTGAACCCACAACCTTCTATCTCAGTAGAGGGTAATGAGAATGTCAGTTCAGAGAGAAAACAATGGCATGCAATGTGAGCATAGGAACAGGAGTAGGCCATTCAGCCCCTCGAGCCTGCTCCACCATTCAATTAGATCACGGCTGATCTGTATCTCAACTCCATTTACCTGCCATGGTTCCATATCCCTTAAAACCCTTACCTAACAAAAATCTATCAATCTCAGTCTTGACATTTTCAACTGACTCCCAGCCTCAACAGTGTTTTGGGGTAGAGAGTTCCAGATATCCACCACCCTTTGAATGAAGACGTGCTTCCTGACATCACCCCTGAACGACCTAGCTCGAGGGTTCTGCTCACTTGTTCTGGACCAGCAGCGAGTTTAGAGAACAGACAGGATGGATTCAAAGATGGCAGCAATGCCAAGACAGGTGGGATAGAGTCAGAGATGGTAGGCAGTTTGAGGGACAAGCAAGAAGGTGATGAACAGATAACAGGAAATGCAAGAGAGGCAGCAGAAGAGAGTGTGAAAGGGAAAGGTAGGAGTGATTGAGGAATTACAGGTAATTCAAGGGGGCGGCAAAAGATAGCGAGAGATGACAGGAACATTTTTTTAAATTCATTTTTATGAGATGCGATCGTCACTGGCAAGGCCAGCATTTATTGCCCATCCCTAATTGCCTTGAGAAGGTGGTGGTGAGCCGCCTTCTTGAACCGCTGTAGTCCGTGTGGTGAAGGCACTCCAACAGTGCTGTTAGGTAGGGAGTTCCAGGATTTTGACCCAGCGGTGATGAAGGATCGGCGATATACTTCTAAGTCAGGATGGTGTGTGACTTGGAGGGGAACTTGGAGGTGGTGGTGTTCCATGTGTCTGCTGCCCTTGTCCTTCTAGGTGGAAGAGGTTGTGGGTTTGGGAGGTGCTGCCGAAGAAACCTTGGCGAGTTGCTGCAGTGCATCTTGTAGATGGTACACACTGCAGCCACGGTGCGCCGGTGGTGGAGGGAATGAATGTTTAAGGTGGTAGAGGGGTTGCCAATAAAACAGGCTGCTTTGTCTTGGATGGTGTCAAGCTTCTTGAGTGTTGTTGGAGCTGCACTCATCCAGGCAAGTGGAGAGTATTCCATCACACTCCTTACTTGTGCCTTGTAGATGGTAGAAAGGCTTTGGGGAGTCAGGAGGTGAGACACTCTCCGCAGAATACCTAGCCTCTGACCTGCTCTTGTTGCCACAGTATTTATGGGGCTGGTCCAGTTACGTTTCTGGTCAATGGTGACCCTCAGGATGTTGATGGTGGGGGATTCGGCGATGGTAATGCCATTGAATGTCAAGGGGCGGTGTTTAGACTCTCGCTTGTTGGAGATAGTCATTGCCTGGCACTTGTGTGGCACGAATGTTACCTGCCACTTAACAGCCCAAGCCTGAACGTCGTCCAGGTCTTGTTGCATGCGGGCGTGGACTGCTTCATTATCTGTGGAGTTGCGAATGGCACTGAACACTGTACAGCCATCAGTGAACATCCCCATTTCTGACCTTATGTTGGAGGGAAGGTCATTGGTGAAGCAGCTGAAGATGGTTGAGCCTAGGACACTGCCCTGAGGAACTCCTGCAGCGATGTCCTGGGGCTGTGATGATTGACCTTCAATCACCACAACCATCTTCCTTTGTGCTAGGTATGACTCCAGCCAGTGGAGAGTTTTCCCCCCGATTCCCATTGACTTCAGTTTTATTAGGGCTCCTTGATGCCACACTCGGTCAAATGATGCCTTGATGTCAAGGGCAGTCACTCTCGCCTCACGTCTGGAATTCAGCTCTTTTGTCCATGTTTGGACCAAGGCTGTAATGAGGTCAGGGGCTGAGTGGTCTTGGCGGAACTCAAACTTGGCATCAGTGAGCAGGCTATTGGTGAGTAAGTGCCGCTTGATAGCACTGTCGATGACACCTTCCATCACCTTGCTGATGATTGAGAGTAGACTGATGGGGCGGTAATTGGCCGGGTTGGATTTGTCCTGCTTTTTGTGGACAGGACATATCTGGGCAGTTTTCCACATTGTCAGATAGATGCCAGTGTTGTAGCTGTACTGGAACAGCTTGGCTAGAGGCGCGGCTAGTTCTGGAGCAGAAGTCTTCAGCACGACAGCCGGGATGTTGTCGGGGCCCATAGCCTTTGCTGTACCCATTGCGCTGAGCCGTTTCTTGATATCACGTGGAGTGAATCGAATTGGTTGAAGACTGGCTTCTGTGATGGTGGGGACCTCAGGAGGAGGCCGATATGGATCATCCACTCGACACTTCCGGCTGAAGATGGTTACAAACGCTTCAGCCTTGTCTTTTGCACTCACGTGCTGGGCTCCACCATTATTGAGGATGGGGATATTCATGGAGCCTCCTCCTCCTGTTAGTTGTTTAATGGTCCACCACCATTCACGACTAGATGTGGCAGGACTGCAAAGCTTTGATCTGATCCGTTGATTGTGGGATCGCTTAGCCCTGTCTATAGCATGCTGCTTCCGCTTTTTAGCATGCATTTAGTCCTGTGTTGCAGCTTCCCCAGGTTGGCACCTCATTTTTAGGTACGCCTGGTGCTGCTCCTGGCATGCTCTTCTACACTCCTTATTGAACCAGGGTTGGTCCCCTGGCTTGATGGTAATGGTAGAGTGAGAGATATGCCGAGCTATGAGTTTACAGATTGGGCTGGAATACAATTCTGCTGCTGCTAATGGCCCACAGCGCCTCATGGATGCCCAGTTTTGAGCTGCTAGATCTGTTCTGAATCTATCCCATTTAGCACGGTGGTAGTGCCACACAACACGATGGAGGGTGTCCTCAGTGTGAAGGCGGGATTTCTTCTCCACAATGACTGTGCGGTGGTCACTGCTACCAATGCTGTCATGGACAGATGTATCTGCGACTGGTAGTTTGGTAAGGACAAGGTCAAGTAGCTTTTTCCCTCGTGTTGGTTCTCTCCCCACCTGCCGCAGGCCTAGTGTGGCAGCTATGTCCTTCAGCACTCGGCCAGCTCGGTCAGTAGTGGTGCTACCGAGCCACCCATGGTGATGGACATTGAAGTCCTCCACTCAGAGTACATTCTGTGCCCTTGCTACTCTCAGTGCTTCTTCCAAGTGGTGTTCAACATGGAGTAGTACTGATTCATCGGCTGAGGGAGGGCGGTAGGAGGTAATCAGCCGGAGGTTTCCTTGCCCATGCTTAACCTGAAGCCATGAGACTTCATGGGGTCCGGAGTCAATGTTGAGGACTCCCAGGGCCACTCCCTCCCTCCCGTATACCACTGTGCTGCCACTTCTGGTGGGTCTGTCCTGCCGGTGGGACAGGACATACCCAGGGATGGTGATGGAGGAATCTGGGACCCGTGGCTGAAAGTTATGATTCTGTGAGTATGACTATGTCAGGCTATTGCTTGACTCGTCTGTGGGACAGCTCTCCCAATTTTGGCACAAGTCCCCAGATGTTAGTGAGGAGAACTTTGCAGTGTCGACTGGGCTGGGTGTACCATTGTTGTGTCCAAAGCCGGCGCCGAGGTCGATGCCGGGTGATCCATCCGGTTTTATTCTTATTATTGTTTTTTGTAGCGGTTAGTTACAACTGAGTGTCTTGCTAGGCCAGTTCAGAGGGCAGTTAAGAGTCAACCACATTTCTTGATTAACCATCCCATCTTTTTCTTTGGCTTCAGTCTGATGCCTCGTTCTCTTTGTGAATTTTGCTTTTCATGTTATGCAGCTGATATATTGAGGCTGACTGGAAAACAGCTCACCTTTCTGTGGCTGTGTACTAATGTCAGTCAGTTCACAGTAAACGAATGCGGTGCTGTTGCATCTACTCACTCGCAATCCCCAGTAGAATCAATCCACTTGTCATTCTTGGAGTCTCCCGAATCGAGGAGAGCTGACACAATGCTGCAAGACAGCCGAGGAAAGAAATCAACATGATCAGGCCTCATGATCAGGTCACTCAAGTTGGAATATTATTATGGTCTTCAGGGCAACCAAATTAAATAATGATCAATCTGGAAAGGTGTTGGTGTCTAGCAGGGCATGGTTATCAACAAAATGCCGGAGTACATTATGTGCTGTGGTGGGGGGTTGGGAATCCAGTGTTCTTTCATCCATCACCCCTGTGCTTGCTGGCCTACATTGGCTCCTAGTCCGGCAACGCCTCGATTCAAAATTTCCCATCCTTGTTTTCAATTCCTTCCATGGCCTTGCCCCTCCCTATCCCTCTAACCTCCTCCAGCTCTACAACCCTCCGAGATCTCTGCGCTCCTCTAATTCTGGCCTCTTGCGCATCTCCCTGATTTTCTTCGCTCCACCATTGGCGGCCGTGCCTTCAGCTGCCGAGGGTCTAAGCTCTGGAATTCCCTCCCCAAACCTCTCCGCCTCTCTACCGCTCTCTCCTGCTTTAAGACGCTGCTTAAAAGCTATCTCTTTGGCCAAGCATTTGGTCACATGTCCTCGTTACGTGGCTAAATGTCAAATTTTATTTGCTGATTTCTTCATTTTACTTCTTACAATAACCTCTTTTCCCCCCAATTTCTGATGTAAGTGACTCACCTCTTTTCTCTCATTTTATCTTCTCTGCCCAATCTACTTTATTTTACACCCACCATTTTATTTCAACTCTTTTATTCTATTCTTTAATTTTTTTCCCTTTGCTCTTGTTCACTCCCCTGTAGTGTCATCCTAAACAACTCTCGCCATCCGATTGCAGATGTCAGTGACAAGATGGCAGCAGAGAAATGTTCACATCTGTGTGCCTATTAGGGCAGGAAGGCACTCACTTCAACAACAACAACTTGTATTTATATAGCGCCTTTAACATTGTAAAGTGTCCCAAGATGCTTCACAGGAGCATTAACAAAATTTGGCACCAAGCCATGTAAGGAGATATTAGGGCAGATGACCAAAAGCTTGGTCAAAGTGGTAGGTTTTAAGGAGCATCTTAAAGGAGAGAGAGGTAGAGAGGCAGAGAGGTTTAGGGAGGGAATTCCAGAGCTTAGGGCCTCGGCAGCTGAAGGCACAGCTGCCAATGGTGGAGCGATGAAAATCGGGGATGTGCAAGAGGCCAAAATTGGAGACCAGATCCTCATGGGGGATTCAGATGGTCAATCCATGATAAATGTACTCACAAGCCAGCTGACATCTGGAAATTCTGATTTTTGATGGTGGGGGTGGGAGAAGGAAATTCACATTCAGTGACCCCATTTGAAAAAAGAATCATGGCAGACATGAACATCTTTAAGGGTTGGTTTTCCAGATTCTGATTCTGAAAGAAAACACATAAACCATGATCTCAGGAGTCAGTGCGAATCCTTGTACATGTGCAAATGGGCCTGGGTCTCAACTTGTAATTCCCAGCATTCAATGGGGGCATTCATGCATGCACATACGTCTCCAATTCAAAGTCTATTTACAAGGAAGACAGTAACATTCTTATAATTATACCATTTATGTGCACCCCATATGGAATCTGTTGATTGTTCCAGGTAGAGGACTTGATTTCCCTATAATAAAAACAACTCAGGGTAAAGATAGGACAAATGATGCATTCGGCCAAATACTGGAATCTCCTGGGATTGAAGGTTAAACGTTTTCTGTAAGTTCAGCGTGTGAAATAAATGCAATTGCTTTTACTCTTTTACTGGTATTCTGACCAATAAATTCAAAGTTACCACATAAACATGATCTCAAAAACCTAAAAAGGATGTTCAGTCTGATATTGGGGAAATTAGCATCCGCCGTGTATCGCTTTTGTATTGGGGCAATGATGTGTGTACGGTGATACTTGAGATACTTGCGACTAATTGCGCTGCAGCAGAGGAGGTAAAGAGGAGATTTAATAGAAGTTTGTAAAATTATGACGGGTTTCAATAGCGTGAATAGGGAAAGACTATTTCCTCTGGTTAGGGAGTTAGTTACTAGGGGGCGTCAAGTTAAAATTGCCTCTAAGAGAGTAAGGCAAAAGGTTGGGAGAAATTTCTTTAAGCAGAGGGTCGGTGGATCATGGATTTTTTTGCCACAGCAAGTGGCAATCTATGGGGAAAGAATAGGGCTATAGGAATAGTTTGGGATTTTTCTCGCAAAAGAACCAGCATAAACACAATGGGCCGAGTGGCCTCCTTCTGTGCTGTAAGCTTCTGTAAAGTGGTTCTATAAAATAGTAACATCAAACATCCTGAAGGAATAAATTAAACCGAAACTACAATGATAGAATGAACCACCTGTGGTAGAACATTACAGAACCAATCATATTTCTTTCAATACTCAAAAGGAAGAGCACAACTACTGTAAAACTAAACATTAGAAGCACAGAATGAGCCTGTACCAATCACCTCAAACCTGCAGTCATGGGTCAATTATCACTACATAACCCTTTAGGATCTGACCACTGCACTCCATTGGTCATATGCAAATATATTGACATTACTACATTAATTGTAATATATAGTATATTGCATGCTGTGGTCACAGAACAGGGCCACTGGTAGAGCTGTGGCTCAGGGGTTGCATGAAAATGCAAGACCAGCTTGTTTAAACAGTGCTCCTGGTACATAGCCCATCAGGATAGGAGGGGTGGAGGGGTTTAAAGAGATGGTTGCCAATTCATGGGCACCCGAATCTCCTATCAGCACTGCTGGGCGGTGAGACGCCCTGAAAACTTGGAGAATCAGCCCGAAAGTGTTTAGTGTTATTTTCAACAGAGCTGAACGTCACAACCTCAAGGTCAGCATTGTTCACAACTTTAAATCAGCAAGGAGTTTACAACGTTATTTACCACCTAATACAGGAGGATTCAACAAAGCAATCGAATATCCATTACATGGAGGATCAAATTCTTCTTTCATCAGCACCTGGCACCTTCTCCCCAAATCAGTGCTTGCTTTGGAAGACATACACGAGACAACAGCAAGAAATAGAAAAGCCTTCTGTATAAACGTGATTTGAATCCTTCTGATTTCCAGCTTGTTTAAAACATCAGCAAGTAGAGTTTAATTCTGTCGTGAGGAACAGAACACATAACTTGCACACACCAATCGCACAATACGTTTTTGTTCAGATTTGGAAAGAGAAAAGAACTAATTTGCTATCGCTAAGACCTCATAAACCAGAAATTGGAAGCGAGATCGGTCACCAAAATCCCCAGAATTACCAGCATAAACTCAGAAAATTCTCTTCAGGGTAGGTTTTGAGCTGGGACCATTTCAGAAGTCAGAATTTATTACATTGCTGTCTGCATATGCTTTGTTATACCCACACATGCTGACTTCCTTATGCACATTGTAAGGGAGGTTTTCTGTTACAGGCACTGTGGTTGGGCACCTTGAATTGTGCTGACACACCTAGGCCTAGAGGTGCGCGGGGCGCACAGGGGACGATCCCTGCGCCGGAATAGCGAAGCCCGAGGCGCTCCCGATACTGGGCCTTGGGCCTCACATACATCGAGCTGGCGAGATGCGGAGAGTAAGAGGTATCTTGCCGGCGGAGCATAGTTGAAGAGTGGGTCGTTGCAACGCAAGTGAGGAAGGGTGATCGGGTGGGGAAGGGTGGGCGATCAGGTCGGGTGGTATCGATGGCCAGTGTGGGGCGATTGGGGGGTAAGAGGAAGTGGTGGCAATCCAGGCAGGGAGCGGCGGCGATCGCAGGAGGGCAGCAGCGGCCCGTGTTCTTTGAATGTGGGGTAGGGAGGTCCAATCCTACTCCTCCCTGCTGCACATTCAGGTAAGTATATTTTAAAAATTTACCTTGTTGGTTGTGGCCTGGTTTTCCTGAGTGCCTCAGGGCAAACCAATCTTTCACTGGGCCCTCAAACGGTTCTTAAGCTCTATATGTGCATATGCAAAGTGCCTAATGCCCATTTCAGGTGCTGATTTTTGGCCTTTACCAATATGGCGGGCAGCGCAATTCTGGCTGGTAATCAGTGTGCGTTTCCTGCCCTCCGTGTTGGAGACTTATGAGACTGTTTAGTGCCTGGTAAACAGGCATTGCGTGGCCTGAATTTCTAGGCCCTGGTGCCTTGAGTTTGGAGAAGGGTCTTTCAGGAATTTTCTTAGGCCCCCCTCTTTTAAATGATTATGAAGCAGTCCTGGTGCTGATTGAGCCCTGCAGTGGGAGCATGGAGGTCGGGACAAGCGGGTGGGACATGCATGGCAGTAGCATGAAGCATCACCTGCTGCATCTTAAAGGGGCACCTGCACTTTCTGATGTGGTCAAGCATGCATTGTTCATTTTGCCTAACTCTTTCAGGATGTCCAAGGAGGAGGGAGACTGATTCCTTTTCTGAGAGAACCCTTAGGTGATAGTTAGAAAGGTGAGCCAAAGGAGGGTCAGCATCTTTGGCTCAGAGGGGCACCCTTCTGAGAAGGCAGTTGCCTGAGCTGACAGAGCCAAGGAGGCAGATCGGGTTAACATGGTCCACGAGTATGCAGTCAGGAGGTTGGAAGCCCGTATACGGAAAAAGCTGAACACCTTGAAAACATTTACCAGGGCAAGTGTCTGTTGAAGTTGACTTTCTCTACTGTTGTGGTATGAAAAGGCAGTAAAGAAAGACTTGCATTTATATCGCACCTTTCACGACCACCGGACGTCTCAAAGCGCTTTACAGCCAATGAAGTACTTTTGAAGTGGAGTCACTGTTGTAATGTGGGAAATGTGGCAGCCAATTTGCACACAGCAAGCTCCCACAAACAGCAATGTGAAAATGACCAGATAATCTGTTTTTGTTATGTTGGTTGAGGGAGAAATATTGGTCAGGACACCGGGGATAATTCCCCTACTCTTCTTCAAAATAGTGCCATGGGATCTTTTACGTCCACATGATGAGAGCAGACGGGGCCTCGGTTTAACGTATCATCTGAAAGACAGCACCTTCGACAGTGCAGCTTTATGTGCGCAAGTCCCTGGAGTGGGACTTGAACCCACAACCTTCACGACTCAGAGGCGAGGGTGCTACCAACTGAGCCACAGCTGACACTGTCACCTCCACTGGCTGCATATTCACATGTAATGCTTGGTCATCTATAGGGAACCCTTTGACTTCTCTAGCGCTATCACTAGGCGACCTGTCTTCACATTCCAAGCAAGCCTCTCAAAGATGGTGACCAAAGCCATAAAGGACTCTACCAACACCTACATGTTCATCGTGTATTCTTACACTCTTGCTTTGGGAAGCACAGTAGCCGAATGTATAGAAATGAGGGGTGTCAGAAAATCAAACAGCATTTCAGCAATCTCTTTATGGTTGCAGGAAAAGTAAGTATACAACCAAAGGGAGAGGCTAGCAACTGGTGGGCCGCATTCAATCTAAACCTCTTTACCCATTTGGAGGAATTAACCCTGGGAATTTTGAAGCACCACTCAGCTGAGCCCATTGGAAAGGGGCATGCAGGTGGTCACCCTGCATTGGTGACGGAAACCGTTTATTGCTGCTATTTCTCACATCTATGAATTCCTCAAACACTCAGGCATTCTGACATTTGAAATCGGCCCACCACATCATAGCATGGCATGTTTTGACTAGTGAAATGTGTTACAAGGTAGAAATAAATGCTTCTTCCCATTGTGTTTCCATAGGAACAGCTGAGGACCAGCAGCTTACAGGGCCTGAGTCTGCAGGGGCACATCTACCTCACACAAGACAGCTTCACTAATTCAACCTATCAGCCCAGGAATATCCACTGTGGAGGAAGGAGATGTAAGAGTACAGTTACAGCAGAGGGCGCTGGGTGAAACTCACGGCCCAAGTGAGAAAAAGCAAGTGGAGGTGAGAGCAGAGGAGCAGGAAGGGGCTGCGCAGAGTGTCTGCTCCAGTTACCTTCAGATGTTGAATTTCCGGTTCCTCTAAGACCTGTCCACAAAAGAATGCTACTTTCTGAGCGCTGTCAATCCATTGAGCCATTTGAGACTGTGCGAAGCAGACTGCAAGGTGTGATGGCTGGTATGGAGGGTTACTCTTCCCATATATGTCCAGTGGCGATTGACCACTTCACCGAACTGCAGTCCCCCCCCTGGAATTTTAGGCAGCGTCTGCAGTTGTGACTCTTAACCGGGTCCTAAGTATAGCTGTAGATTCTCTATTAAACGTTATCTAATGCTTAAGGACCTGTAAAGTCAGTTCTTATTGCCAATTTAAAAATCCATTTCATTTCCTTAGTTTTTGTATGCTTAATGTCAAGAAATGGAAGAAACTCAGTGGGGGGAAAAAATTGGATCCCCGATAAACTTGCATAAATTCAGAGAAAATCAATAAAAAATAGTTTTTATTTTCAACGTTGCTAAAACTCAAGAAAACAAGCAAAGGACTTGAAATCCTGTAGGCCCCGAAGTCCATGGGGTTCGCTGGGATCACGCCAGCCGTTGCGGACCCCGCCAGAGTTTGGAGAGTCATTGGGAGGGTGGCACATTTTCAGGGGGCCATGGTAACAGACTTGATTAGCAGCTCTTCTGGCCAACTCCCGTTCAGGCTAGGCGTAAGGGAGCAGCTCCCCACTTCCTGTGAGGACGGAAAAGTGATGGCCAAAGCCCCAAATGTGAGAAGTTAAGCGGAAAACTGCTGCAAAAAGATTGAAAAAGGCAGGAAGAGGAGGTTCTGCTATAGGGCAGCGTGCAGCCGAGTTATTCTGCTTAAGTTAAGTAAGATGATCCACGTCCCAAGGCGCTTCACAGGAGCGTTTTCAAACAAAATTTGACACCGTGCCACATAAGGCAATATCAGGGCAGATAATAAAAAAGATATCAATAAAAAGGTCCCAATACAGATCCCTGGTGGACACTAGGACCAACACCACACCAATCTGAAAAGCATCCATTTGCCCCACTCTTTGCTTTCTGCCTCCTTGCCCTGTCTCTGTTCATGCAGTTACATTCCATTTAATGTAATTGTGTCTGAATTTTTGTAACAAGCCTCTCCTATGGCACTTTATCAAATGCCTTCTGTAAGTTGAATTACTGAGACAAGACAAGAAAGGATGGGGAAAAAAAATCCTATAGTATACAAGTGAAAAAGAAGACCACTATCTGTGCTAGGGATTCCATGGAGACTGTGGGAGATCCACAAATAACGACACCAAATTCTTTCCCCAGCTTTTGACTTAAGTTGCAATTGATTATCAAAACTTTGCTAAAAAAAAAAAATCAGTGGGATTAGTGATGATTGCTTATGGATAAAAAATGGTCAGAGTTTGGTATATAGCAAACAAAAGCTTTAACCCGAGGTAAATTGATATGCCCGTGTTCTGCAGTGGTCTTTTGCTGCTTGCAAAGCGACACTCTGTGGAGAACTAGATTACAGGAACTTCAACCTTCTGTTATTGGCAGCACAAGTATCATGCTGCATTGTTATTGATTGGATTTCTTACAATATAGTACAATGTCTGATTTGTTAAGTGATGAAATGCAGGATAATGCGGAGTTGTGTGATTGTGACGACCAGAGACTGCCTTGCTGTCTACAAGCTACCTTCATTCAGTAGTGAATGGAGACGAAGCTTTGAACCTTTTAAACAGTGCTAAAAAAAACAAAATCTAAAAGTACACACAGATTCACCAAACATCTATCTATTGCCTATAGGGTCCATTACAACCAAAGCAATCATGGCTGACAACGGCTGGCTACGTTATGCATTATTCAGCAGGTTGAAGCACCTCTGAGCAGTTTTCACAAAGAACTTGCCCAGGTTCTGCCAGAACAGTATGCTATGACCTCAGTTGGAACTGCTGCAGTCCACTAACTAGCTTTCCAGAAGCTCCTGCTCTGTCTTAATCATCAATGTTTCTATTTCTTTCTAAATGGGCACCATTATTATTCAATAACCCCTATCGGCAGAGGGCATATTAACATTAACTTCAGGGTACGTGGCAAACTAGAAAGATATTGCTTTTCTGCATGAGTAATCTAAATACACTTTAAGCACCACAGGGCAATAACATGCAGTTCCAATGTACGTAAGTAACCTATTTTTATCAGTAATAAGACCTGAACCAAACTCTTAATATGTGAGATCCCACCATTTTCATACAATCTTCTACTGTTGACAACTTCCCTGTCTTCAAAGCCATTTGATTCAAGACTTCATGGCACATCTTGAGATTTGTGTTCAGTCTTTAATATTTAGGTGTCCTAACAATATTCTTCAAAGAAGAAGGATTTTTATGTAATGCCCTTTATGACCTCAGGATGTCCCAATGCGCTTTACAGTCGATGAAGTACTTTTGAAGTGTAGTTACTGTTGTAGTGTACAAAATGTGACAGCTAATTTACGCACAACAAGGTATCACAAACAGCAAGGATAATGATGACCAGATAATCTTTTTTTTAGTGATGTTGGCTGAGAAATAAATGTTGGCCAGGACACCGGAGAAACCTCCCCAGCTCTTCTTCCAAATAATGCCATGTGAGGGCAGATGGAGCCCTGGCTTAACATCTCATTTGAAAGACGGCACCTCCAACAATGCAGCACTCCCTCCGTACTGCATTGTTGTGTCAGCCTAGAATTTGTTCTCAAGTCTCTGGAGTGGGACTTGAACTCAGAACCTTCATATGACAAATGGTGAATTACAAGTTATTTAGCACAAAGACAAGTGAAGATCAGGGAGGCTATTCGGCCTAGCTAGCTTCCACAGAAACCTACAATCCTGTCATCATCGCATCCAGCTGCTATTTGGATTATTCCTTTCTTTTGCCTCCATTATTCTACTGAAGATTATTCCAGGCATTCTCACTCTTTATGTGAAGAATGGCTTCCTGAACATTAGTCCTATACTTGCCTTTTGCCAGTTTAACTTTTTTTTCCAATACATGTTACAGGCTGCTGAGAATATCCTAATTTACTAATTCTTGGATTGATCCCACTTAATAGCCTACTCCTGTTCTCATTACAACAACAACAACTTGTATTTATACAGTGCCTTTACATAGTAAAATGTCCCAAGGCGCTTCACAGGAGTATTATAAGACAAAAAATCTGACACCGAGCCACATAAGGAGAAATTAGGGCAGGTGACCAAAAGCTTGGTCAAAGAGGTAGGTTTTAAGGAGCGTTTTAAAGGAGGATAGAGAGGTAGCGAGGCGGTGAGGTTTAGGCAGGGAATTCCAGAGCTTAGGGCCTAGGCAACAGAAGGCACGGCCGCCAATGGTTGAGCGATTATAATCAGGGATGCAGAATTAGAGGAGCGCAGATATCTCGGGGGGTTGTGGGGCTGCAGATTACAGAGATAGGAAGGGGCGAGGCCATGGAGAGATTTGAAAACAAGGATGAGAATTTTGAAATTGAGGCATTGCTTAACCGGGAGCCAATGTAGGTCATATATTTGTATATATGAGGCTTCAGGCCATTTGCCCATAATGAGTTTTAAAAAAAACTATAACAATGTTTGCTTCTATGATTCCTATGTGCAAAATCACTCCACCAACTCTGTTTAAGAATAGGGTGCACTGACTCTTACCTCCTCCGCTCTTTCTAGCTAGCTGATCCTCCTCTGGTGGCCTAGCAAGGCAGAACCTCTTTCCTTTAAACATTGCATCTGCTTGATGTCTAAGATGGACATCTTCCACTTCGACTGAATTTTCTACAGTAGTAGCTTTTTACGGAAAAGCAGAAATGGGTGCAGCTAAAAAGAGTTAGTCACAGTCACTAATCAATTCAGAAATTTATGATTTCTAGTTTCTAGATTTCAAAGATTGAGCAGGCTGGGGCTCTTTCCTCGAGAAAACAGAAGGCTAAGGGGTGACCTGATCAAGGTCTTTAAGATTATGAATGGGTTTGATAGGGTAGACCTGGAGAAGATGTTTCATTTTGTGAGGAAGACCAAAACCAGGGGCCTTAAATTTAGTCAGTTCTGACGAAAGGTCATCGACCTGAAACGTTAACTGTTTCCCTCTCCACAGATGCTGTTTGACCTGCTGAGTATTTCCAGCATTTTCTGTTTTTATTTAAGATTTCCGGTATTTAGCCTTTGTTTTGCCACAAATATAAGATAGTCACTAATAAATCAAACAGGAAATTCAGGAGAAACATCTTTAGCCAGAGAGTGGTTAGAATGTGGAACTCGCTACCACACAGAGTAGTTGAGGCGACTAACATGGATGCATTTAAGGGGAAGGTCGATAAACACGTGAAGGAGAAAGGAATAGAAGGATATGTTGATAGGGTGCGATGAATTAGGGTGGGATAGACCAATGGCCTGTTTCTGTGCTCTACATTCTATGTAATTCTATGTAATCGCGTTTAGATTCTATTGTTGCACTGCCAGTTCTTTGTGTTAAGTTGTTTGATGTTCCAGTCTCAGCAATGTGAGCACAGGCCTCTTATAATTGTTTCAGGCAAATCAGGCGGGCGTGAATAAAAAGACCGAACTCCACCACGAAGATGTGGAGTTTCCTTTTTGCTGAAACCATCACGAGGAGCAGCAGCAGAAAACTGGCCAATCCCAGTGAAGCACATGGCCTGCCAATCGCTGCAGACCACTCATTTGCATGCGATGACCAAAGCTCAGCATGACTGCAAATCTGGAGATTTTTTTAAGTGGCAGCTTAGTGAACTGTATAATATCCAGCAAATGTCCTGCAAATCAAATCACACTTGACCACAAATTTGCTTGCTATTAGTAAATAATGAATTGCGATCAATATGAGAAACAGAAATATGTTTATAACAGGAATCTGGTTACAGCAAATTTGCATGTAAGTGAATTTGCATATATTTTAATTACTGGCACTTTATATATTTAGAAAAATTATGAAGTACATTTAAAAAAGGTTAAAATGGGTTGACATTTTAACAATAATGAGGTTTCAATTAAAATATTGGCTTTTCATCATAATTGCGACAAAACTGTAAATCTTTGCTTAAGAAAAAGTATAATGTAAAATCCTTAACTAATCTAAGCTGGTGTAAGATGAAGGGCCGAGAATATACAGACATCAGGTGTTCATGTAATTGTAAGGATAGAGGATAATGAATCTCACTACCCTTCATTTGAAATGATTTCAGCAGTGTCTGCTGCTTTGAAAGTGTGTTGTCTGAAGCCTGGAGAAGGCCGTGAACCCTGCCATTCATCCTTTCACACCATCAGCTGAGCCTAATTGCTAGAAAGGACACGAGACCCTAGGCCTGATTGTTACTGATCTTTCTTTGAGGTTCTGAGGCATGAAAAGCGAAGGGATCGCTTTTGATCTCTACTGCTTCTTTTTTTTTTCTCTTCAAAGAATGACACATTCTTTATGTGGCTTCTTCTTAAGGACAATAATTAATAGGCCGGTTTCATAAAATAAGGCCTGAATTGGCACTACCTCAGGGTGGTCTCGGTCAGACGTAAACCTTGGGCTCAGATCACTTGCCCTAAAGATAGGTGAGGTCTAGTGTATCAACCCCAATTTTCATTTGTGTTCCCTAATGAGCTGAAATGAAAAAAAAAAAATGGCAATGTGCACCGTCACAGAATTAGAATGAAGTCTGTATACTTGGTGCAGTGAATGTCAGAAACCGAAGCGATGTTTGCAACTCCCCATTAACAAATGTACCGAAAGAAACCAATATAATTCCAGAATTGCACATTCTACTTCTTAAATACACTAGCTATTTATCGGAAATCTAAATAGCACAAGATATTGAGGGCAGATTTTGCCAGCACGCTCTTCCTGCTGAGAGCTTTGCCTGCCAGAAGCACATAGCAAAGGCGGGCTCCCCACGATTTCCCTGTTTGTGCTGCTTTTGGACGAGGCTTCATTATGGACGTGGGCACCTGTAAAATCGGCTCTTTAAATGCACTTCATTTAAAGCAATGTATATTAAACCCCTTAGCTGTCAAATGTGCTAAAAGGACCCTACTGCTACTAACATCGCAACAGGACTAAACTACCAACCATTACTACCAATTGCTATTTACTGTACAGTGCAGAACTCAGTTATGTTTAATATAAACAAATTAACAATATTAGAAATCAGCAAGAATTCTGTCGCTAACTACGTGGAGGGGATTTTAACTGCGAGCGGGTTTCGGGTAGCTGGCGGGGGTGGGGGAAGGGTTGGTGAATTAATCTCTGCCCCTTCTCATCAAATTGAGGCCCAGGCCATTTTAACTCCCGGGCCTCACACATCCCGTTGGCCAGCTGCCTGCCAGAAATGTGCGGAAAGAGGCAGCTGGGCATCTGCCGGCAGCGGAAGATCGGGGCGGCCCACTCGGGTAAGTCACGGAGAGAGGGGCGGGGAGCTCAGGGCAGCGGAGGCCCAGACTTTCCCTGTGGGGCCTGGAGGAGCACAGCGCCACAAAAAAGGAGAGTTTAACACTTACCTTACAGGGCCTCTGCTTCCTGCGGACCCGGTTACACCAAGCGGGATGGCCACGGCAGGTACCCCACTCAGTCAGCGGTTAAAATGCTACCGGGTCCTGATGACATCATAGCACCTCAATTTACATATATGAATGAGGCCGCCTAACAAAAAGAGCCCAGTTAAGGTGGCGGCGAGCGGGAATGGAGAAGTAAGTTTTCAAAGATGATTTTAATTGTGCGGCCACCTCATTGCCACTGGGCACGATGGGTTAAAAATCGTAACCACAATCCTTCGTTCACTCAGACCTCGCAGTAAACCCCTTATAATCATAAAATCAGAAGAGATGTTTCTCACCACAAGGCTGGCAGAATTTTGATTCATGGCAAATTGGGCATGGGAGATAGGGAGATGGTTTGCCGCATTGTTTTTGACAGGACATTGTGTACATGGGCATAATTGTTATAAACATGGCTGATGGTCTGACCTATTGACCTTAGTGCTCAACATCTACAGTCAGAATTAATGAAGTGAAATTGTATCCATCCAATTTTTGAAGATAGACAAGTTCAGAGGATTTTGTGTTCTTCAGCTGAGCGATGAAAATACAAGGGTGTGGAACATTTGACCTTTTCACCTCGGGTCAACATCAAGTATCCATGGCTCAGGTTAGAGACAATTTAGAGCTACATCAAAATAGGCTATTTTTTTTCCAACTTGATGACAGAAGGTGTTAGCCGTGGGTCAGAGGTAGCACCCTCACCTCTGGGTCAGAAGGTCGTGGGTTCAACTTCCCACTCCTGGGACTTGAACACATAATCTAGGCTGACACTCCAGTTCAGTACTGAGGGAGTGCTGCAATGTTTGGAGGTGCCGTCTTTTGGATGAGATGATAAACTGAGCCTCTCAGGTGGGCATAAAGGATTCCACGGCACTATTCAAAGATTAACAGAAAGACTTGAAAGACTTGCATTTATATAGCGCCTTTCACGACCACCGGACGTCTCAAAGCGCTTTACAGCCAATGAAGTACTTTTTGAAGTGGAGTCACTGTTGTAATGTAGGAGACACGGCAGCCAATTTGTGCACAACAAGCTCCCACAAAACAGCAATGTGATAACAACCAGATAATCTGTTTTTGTTATGTTGGTTGAGGGATAAATATTGGCCAGGACACCGGGGATAACTTCCCCTGCTCTTCTTCGGAATAGTGCCATGGGATCTTTTATGTCCACCTGAGAGGGCAGGCGGGGCCTCGGTTTAACGTCTCATCCGAAAGACGGCACCTCCGACAGGGCAGCACTCCCTTAGCACTGCACTGGAGTGTCAGCCTGGATTTATGTGCTCAAGTTCCTGGAGAGGTAGCAGGGGAGTTCTCCCTGGTGTCCTGGCCAATAGTTATCCCTCAACCAACACAACTTAAATAGATGATCTGGTCATTTATCTCATTGCTGTTTATGGGACCTGGTTGTGCGCAAATTGTATGCTGCGTTTCCTAGATTACAACAGTGACTACACTTCAAAAGTAATTAATTGGCTCTTTGGGATTACCTGAGGTCACGAAAAGCGCTATACAAATACAAGTCTTTCTTTTCTTTTACATAGACATCCAGCTACAGTGAAGGGAATTTTAACCTGGAGGGGTGCATGCGTTTGGGTGCGGATGGCGGTTAAAACGGGTAAAAATGTCGGCGCTTCAGGAAGCCGTCTCCAACCCGCCGACTTTCGGGTTTAACCGGAGGCTTGCGCGGAATCCTCTTTGGAGAGGCGGGCTGCCTATTAACATATGCCAATCGCTCAATTAGAGCGATTTCAACTGACTTATAAATTTAACGGCTCATCCATGGGTTTCCCGGGCGTCCTGAAAGCAGTGAAGGCAAGGCAGGAACACAGCAGCAATTGATGGGGCCGAATCAATCTCCTGGAAATACTGCAATAAATACTCAGTACTCACAGCTGCTTTCTTACCTGCTCCTGCGAAAGGGCTTGTTCACAGTACTTTTGGTCAGAGGTTACTTCCTACACTTTGGAGGTTTTCTTAATCACATCAAGATGGATGGCACTTTGGCTACCTTAGATTGGACCTTGGACGAGGACCAATATGACCATCAGCAGCAGCAGCAGCAGCCTGCTGTTCAGAGACCTGCAGCTGGTCAGCAGAGAGGGCAGCAGCAGAGCGGGGAGCAGTGGAGAGGGGGGCAGCAGAGAGAGGGGAGCAGCGGAGAGGGGGGCAGCGGAGAGGAGGGCAGCGGAGAGGGGGGCAGTGGAGAGAGGGGGGCAGCAGAGAGAGGGGCAGCAGAGAGAGGGGCAGCGGAGAGAGGGGGGCAGCGGAGAGAGGGGGGCAGCGGAGAGAGGGGGGCAGCGGAGAGGGGGGCAGCGGAGAGAGGGGGGCAGCGGAGAGGGGGGGGGCAGCGGAGAGGGGGGCAACGGAGAGGGGGGCAACGGAGAGGGGAGCAGCGGAGAAGGGGGCAGCGGAGAGGAGGGCAGCGGAGAGGGGGGCAGCGGAGAGGAGGGCAGCGGAGAGGGGGGCAGCGGAGAGGGGGCAGTGGAGAGGGGGCAGTGGAGAGGGGGGCAGCGGCAAGGGGGGCAGTGGAGCGGGGGGCAGCGGAGAGGGAAAGCAGCGGAGAGGGGGGCGGTGGAGAGGGGGGCAGCAGAGAGGGGAGCAGCGGAGAGGGGGCAGTGGAGAGGGAAAGCAGCGGAGAGGGGGGCGGTGGAGAGGGACGGTGGAGAGGGGGGCAGCAGAGAGGGGAGTGGAGAGGGAAGCAGCAGAGAGGGGGGCAGCGGAGAGGGGGGCAGCAGAGAGGGGGGCAGTAGAGGGGTGAAGCTCGCAGGAGGCACTGCCTGTGACACAGGGTGTACAGGCACAGTCTGAGTTTGTTTGACATGTCCGAACAACAGTGTCTCAGGAGGCTCAGGTTATCGCGTCAGGTGATGGCACACAGCAGCAGCCTCCTAGAAGAAAACCTGCTCCATTCTGGACCTGGTGGCCACGCGTTACCACAGACTGTCAAAGTCACCACCGCCATCAACTTTTTTGCCTCAGGATCCTTCCAGGGCTTTGCCGGAAACTGCAAGGAGAGAAAGAACAGATCTATGAGTGAGTGCAATAGCATGTGTTCACCTGATGGATGCAGTGCAGGGAGAGGCATCAAATTATATAAGGATGAGGGTGAGTCGCTGTGGTGGATGGGTAGATGGGGATGTGAGGAAGTGCATAGAAAGTGTTGGATGGGTGGCTGTGCAAGGTAGGTGGGTGTGCGGAGTGATCTGATGGAGCAGGTTTGACAAGGCAGAGTGAGGGGTTGGGGTGATGCGCACAGCAAGATGTAGGTGAATGTGCAACTGTACACACCTTTCCTGACCTGGTTAGGTCATTAAAGCGCCTCCTGCACTGATTCCAGGAATGTGGCACTACGTTCCTGCTGCTCTCCTCCTGGGCCAGCTCTAGCCACACCTTCTTTGTAGCAGCAACAGATTTCTTCCTCCCATTGCTGGGGAACAGCATCTCTTTACGGCTCCTCACAGCCCCCAGCAGCGCATCAAGAGAGGTGTCATCGAAACGCGGCACAGCCCTTTTCTGTCTCGACTCCATCATTTAACTTCCTGTTCCTTTTTAGCAAACTTCAACTCCTCCGAATTCCATCTTTGAATTGGCCCTTTAAATGCTGGAGCTGAGATCGCGTCATGCGGGTCCTCATCACACCAACTACCGCGGATTCGATGGCAAACCCGGAAGTAAAATGCTAATGAACTGGCCAAGTTAAAATGCCACTGACCGACGCATTGAACTTACTTCCGGGTTTCTTGTGGATATCAGACCCCTCGCTCCAATGCGTCTCCGAGTAAATATTGGAACTACTGGAGTGGAACTGTAGTTTCCTTCTGAATGGAAGGGCAGCACTCATGGGATAATGGAAATTGGTGGACAACTGATTGACATGAATCTTGTCATTCATGTGGAAATGACTTATGAAATAATACTGGGCGACCTGCTGGTGGCGCTGTCCAGGGAGAGTATAAATACTCAGGCATGGGCCCAGCTTGCTCAGGACAGTCTTTGACAGGAACTAGTGTAGGACGCAACTAGATCTCCATGTTGAAAAACAGTTGATTAAATTGACATAAGAAAACTACTAGGCACTTGGTCTAAGCGTTAAACAAAGCTTTAATCAACTGTTTTTCAACATGGAGATCTAGTTGTGTCCTTCACTAGTTCCTGTCAAAGAATATCCTGAGCAAGCTGGGCCCATGCCCGAGTATTTATACTCTCCCTGGACAGCGCCACCAGCAGGCCGCCCAGTATTATTTCATAAGTCATTTCCACATGAATGACAAGATTCATGTCACTGATCATCCTCAAATCTTTGAACAGGTATGTTACACGAATTTCATGAACTTGAAGGTTTTTAGTCACTTGTTTAAATAAATAAATCCTGGCAATTCTGACTTCCAGGGGACTCTGAGCCAATGAAAATTCCTCAGTCCTGAACTCTGCAAAAATTCTGACAGATAATCAAAAGTGCAGATAACAAGAGTGCAGATAATCGGAGTTCCGTTGTCGTTTATTGGTACAGACTGTGCGTACATTGGAATGTCTGCTGTTTGGCTTTTCCCCTTTGGCATTATTTCTGGAGCTAAGACTTTGCTCCAAATAATGGGGAATTGTTTCAGCTTCTGTACCTGGGTGGTAATCTGGCAGAATGGATTGCCTATCCCTTTTTATTGATTTCAATGGAATGAAAATAACACAAGCTCTATAACAGGTGGGTAAGCCACTCCACTAGGTTACTGTTCAGGTGGTGAGGACGAAAGTCTACCCCAGTATTTTTACCTCTGTAACTTGTTGCAGATTGTCAGTGAGGAAGTGGTCTTTCACTTCTTTTTATTTGAAGCAATTAACTGGTGCCATCCATGTTATCTCCCACCTGATGTTAACACACAGCAAGCAAGTAAAGAGGACAAAACAAAAGGTAAGGGGGCGATTTTGTCAATGGGGGCGCCTTGGAGGCGGGTCTGCTGCTTGTCGGGTTTTAGTCCTGCCTCCATTGACTTGTGGCCAACCCACGCTATTTTCCCTTGATTGACCTTGTTAAGCCCGCCCAGCGGGCTTAGCAGGCCAATTAAGGGGAAGCTGGTTACAGAGAATGTCAGTGTATGACGTTTCATCTGTCAAAAATGTTTGACAGATGAATTGTCATCGTTTGACAGCTCTATGAAGCTGTCAAACACTGACATTCTCTGTAGTTTGATGAGTTCTTATATTCAAGACTCATCAAACCTCTTTTGTGAGCAGAAATTAGATGGCTGTTGCATCGGAGAATGCAGCAGCCATCTGTCATCTCTGCCGGTGAGATGCGAGAGGGTCCGTACCCCCAACTGCTGAAGCCTGCAGGAAGAAACAAAGGTAAGTAAACATTTCTATCGCTTTTCACTCACCTCACACACTTACCTCTCCAGACTTGCACCCATCACTTACCTCCACACTGAACTTTTGGACCCCTCCGAACCCCGCAGACCCACTGCTCGCCTCCGTGACCCTGGCGGGTTTTCCCGACGTTGGGAAGCCCGCACCTCTGCTGGAAAAATGGGGATAATCCTGTTAACTACCTGTTAACAGGCAGTTAAGTGGCTGTAATCCCCTTCCCGCCTCCAGGAGACGGGACCCGGCTTGGCTCGGCTACCCGCCTCCTGGGAAGATGGCACGGAGGCGGGTTGGGGGCGGGATGGGTACCCGCCCCCAGATTCTGCCATTTTCCTGGCAGTCCCGCCTCCAAAGGGCTGGCAAGATCGCACCCAGAATGTTGTGGAAGGACTTGCAATGGTGACGCTTGAAGTGCAAAGATAAAAGAGACAGTAGAGGAGGTATCTTTGATTTGTGTTCTCGTCCTGATCTAGCTTCCTGACCTTGGTCAACAGGCAATGCTAGAAGTGTCTGTACCTCAATAGCCAAATCAATGTGCAGAGTCCCAGATGGATTCACACTGCTGTAGTATTGGTGCAAAGTGGTTTATGTTTGCACTGACGCTGCAGTTATATCAGTAAACGCAGCCCGAATCTGGAGATCGGGCCCAACTTGAGACTGAAGAGAATCACAGTGAGACTCCCTGGAGGAGGGAGTCTTGCTCTGCTTTGCTGTAGCTAGTTCAGGCTTTAACACTAGATTTACAGAATACAAGTTTAGTATTGGTGTGAAACTGAAACCGAGTCAGATGTTAGTTCAGCGTTGCCTATAGCCATGAAATAGTTAGTTCGCCTCAACCTCACTACTTATCATGTTCAGTCCCTCAGTGGTCATGTTGCAGGCATCATCTAATCTTCCACATGCATTTGTTTTTGAGCATATTCTGTACAGGCTATTATTGAAAACATTATAGGTGATTCATGAATTAGTGGTAGTGTTCACACCAACTTACTGCAAATGGAAAATAGAATGCTAGGTCATAAATGTCATGTTTGTGGCACTTATCCATCAAAAATCCTCAGTTCTCACTTTTGCAAAAATTCTGGTGGATAATGAAAAGTGCAGATAATGAGAGTGTTAATAGCATTTACACTTGCTTCACTTTTTTGATATGGGTTTAACAGGACAGTACGGGGGAGATTTTCCACTTCAGCATTCCTGATGTGTGCAAGCAGGACATATTGGGAAACTGCACACCCCCAGTCTGTGAGTTAGTTCCACGCATTCATTTTAATGAACAGAACATCACAGGGTGAGCAGCATCCTGCTATATGCACCCAGCTCAGCAAGCACACAGCGATTTAGCCAATTATAATGGCGGGGGAGGCAGATGCAGTTAACTTTCGTAACACTGCATTTTATGAATAGTTGCTTTTTCATGGGGATATAAATGAGACTCAGGCTGGGCATTAACTCAGTGCCAATGATAGGAGTCAGCCGTGAGAAGAAAGGCCCATGATGCCTCCATCAATTGCTGCAGTTGAGGTCAACTCAGATGAGATTTTCAATATGAGCCCGCCAAAGTGTACAGAAAGTTTGTGGTGTGCTACATGCTGCATGATGAGGAACAGCCCATATCCCCGAGCCACAGCACACGAAGGACTCCAGTGTCTTGTTTGAGCAGCAGACTTGCTACCATTGGCACGAGGACCAGCAATACCACCCATTTCAGTCAAAGGGATCTTTAAAAGGTTGTGCCTTTACCAGGTGCTCAGACACCATCCATGAGCCCACAGTAAAATATGTACTAGATTTATTTTGTTATAATGAGCACAATACTGTCTGTGGGGTAGGCTATCTGCAACCTATAGTCCTAATCACACCCATTATCTGCACCCAACCTTGTCTCTTTTGCAAAAGAGCAAACACGTGGGAGAGAGGCACAGTATTTTGCTCCCGAGAAACAAGTATAAAAGTTTATCCATTGCTGCCCATGAACTGGTGGTTGTACCTGAGTTTCCTCTGGTCAGATTCATCCCTCATGTATTCGATAATCTCACCAAATAGAAAGCAGCTGCACTGATGATCATCTTCATACTTCTTGAGCAGCAAACGACCTGCTCAATCACTGTTTCTTGTGAATGGTTCATAAAATCAGCCGTGCAGTGAGGAAACCAGAAGCCCCCAAGAATGGCTGCCCATAAAGCTGGTTTCCTGGGAATGACCTGACTGGTTTTTTTGGACGACCATGAAAATCAGGATCCAGCAGACAGAGAGACCTTCCCCAAGAGCAGCACAGTCGACTGCAATCTCTTTCCAAGATTGTCCAACCGCGACAGCAGAGCTCCGTCAATAGTTGATCCTAGTGCGAGCAATTTGAAGGTGTGGTCGCTCAGTCCTTGGGTTACTACAACTCCACACCAGCCGCCATATTGTTTCCCATTCACTCCAATGCAGCCAATCAGGGTGCAGCACAAAAGTCATCTCAGACTTTAATGGAAAGTAAAATCAAACGGGTGTACTCTTTTGATTGGGTGCACTAAAACAAATAAACTGTAACTAATAAAACTTTAAATGAAACTTAACAACTTAAAGTAAAATTTGATTGGCCAGGGTGATGATGCGCTCCAGTCCCCGCGGTGCCCACCGGTCGTGGAAGGCCTCGAGCGTGCCGGCGGACACAGCGTGCTCCATCTCCAGGGCCAGCCGGGTGCCAACGTGGCCGCGGAAGAGAGGCAGGCAGTCGGGCCGAACGACCCCCTCGATCGCCCGCTGCCTGGACCAGTTATTGGCCACTTTGGCCAGGCCCAGGAGCACTCCTACGAGGAGGTCCCCCGATCTGCCCGCTCCCCTCCGCACCGGGTGACCAAATATCAGGAGCATGGGGCTGAAGTGCAGCCAAAAATCGAGGAGCAGTCCCTTCAAATAATAGAAGAGGGGCTGCAATCTCTCACACTCCATATAAACGTGGAAAACAGACTCCTCCAGGCCGCAGAAAACCTGTTTAAAACTTTGTTGCACAGGACTGCTCCAAGCAACACCCTCCAGGCCAAGTCCCCAATAGATAAAGGGAGGACTCCAGTGTAGAGAGCCCTCCATTGGGGACCCCTGCCTCCGCCAGACGACAAGATGGTGTGCCAAGGCGTGTCCGGACAGCAGACGAGGATGGCAAAGTGGAGAGTGTGCAAGAGCAGCCCGTACAGGAAACCCCTCTGTGCAGAATGAAAAGGCATCGAGCGGGTGTAAAACGGAGGGCCGATCTGATCCCGTCAGTTTCCTGCCAGGCGGGTTAGGTTAGAAATTACCCCCAGTGCCTCAATAACAATTACACCCTGAAAAAGTGCTCGATGATGCACTTTTATTGCTAACATTGCTGAGCTATTTCTTCAATGTTAGTAATGAGCAATTAAATGTTACTAGTTACTTATTTTAGTGGCAACACGAAACAAACTAAGCAATACTAACAAAAAAACAGTTTGAGGGATTTGGGATATAAATGATTGAATCCGAGCCAATTGCAAACAGGAGCAAAATTTACACACGGCTATACTTGAAACTAGCATCTACGCTTTAAAAAAAAAATGAATCCTGGATACATAATAAGCGATGTATATTCTCATTCCTGATTGTGAGAAACCACAGAAATAGAATCAATCTTTCACTGAAGTGCTATGGAAAATATTTTTTAAGGTAAAATCCCATCACACAAAGGTTAATGCTGTCCAAGAGCACAATTTAGATGGACTAAGATATTTATGAAATACGGGATTATCGTGCTTCACATGAAAGAAGCTGTCATTTCTTCAGCGGGCTCCACATACAGATTTTTTTTTTTATCACTTTGGCGGCTGATTTCCACACGTTTCACCTCGTGATAACTTGCCGTTTGAGTCTCTTTTCAAGCAGAGAGGAAGTGAAGTTGCAAAAGGGGTTGACCATGGACCTACCTAATCCTGCTGTTTGGAAATTTCCTGCCACCAATTTACAGCTTCGACCTTTCACCGGGGATTATCACAGGCAGAAATGGCCATATAGACGCAATTTACAGTTGATATCCATAACAATGAGTCAGACTGGCTTAAAGTCATTTGGAATTGACAGACTTTTGAAAAGCCCTAATTTCATCATCATAGCAACTGCAGCAAAGATCCAGCAGTACTTTGAGAAAATAAAACCCCAATTTCCACTTTTTTTCCCCCTCAATGTACCCCTTTTCTTTCATTAAGCCACCTCTTCATAAGAATGCAAATAACTGATCACTTGTAGCCATCGTGCAATCCAGGAACATTTATATTTTCTGTTTTTGGCTAACAGAATCTGTATTAAACCAAATTTGCACAACTCAATTCCATCCAAGTATCTCACAATCATTTGTGCATGGGTTCATTCAGGGGTGCACCATGCAAACACCTCCGTCAGAAATGTTCCAAAATGGTTGGAAGAATAATACCAACAGGCCCTGCAGAACTCATTTCCATGATGCAGAGACTGATTTCCTGATTGGGGAAATGATGTAACTGCTATGAAATATGAAGTTGACATCATTCCACAACATTCTAATTACTAATTTTACCTTTGAAAAAGCACCTGAAAAGAACATAGAAACATTCTAAACCCAGTCACCTAATTAGCATTTTCATTGCCGCCAAACCACAAAGTTAAACTCAATTTTTTACCTAATTCTTTACTAGATCAATATTTAATGTGCGATACGAACAAAATTAATTTTGAGGACTCGTGGACTATCATTTATATCCCACTTGTAGTATTCAGCGCAACTCATTTCCAAATTCATTACTCTTGGAATGATTGGGGCCATTAAATGGCTCAGAGCTGGTGCTAATCCCCGTAGAGTTATAAGGGGTTAAATTGGCTAACCACCGAAAACGGGCGTGGGGATCGTGGTACGTGATTAACCCGCACCTGTTCATTGCCATGCAGGCAGCACGTTAAATTCGTGCTGCCTGCTGTTTTATATGATTGCTGTGTGCAGCCAGCGCTACCCGCGCTGGTCATTGGCTGCACGCATCAGCAGGGGGCCCAATATCGTGAGTGGCTAGCGCTACTTAAAGGCAGCCTGCACCTCTTAAAGGGGAGGTGCATTGTGGCTGCAAGAAGTGGTGGGAGTTTTTTCAAAAGTGCATCTGTGCCGTGATATTTTGAGGAATGGCTGAACATGCGAGAGAGCAAGAACCAAGGTTTTCTGACAATGTCCTGGAGGTCTTGGAGAGAAGGAGAGACATCCTGTATCCGCAGGGGGGCAGGAGGCCCTTCAGACATATGCTCAGGAGGCAGTGGGAAGAAGTAACGGCTGAGGTCAATGCCAGGAGTATAGCTCCAAGAACATGAATGCAGTACAGGAAGAAGTTTAATGATCTGACACGAGTTGTCAAGGTGAGTGAGTTCAATCTTCTAATGGCATATCCTATCAACTGCACTACTGCTCAATTCTCTACACCCCCATCACCCACCTACGAACAATCTCTATCAATCACGGCTCAACCTTTAATTTCATATGCTTTACCTCACCCTCACACAATTAGCACTGTTGGAAGCCTTGCACCCACAACTCAGGAGGAGCACTAGCAAAGGCACACGGAAGACAGGCCCCAAGAGAATGCACAAGAGTGATTAGTTTAATTTTGTATGCATTATGTAATGATTGAATTTATAAAATTGGATTGGAATGTGCATTTTCTGGTTGGTTTTATTTTTGTGTTGTCGGAAAGAGGACAATGCGGTGGTCAGTGACAGAGGAAAGGTAAGGAGTGTGAGACTGCTGATGAATTAGGAGGTGTCGTTGAGGTTCACTCATGAATAATTTCATCATGTAGAGCCCGGGCAGAAAGGGGCTGTCTACATTGTAGCCTCCCTTCCTCTTCCTGTTCTTTCACTTCCTGTTGCACTTCCTCCTCCTCCACTTCCTGAACTACTTCCACTTCCTCCTCCTCCACTTCCTCCTCCTCCACTACTTCCACTTCCTCTTCCACTTCCTGAACTACTTCCACTTCCTCCTCCTCCACTTCCTGCACTACCTCCACTTCCTCCTCCTTCACTTCCTCCTCCTCCACTACTTCCACTTCCTCCTTCACTTCCTGCACTACTTCCACTTCCTCCTCCTCCACTTCCTGCACTACTTCCACTTCCTCCTCCTTCACTTCCTGCACTACCTCCACTTCCTCTTCCTTCACTTCCTGCACTACCTCCACTTCCTCTTCCTTCACTTCCTGCGCTACTTCCACTTCCTCCTCCTCCACTTCCTCCTCTTCCTCGTGCTCCTACTCCTCAGCTTCTCGCCTGATTGGTGGTGGCATTGGCTGTTCCCTCATAATAGTGAGGTTGTGCAGCATGCAGCATACTACCACAAATCTTGATAACCACTCAGCTAAGTACTGCAGGGCTCCTCTAGAGCGGTCCACGCAGCGGAAATGTTGCTTGAGGATATCAATGGTGTGCTCTATAATGTTCCTTGTGGCAGCATTGTAGGACTGGAATCATGAACCATGTCATGAGCGGGAAATCCTTGTCGCCCAGTAGCCAGCCTTTGATTTTGCCGTGGTGGGTCAAACACAGGTGGCACAGAGGACTGCCGCAGAATGAAGGAATCGTGACTGCTGCCAGGATAGCGGCATTCACCTGTATGATGCGCTGCCTGCGGTCGCACACCAGCTGCACAATGAGGGTGAGATCCCTTTTGGTTCATGAAAATGGCTGAGTTCACATGAGGCACACGCAAGGCAATGTGTGTGCAGTCAATGGCACCCTGCACCATGGGGAAACCTGCAATCCATGTAAACCCTTGTTCTCCCTTCACCTCCTTGTCTCTGACAAGAGCAAATGAAATGAAACTATTTCTCTGTGTATAGAGATCCTTAGTGACCTCCCTTATGCAGCAGTGCACTGCAAACTGAGAGATGCTGCTTATATCTCCAGCAGGAAGGAGCCTGGAAGGAGCCAGATACATAAAAGTTAAGAACCACGGTCACCTTGACAGCCACAGGCAATGCGCTTCTTGTCCTGCAGTCCTGCGGTCCTTGAGGTTGCAGTTGTGGCTGCAACAGTTGGCAGATTTCAGTCATGACTTCTTTAGTGAAGCGAAGATGTCTCAAGCATTGATCCTCGCTGAAGTTGAGGTAAGAGAATTGCTCCCTGAAGACCCTCGGCAGATATAGCCTCCTGCAGAGAGCTCTTCTCCCCGTCCACCTCCTCCTAGAAGCTTGTTCTGCTCTACGTGGTCAGCTGTGGCTCAGTGGGTAGCACACTCGCTTCTGAAGCAGAAGGTTGTGGGTTCAAGTCCCACTCCAGAGACTTGAGCACAGTAATCTAGGCTGACATTCCAGTGCAGTGCTGAGGGAGTGCTGCACTGTCGGAGGTGCTGTCTTTCAGATAAGACGTTAAACTGAGGCCCCGTCTGCTCTCTCGGGTGGACGTAAACGAGCCCATGGCACTATTCCGAAGAAGGGCAACACGGTGGCATAGTGGTTAGCACTGGTGCCTCACAGCGCCAGAGACCCGGGTTCGAATCTGACCTCGGGTGACTGTCTGTGTGGAGTTTGCACATTCTCCCCGTGTCTGCGTGGGTTTCCTCCGGGTGCTCCGGTTTCCTCCCACAGTCCAAAAATGTGTGGGTTAGGTTGATTTGGCTATGATAAATTGACCCTTAGTGTTAGGGGGGATTAAATATGTGGGGTTATGGGGATAGGATGGGATATGTTAGGGGGAATTAAATACGTGGGGTTACGGGGATAGGGTAGGATATGTGTACTGTGGGGATTAAAGCAGGGACAGGGTACTGGATTTGGATGATCAGCCATGATCGTATTGAATGGCGGAGCAGGCTCGACGGGCCGAATGGCCTACTCCTGCTCCTAGATTCTATGTTTATGTTTCTATGTTTAAGAGCAGGGGAGTTATCCCTGGTATCCTGGCCAATATTTATCCCTCAACCAACATCACTAAAAACAGATTATCCGGTCATTATCAACATTGCTGTTTGTGGGAGCTTGCTCTGTGCAAATTGGCTGCCGCGTTTCCCACATTACAACAATGACTCCACTTCAAAAAGTACTTCATTGGCTGTAAAGCGCTTTGAGATGTCCGGTGGTCATGAAAGGCGCTATATAAATGCAAGTCTTTCTTTTACGTGGCCTCTGTTCTTTCTCCCAGTCATGTTCAATTCTCAGAGGACGCCGTACCAGGTCATCCATGTCTAGAAGCAACTTGTTTCAGCTTTTAAATGACCAAAAACGTACTTCAGTAACAGCCAGACCACTCCCTGTAGAGTATTCAAACATTAGCTAAGTATAGGAAAGCTCCAAAAACACGTTCAATTGCACCAGCAGCCAGAAGAAATAATCCAGCAACTGTCCTGTGAGTAGTTCATGACCCTGTTAAATAGTGCTGGTGGGGGGGGGGTCCTTAATTCCGTTTAATGTCGAGTTCAGCTGTGGGAGGTTAAGACAGGGCATTGGTTGGAGTGTGCCATTTGAAAATGGCAATGCTGGTGTCAAATCAGCGTTGCATACTGATTTGCGTCATGATCCGGCTGTCATTAGGTGTGCGCGCACAAAACCCTTTACCAAGATGGCGTCGTGCGCACTTCCCATCGGAAGTGTGCGCGCGCATCTTGCACCCCATTTTCGAGCATTAGTTGGCCGCTTAGTGCCTGAAAACCGGGTGCTACACAGCCTAATTTAGCCCCCATAATCTGCTAATAGTATTCAATTTGCATAATTATTCACAGATCCCGGCACAGATATGGGCAGTTATAGGGAGCACACTGATGCTGGGAATCAAAAAGTTTGTGTAAATGAAATTTAATGGGATGGGAACAATTAAAGGGATTTTCACAATAAGTTTACAAAAAATAAAAGTCTTTAGGAAGGCTCAAAATCTATCTAAACCCATTAGCACCCTTTGCCAAGGCTCAAAGGGCAGGGGATTAAGAAATAACAGGCCAACATTATGAACAGAGCAGTCTGGCACACTGATGGTTGCTGAAGTGAAGATGGTGCTCCCTGAGTTGATTACAAGGGCAGTTGCCATCTATGCCACTCCACTGCATCCTCCTTATAAATTCCCATTGCAATAAGCCTGGAAGAAGGTGGAGGCAGACTGAGTCCATGCTATGCCTGTCTGGGGCCTGCCCTATGGATGTATGTTAGCAGCAGCTGTACATGCAGCAGATGGCACAGCTCTGCATCTGGCTCTCTGCCAACCCTGTGAAGACAGTTCCCCACAGTCATTGCTAGGTAGGTGTTCCAGGGCCTGATAATATGGTCATTGGCATCGTGGCGGGAGTGGCCAAATCGACTTTGCCAGCTGATGGACCATACAAAGCGTGACATGTTGTGATTAGGGTGCTTCTGAAGAACCATCCAACATGACAGTCAGGCTTTCATATGTAATCTGTGGCATGGGGCCTGCTAAGAACATAAGAAGTAAGAGCAGGAGTAGGCCATACGGCCCCCTGAGCCTGCTCCGCCACTCAATAAGATCATGGCTGATCATCGACCTCAACTCCACCTTCCCGCCCGATCTCCATATCCCTTGATTCCCCTAGAGTCCAAAAATCTATCGATCTCAGCCTTGAATATATAAGAACATAAGAACTGCTGTCGTAACCTACCTTAAGAGTTGGAGCTTCAGCTTTGTGCGCCAAACTGAGGTACGTTCACCTGTGTCTGCAGATGCTGGTGTGCGGTATTGGTGGGTGAGTGCGGAGTACCTCTCGTGCAGCCTGACCTGGCTGGCAATCCTTCATTGGTTTTCTTCTTCTTCTTCCACAGGGAAACCAACAATTGCCAGTAATGGTGAAGGAGCAAAGAAATACAAAACAATTGGCATAAAGGCGCATGAGAACCCAGCAGAAAAGAACGAGAAAGGAATTAAGAAAAGTGGACCAGAGATGGCCTATAAACTATTGAATGAATCTTCTGACTAGGCCCTTAAAACTTACTTCCATGTACAGTTCAGTAATTAGCAACCTCTGATGTCCATTTATATGGGCATCATCTGGAAGTGGTGCGGACTTGGTGTAAAGCCTAGAAAAGACTCAGTAAACCTCATTACATTACTTCTGCATTATTTGAATATTTCAGCTCCCCCTGCCCACACCTGGCCTGCCAGAAATACACATCACGGCAAAAAGTGCAGACACCCAATGTTACAGTTTCCATCCTTTTTTCCATGCTGTAATGCCCAGTGAACTGGCACACACAAACCAAAAAGAAAATCGGCCCCATTACCCCCATCTCACTACCGAAGTATAAACATCGATTCACTGATCCTGCATGCCAGGTGAGGAGAAATGCTTGAAGGGAGCACAGCTCGCAGATGAGGGTACATCCCTGTACTGCCAATTCACCGACCCATGGTCCCTTCAAACATAGTAACCCATTGGGAGTGTAGGATCGGTGAATTTATCTTATAGATCCTAGCTGCCAGGTCGACATAATGTATTTTCTTTCACACTTCATACTGACCATCGAATTTCCTAATGGTCAATTGGAAATTCTCTAAATCTCCTTGATTACATTGTTACCTTTAATTTCACAGTATTTTCATCATTGTGTCTGAATGATCAATGTTGAACAGTACTAAAAGGAGACAAAGACAGAATTAACCAAGATAGAATAGATAGATTAGGATAGAGATAGATTTAGATAAAGAGACAGATAGATAGACAGATAGATAGACAGATAGATGGAAAGATAGACAGATAGATGGAGAGATAGACAGATAGATGGAGAGATAGATAGACAGATAGATAGACAGATAGATAAGGATAGATAGATAGATTAGGATTGGTAGAGTAGAATAGATAAATAGATTAGGATGGATAGATAGATAGATAGATAGATAGATAGATAGATAGATAGATAGATAGATAGATAGATAGATAGATAGATAGATAGATAGATAGATAGATAGATAGATAAAGATACGATAAGATAGATTATAAAAACTTCAGATGCCCTGGACTGATTTCAGCATTACTGTATAATCTTGGGGTTCAGAAAATGATCTATGGTGGCTTATAATATTGTCAAAACCCTTCAGATTTTGAGATTACTGTATATAGAGACTATTATTAATCTGGTGGTGCATTACCAGGTTGTCTATTAGAAAGGCCTTTCTCAGTAATAGAACAAACCAAAGTAGTAGGTTGCTACTCGTATAATATTCATCCAAACAACAGAAATTAAGGCAAGGATGGTTTGATAGAGACCAAAAGGAGAGTTGGGATATTTCAGTGCCTTTTGGCTTTTCTCCTGATTTTCTCTTCTTCCCTGTGGGACACTGCCCAGATTGGGAACTCAACATGTGAGAAATCACAGCCATGATCCCACGTCCTATCACTCCATGGCACAGCATGAGCAAGCACTCGTACTCTGCGGCACGCCACTGCTTGTATTATGTTCAACAACTGAAACTAAACATAATGGCGTGCTGCCAATCAGCTACTGAGGTAAATGTGCAAACTGGTTGCAGTTTATTTATTGTATTGCATGAGTCCCGTACAGAGAACGGTGCAAGTTGCATAATTTTGAAATAACACTGTAAAAGTGAAGAACCTTTTGGAGGCCAGCCTGTTCTGTGCACTCATTTATGTCTGTGTCTATAATGCCAGCTTCGCACCAATTAGGAGTGGACCGGGAGAGTTCCTGGACATGCATGATGGCCCCGAGTGGGGCCGACCATTAAGTGGGCCTGTGGTAGAGAAAAGGTTCAAAAGGACCCTTGTGGGAGGTAACACCCCCCACCTCCTAAGCAAAGCTAATAAAGTTGTAGCTCTTGATGGCATGGTTTGGAGTCGGTTGTGCAAGTCACGCCATCATAATAAATTTAAGAATCTTATTTTGATAAAGTAGCTGGGTGTAGTCAACTTTCCCGCTAAGCTGCGCGGCCGCGCGACGGTCCGGAGGTCCCGCGCAGGCTGCTTACAGGCCTTTCTATGGGAGATACGCAAAATTGTGAAGGGACCGCGCAGCCCATTAAAGGGGCCACGCACCCCATTAAAGGGGCCGCGCAGCCAAAAAAAATTCGGGGGGGCCATTGGGTGTGGTGCAAATTTTGACAAGATAGCCTTGAATAGATAAATGCCAACAACTCCCTCTAATGCTGTGTATATTTTTAAACCAGCAGTGTGTCCCTTTTAGAAGAGGAAAAATAAGAAATGTAGTTTTAAATTAAAGAGAATAAAGAACTACTTCATATATAAAAGGAGATTGAAGAAAGGGTTTCTCTTAATTGTGAGATAAATGCATAAATTATACGGTCAATAAAATGTCAGCTGTGTTTTCTAGTTTAAGTTAACGGACAAAGGAAGTGCACAAATCAAATGTACGCGGATGAATCTGGCTCCAAAACCTCAGTGGAATTATAAAAATGACCAAAATGTGTGAACTGCAGCAATATTAGCTTCCCTGACTGCGTCACTGTCTCACAGTTGAGCTTAGTTTTGCTTCCCAGCACTTAGTCAAGAAGAATTCTGGCACCGTTATTTGACCACTGCATTCTTAGCTCCTCAACCACTGTTCTAGTAATCGGAAACACTGTCATTTATTCTCCGCCTAATAATTTCAACCCATCTGGGAAGTAGGAGTAAGTACATAATTAAATAAACAATATGCCATGTTTGACATACCAAGTATCTGACAGCGACTTTGAAACATTTCTAAATGGAAAGGAAAATAAAGCACGCACGCAGTTTTAATTAGATTCTAATCATAGAGGGGTATGATTGTCCACAGAAAGCTTCCTACATAATGCATGATCATTCTTAATTCTTGCAGTTCGGCTTGAGTATTTTAAATCGCGCGCTACAATAACAGGCTGAACTGTGAGACTCAAAAAGGTTTCACCTGGTATTAAGGGAAACAAAGTGCGTGAGTCAACCTTGGGCAGGGAGTGTGTCAGTACCCAGCAGGCCTGGGTGGTGCTTTGAGCAGCCCAAAAGTCAATGCTGCCCTCTTACTGGTGGATATAACAAATCAAAGAGAGTACCGGTAATAGCTTGTCTCATCTCATATAATTTTTCAAGAAACAGAATTAGGAGAATCTCCTGTCCAGAGTGACAAGTGTATGATTTTCTTTTAAATACAATGGGGTAGAGTTTCCGTTTTGGGCGCAAGTGGGAAATTGCGCCAAAATGCGCTCGAAATTAGGTTAGGCTTGAAGTTTCCACTAAAATTCATTTGCATAATTACAAACGTAAAATCTTACATGAACCAGCACGATCAGGCAGCGTAATAGAATCAATCATTTCTTGTTTTTCTTTCCATTGATAAGTATTCCTTGATATACTTAAGAGTGATAACCTGGTGCAGTTTGATTAATACAGCTGAAAATGGAAAAATAAGCAGTTAATAAGGGTGTCCCGTTCTCCACATGTGAATTACCTGATTTAAAATCACTGAAAATGAATTAAAAAAAACTATACTGAACCATTTAATAGTGTCATTGGTGTACACTAGTCAATCTCTTCGTAAATTAAATATTTTTTTAACATGAACAGACTTTTAAAACGTGCCTACTGGTGCCTATGCACCTAAGAAAATAAGCACAATTCGAAGAGCCTTCCCGAACCGACACAATCGGCGGAATCTCGGTCTGGGGGCTTGGCCAGTTTTGTGGACGGGGCCTGATTCGGGCGCACTGAATCTTGAACCAGCTAAATGATCGCTGAAACACAAACGCAAGTGGTTTTGTGCATAGCTCACTTAAGTTTAAAACTCGACCCCGTAGTTTTTAACTTAATCGCATAAACAGATAAAAGATACTGTCGAATGAACTGTTTGTTCAGCGCAAAAACATGCTCAAATGAAAAGCAGTCCCCAAGGCACTGTGGTAAAATGTATTTATCATTGAAAAGGCAGCTCACTGTTTTTACACTGCACAAACAAGGACAAATTGTATTTTTGCACTCTGTTGGAAGTGGACCATGTTAGTAACTGACTTCATGTCAGAAGTATTGCTCACAACAACACATGACCTAAGTCAGGCCCACTAGTGAAACGCATTGTGGTGTCACTTAAAGCAGGCTGAAAATCAGTGAGAAAATAGGGCACAGTAAAGTTAAACTTTCATTTTTTATCATAAGCACAGTTAAACAAACAGAGCACACATTAAAAACCAGATTATTTACCAGAAAAAAGTCACAAAGATAGGTACGGATGAGGGAGATCATTGGGTTTATCTAGCTCATCCTGCCATAAAACAGACACTTCTCTGCCCCTCACAGCATACTGTTGAATGACTCCAATAATATTTGCCTCCACTATCCTATCCAGAAGACCATACTCGGAATTAATCACTCTCCTTGTGAAAAAGTGCTTCCTGATATAAGTCCCGAGTTTGCCTTTTATCAGCTTGTACCTCATCCCTTTGTCTTGCAAGCCTAACTTAACTTGAAACTGTACTGAGGATTAATCTTTTCAATTAATATTCATCTCCAAATGTCCCATCTCATTTGCTATCTTTCAAGGCCAAAGAGCCCGAGTTTTTCTAACCTTTCCTTATGAAACCGCTCGTGTTCGGGCAGTTTGAAAATATATTTCCAGCGGAGGCACGGTGGAGAAATAAACCAATGAACCAACCATCAAAGACACACTGGGCTGGATTTTGATACTGGGGCAGGTTGGGGTCGTGTCATCCACTTTTCGTGTTATCCACCCGACTGCAATTGGATGTGGGAGATTGATGCGATTTTCACCTAATTGGGCAATTGAGTTCCAGCATGTGGGAACTCATGACCCAATTAGTGTTTTCAGTCTGAAAGTCGCCTCTGATGATGTCATCATTGCTGCTGCATTGAAGGTCTGCAAAGACTGCCTGGCCTTTGCTGTGAGAGGACCTGGATGCACAATGAGCAGCAGCAGCCCTAAGTCTGCTCCCAGATATTTTTGCACCACCACTCCCAGATATGTCATTCATCCATCCACCACCACTGCCAGATATGTCATTCATCCACTGCCAGATATGTCATTCATAGCCAGCCAGCCAGCCAAATGTGCTCCCGCCAGGTTTCACATTTGTGGTTCAGAACAGGCGTGCTTCATAGAAAAAGGGTTAAAATCACAAAGGCCTTTCAAAATGGCATTATAGAGGCAATTTAGTGCTTGTTAAGGGACTTAACAGCCTATCCCGCCTCTTAGAGGCGGGACGGAGTCGGGACCAGCAGACACGATTTAATGAAAATTGTGTGGAGGCGGGATGGAGGCGGGCTTGTGCCCACCCGCCAGTTTTCGCAATTTTTAACCCCCCACACGCCTCCAAACCCACCTCCACGGGTCAATGAAAATCCAGCCCACTGTATCACGTCAGTTAACATCCGCAGTAAGTAATCTCTGTAAAATCTGACAACGACTATTAAAAATAGAATTAGAGAAACGTGTTGATTTCCAGAGCATTGCTTAATTCAAATTATTTATAAATGAATGAAATATTATTTTATTCATATTTAGTCATATGTTACTGCATGACTGTATGGGGTTATAGAGAGGTCCATGGTTCTGAGATTGGCTTCATACTAGTAGTCCCGTCACACACAGTCTCAATAATGTCTGATGAAAAGTCATCGACCTGAAACGTTAACTCTGTTTCTCTCTCCACAGATGCTGCCTGACCTGCTGAGAATTTCCAGCAATTTCTGGTTTTATGTCAATAATGTCTTAATTGAAAGGAAAATGGAGGAGAAACCGTTGTCAAAAACATTGTACTGTTGCCACCACACTATAGCGTGCAGTTAAACCAAGTTTTACCATCGAGTTATATCTGTACCTGACCTAAGTATCACCAAGTGCAAGGTAACAGCAAAGCCATAGACTCCACCATTATCAACCAAGCAATGTGCTCCTGTAAACACAGAAAAAGGAGGGCAAATCCCTCTCACTCCACTTAGATGTGCAAAAATAAATGTAAACATTATTTTTCGAACTGCTGTTTGGATGCTTAACATTCGTCTTCGCTCTGAAAGCAACCACAGAACAACATATACATTTGACAATAAAGATATAATGGTTTATTGTTCCTTTTTAAGAAAAAGACACGAGCAGTCAGGCTGATAGACATATTTAAAAAGGTAGAAAACCTACAAAAGAAATGTGTATTTGTAGTGCTATTTATTGTCAAGGCAATTATATTGATGCCATTAGGGGAAAAAAATGGAGGGTACAGATTTGTCACATAACACAAGAGAAAACAAACCTGGTAAGCAATCATGTACAGAGCGCTGAACATCTTGTGTCTGTGATAGAACAAAGCTTGCCTCTGTCAGATTATTGATCTGTTCTTAGAGGTGCACATCACCGCACCACAGTGATTGCCTCCCCCCACTGGGCGCTGATGGGGAGGAGAGAATGCAATATTGATCCAACTGAGTTCCTTGGAGATAATGCACCGATAATGTTGACCAGTTTGCAAACCTAAATGGAAAATAGCAAACTTTCAGCAAAACAGTTGCACAAAGTGAAGGCTGCATTTCCAGCCATTATTAGCATTTTATTCTAAAATAATGTCTCCACCAAAGACCTTTATCACCACAGGATCCTTTCTTTAAATTGCGCAACCGGAGCACTCTTTTTGTTCATCTGCAGCTGAACTATTTCACAAATCAAATGCGAATCATTATCCCCCCCTGACAGCCTCATCAATGACAGAATTCTGGAGCATTGTTGAAGAATTCTGTCTCGGAAGATGACAACATTCATAACCATTACAACAATTTACAAATGTCTATGTTTTGCTTCCAGAACACTTGAAAGGTACAGAGTAGTGAAAACATCTAACTTCCATGGTGAACTTTGTTGAACAGCTGAAGAGATGACCAATCCATGAACTTCTGGCTCATTTACCTACACTTTTATATACCGTTAAGATTGGCTACTGACTGATAAATTATATGGCTAATATGTTCTACATAGAAAGAAATATACTTAGGAAATGGGAATCATATAGCTTTAATGCCATCCATGCCTTTGTTACCTCCACACTTGACTATCCCAATGCTCTCCTGGCCGGCCTCCCACCTTACACCCTCTGTAGATTTGACCTGATCCAAAACTCTGCTGCCCGTGTCCTAAGTCGCACCAAGTCCTGTTCACCCATCACGATCCCTGTGCTTTCTGACCTACATTGGCTCCTGGTCCGGCAACACCTCGATTTAAAAATTCTCATCTTTATTTTCGAATCCCTCCAAAGCCTCACCGCTTCCTATCTCTGTCACCTCCTCCAGTCCTACAACCCTCCGAGATCTTTGCGCTCCTCTAACTCTGGCCTCTTGCGCATCCCCGATTTTCTTCGCTCCACCATTGGCGGCTGTGCCTTCAGCTGCCTGGGCCCCAAATCTATGGAATTCTCTCCCTAAACCTCTCCGCCTCTCTCTCCTCCTTTAAGAATCTCCTTAAAACCTTCGTCTTTGACCAAGCTTTTGATCACCTGTCCTTATGTGGCCCAGAGTCAAATTTTGTTTGTTAACGCTCCTGTGACGCGCGTTGGGACGTTTTACTACGTTAAAGGTGCAATATAAATGCAAGTTGTTATTGTTGTTTAAAATCAGCCATCACCTTTTATTGTGAGGCTACATAACGAATGAAATTGAATGTTTGCATGAACAGGGCAGATCATTCGAGTACATAAATGCACCTCACAGTGCTTTCCTATGGACTTATGTAAGCACCCAAATTAATGGCATGCCTCGTTGCAGCTAACTAGACCTGCTCACAATCAGCTACTGTCAATAGCTGCTTAGGGCAACCACAACCAGGCCGCAGATGTCAGTTTAACACAGACAGAAGATCCAACCAAGCACCTGGCTGGGAACCAACAAACAGATCATGCATGACTGCTGTCAACACTACTAGTGCCCGCTGAGATTTGAACCTGTGACCATCAGTGTGTGAGCAAAGTGTAGAAACAACTCATTTTGTTTTGGTAACAGCAAACTGTGGACTTGGGGGTCTGTTAGGAAGCCAGGAAACGTTAACAATTCAAAGGCAAGTTGATGCATCAGTTTCATTCCGCAATGGGTGGGAAAAATGATATTTCATCCATTTCGCTTTATGTGACACATCACATACCATCTAATAATGAACACGCAGAGTTCTTCTGTTAAATAGTCATCATTTCTTTCCCCGCTATTCAGCTACGAGTCATAATTGTGATTGACAGCAATGGCGTCCAAACTCACAAATGTTAAAGAAAGGATGGAAATCTTTTGTACAAATGAAAGCTGAGAAATTACTACTAGTGAACAAATGCTCAACAAATTTGTACAACATTGCTTAATCCACTACTTTAAAAGGGTTAATGCCTCTGCTAAAATAATGGGCATCCAAGGTGTTCATAGGCTAATATCGGAATCAGTCATTTCTGGGTTGAAAAGACTAGTTATGTTTGAACAGTGAAAAATTAGTCATAGTAAATAAGTTAGACAAAGTTTGCAGGGTAGTTTCTATAACTTTAGTACAACTGACAAACTTGCTTTACAGATATATAAACATAAGCCTCTTCAGTAGTACCTCAAAAGCCACATCTCTTTCATTCTACAACAGCTTTGTGAGTAAGGGAGACTGTTTTTCAAACTGTTTAATGCTTTATTTTTGTTTTAATTTGTCCTTTCACTATTCTACCAACATGGTCTCATACTATGCTTAACCTTGCCAGATAAATGGATGGCCCTGTATATTAATAAATACATATTTTTCAAGAGTTTGACAGCATTGTGTGCATATAGTGTATGGGGAACAAAAAATATTTATAAATTCCGAGATTAATTGAATAAACAAAAAGGAGGCGAACATTCAGTACTATTATTTTCAGAATGTCCAGTATTATTTTGGGCCATAATTTGCTGTCAAAGTAACGGGGAGGCTGGTGGTGCTTGCTGTTACTTATGCGCAAAAGGTACAACAACTTTAGGCGAGGGGCAGATGTGCGGTTAGACGCGGATATCCAAAAGTTGCTGTCCGAGTTACGCTGCTCCACCCTTAGCTTCATGAAAACGGCATCTGGCTGCCTGGCTCACCATTGAAATGCAATGAACGGCGTGAAGTTCTTGTACTTGTGCGGTAGGTATGAACTAAACTTGCCACAGAAAGTTAAGTCTTCTCCATTTTTGTCTAATTACCCTTTTAGTGACGTGTCAAGTGTTAATTACTGGCAGTCAACCTCTCTGGCACTGAAAATTAACTATTACAAGTGTGGGGCTGGATTTTGCCAGCCCTGGGGAGGCGGGTATGGAGGCGGGACTGCGGGGAAAATGGCAGAATTTTGGGGGCAGGTGCCCAACCCGCCTCCGTGCCATCTTGCCAGGAGGCGGGAAGCCGTCCCGCGCCGGGTCCCGTCTCCTTGGAGGCGGGAAGGGATTACAGCCACTTAACTGCCTGTGAACAGGTAGTTAACAGGCAGTTAAGAGGATTATCCCCATTTTGCCCACACAAGTGCAGGCTTCTCAAAGGCTCTGAAACCCGCCAGGGTCACCGTGGCGAGTCGTGGGTCTGCGGGGGTCTGCGGGGTCTAAAAGTGTGCTGTGGAGGTGAGTGATGGGTGCAAGTGTGGAGTGGTGAGTATCTGAGGTATGTGCAAAGTGTTAGAAAAAGTGAACTTACCTTTGTTTCTTCCTGCAGGCTTCAGTCGGTGGGTATGCGGAGAGTCTCGCACCTCCGCGATAGAGATGACAGATGGCCGTTCATTCTCCAATGCAACAACCATCTAATTTCTACAAAAGAAAGAAGTTTGATGAGGTCTTGAATTCAAGAACTCATCAAACTACAGAGAATGTCAGTGTTTGACAGCTTCACAGAGCTGTCAAACGATGACAATTCATCTGTCAAAAATTTTTGACAGATGAAACGTCATACGTTGACGTTCTCTGAAACCGGCTTTCCCTTAATTGGCCTGCTGGGCGGGCTTAACAAGGTCAATAAAGGGAAAATAGCGTGGGTTGGCCAGAAGTTGATGGAGGCGGGACTGAAACCCGACAAGTGGAAGTCCCGCCTCCGAAAGCTCCCCATTGGCAAAATCCCACCTCGTGGAGTCTCATTCCTTTATGTTTCAATTGTTGTTGGAGATTTAAAAAATGTAAAATAATTTTTTTAACTTTTCCTTTTTGTCTCTTTTTTGTCTCTCTCTTAATCCAGTCTTCCTTTCCCTTTCATTATTTTTCTTTCTGTACCTGATTTGACATTGAATTCAGTCATTCTAACTTACACTTCCTTCTCAGTCCTTGCGCTGTTAATTTCACAATCCATCAATCTGATTGGTTAAGGAGATACACATTTGCTTGCCTTGTTCACTCAGATCCCAGATGCCCTGTTTCCCTCGCTGCAACATTATCAGCTCGCACTTTCAGCAACTTGCCACACAAAAGATCTAAAAACCTAAACATGCAAGGGCAAGTCTAACTCACGGCAGATGCCATTAGATGCCATGCCACAGCAAATTATGGCCCATTATCTGCCTTAAAGCTAAGTCAGGTATGCCCAAACTTTTGCAGCAGAAGCCAAAACCACATGACAAAACCACTGAATGGGCTGCATGGAAAATCCCTGTTGCCTCACACTAAAAATCTTCCAACCTCGTTATCTCTGACCCCCACCACCTCCCGCACCCCCACCCCCACCCCCACCCATCCTTTTCCACTGCTTGGCCCGGTCCACCACTGGCTGCTGCTGTCCAACCCTTAGTTGCCCTGTTTCAACCTTTTTAAACTTCCTGGGCTTTGGGGCTGCTTCCTGATTGGTTCCAAAAGGCTACTTATTGATTGATCTATGTGGACCATTCAGATGGCAGCTTTTTAAAAAATTCTCCAGCTGGGGAAGTTTGAATTATTCAGCCAAGTCTTCTTTGTGCACAAGTTCATAAAAAGTCTCAAAGGAAACATAGGTCACGGCTGATTCGACCCATAGCAGCACATTGCATACTGCTATACTAGAACCTATCCTATGTACCTGATGACCTTGGCTATAAACTTGTCAGTTGAAACAATCTACTTCAGAATGTTTTAAGAACCAATAATTTACACAGTATAGCTCTTAACATAAATATTTGAACAGTAGACTCTTGTAAGTTTTCTCCTTTAAGTAGATTAATGATATATAACTTTATAATGGTATTTAAAGACCCTTATAGCTGTTTATATATTACAGTTTCTAGACTACACTACAACTGTGTGAATGCCATAAAGGTTTAAAGGATAGAAGGGAGTATGGGTAGACGATATACACCAAGGTGAGCATTTCCAATCTATGTTTAAAAGCCGTATTTTAAACATGATTTGTTAATGAACCATTTGATGTTCTTTTCTTTGCATTTCATTCCCTGAGGGTTAAGGCATTCTCGCTACTACCAATACAGTACTCTTACACGGGGCAGTCACACATACATGACCATCTCTCAATTGGTTGCCAAACATAATGGTTTATAATGTTTTTTGAACCATGAAGACTGATTGCTACATTGAGTGCAAGACTTTAAGAGATTGACTTGGTTTGAAACCTTTCCCCCTTTTCTGTAAGAAGAGCCTCACATGTGCTCAAAATATGTTTGGCTGGGGGGGAAGGGGAGGGAGCCATTTCCGCTTCCCGTGCTTATCAGGAAAACATGGGCGGGTTGCCTCCTCCATTGGCATTCCTATCAATGGTATACATTTGGAAAATCAGCCTTAAAATCTCAACTAAGGTTGATAGTTCACATGTGGAACCTCATGAGCGTGGTTCAGCACCTGTGAAATACAGCTCTTTTTGTTCACCTATATGCTGCACCATCAAACCATTTTGGGTTTTCTCAGCGGTATTCATTTTCAACTTTGCCATCTGGCTGGTAACATAGTAAGCGGATCTCCCCCTCATTGCACAACACATCCCAATTTTAACCTCATTGCTGTCAACAGGATGAAAATCGGGCATGTTCTACACTGGCGAGTGATCCAGTCTGCCAGGTTATCGACCAGGCGGTAAAATTAAAAATGACCCCCTTGTGAGTCTGAGGACACGTATCGTGCTTTTCTTCTGCACCAATTTTCTCCCCTCCCTTCTTCTCTTGTTGGGGTATGGTTGCACAGGTGAAGGACAGTTTTTAGTATTTCATCCAAATGCCATCATTCATGCGTGAATCTTGACAACAAGTAGTGGAAGGTTCGTCATTACTGGGGGGAAATTATAGCTGATCCTGATCCAGCACCTAAATTTGGCACATGCAGAACTGAGCAGGAATGGTTAACTTGGCCCATATTTCCATCCATAATCCAAGGAAATTAAAGTCTATTGTAGCAGTCCATCGCTGCCTTAGCTGAGATGACATAGCTCGGCATCGATTGGGGATTGAATTTGGGACTTCTCTGGCCTATATGGATCAGCTGATGGATAAACTCACAGAACCATTGGGGAGCTATGACTCCCCCTTCAGGGCATAAGCAGCAGAGTTTAGAGCTGCTGTCAGTGTTGCTATCCACACAAAGTAAACACAACATCAATTGTATTAATTATCTGATAACTACATATTCTGAACACTCAACGGCACATAACCAAGTACTTTTCAAACTGATGGTAAAATGTAGTCAATTTAAATTGAACTAATTTATCGCATTATCATATCCATGTAACTGAACAGAACTAAAATCCTGTTATAACAAAATTACAAACCACTTATAGTGAAAACTTGAACATTAATCTACTGTTTGGTCCCTAAGGGGCAGTGGAATATAAGAGTAAAGCTGATGAAGCAGTGCTATGCCTTATTCTTTGGACTGCCCAGTCTTTGACGCACTCTTTAAATCACTGTGAAAATACAGAAAATTTAAGTTGTGCTGACCATTTATTAACTTGTTCTTTCTCTATTCCTTCAGACAGTTATTAAGAAAGAAAGGACTTACATTTATATAGCATCTTTCACAATGTCTCTTTGCAGTCAATAAAGTACTTTTGAAATGCAGTCACTGTTGTAATGTAGGGAAATGTGGCAGCCAATTTGCGCACAGCAAGGCCCCACAAACAGCGGTGAGATAATGGCCAGATAATCAGTTCTTTTTACTGATGTTAGTTCAGGGAATAATGTTGGCCAGGACACTGGGGAGAACTCCCTGCTCTTCTTCAAATAGTTCCCTGGGAACTCTTACTTCCACCTGAGAGAGCGCACGGGGCCTCGGTTTAATGTCTCATCCGAAAGACGGCAAACTCCGACGGTGCAGCACTCCCTCAGCACTACACTGGAGGGTCAGGCTGGAGTACATACTCAAATCTCTGGATTAGGACTTAAACCCACGACCTGACATCTGACTCAGATGCGAGAGTGTTACCACTGAGCCAAGGCTGACACCTTTCTTACTAATATACAACCAGCAGGCTCCAGGTCTAACATTTTTTTGTAACGCGCTCACTCACTGAACCTCATTAAAATTCAGTTTACAACAGTCGCTAAAACACAGTGGTCCTGAATTCACAAGGGGTTCCCTCGATCCTCTGCCGTAACTTAGGTGGGAGATTAGCAGAACCCCTGATTGATTTTTAGTTGCTTAAACCATTTCTCTGGGAAGGAGGGGGTGAGGGGGTGGTTACTGATTTCCCACTGGAAATCTCCGTGGAAATTCAGGGCGTTCTGTTATGTTTATAATTGCATATGCAAAATTAATTTTGGTCAAACCAATTTTGATCAACCAGTTACCCGGTGGAACCTATTGTCCTACTTCCATCAAATAAAAGTTGCAGTCACTAGCAAAAGTTTGCCAATGATAATTAGTTAAGAATAGCTACTGCACTTCAGTTAAATATAGATCATCTGGGAAATGGAGCAGTAAAGTGCAATAAAAGAGACAGTTGATGGGCTGGTACATCACTGCCACCAATTATTGCAAACCTTTTAGTGCACATATACTACACTATTTAAAATATAATATATTTTTAAAAATCAGTATGACAGATTTGTACATTTTAGGGAGATTATCTCTATTTTGACCTTCTCCAGTATTATTTGTATATGATATCATTCATATTCTCAATAGCAAAAAAAAGTAGAAAGGAGACAAATTTGTCTTGTACTTACCTAGGTTGTCTAATGAATTTTAACATATTCAGAAGAGGTGAGCAACATTAACATTACAGGGTAGAAATGATCGTAAATGACCTTATCGCACTAAAGCTTTAATGCATTCGTATCAAACCCCTCTGTCCGCTATTTTAACAGAGGTGTCAGACTGTTTAAGATGAACATAAGCATTAATACAATATCATCGCAAGCAGTAATTCAGTCAATCTTTTTTATAGTTCAAAAAAGAAAATCTTCAAAAGTTCCAACTGCATTTTATAATGAAAGGACACTTTCTGCAGTCAGTGGAGTATGCAGGAAACTAGAGTGAGTGACTGTTGGTAATTGGATCCATTTCAGCCAATAAGAAACAGATGCTATCGCAGTTCTTTGGTGAAATGGATGTTGTGGCTCATTGACTCAAGAAATAAGGAAAAAATAAGCCCTACCATATATCTGGGACAAATTGTAACTATTTCATAGCTTGTCATCTAATATTAGTGTAACAATAAGACAATCAAAATGGTTCCAGGCACCCTATTTCCCACCTGAGGGAAAGCCTTTGAAGTACCATTACCTCCAGGCTTTTTTCTCTTGAAAACTCAAGAGCCCAGTCTTCCAGAGGTAGGTCTCTCCAATTTGAGTAGAAACAAAAACTACAGATGTTTTCACATGTTGTCACTCAAATCAGGGCTGGCCAGTAAATGCCTTCGCAACCATTTGGAAAAAAAAAAGCCTTGATTTTGTTTCAGCTCCATCCCACTACAAGCCCAGCCACAGATACCTGGCAATGATGGAAGAGGACTACCTCCCTAAGCTCAGGTTTATCAGGGAGCAGTTAACGTACCATCTGCTTGAGGAAGACCTCCAGACAACCTTAAATATGGGGACAGCACTGGCAGTGGCCATCAAGATAACTAGATTCCTCGTTTTTTGTGCCTGAACCTTTCCACTCTAATGGAGGATACAGCAGCAATATCAGCCTAATTGCTATACGTAGATACATCAAACAGGTGACCAATGCTTTGCTCAAGAGAACTAAAACCTTCAACCTCTTTTCCATTGATTAGCAAACATTATGGGGCTACCCATGATGGGTTGCTGGCTTCCCAAAAGTATAGGGGGGTGATTGAAGCCCTAGGCACTATGCAATGACCTATTTGAACAGAGAGGCTATACTGCATCAATGTGCATTTTCAGTGATCATGAACATCGTATCATATAGGTCAATGTCTGGTTCCCAGGCATCAGTTGTGATGCTTTTATTTGTCACCTATCAGCTAAGTTTGTTTGAAGGTGAAGTAAAATTGGAAAGATTGCTCTTCAGGATTAAGGCTATATTCTGCAGATTTGGCTAATGACATCCTTGCTGCAGCCATGGATAGAGGCACAATGCAGGTACTATGAGACCCATACAATCATTGGGAATACGATTCACCACACCATTGGCATCTTGAAGCAGCACTTCCGATGTCTGGATGGATAAAGGAGCATCTTACACTACAGCCCCCACCCCTCCACAAGGTCTCCAGGGACGTGCTGCATGCTCCCGAAGTTTGCTATACAAAGCGCCTAACCATGGAGTAGGACAGTCCTGAATCCAGGCGACAGCAGCAGAAAGACAATAATGAGGAAGACGTAATTCCTGAAACATCAACGCAGATCCAAAGACGGGTAGGTTGGGCACTCATTCAAGATACATTCCTTACATTGTTAGACTCAGTCCATCAAACCAGCCAGATCTTGGGATGATGCCATCTGCATATAATGTTCTCACAACCACATTGCTAGTGTAATGTAATGATAACAAAACATTAATTAAATATTCCTCTATTCACGGTGTGGATGTTCAGAACAATTTAGTCCATGTTGTTGTAATAAGGTCAATTGATTACTGAATTAACTAATTACAATGGCCCCTCTGAAACTGACAGCAACATCAGGATATAGCATATGCGCAGATAAACGCGGAAATCCTGAAGTTGCGGTCAGTTATTGCCTGCTCTGCCACAGGCTGCACTGTGGAACTCCCCAGAGCCGGCAAACAATTTAAATCACATGGAAAGACGAAAACTTCTCCTATTATTCTGGAATATCAGTGTCCCCCATGAAAAAGTTAAGCCTTGTTGAAAGAGGTTAAACTGGGTTTTTAATGGTGTATAGACTGCTGAACAACCGTTCTGGCCCTGAAAGATTAACTTTCTATTTGTGGAATGTCAAATTTTTCCATTAATATGATTAAGAATTACATGGCTTTATATATTTTTTTAAAAGTTTGTTTATGTTATTTTAGCTTCTACCTTAATCCTATGTGTATGTCCCAATCTTTATTTCACTCTCTGTAAAATTTATAAAAAGTAAATTCGAATCTGTGCATTTTACTTCCTGGTTTGCGGCCTGTGAGAATTCTTCGATGTGATTGGCTGCTCAGCCTGCTTGATGACACCACATTGCTAGTGTAATGTAATGATAACAAAACATTAATGAAATATTCCTCTATTCACGGTGTGGATGTTCAGAACAATTTTAGGTAATGCCACTGGAATAATCTAACCAGATATCATCGGATTTTTGTAATGTTGTTACTTTCATGTGGTTTTGTTTCTCCCCCATCCCGATCCCTCCTCTTTTCAGAGTATTGATTTCTTGCTGGGTATGGTTCCACAGGCACTGAGTGCACTCTGGTACCTCACCCAAGCATCCATTCTTCATGTGTGACCTGAGATTAAGGCCTGGAATTTGTGGTTAGCAGTGAAGCGATGGCATTCGCTACTGGCCCCGATCCCTCTGTCAAGAGCTTCGGGTTTCCGACCCTCAACTCAAATCAGTGGAAGTTAATGGGGATTCCCTAATGCAAACTGCTGTGATGTCAACAGGCTGTCTAAGCAGCCAATCAAAAGGCAGAATTCTCACAGACAGCGAACCAGGAAGTGAGTAAGCTCCTAAAATTCTAACTTTTAAAAAAATGTTAGAGAGAGAGCAAAACAAAGATTGGGGCTCTCGCATGGGGAAATGGCAAACCTGAAATAAAGATGGACAAACTTAAAAAAAAATTAACAATGTTTTTGAAAAGTTTCTTAAAATTTGTAATTTTTTAAAAAATGGGCAAACTTCACACTGCACAAAATTAAAATGAGTTTTCCAGGCCATTAACCTTTGTTTAGCAGTAATAATGATGCCAAAACCCCAGTTGCACCTAATCTCTTTGAGTCTAACTTTTAGTGGGGAATTTAACAGTGTATTTACTGCGGAAGAGCCGAAGATTTCATCAGTTTCCCTAACTTGGCTGATTACTCAGATTGCCGGCTCTGTGGGGGGAGGGTGCATGGCGCAGCCTGTTTTGGAGCATGATGCGGAGATGCCGGCGTTGGACTGGGGTGGACAAAAATGAGAAGTCGCACAACAATCGCCAGGCAGGATGGTTGCCTCCCAGTCGGGGAACACTTCAGCAGTCAAGGGCATTCAGCCTCGGATCTGCGGGTTAGCGTTCTCCAAGGCGGCCTTCGGGATACACGACAACGCAAAATCATCGAGCAGAAACTGATAGCCAAGTTCCGCACTCATGAGGACGGCCTCAATCGGGATATCGGGTTCATGTCACGCTACAGAACGTGACTTGACATCGTTGCCTGTCTTTCCAGTTTTAAAAAAAACAAACACAAAAAACAAACACAAAAAACAAACACAAATGGAGAGGATATGCAGACAGCAGGTGTTTTGACACGTTGGACCCCCTGGGACACATCTCATTGTCTTGGCTGTGCTCTTAGTGTGTCTTTGATGTAAGGAAAGATTGTATCTCTGCATTTTCTCTGTGTTTATATTCTGTGAATCCTTGTAGATTCTCTCACAGTAACTTTACCTGAAGAAGGGGCAGGATAGCTCCGAAAGCTTGTAATTTTAAATAAATCTGTTGGACTATAACCTGGTGTTGTGTGACTTTTTATTTTTGGAGCAGTCATTGACTGACCGCAACTTCAAGATTTCTGCATGCGCCAAAACCCGAAGTTGCAGTCAGTTTCAAAGGCGGAATGATGACGAATGCTGCCAGTTCGCCATCATCCCAATGGCAAATTTCGGGCCAATGAATGTCAACAGGCTTTGAACCCTAGGGGGCATCAGAGAGCCGCCCAATCCTGCCCTCACCTGACAGCCACAAATATTGGGAGTCGCTGCATAGCAATCAGGAGTGGGAGTCTCCTTGTTGTATCAAGGGCACCTAATCCCACTCCACCCCTACCAAGATCACCTAACTCAGGACACACTGAGAATTGAGATTTAGACCTACAATTGAGCTTGTACGGACTAACTGTCATCAGGCAGTCCCAGTGGCTTTTATTTCACATAGATTTTCTTTTATATTCAAGACATTGATTCTTAGTATCATTGCACACAAGCACCCAACTGAGGAATCAAGTGACTGTATCCTATTGGCATCAAGGTTATTCAAGCATTATCCATGATGGTGCATGTTCAGTGTGACAATGCTCGTAGTAGCTGAATTACACTCCAGTTTGTCTGCCAAGCCCTTCGCTGAGGCACATCAGATAGCTCGTCCAGAATTAAAGTAACATTACCAGCCTATCAACTGAAGCTAACGCAACATTGGATGAAAAATTGGGTGGGCTCTGTCTGGTTACCTCTATTTGTTGTCCCCAGGCAATCCAATATGCCCTGGCGCATGAACCCAATATGAGTTGTGACGTATGTGTCCGACCTAATTACTGGTTTGAGTCTGCTCCCTCCTTACCCAAGGCTAGTAGATTGGTTCTGGTGAACATCATGACCCAAAGCCCTTGAAGTACAGGCAATGAAGTGCTTTTTGGATTGTAGTCACTGTTGTAATGTAGGAAACACGGCAGCCAATTTGAGCACAGCAAGGTCCCACAAACAGCAATGAGATAATGACCAGATAATCTGTTTTCGTGATACTGGTTGAGGGATAAATGTTGGCCAGGACACCGGGGATAACTCCCCTGCGCTTCTTCGAAATAGTGCCGTGGGATCTTTTACATCCACCTGAGAAGGCAGACGGGGCCTCAGTTTAACATCTCATCCGAAAGACGATGAGATGTACCATGTGGCTGACTGACACAGAACACACACATTGGGCTTCCTGCATTCCTCTGAAATGCAGAGGAGCACTGTGCATGTGCAGGCATGCATGTGCTATTCACAATGTGACATACCTGTGGTTGTGCACGTGTGGGGGCACGCCGAACTTCAAAAGAAGATCATTGTCTATGGACGTTGCAAGCAGATTGGTGTCAGTGAGGGTGTGTTTACTGCACCTCACTTGTTCAGATTCCCTGGAGTAGCAGGAATTTTAAAAGTGTTGCTGAGAGCAGGAAACTTCAGACGGGAAGAAATAATGGAAGAGACAGGGTGGATGTAGAGGAAAAAAATTGGTTGTAGCAGTGGTTTTGAGCGATAGCATATTTGTGAAGAGAACGTCTGGCATAAAGACATAGGAAAATCAGATGATGGGAGTACTCAGGAGGTGCATGAATTGCCTGCGTAGTCCATGTTGTTGTAATCAGGTCAATTTATTACTGAATTACAATGGCCCAGATTTTGTGGTGGGTAATGACGGCGAAACTGTCAGCGTTCGCGTCATTACCCCTCTGAAACTGACAGCAACATCAGGATATAGCATATGCGCAGATAAACGCGGAAATCCTGAAGTTTTTGGTCAGTTATTCCCTGCTCCGCCACAGGCTGCGCTGTGGAACGCCCCAGAGCCGGCAATCAATTTAAATCACATGGAAAGACGAAAACTTCTCCTATTATTCTGGAATATCAGTGTTAACCCCCCTGCTCCCCACAAAAAAGTTAAGCCTTGTTGAAAGAGGTTAAACTGGGTTTTTAATGGTGTATTGACTGCTGAACAACCGTTCTGGCCCTGAAAGACTAACTTTATATTTGTGGAATGTCACATTTTTCCATTAATATGATTAAGAATTACATGGCTTTAATTGTTTTTTTAAGGTTTGTTTATGTTATTTCAGCTTCTACCTTAATCCTATGTGTATGTCCCAATCTTTATTTCACTCTCTGTAAAATTTATAAAAAGTAAATTCGAATCTGTGCATTTTACTTCCTGGTTTGCAGTCTGTGAGAATTCTTCGATGTGATTGGCTGCTCAGCCTGCTCGATGACATCACATTGCTGGACGCTGGAGATTTGCTTGATTTGGTGGCAGATTCAAAACGAAGATCGCTAGATCTTTGTGGGCAGCTTTCTTCGAGGTCAGTGGCAAGCGCTGTTGCTTCGCTGCTGACCGCAAATTCCGGGCCATTAGTTTGATCGTAACATGAATGATAAAACATAATGACCTCATCCGTTAAATATTCAATCATTATCTAAGCGCTTAATTATTCATGAGGCACATGCTTGTGTGACTTTAAGAACGAACAGGAGCATTTAAAAGCAAAGTTTATTGAAAACAGCACCGTCCAGGGCATTCAGTATTTGTATGGTTTGCTCTTGTCTGTACATCTTGGATGTACACTTACATTTATTATGGCAAATAAGTTGTGAACATATGAGAGTAAAATAGAGAATATGTCTTCATTTGCACTATTACTATTCGCTGAATAGATTAAAAATGGATATGCAAAAATACCACCCAAGCTCTAGAGGCTTGATCCACATAATCAACATCTACAGAAGTTCACTTTCTGGTTCATTAGCTCTTTCTGGACATGATGAATGGCTTAATTTCCTTATTGCTGATACAACTAACCATTAAAAAAAAAAGCTACACCACCACTGAATTTCCTCATTTCTCACTCTGTTCTGCCCAGAAGTTGAGATGTAAGGGTGAATCTATATAACACCTTAGTAAGACCACACTTAGAGTACAGTGTACAGACTTGGGCTCCACACTATAGGAAGAATGTTCAGGCACTAGAGTGGGCGCGGCACAGATTTAGTAGGATTCTGCCTGGTATGAGGAAATACAGATATGAAGAAAAAGTTGGAATAAAGGAATTTTTGAGGTTATATGATGGAAGTGTTTAAAATGATGCACTCAATTCCCTGACAGCCCAGTAATGGTCCATGTAAGAATAATGGGACAGAGTTGATAGAAGCTGACAGTTTCCAGTGGTTGAGGGCCCTAGAACATGTGTACATAGAGATAAGATTAAATGTAAGAGGTTTATGACAGCGAGCAGGAGAAATGTTTTTGCACAGAGGCTTGAGACGCTGTGGAATAGACTACCAGAGGCTATGTCACCATTTAAGAACAGGTAAATAGACAGTTGAAGGAAAGGGGGATAAAGGGAAATGGAAGCAGGGTAAGCCCGTGGGATTAGGGCTATTATTCATGTGGAGGACAGACTAGTTGAGCTGAATGTTTTATTTCCATGTAATAGTTTATAGGTAATTCACTACTGGACTGCTAGGGAACTAACCCTCCCCCCCCACCCCAGCACATTTATGAACATTGAATTCCATCTGCCTCTTCTTTATCCATTCCAGATCTTATCAATATCTCGTTGTAACTTGCTTTGATCCTCCAAATTATTTGCTGTGCCTTTTATTTTAGTATTGTCTGCAAAGTTGGACACCACTCCCTCTAGCCTATATCTAAGTAATCGATGTGCTTAGTGAACAGAAACAGTCCCAGAACAGAACCCAGTGGGATACTGCTATGCAGTTACAACCACTGAGAAACTGTCCTTAACTCCTACTCTGTTTCCTCTCTTCTAAACAGGTTTAATTCTTTTTTGTACCCTTCCCCCTAATTCCAAACTTCTTAAACTTCTCCAATAGTCTCCTGTGTGGTACCTTGTCAAAAGCTTTCTGAAAGTCCATATACACCACATCCACTGCATTTCCCCCATCCACCATATGTAAATAGATCTCATTCCTTGTTAGTTTCCCATAAGTCTGCATGTCTAGTTTCCTAACCATTCAGTTGTGGTCGGCGTGTCTGATTTGCTCAAGGTCTGGTAGAGATGTGTGACTGCCTTCATTGGTAGTCTAGCAAAGGTTCATGCTCACAAAATATCATAAGTCTTCAAATTTCCCACATTACAACAGTGACTCCACTTCAAAAGTACTTCATTGGCTGTAAAGCGCTTTGAGACGTCCGGTGGTCGTGAAAGGCGCTATATAAATGCAAGTCTTTCTTTCCTCTTTCTTTCTAGGCTAAACCTCGCACTTTGGGAAGGAAGGGTACAGGTGCTATCCAAATTAATCTGAGTCTTGCTCAGTATAGCTAAAGCATTGGGGTAGAAATCCATCTTGGCCACGGGCAGCATCGCATCAAATGTTTATCCCATTATCTGGGATTTTTGCAAGATAAATAGCAACATTAACCCATCATTCACTCTACTGACTATAAGCATCCACTTAGACAAAAATCAGTTCTACAAGATTCAATATGTATTTTAATACAAGATCATCTAACTCTTGGTACAATTAACCCTAGAAAGCATATTTGGGAACTTTAATGCCTCATAGTGATTCCACTGAAACTTTGCATTGTGTCAGCACTAAAAGTAAAGATCGAAAGCTATTAATTCTTAATTGTGATAAGTTGTTTGGTAATTGGAATAAACTAGCCAGATCCAAGCCTCAGGTTTCTCATTAGTTTCACATCAATACCTGCACTAAAACTATGGGTCAGTGGCTGTATCTTCTTGTTACTCAAGTGAATTCATTAATCATCCTGTTCTGGGATGTCCACTAAAATAGCTAAGATTTCAAAGTTGAATGAAGCCATACAGAACAGCTGTCACTGTTTTTTTTTAAAAAAAACAAATGTGTCCAGTCACATTGCAATTTTAGCAAATGTCACCTCGAGCTTTAATGATTTTTTTTTTAACTGAAAAGACTTCAAGAATACCTGGAATCTACATAATGGACTAAAACCAAAATTATTCCACTGTCTTACTCACTGTTTCTCAATTGCCCGATGAGAAGAATTATATTTTTGTTTTGGGGGGTGTTATTTCTGTCTGGGACGTGTCACTTACGAGCTGCATTTGCTTTATTATGGGCTGGATTTTCCACCCATTGACTACGAATGGGCCTTCAATCTAGATGTCTGCCTAACAGCTCCTGTTGTTAAAAGATGAAAATGCAACAGTGGCAACTTCAAACACATAATCACACCATTAATGGATGCAACTCCTTGACTGACAGCCTTGTGGCACTACCTGCCCCCCCATTTTTTTATTCGATAGACATTCATTTCTAATGAAAAGTATTCATTAGCTATGATAGGTAAACATCTAATATCAAAACAAAGCTGTCAATTTGCATTATGGAATATCAAGCAGAATGTGTGAACTATATACTTTCTTTGTCACTGGATATTATTTGATTTCAGAATAGAATAGAAATGCTATAACTGTCTAAAGCTCCATCCTCTGGAGATACATTATTAAAGGCCAATTACTCAACACTCATGTACAATGCTCTCAAATACTGCAACAGGCATCAAAGTGTTAGGTCAACCAGTTACTAAATGTGATACAAGCAAACCTTTCAAGGTTGTGCTACTAGGCAGTGCTCTCTAGAGTCTGATGTTGCAAGTTTTCCAGGTCACCTAGCCTAGGGTCACTGTGGCTAGGACACCAACTAATATGTACTTCTGACTATTGAACAAATGCAATCACTGAGCCACTAACCTATCAATATTTATTGAGTACAAGCTAATCAACTTTTATTAATAATATGAATCCGAGCGTTACATTTAACTCCTCCCTTCCATGGAATATGGCGGCATGCTAGCTGCTTGTTACACTCTCAGGTTCCAGGACATTTTCCACTCTTAAGCACCTTATTGAAATGTTACCCAAAGCAACAACATAGGATGTTCCTGAGTGTTTAGCAGTGCTTTATTGTGCCATCATCCAAAATTAGTTGACTTAGGTATGCAGGCACCTGTGCAAGCACCTCTAATCAGAAGGATGCATGAAGTTTCTATTTCCAAAATTCAAACCCTACTCTAAAGGGGTTTAATGTCATAAAGGTTTCCTAACTCAGCCCTTTTAACAAATTTAGGGAATGACTGGAGTCAGCATTTTCCAGCAGCATAATCAATGTTCTCAGTAACTATCTGAGTTGTGATTTGTGAAAATTAAAACATAAATACCATGTTATTGCACCATGTGAATGTTGGGATAGCCTAGGTGCAGAAGTCCAGATTCCAAAATGGCAGTTCTGCCAAGTTTATGGGTGAGGGAATGTCAATAGCATTGTTTTTGTGAAGGAACCAATCAAATTAAAAAGAAAAACATTTGGGGTTTTTTTGGAGTTACTTTCGGTAAATGCTTGCTGCACTTGTGTGAAATTCTTCTTTCTGTAATTCCAACAGAAGCATTAAACCATTTTAATGAAACAGGTTAAAGCCTCCATTAAATTAGCACAGAGAGCAGCTTGCTATGAGTGCTCCTACAGTAACATCAGTGATACTCACTTCTAGCCTCGAATCAAGAAAATTGTAGTGATTTTATATATGATGTGCAAGGGTAAAATCAGCAATCCCATGTTCCCAGCGGGGATCTGTGTCTGAAGGGAGTGCAAGGGATAGAACTGGTCTACAGTGTTGGTGGCCTGAGATCCTTCCAAGCCACCTCCACACTGGTAGTGTAGGAACACTCAAATTGCCCTTTGATTCATTCAGTACAACTAACACCAGGTTTAAGTTACTCTTTCCCTTATTTTCCCTTTCTGTTCCACCTTTCCCAAAGTGCAACACCTCTGCAAAAGTTAAATCATGGCATGGAATATTAGAATTTAAATACATTTCTTCAAACTTTTAAGTGAATAAAAATACCAATGGTCAGCAAGCAGGTCAGTCACAGCACCCAGCTCTGATGCTCCGAGGGCAGTGAGAGTATTACAGGGGCGTCCAGCCTGCTAGTCATTGCTTTATAACACCCAGGTTGTTAGTGTAACATCAGAGGACCTTCTTGTCAAGCAGCTGACTTAAAGCAGCCTGCCCTTTTTTAATGAGCCACTCTCAGGGCTTTGCAGTCAATCACGTAATAGAAACTGCTGCACATGGAACGTTATTATTGTCTTCTAGCACTGCACTAAGTTAGCAATACCTGGTGCATTTTAATAATGCTATCAATCAGGACATGAATTCTATTTAATACCATAATTCATTTATTATAATAATAAGATATAAAAAATAATTTGGCAATTTCTTGGATCCTAAAAATCCCAATGGATATGACTTTAAAATACTAGCAATCATTTTAATGCTTAATCTAACTGAACTAACAAATGGATGTTGCACTTAAAAGTATAACTGCTGCATTGGTATTGAGGTAAAATTACGCACAGATTACCGTGATAATTTATTAAATAATATTAGCTCTATATCACACAAACCTTCTGTCTGCCGAGTTAATGAATTGAATGAGCTTTTCCCAAAGCAAAAGACAGTGTGTTTCTGTTATTAAAGACAAATTTGACTAAAAAAAAAGAGGGAATAGTATCAGAGAGATACAGCAATCCCAGAATTCCTCTGAGGCAGTGAATAACCTTTTCCCGTGATTTAGGGATCAGAGATTGATCTGTCACACTGTTTGTTCTAGAGAAGCTCCCAAAGGGACATTCAGTTTGAAATGTTAAGGTTAGTTCATTAGCTGTCCATACCTCATTCCTCCCAAGGATCAAGATAATACTGTGGTTAGTTAATGGCTTTCTGTTGTTTCCCCAAGAGCCTGACTGTCTGATGCTCAGAGGCAAAGAACTGGTCTTCTCTATTAGTACTGGTTCCTAAAGCTTATAGAAGGCAGCTCTGTTTGAAAACAGGCAGATTACACAAACGTTTCCAAATGGAATGTAGCACAACAAACCCAGCCCACAAAACCACATTGGGTTTCTAATTTCCTCCCAGGCACCAGAACTTCAGTTACCCCGCTAACCATCTGTTTTGCTTGCTTCCTAAAGAACATTAAAATGTACAAAGGAATGATTTTAGTATTTAAACACTAGGCTTGTTTCCCTTAGTGTCACGTAATACCATACAGGGTTGTTACCCACAACTGTTTGTGGGGCTAAGTGCAGGATTAACCATAACAACAACAACTTGGATTTATATAGCGCCTTTAGCACAGTAAAACGTCCCAAGGTGCTTCACAGGAGTGTTATAAGATGAAAAATTAGCTGCAAAATGGACAGAGGATGGCAAAACCACGCTATCGGTTAGGATATCCTTTGTAAACCACTGAGTTCCATATATGTGCTGACTGGAAGCTAGTGTAGCAAACACTTTTAAGGTCATTATTTTGATCAAATATCACTGCTTGTTCACTTTATGGGAGGGGGTTCCCACTCAGTCCATGGTGCTGAAATTCCGCTCTATAATGTTTGGGTTACACTCACTTGCTGGGCACTACCAAGAGAACAAGGAGAGGAAGGCCCATTATGTCGGGTCTCTGCCCCCTTTACACTGCCCTGGGTTTTCTGGGGCATTCCAAAAGGCCAAGGCCCAGCGTTGCAATGCAAATGACGTGGGAGGGAGTGTTCCCAGCCCTTCTGCCTCAATTGCCTCAGTTTATAACCAAGGGGCACACACTTCCATTGGTGCCTCAGCAAGCTGGCACTGGGTCTTGCGCCAGTACCCCACTCAACCTGAGGCAGCCCAGCAGCAAGGCGAGGACGACTGTCAAGATAAGTTTGAACTTTCCTTTACAAGTAAACAGAGGGTCCTTGGGGCCCTAACGGCAGCTAGAAAGCCCAGAGGCCGGTGATCAGAGCCACAGCTATCGGCATCTCAGGTAAGCAATTGCACCCCTGATTCAACCTCCGATTCCTGATGCAAGGCTCTGGCAGGGAGTTGAACCTCAACTGGAGATGTGCTTGGGCCATATTTTTTTTACCATTTCTGTTCCGAATAATGAACTGGGGTGCATAAAATGTGCCGTCCCATGTCTGAAGGATGCAAAAACAAATGAGATTTTATACCGTTGAGTTTTACAATAGATTGATTAACAATAGATCTTCAATCTATTCCATTTTTTCATGCCTTGGAAGTTCACTAATTTTGAGCAGACATTTATTTAGTGTAAAGTAGACGTAGCATCTGTAGCAAATTTAGAAGAACATTTCGCACATGTTTTAAAATTATGAGGCAGTGGTGTCTGGGTGGCGTAGTGAGTTAGCTTCGCCACTGGATACGAGCTTTAATTCAAGACACACTGAGAGGATTAAAGTCTCCTCTCTATGCTGGCTGTCATCATCGTATGTGAAAGTCTAAACACAAATCTAATTACAAGTCAAACCAACAGCTACCACTTATCATCTTTGATAGTTTTATCTCCTCTGGTCTTTCTTTTGTTCCAATAGGGAAGGGGGACAGAGCAAGAGGAGCCATCTCGTGGCTGGGGAGTTCCAGTTCTGACATCCTGTGAAGCTCTCAACATTCCAGTGTTGGCCGGGAAGTTTGTAGGATCTTTTTTTGCCTGTTATATTGCTTTATCAGTATCTTTTATTGGTGCAAAATTTTTGGTGCTGGTTAGGCCTGATTTTTTTGCATTGCAAAGCTTTTAATTACAACTCGTCCGACAACATAATAACAATGACTGCACCTCAACGGTAATCCATTGGTTGTAAAGTACTATTGGGATGTCCTGAGTAAGTGACAGGTGCTGTATTAATGCAAGCTTTTTGGTTTATTATCCATTGGTACATTGTTCTGCTCTTGTCTTTGAAAATGCCCGGATTCTCAAAGGAAAATTCAGGCTTTCGCCTGCTTGTGGAAACAGCCTTTTGTTGTGAACAGAATTTCAAAGCGTTGGAGTAAACCCGAATCGGATCAGTATAGCCATGTGCATTAAGTAGGTATTTTGTTGCGCTTAATATTTTTTAAATGCACTCGAAGCAAAGGGGACTGCATTTAGCAGCACAACAAGAACTTGCATCTATATAGCACCTTTAATGTAGAAAAGGACACTTTACAATGGGGAAAAAATAAACGTTAAAAAGAACTGATGCTGAGCTATAGAGTGAAGAGAGGCGACCAAAGGCTTCATTGAACAGCTGGGTTTGAAATAGACTTTTAAAGGGGTGATAGGACTAGAGAAATGAGAAGATTTATTGGAAAGTTCCAGTGAATGGGAGCGAATGGCTGACGGCTCTGCCACCGATGGCGGGACAAAGGGTGTAGAGTTAGAGAATCGAAGGGTTTGGGGTAGTATTTGGCTGGAGGCAGTTCCAGAGGTAGGATGGGGCGAGGCCGTGAAGGGATTTGAAGATGAAGATGAAGATTTTAAATTAATGTGTTGGGGACGTGGGAGCCAATGCAGGTCAGCAAAGAAAGGAGTGAGGGCTTGAGGCTTAGTGTGGGACAGGATCTAGGCAGTTGATTTTTGGACAAATTGGAGCTTTTGGCAGGTAGAGGATTGTGAGCAGCAAAGAGGAGTTGGAGAAATCAAGTCTGAAAGTGAAAAAGTGCAGAGAATCAGTGATGATGAGATGGTGGTAGTGGCGATGTTACAGAGGTTGATTATTAATAGCATACGGGGCTTGAAACTCAACTCTGAGTTAAACAAGCATTAAGGGATTTGCAAGACCTGATTCAGCCGAAGTGGCCAGGATGGGAGAAAGGTGAATGAACAATAGTTTTGGTCCGAAATAACAACAGCAAACGCTGGAAAAACTCAGCAGGCCAGGCAGCATCCGTGGAGAGAGAAACAGAGTTAACGTTTCAGGTCGAAGACCTTTCGTCAGAACTGGTAAAAAGCAGGAAATGAAATAGATTTAAAGCAAGTATAAAGCTGGGAAAAGGGGGAGGGGATGAAAGAACAAAAGGAGAGATTAAGAGACATTGAGAGACATTAAGAGATGATCAAGGCAAGAGGAGGTGTTGATGTAACAGGTTGCTTGGTCCTCCTGATGCTCAGTCAGAGGAAATATTGACTCATTTAAGACTTTTGGGGTAATCTTCTGACTTTGATCTACCAGAGGACCCTTGCCCACTGGTGGAAACTTAAGCATCTGCTGAGCATGATTTTCCAACCATGGAAATTTCCAATCTGTTCTGCTGGAGGGCAACGCTCCCTGGTGGTAGCACAAAGTCGGAAATTGACCCCTTTAATGCCAGACAGGCAGTCTGACAGCACAGAGATAGTCATGGGGTTGAAAGAAATGGTGGAGAGGTAGAGTTGGGTGGCATCAGCATACACATGGAAGCTGGTTCCATGCCTTCAAATGATGGCACTGAGTGGCAGATGAGAAAAATATTTGAAAACTAAAGGTGACAGTGGGGACAGTAAGAGAAGCCATTGCTGGAAATGCATTGGGACAGTTGGGGTAGAACCACGGAAGGGCAATCTCGTAGAGATGGACAAGACAGGAGAGGTGCAGAAGGAAGATGGTGTGGAAAACCATATCCAACACTCCAGAGAGGTCAAGGAGGACATGGAGCACACAGCAGCCACAGTCACAGAAGATATTGGAGTGGAAATTGCGGTCGGAGGCTTCCCGCGAGCGAACGCCTCCGAACCGCAAGAAACTCCGCACCGACCTGATGGCTCCGGACCTTCAAACACTCGCGGTCCTGGGCCTGCGGGCGTACGCCTGCGTAAAGGCCCACGCATCCCAGGGGGCGCACGCTGCTCGCAAGCGTCCCTGGGATCATGTGGGCCAGGCCAACCAATGACAAAGGGGGATTCCCATTATACTTATGGGGATTCCATTTACGCACGGAATTCCCCATAAACATAATAGAAATCACCTAATAAATAAAATTTCACAACACTGAAATAAAAATAAATCATCACAGGTTCAAAATTAATTAAAATACCATTTAATTAAACATTTAAAATTGAAAGTAAATTTTTTGAAAAATAAATTTTAACATTTTTAAACGGGACAAAAATAACCTAAACTAATTTTAAATGTAAGGGAATGTTGAAATGATTTAAAAAAATTATTTTAACATTTATTTAAACCCATATGCTGGTAAAAGAAGGCCTTACGCCTCTTTTACCAGGCGTAAGGGTTTGGTGGGTATTCGCTGGGCAGTAGTTGGGCAAACAGCCCCACCCTGCACCAGCGAATGTCGATTTCCAGCGGATGCGAGTGATCTGTCGAGCAGAAACTTGACAGATCGCAAGTTCCGGCTTTTCACGCATGCGCAGAGATGGAGAAGCCATGTACAGTGGGAAGGTCAGGAGGGGCATGGGTGTCTATTTTGAGGAGTGAGATTGAGTAATAGCAAAAGGCCAGAGTAGTTGGGAGATAGGAAGCTGGGGGAGCCTAGGTCTATGATGAAATAGGAACATAGGAACAGGAGTAGACCATTTCGCCCCTCGAGCCTGTTCCGCCATTCAATGAGATCATGGCTGATCTGCGACCTATCTCCATATACACGCCTTTGCCCCGTATCCCTCAATACTTTTGGTTAACAAAGATCTAGCAATCTTAGATTTAAAATTAACAATTGACCTAGCATCAATTGCTGTTTGTGGAAGAGAATTCCAAACTTCTACCACCCTTTGTGTGTAGAAGTGTTTCCTAATTTCACTCCTGAAAGGTCTGGCTCTAATTTTTAGACTATGCCCCTAGTCCTAGACTCCCCAACCAACGGAAATAGTTTCTCTCTATCTACCCTATCATTTCCCCTTATTGCTGAAGATGTAGAGTCACTCAGTAAAGTGTCAAATGGAACAGAGAAGTTTGTAGATCTTGGGATTGAAGTTGGTTGAGGGCTTGAGTGGATGGTAGATGAGAAGGATTTTAATTGAGAAATGGAAGAGGGTGAAATGCTCAAAGGAAAAGAAGGTGCTAGTGGAGTAAGAGGAGAGGCCGAGGTGAGACTTGGGAATAAGAACGGTACTACTGCCACTCCAGTCTGGATCAGGTAAACTATGGAATGTGTAGCGAAGCAGAGAAGCTTTGATGAGGGGGAAAGGAGCTGTCACTCCTAAGCCAGGTTTCTATCATAGACTGTGGATGGTGAGAGATTTGATCTCAAGGGACCAAATATTCTTGTGGGCAATCCAGAGTACAGCTATAGTCGACATTCCACCGTTGAGTTGGATGGGGGCAGTAGAAGAAATAAGGACAGGAAAGAGGTTAGACAGATTAACTCCTGGGGATTCAGCTGGGGAGGATGGTTGACGGGAACTGAAGATGAGACATTTTGGGTTGCTGTGTGGAAGGCCAACAAAGAGTGCCACGACGGGTGTAGCAGAGAATACCAAGGGAGGAGAGTAGAGGGTGGCTCTGGGCTTGTTCAGGAGGGACTTGAGCCTTGGGCAGAGGCAGGAATGATGTTAGACTGGGGAGCAATATTGAGTGGAGAGGAGAATAAAGGGGGTGGAGGCATGATACTAGAAAAAGAGGAGCTGAAGGAGAATGGATGGAGGAGATAAAGAGGAAAAGAAAGCAGGGCCAGAAAGTGGCTGAAAAAGAGGGGGGAGGGGGTTAAAGGGAGCTTGAATGTGGTGTGGCAGCCAATATGCACACGTGAGTGGACTCCAAGGGAGATCTTAGATAGCATGAACCAGGGAGCTCAGCATGATAAGAAGATGCTCAGGGTAGGGATTGCTACGAGCAAGCAACCAGCCCCATATCTTGAGGGCCTGTCTGGATAGAGACAACAAAGGAGCAAAGTCCAGTTCAGGAGCCAGCAGAGCATCACAGATTTAGCTTGAAGTGGAATCACATTACATATTGTTACCTCTTTGTTCTCATTATCTGCTGTCAGAAAACCCCCTGATATTTCAATAACACTAGCCATGTAATGCTGCATGCAGGTCGATCTCACTATTACAGATATTACCCTATCTCCTATACCATTTGTTTCACAGCAGCACAGTAAGCAACTCAAACATTTAGAAATAAATATTAAAGTCGAAAAATGCCTGGCTGACTTACAAGGCAGCAATTTGCAGTTCTGGTGATGTTGAAGATTGCTTCACTTTCACAGCTTACGGTGTCATCAGAAGCTATTGATTCAGTTATTACTTTCTATCTCGGCAGCAGGAAGCCATTATCCTATACCTCCTGATACCTGTACTAAGTACACGTGTTCACACTTTCTGTATGTAATGCACCTGGACAATCAGTTCATATTGTAATATAGAGATGTACAACTTATTTCCACAAAACCGCCACACTCTTACGCGTAACAGCTGAAACCACATTGTGTTGCGATGAGCTTTTAAAATGAGGCTGCTGCTACTTACCTCGCAGTCCTCAATCTTTCTCCCAATATTAACTTGCCTTACCCGGCAACTCCTTGCAGTCTTAGCATGCAACGCTGAAGGGAAATAAGATGAATGGGAGTTTAGCTTTTAATTGGACTAACCCAGGTTTACAGTTCTTAATTCATGAACCAATACAGCTTGGGCTTCTAGCTCCAGATGAGTGAGGTAGGTCTGCAGCCTTCAATTGATTTAACAATTTAATTGCAACATTAACATCCATTAACATTTAACTAACCTTTTAAACTAACCTCAAGCACAAACCTGCAGGCTAAATGAACTAAACTGCAAATATAAAGAGAAAAGCTAATGCACATCTGTACGGAGCAGCAATGGATTGAGTGGGAGATCCAGTAGTGGGGTCTTATGATCAAAACCTGGTTTCCCCCCAGTGAAGCTCAGTATGGATGGAACATGGATCACTTCATTAGAGGTGAGAGAAACAAATCACCACTGCTAAAGGTTACTAACAGCTGGATTTGTGTTCCAGTGACTTAAAAGGACACTCGCCTTACATCCAAAGGTTAATTTTATTCCCCTTTATTGGTTCAATCTATAGGTGATATACAAAGTCATGTAAACGTGTGTCTGGATGTGTGTGCGTCGATTTGCTTTTCTTCAGGAATTGTGTAAGATTGTGTGAATGACATTGGGCTGTAATTTGTGGCCCCTACGGGTGCGTACGAGGTGTGTACGCACCCGTGGGGGCCGCGCAAGTTCCGGGTTTAGGCATGCACTAAAACCCGGAACTTGCGATCTGCCAAGAATTCTCTTGACAGATCGCATGCATCCCCGGGAAAAGGGCCTCCGCGGGCGGAGAGTTGCGCTATTTGCCCAACTTCTGCCCAGCCAATGCCCGTGAAATTCTTACGTCTGGTAAAAGCAGGTGCAAGGCCTGCTTTTACCAGGCGTAAGATTTTTAAAGAACAGAAAAATAATTTTTTTTCAATAATTTATACATTTAAAAACCTGTGAAATAAGGTAAGTTTATTTTTAGCCCCTTTAAAATATGTAACTTTATTTTCCAGAAAGTAAAATTTTTGTCTTAAATATTTAATTAAATGCCATTTTAAATATGTGATTTAAAAAAAAAATTATTTGAAGGGTACGTGTATTTTTGGGGTATTCCCATTCATACTTATGAGGATTTTGTACATACAGAATACTCATAAGCATGAATGTGGATCCCTTTCTTTCATTGGTTGGGCCGGCCTGCATGATCCCAGGGGCGCTTGCGAACTGCATGCGCCTCTGGGATACGTGGGCCTCTACGCAGGCCTATGCGTAGAGGCCCAGGAGCGCAAGTGTCCGAACCTCCGGGACCATCGGGTAAGTTCGTAGATTTTTTGCTGGTTGGAGGCATCTGCCCGCGGGAATCCTCCGACCACAAATTCAGGGCCAATGTAAACATAAACGGGAAGGCCCCTAAATGCCACATTGTTTCAGTGCAGTTTCTGCGCATAATCTGGGCAAGTATTTTTTTTTGACAGCAAAATGGGACGGAAGCTGTCTCCTCTGGCTTTCCATCCCACAATCAGTTTTTTCCCTCGCACAACTTCCTTTTGGCCCTTCCCCTGATCTACCCCCTGAGTCCCAAGTGAGCTCATTCGCATCTATTACAATGAAGGCCAGTCCCGCTGTAGCTTTTACAATGCAATGCGTGAGGGGTAAGTTAGAAAGAGAATTATAAGGCGCAGCTGTTGCCGGGATGAGACAGACAGAAGTGCAAAGTTTGGGAGCCTGAAGAGTATGGAGAATTTCAACAGTGTTTTCCGTGACTGAGAGTTTTTTGCAACTATTTGTTTTTTGTCTGCCTGGACTCACTTCGAACTGCTCCTGGGAGCTGTGAGACCATTGGCAGATTTTGACCCTCCTTCACCCACAGTGAGTGATTCTCAGGAGCAGGTATGACATTCCCTGGAGCAGGTATGACATTCCCTATGGGCAAGTCCTTGTATGTCCATTATCATGGAGGAAGAGGAGGAGCAACATAGGAAGAAGCAAAGAAGAGTCAAGCAGCTTTTAATGAGCATGGACCCCACCAGATGGTATCTCCCCACAGACTATACAAGCAACACAGGTCGTATGAGGACCTTAGTGAGGTGTTGTGTATTAGAGAAGTGCACTTCACCTAAGAGGCAAGGGAGAGCTCTGTCACTTACTGCAGCCACCATTGCAGTACCTTATCTGCTCTCTCTGTGGCTACGAAGGTGATGACCACACTCAACTGTTATGGGATCGGGTAATTTCAGGTAGTCACAGGCGATCTCTGTAATATCAGCCTGGGTGCCATACAGGAAATGCATTTGTCAGGTGACTGACAGACTTTACAGGAGACCCGGGGAATTCATCACCTATGGCAAAACAACCTGATGGAGCCTTCCAATTTTATGAGGTTTCTGACTTGTCTAAGGTCCAGGGTGCAGTAGATGGCACCCAGCTTGCTTTGCAAACTTGTACAACAAACTTCCTGAATAGGAAGGTCTTCCACTCTCTGAATGCACAGGCTGTAGGTGGCAATATGCAAAGGATCCTACACGTCAGCACCAGATATGCTGGAAGTTGTCACGATGCATTCATACTTCCAAGTTTCGCCCTCCATGAACTCTTGAGGGAGGAAAATCATGTCAATGGATGACTTGTGGGTGACAAAGCGTATCACTTCTTCCCAAGGATAATGACCCCGCGAAGCGAACACATAACATCAGAAGGTCGTGGGTTCAAGTCCCACTCTAGAAACGTCAGCGCATAATCTAGGCTGACACTTCAGTGCCACACTGAGGGAGTGTTGCACTGTCGGAGGTGCCGTCTTTCGGATGAGACGTTAAACCAAAGCCCCTCTCGGGTGGACGTAAAAGATCCTATGGAACTATTTCGAAGAAGAGCACGGGAAGTTTTCCCCAGTGTCCTGGGCCAATATTGATCCCTCAATCAACATCACTAAAGAATAGATTATCTGGTCATTAGCAGGTTGCTGTTTGTGGGAGCTTGCTGTGCACATATTGGCTGCCACATTTTCTACATTACAACAGTAACTACATTTCAAAAGTACTCCATGGGCTGTAAACCACTTTGGGACGTCCTGAGGACATGAAAGGTGCCATTTCTTTTTCATTCTTTTGAGTTGGCTTTTCTCGGCTGGGACAGTCAGTAAGCAGTACAATTGGCTTTAGTGATCCTGAGTTAAGGAGGGTTTTCCCTCCTGATTGCTATCTACTGCCCTCTTCTGGAAATACGGGGGGGGGAGAAGGGGGTGGAGCCTGTGTGTGATGCCCCCACAGTTGAATAACCTGGCAACGCTCATTGCCTGGTGTTGCAAATAAAGGATGGCCACTTGAAGAAGCCAGCAGAGGTCTGGAATCGTACCCTACCTTCAGAAGAAGAGAAACTGGGGCAAAGAAATGGGTTTAAATCCAACCTGGACTGATAGTAGGAATGGTTTCCTTATTTGGTAGCTGTAAGGGTCGGAAAAGAAATGGGCTTGATTTCGAACTACCACAGTCCCAAGTTCTGGCATAAGTTCACAACACAAGCTTGCTCATAGATCACAAGATGGGGTATTAGACTGGCAATGCTGGTTTGAGAAACCATAAAAGAATTAGAATTAGAAAAACTTGCACCTAACCATGGCTATTCCGAAGTTGGGAAGGCGACACTAACACTGGGGCACCATTGCCCTTCGCTGACCTCCACGATTGTAAAAATTCACACCGCTTTCTAAAAAAAATAATCCGGGGACGAATGCCAAATTTTCAGAGTAACATTAAGACATCACTGTTGCTAGTCTACACAATGTCCTCAGTATATCTATACAAAGAAAGCATGGGGTCTTTGGATGAATAGAAGAGAGACAGCAAGTTAAGACTCCCATTGTTTTTCAAAGGGAGTGAAAATTGAACTTTGACCCTTAATTGATGTCATGGAAATTTGGCATTTTTATTTGTTGAAAAATACCCCCCATACTTCTCAGTGGCTCCTTCATCCCTGTTGAGTATGAAATCTTTTAAAGGGATACACTCAGAAAATAATTTGGAAATCCACTTTGACTGGCAGCAGTGAGACTGAAAATGGCAGCAAGTGGGAGAGAGCAAGCACAGATAATCCCAAAGCTTTTCTTTTTAAAATGAACACAAGTTACCACTCAATTTTAAAAAGAGAAACGTCAAGGAAATGGTCGGGGATGGAGGGGATAGCTCTTTCACAGAGATGACATGGCCACAATGGGTCGAACGGCCTCCTTCTGTGCTGTACAATTTTTCTTGCCCGGAATTTCCTAAGAGACGCTAGAACTTTGCTGGATCTGGGGCAGATACCCTGTCTACACGCATAAACGGGGATTCTGCCGCACATCCGGAGAAGTTACGGTGGTGGAGTACATAGGAACAGGAGGAGGCCATTCAGCCCCTCGAGTCTGTTCCGCCATTCAATTAGATCATGGTTGATCTGTATCTTAACTCCATCTACCAACCTTGGTTCTGTAAACCTTAATACCCTTGCCTAACAAAAGTCTATCAATCTTAATTTTGAAATTTTCAATTGACTGAGCCTCAGTAGCTTTTCGGGGGAAGAGAGTTCCAGATTTCCATTACCCTTTTGTGTGAAGACCTGCTTCCTGACTTCAGCCCTGAACGGCCTAGCTTTAATTTTAAAGTCATGCCCCCTTTGTTCTGGATGTTTCTCTCCATCTACCTTATCAACTCCTTTAATCATCGTAAACACCTCAATTAGATCACCCCTTAATCTTCTTTACTCGAGGGAATACAAGCCTAGTCTATGCAACCTGTCCTTAGCAACTCTGAGGAAATTCCGGGCCTATGATTCTGTGATAATCTCAAGTGAATTTACAAAATGGTAGGTGTTTGCCTCTTGTTTTTCTCAATGTTTTTTTCTGGAATATTCCTTCAGATAATGTTTAGATTTCAATTCCCTTCTAGCTTTACAAGGTGTGACCTTGAAATACTTTACTCTTTTTGTATGGCACTGTCTCAGGGCAGAGGATCAGAATTCAGAAGAAAGGGAAATGAAAGTTTGCAACAAAGATTTAATGCTAAAATATTGACTGAGATGTATTGCAATATTATATAGAGTCTCTATTTCATGAGTTTCGATGTCAAATCTAATTAGTTTTCCCCGGTGAGAGTTTACTGTGCTCAGGCAAGATAAAGTAACACTTATAATGATTTGTTCAGTATATAATCTCATTGGGATGGACTAGACATTCTGGTATGCAGATATGTATATAGATATACCTGGATTTTCCTGTTGGAGTAAATCTACCGACCCTTGAACGCTGGATCCCGTGACCAAAGAGGCAGCCCTGGCATTCAGTGTTCAATCAGGGCAAATGGCAGAGAGCACACCGGGGTGAGTAACTTTAACCTAACCCTCCCATTGGGAAACTGAATCGGGTGCAACACTGATTTACACCCCGCCTGATTTTATTCTCCATTGAAGTCAATAGAGAGTAATATTGAGCAGGGTGTAAAACCGGTGCTCCACTCGATCTCGATGGTTTCTCGTCCGGTGTGTTAAGCTAAAATTACCTCCCCCCCACCCCCCATGTTTCCCTCATTTGACTATCATAGAAACATAGAAACATAGAAAATAGGTGCAGGAGTAGACCATTCGGTCCTTCGAGCCTGCACCGCCATTCAATGCGTTCATGGCTGAACATGCTACCTCAGTACCCCATTCCTGCTTTCTCGCCATACCCCTTGATCCCCCTAGTTGTGAGTATTATATCTAACTCCCTTTTGAATATATTTAGCGAACTGGCCTCAACAACCTTCTGTGGTAGAGAATTCCACAGATTCACCACTCTCTGGGTGAAGAAGTTCCTCCTCATCTCAGTCTTAAATGGCTTCCCCTTTATCCTTAGACTGTGACCCCTGGTTTTAGTTTTCCCTAACATTGGAAACATTCTGCCGCATCTAATTTGTCTAAACCAGTCAGGATTTTAAACGTCTCTATAAGATCCCCCCTCATTCTTCTGAACTCCAGAGGATACAAGTTCAGTTGATCCAGTCTTTCTTGATATGGCAGTCTGGCCATCCCAGGAATCAATCTAGTGAACCTTCGTTGCACTCCCTCAATAGCAAGAATGTCCTTCCTCAAGTTTCATTTACCCAGCCACATACAGGTAGGCGCATGTTTTTAAAGTGGGGGGAGGAGGGTCACCAAGCAAATTTCCAGGCTTATCTGCCCCAGAACCAGCTATACTAACAGGAGTGGGCCAGAAAATCCAGGCGCCAATGTTTGCTTTGGCTCACAGTTTTAACAGCTTGCTGCAATAAGTTATTGCAAATAGTTTTGGCCTGCAGTACAAGGACACTAACTCAGAAGAAATCTTTATGCGTTACAGTGCAGCGTTTGCACACGGAGCTCTGTGATGAAGTTCCGATCTGTTCTTGTTTTCAATAAGTAACAAAACACATTAACAGAGTGACACAAATCATATTACTTTTAGAATTCCAATTCTGACAAAGTTTTCTTTGTGGGCCAACATGGCTGCCATCTCAAGACGTAACAATACTTTAGAAGATAGATGAATAAACTGTATCCAACTCTAAGGAAGAAATATTCTTGCAAAACTATCATTACTAATCTCTCCTTTATCAGAATGTACTGGTTCACTATATGAAGTCCAACTCTCCCCTAAAATAGCTTTCCTTTTATATTTGCTTTTTTGGTAATTATTGTAACTGAGATGACATACAGGACGTGCTTTTAAGAGTTTAAGTAAAATGTCAGTGTACTGTGAAAAGTTTTCAGTTCTGTATCTCAAACTTTTAACTTTCACATTCCTTTTAATCGTTCACAATGAAACGTTATTGTCACTCTTCAAAAACTAGCAAATGCTGAACACATTGTAAATCGATAAACTCAAGCAGCAGCTGGTATATTTTACTGACTCTTTTTTTTTAAGAGTCAGAGGTCACTTCTGCCATAACAGGGCACTGAACCATTGCCAGACCTTTCTAAACCTCTTCAACCACTGCCCGTAAATCTTTCACTTTGTCATGTTTAACCAAAACCAATACCTATTCAACATCTCATCAATCAGTGTTACACTGTGAATGATGACAGAGTGCTTTCAATTTAAACAGTGAAACAACTTACTCTACACCCCTCCCTGTAGCAGCCTCCATTCCCACATTACTGCTCGAAAGACTGTAAAATGATAACTAACTCTCTCCGTCCTACATTGTAAAATGTCCAAACAATCCGGATAAGATTTTTTAAACAAGTACTGATTAACAAACGGCTGTCAGCGTGCTAACATCAGACGTCGATGGAGGTTATGTGGATTGAAAAGGCACTGAATAGACTGGTGCAATGTGCACTCATTGAGAGCGTCAGAACAAACATGACAGAACTGAAATGTAAACACGCATACCAGGCCTCCTGAATTGTGCAGGTGTTTCTAAATCTCCACATGCATCCACTTACCATGAAGGACATTTTGAAATATAGTTTTAAAAATTAAGCCACTTCATATATCTTTCATCCTAACATTTTTTTAAGACCTTCCTTACAATGTTTCAAGAAAATTGTTTGAGGCTAGAAGTGCTTGACTTAAGAGCAATAAGATCCATTGTTCAGCTTGTCCAAAGCTGTGTTTAATCAAAACAAAACTGATTGAGGCCCAGCGTCTGTATGAATCCAGTAGCTTTTGTTATGATGGGTTCTCAGTCAGGGAGCTTTAGAGAACATCTTATCTCCGAGAGAGTCTCAGATCAGGGGTAAGAAAAGCTGTGGGAATTCCGCAACTTGGGCTGTCCTTTCTTCTTGGCTAGAGAATATCGTGAAGACAAAACTAAGGCTTAGATTTCAATGTTAATCGTTTCTACTTCTCCACAGAAGATGTGTTGTTGGGCACTCTGAATGTGAGAAGCAGCATTTTGATTGCCTGGTTATCCTATGATATTTATTGAGCTGCGCTGATGCATGAAGCCATCTTGCACTCTTAATAATTTTTATGGATTGTGTGCAGTGATTTAAGATCACAACCAGTAGCAACATGACTGGGCACTGCAATTGTACCAAGTGGCAGAATTCTCCAACGTATAGGGAGTCATGGTTGCACTCACTTGGCCATACAAGCGCCCTTCATCAGTTCCATCACCTGTGTCAACAGGAAAAGAATTTACTTGCTCAATATCCTGCTGATTTGTGACAAAGCACCACACCGAGCAAGTAAGTGGTCGCTTTTCTGGCATCCAGCATGATGACTTCCTTTTTAAGACAGTTTTCAGCACCTGGCCTCTTTCACTCAGAAAGGAAGGTTTCTGGTTCACTCCTGGGAGATCAAGGCCATTGCGAATGTCACCTTTTGTGTTTGCGCAGAACACCAGCTGAGCATCACTGTGACAAGGTCCATTCTGCCACCAGAGTCATTATAGAGCACAATATTGGAGTTCTGAAGGCATGCTTCAAGTGCATGGATTGGCTTGGCGGTCCTCAGCATTATGTTCTGGCTAAGGTCTCAAGGATATCGGTGGTGTGCTACATGCTGCACAGCATTGCCTTACAAAAATGCCTCCTCTGAGGGCCCAGAGGAGGAAGATGCCCAAGTGCAGTGGGCGGGACTCAGGTTGCAGCATGAAGAGGAGGCAGAGGCTACCCATTGTGGCCTGCAATTTGTGCCAGTCTAATATAGGACTCTTGACCATCACATCTTCCAAATGCATCAATAGCTTCCCCCTTCCTAAATCCTAAAATAGGCCTGCTACTGCTGCTGTATGAGCAGCCTGGCCTGCCGTATTCTTGGCACATGTGCAGGACATATGTTTGAGGGCGCTGGTGGGAAAATGGGCCTGTGTTGCTATCGTGAGAGGCAGCAGCCTCGTGAGCACGTTGCTACCATACCATTAGCACTGGGGGCTGGCTCTGCACCGTGGCAAAGCAGATCGAATGGTACCAATTAGATTGGTGAAGCCCTGTTGGAGCCGGAGAAAGCAGTTTTCACCAATTTGGTGCCAATCTCAGCATCCATGCCAGAAGCACAGACTCTTCCCTATGATCTTTGAGGTGGGGGCATCGGGCTCCTGAACAACACATTACCTTTGCCATAAAGCATGAGTTGTCTGGGGCTCTCTACATAGCCATCCCTGGTTATGTGCAGCTTCAGCTTATAAACATTACAGCAGTGGGGATTGCGATATGGTGGTTTAGCTCATGGAAGTTCCTTTCTGCAGTATTTATATTCTCTTCCATCATGGCATGTATAATTTTTTTTATTCAATAATGGGATGTGGGCTTCAGTGGCAAGTCCAGCAATTATTGCCCATCCCTAATTGCCCTTGAGAAGGTGGTGATGAACCTTCTTGAGCCGTTGCAGTCCGTGTGGTGAAGGTACTCCCACAGTGCTGTCAGGGAGGGAGTTCCAGGATTTTGACCCAGCGATGATGAAGAAACGGCGATATATTTCCAAGTCAGGAAGGTGTGTGACTTGGAGGAAACTTAGATTATGAATATAATTTGCATATACCTGTGATTTGCAGTTACTGATACTTCTTGGTGTGAATGCCATGTTTTTTTCATCTAGCTTCAACAATTCCACCTTTCATTCATGTTCATAAATGTCCTCATTTTTGATTAAGCACTGACATTCCTCCCACTTTTCCAGAGCACAGATTCACACTGTGCGATGACGTGTCCATATGAAATCCCTCTGCCCATTATTTTAACAAAGATTTTAACCTAGTTAAAATAACTGGGATAATGGTTCTTGTTAAAATAGCAGACAAAGGACTTTCATATCAATGTGTTAACGAGTTTGTTACTAATAGCGCACAGAGCAATTTCAAGCCTCTGGTATCTCATCTGCACAAGTCAGTAGTGACTTGACAAAGGGTTTGGACATTGCTGACTAATGTCTATGTGGCTATTGTAGCAGATGTCTGAGTGTGCTAGTTGTATACAAGGTGAGCGCAAAGAGCACCATGACGGATACCGGCAGCAAGTAATCAATGTGAACATAATGTTCTCAATCTCTCTTAACTCTTCATACAATTCATAAAACACTTACGCATGAAATATAAATCTCCCAAAACAGTGCAAGTCAGACTAACCTATAAAAGTAATGCAATGTCTGTAATCCTTGAGGTATGAGGTACCTTCTTGCAGTACAACTATGCCAGTACTAAGGCCAATTGCAACATTGGCAAAACGTTCAAAATGGAACCCATTTACTTTGTGCATTTTAATTTATGTCAGGACAGAATAAGATAAACAGTGGCACAGAAAGTTGAGAAAATAGAACATGTTCTTTTCCCAAATAGAAAAGCCTTTCTGGAGCCAACTCTGCTGAAATAGTGCACAAAAATATGTACGGCACATGAAATCAATATAGAATATATTGCACAGACAAAGTTTAATATGCGTGGTGTCATTATATCATGGGTGACGTTGTTTGCATCATGTGTAAACAAACATATGGAAGCGTTTTCACCAAACACTTTTCAAAGTTAGTATACAGGCAAATATTGGGTAAGAATGAAGCCCCAGGTGAATAGTAAATTGTGGTATTGGAGTGAAACTTAAAGTCATTTCTCAATTACTATTGTGTCTTTCACCAAGTAATAGGACCTTCAGATCTTGATCAGTTATTATTGAAAGTGACAGGACAACCGGTCTAGGTACTATTTAAAGGATACTGCTCTCCATGGGCAGGAAGCGTGCCTTAATCTGCTGCATCTGATATGTAATCTCCTATCAATTATTTCCTGATATCTGACTCCTTGTGGAAATAGAAATCAATATTATTAGAATCTCAAACCATTAAACACCTTCTATTGAATTAGCTCTGAGTCCGCAGGCTGATAAAATGTCTTGATGAAGACTGGGATTTCTCAAATTCCTTAAAGGTGGAGCGCCACTTTGCTAAGAATTGGTAGACAGTCCCATTAACCTTTGGGATGAATATCAAGCTTTTACTGAGGACAGGATTGTCTCTTATTTTTCAAACTTGACAGAGAAATGAAGAAATTGGAGAAAAGTGAGTGCACTAGTGTTCGGGCTCAAATGACATGATCAGCCTAAAATAGAAGCTCTATCATTCTTGGGAAGGTACACATTTTTGAATATATTAAAGAAAGAAAGGCTTGCATTTCTATAGCACCATTCACGACCTCAGGACGTCCAAAAGCGCTTTGCAGCCAATGAAGTACTTTTGAAGTGTAGTCACTGTTGTAATGTAGGAAACGAGGCAGCCAATTTGCGCACAGCAAGCTCCCACAAACAGCAATGTGATAATGACCAGATCATCTGTTTTTGTTAGGAGTTGGTTAAGGGATAAGTATTGGCCAGAATATCGGAGAGAAGTCCCTTGCTCTTCTTCGAAATAGTGCCATGGAGTCTTTTGCGTCCATCCGAGAGGGACGGTGGGGCCCCAGTTTAATGTCTCATTGGAAAGACGGTCATTGACCAATGTTTTAGTAAAAACTCGTACGCACGTTTATTTATATATGATGTAAATGACATACTCATGATGTAATAATGTCATCACTGAATGGGGTAGATCTGGATTTTGTCCGATAGCGTAAAACGGGGGATAGCGAATCAGCAGCCCGTTTTATAGCTCTCCCGATTTTTATTTCCGTTGACTTCATCAGGAGAAATATAAAACAGGTTGCCTACTTGCTATTCTCCGATCTACCCCAATGCGTCTGCAAATTTCTTTTAAGAAAGGTTGTAAAAGAAATCAGCAGAGCCTTGCAAAGAATAATAAGTACTGTAAATGGTTAAACCACAGCACCTGTAAAACATATAAAAATGAAATGAAACAATCCATGAAACAAATTCTAGCGATTTGCTACTACATGTAAAAGCATCACCACAGCTTACACAGCAAAATCAAAAGACTTGTTACACCCTCCCCATACTCCAATTCTTGCTGTGTTATCAGAAAGGGAAATTTGCAGGTGAACAAACTTCATTCGCTCCAACCTGCATTAATGTCAAGTCAAAGGTTTGAACTAAAATGCACGCCTGGTGAATATTACCCAAATAAGGTGGGTCCAAGTAATAGATTTGAAATTGAGACCTTGAAATTAATTTGTCGGGGTACGGGGAGATGGAAGTGATTGGTGTGCAGGTCTTTGTACAGAATAGGAGTAAAAGTTGTGGATTCGCTGAAGTTTTTGAAGGGTGAAGGATGGCTAGCAGAATATTTAAGGATTCAGTTCTCGGTGTCATGAAGGCATGGATGAGGACTTCAGAAGCAGTGGAGGCAAGGGAAAGGTGCAGCTGGCCAAAGTACCAGAGGTAGAAAAAGATGATCTTTGTCATGGACTGGATGTGTATTTTTTTTTTTATTAACTCTGGGTCGGACAAAATACTTAAGTTGTGCACCACCAGCCTTGGCCTAAATGAGTAGCCAGTGAATTTGTTGGAATCAGCAGGCGCTGGTGAAAGCTGAACAGGATGACTTCAACTTTGCCGATGTTGATCTGTAGAAAGTTACAACTCATTCAGTAGTTGCTGTTCAGCATTAAGTCAACTCCATGGGGGTGATTTTGCCAATGGGGGGCGTAACAGAGAACGTCAGCGTATGACGTTTCATCTGTCAAAAAATTTTGACAGATGAATTGCCATCGTTTGACAGCTCTGTGAAGCTGTCAAACACTGACATTCTCTGTTGTTTGATGAGTTCTTGAATTCAAGACTCATCAAACCTCCTTCTTTTGCAGAAATTAGATGGTTGCTGCATTGGAGAATGCAACGGCCATCTGTCATCTCTGCCGCGGAGGTGCGAGACTCTCCGCATACCCACCGACTGAAGCCTGCAGGAAGAAACAAAGGTAAGTAAACTTTTTCTAACACTTTCCACTTACCTCACATACTCACCTCTCCACACTTACACCCATCACTTACCTTCACAGTGCACTTTTGGACCCCTCCGACCCCCGCAGACCCACTGCTCGCCTCGCTGACCCTGGCGGGGTTCGCAGCCTTCGGGAAGCTCGCACTTTTGTGGGTAAAATGGGGATGATCATCTTATCTGCCTGTTATCTACCCGCCCCCAAATTCTGCCATTTTCCCGGCAGTCCCGCCTCCATACCCACCTCCGCAAGGCTGGCAAGATCGCGTCCATGATCTCCGCCACTAACCATTGACACAGGAACAGCTCTGCAGTCAATGGTGACAGCACAGATATGGAGTTAGGTGTCATCCACAGACACGTAGGAGCTAATAGATGATGTTGGCAAGGGCTAGCATGTAGATGATGAATAAGGGGGCACCAAGGATGAAGCCCTAGGATACACCAGAGATGACCATGTAGGCGAGGGAGGAGAAACCACTTGAGCCGATGTAGTGGCTATGTTTAGAAAGGTAGTATTGCAAAAGTGAGTGAGCAGTGCCATGGAGGTAGATCATGAAGGACAAGATGTTTATCCTCAACTAAAAAGCAAGCTTCTGTTCTCCACAATACCATAAAGCACAAAACTGAAAATATTGTCTTAGCCAACTACCCAGGATCTATAATAATCTAAACCATTCCACAGTAAGATACTCATTCACCACCTCCTGCTCATGAACACACAAGCTGTTTTCCTACAGCTCCCACATGTCAATGTGCTTGTCTATAGAACTGTGTGAGAATACTTTTGAAATGATCCGAATAGAATAATTATACCTCCCTTTACAAAAATATATATTTTATTTGTATATTGAAAGACTATCTTAGCTCACCGTTCTCTAAACTGTTTTCTTGCAATCATAAAAGTGCTTTAACGCTTTTGATGAGTTCAACTGACATCAAAGATTCAAATAGAAATCTCACAACATAAATATCTTTAAAAAATCTTTAGAATCAACAATAAAAGATTTAAGGTAACCATGAATCTAGCAAAATAAATTGATTTGAAAAAAAAATCTTCTAATGGGTGTATTAAAATATCTATGTCATCGAATGATTTATCACAAATGGCTATTGAGGCAGAAACTATAACATCATTTAAATTGGAATTGGATAAATATTTGAAAAGGAGCAACATGAAAGGATTCAGGGGAAGGGTAGGAAAATGGGATTAGATGGCTCCAGTTAAAGAGTAGGCTTGCTGAGCTGGTGTCCTTCTGTGTTATAATTTATATTATTCTATGACAATTTTAAAACGATTTTCAGCCTTATTCTTATGGCAGTTAAGCTTGGGAAAATAATACATCCAATTCCCACTTAATTTTGAAGCCTTGGTATTCTCATCTAAATAAATTATTCAATAAATACTAAAATGATATACTTTAATACACAGTGTAGTCAGTATGAATTTCAAAAATGTTCAGTATCAACGTTTCCCAATGGTTTGAAAATCTTCTTGGTTAATTCATGGAGAAACCATTAATTATTTGCGCCTTGTATAAATACATTATCAAATACTTCACAAAAACAAAATACTGCAGACGCTGGAAATCTGAACTGAAAACAGACAATGCTGGAAATGCTCAGCAGGTCAGGCAGCATCTGTGGAGAGAGAGAAACAGAGGGAGGAATTTTGCCGGTGCTCAGCAGACGGGATCGGTAGCGGGTCGGCAGTTAAATGTGAATCGATTGACAGCGGGTCGGGAAGCCGCTGTCAAATCGCGTACACTTGCCTTTCCCAGTGTCGGGTCTGCCAGCGCTGAGCAGACCCGATAGGCAGCGGTGGGGGAGCCAATTTAAATCATTAGTGGCTTGTTTGCAGCCACTTAACAATGGTTTTAAACTTATCTTTTGAATTTGACAGCTCGCCCACGGGTTTCATGCTGTTGCTAGACCATGTCTGTGAAGCTGAGGCGGGAGGTCAGTGGCCATTGAATCAGCTGATGAGTTGACAGCTTCAAATGTCAAATAAAAGCTCCCACCTGACAGAAATATCTTCCCTCAGCCACAAGCTCTTCCTCACTGCATTTCCACTACAGATTCAGCATGCTGCAAATCTTTACACAAGTCTCCATCCAATCTGACCTCATTACCTCTCTCACCATTGACAGCTCGCTTCTGTCATCTCTACTTCACCTGCCATCTATTCCATCAACATGGGTGCACTTTATACTGTCTCACCTTGGTCTTCTGAATCCCACCACGATCAGCCACAACTCCAGCAGCACCAGGCACACCAGCAGCACCAACAACATCACCAACCTTCTCCGCAATCACCTGATGCTGCACAGGACACAGGGCATCAGCACCCGAGCATATTGCTGCCCGGGACACCAGGGATGGCTTCACCATGGCCACATTTACTTCACTTGACACTGTTCACCCTGGCTGCCACATGATGCACCAGGTTGGCACCACCCCACACCAACACCATAAAGCATCCCTACAATGTCCAAGCCATTCCTTTCACACTCATCAGCATTGCGGGGGGCACGGTTAATGTTTAACCATTCACTGCAACTCACTAAGCCACTTCCAAAGGTGCACACAAATCTGTGCAAGAATGGAGAGTGTTGAAAACAAAGATTTCAATGTATGACAGCAGATTAACACAAACTTTACATGAACTTTGGCTAAAACACCCAAGTGCCTACCCTTGTTTGTTGTTAGTTGGTATGATTGCACTAGGATCAGGGTGAGTCTGAGGGGTGGCTAGTGAGATAGGGATGTGATAATGTAGATAGAGAGGGCTGGGTGGAGGTACAAGGTAAGTTGGTGTGAGTAAGGATGTGCAGGAGTAGGGTAGGGAAGGCAGAGTAATGGGGATGTGGTGAGTGGCACAGCAGGATGAGGTTGAGTGTGGCTTTGCACTAACGTTTTGTGATCTACTGAGATCATTGAAACGTTTGCGGCACTGCACCCAGGTCCTCCTGACCACATCCCTGCTTGTGCCCTCCTCTGCAATGGGCAATCAGGCTGTGTTGGTTTCCTGGGGAGGTCTCTTCCGTCCATGGGAAGGGAGGAGGACCTCCCTGTGTACTGTGACTCCCTCCATAAGCATGGGAGAACCTGGGTGCAGCCCTGCACCTCTGTGCAGTGCTTGTCAGTGTTTGCAGCACCTCAATGCTGTAGAACACTGACAGCACAAATGTCAAACTAAATTTGGGCATGGTCCCTTTAAGGAAACCAGCTGATGACGCGTCATCAAATGACGTCACCAGACCCGCTTCCTCTAATTGGCCTGGAAACTTGCAGGATGGGCTTAACAAGCCCTATCAACGGAAAATCATTTCAGAGGCCAGGATGGAGCCAACAGCGGGTCGGGACCCTCCGCCGACATCGCCCGCCTCGGACCCACCGAGGTGAGCAAAATCGTGGCCAGTGTTAACGTTTCATGTCGATGACCTTTCATCAAATACTTCAGCCCTGTTTCTGTTTAACTCTCCTGTTGATCAGAATAAAAACACCGTAATCCTTCACAAATGGGGAAAAAAATATCCTAATCAACTTGACATAAGAACATTTGTCATTGCCGGTCAGACGCTGCAGTACTGTTAACTGAACCAAGCCCTCACTTAAAACAGATGCTGGAAAATTTAATAAATGTTTGGAACAATAGAAAGAAAGAACTTGCATTTATATGGTGCCTTTCATGACCTTAGGATGTCCTAAAGCACATTACAGCCAATTAATTACATTTTGAAGCGTAGTCACTGATGTAATGTATGAAACATGGCCGGTAATTTGTGTAAAGCAAGCACCCACCAACAGCAATGAGATAATCTGTTGGTTGAGGGATAAATATCGGCCACAGCTATCAGCAGGCAGGGTAATAGAGATACTTTCATTGGTAACAGAAAACGCTGGAAAAACTCAGCAGGCCAGGCAGCATCCATGGAGAGAGAAACAGAGTTAACGTTTCAGGTCAAAGACCTTTCGTCAGAACTGGAAAAAAGCAGGAAATGAAATAGATTTTAAAGCAAGTTTAGGGCTGGGAAAGGGGGAGGGGATGAAAGAACAAAAGGGAAGGTCAGTGATAGGATAGAAAGTAGGAGAGATTGAGAGAGATTGAGAGACATTAAGAGATATTCAAGGCAAAAGGAGGTGGAAATGGGACAGGTTAAGGAACAAAGGATGGCTCTAGATGAAGTGTGAATTGCGCTGGCAGAATGAAGGACAGCTGCCATGTGGGAGGGAAGAAAAAAAGGCCAAACAAAAGTGTGGATAAAATAAATAAATAAATAAATATATATATGTGATGGGGGCCGGGGTTATGATCTGAAATTGTTGAACTCTATATTGAGTCCAGAGGGCTGTAGAGTGCCTAATCAAAAGATGAGGTGCTGTTCCTCGAGCTTACGCTGAGCTTCACACTTTCCTCTGACCCCCCTTCTCCCAATCTTACCCCCTGCCGCGTTTTCACTATCCCTTCTGACCTTCCCCTCTCTGACCCCGAACGATCAGTCCTCAGCAAAGGCCTGAGCTTCATCCCCTTATGCCCCCACCTCAATGAATTTCGAGCTCGGCACGATGCTGAGCTCTTTTTCCGCCGCCTTCGCCTCCGTGCCCACTTCTTTGGCCAGGAGTCTTCCCCCCGCACGGCTGACCCTTTCTCCCGCTTTCACAATTCCCGTTCTACCTGGAACCCTCCCTCTGGCCTCTTACCCTCTCTAGATCATTTCATTGCAAACTGCCGCCGTGACATCGGCCGTCTCCATTACTCTGCTCCCCTCACTCACTCCAACCTACCTCCCTCTGAACTTGCAGCACTCCATTCTCTCAGATCCAACACCAACATTGTCATTAAACCTGCTGACAAGGGTGGTGCTGTTGTTGTTTGGCGAACCGACCTCTACCTAGTGGTAGCTGAACGCCAACTCTCCGACACCTCCTCCTACCTCCACCTGGACCATGACCCTACTACTGAACATCAAGCCACCATTTCCAAGACTGTCACTGACCTCATCTCCTCTGGAGATCTTCCCCCCATGGCCGCCAACCTCATAGTTCCCCAACCCCACACAGCCTGCTTCTACCTCCTTCCCAAGATCCACAAACAGGACTGCCCTGGTAGACCCATCGTTTCAGCCTGTTCTTGCCCCACGGAACTTATCTCTTCCTATCGCGACTCTATTTTTTCTCCCCTTGTCCAGTCTCTTCCCACCTACATCCGCGACTGTTCCGACGCCCTCCGCCACTTTAACAGTTTCCAGTTTCCCGGCCCCAACTGCCTCCTTTTCACTGTGGACGTACAATCCCTCTACACCTCCATCCCCCACCAGGATGGCCTGAGGGCGCTCCGCTTCTTCCCTGAACAGAGGCCCAACCAGTCCCCATCCACCACCACCCTCCTCCGCCTGGCTGAACTTGTTCTCACATTGAACAACTTCTCCTTTGACTCCACTCATTTCCTCCAAATCAAAGGTGTTGCTATGGTACCCGCATGGGTCCTAGCTATGCCTGCCTTTTCATGGGATATGTGGAGCACTCTTTGTTCCAGTCCTACTCGGGTCCTCTCCCTCACCTCTTTTTCCGGTACATTGATGACTGTATCGGTGCCGTCTCCTGCTCTCGCCCTGAACTAGAAAATTTCATTCACTATGCTTCCAATTTCCACCCTTCCCTCACCTTCACGTGGTCCATCTCCGACTCTTCCCTTCCCTTCCTCGACTTCTCCGTCTCCATCTCTGGGAATAGGTTATTGACAAACATTCACTACAAGCCCACTGACTTCCACAGCTACCTGGACTACACTTCCTCCCACCCTGCCTCCTGTAAGGACTCTATTCCATTCTCCCAGTTTCTCCGTCTCCTCCGCATCTGCTCTGACGATGCCACCTTCCATACCAGTGCTTCCGACATGTCTTCCTTTTTCCTCAACCGAGGATTCCCCTCTACTGTGGTTGACACGGCCCTCGACCGTGTCCGTTCTATCTCCCGCACTTCTGCCCTCACCCCTGCCCCTCCCTCCCGGAACCACGATAGGGTTCCCCTTGTCCTCACCTTTCACCCCACCAGCCTCCACATTCAACGGATCATCCTCCACCATTTCCGCCACCTCCAGCGTGATCCCACCACCAAACACATCTTCCCCTCACCTCCCCTTTCAGCATTCCACAGGGACCGCTCCCTCCGCGACACCCTAGTCCACTCCTCTACCACCCCCAGCACCCCTTCCCCTTCACCCGGCACCTTCCCATGCAAGCGCAGGAGATGCAACACATGCCCTTATACCTCCCCCCTTCCCACTGTCCTGGGCCCCAAACACCTCTTCCAGGTGAAACAGCGATTTACTTGTACTTCCTGCAATTTAGTATACTGTATTCACTGCTCACGATGTGGTCTCCTCTACATTGGGGAGACCAAACGCAGATTGGGTGACCGCTTTGCGGAACATCTCCGTTCAGTCCGTAAGGGGGACCCCGAGCTCCCGGTGGCCTGTCACTTTAATTCACCGCTCCATTCCCACTCAGACCTCACCGTCCTCGGCCTCTTGCATTGTTCCACGGAAGCTCAGCGGAAGCTCGAGGAACAGCACCTCATCTTTTGATTATGCACCCTACAGCCCTCTGGACTCAACATAGAGTTCAACAATTTCAGATCATAACCCCGGCCCCCATCACATATATATATATTTAAATTTTATTTTTTTTATCCACACTTTTGTTTGGCCTTTTTTTCTTCCCTCCCAGAAGCTGGCAGCTGTCCTTCATTCTGCCAGCGCAATTTACACTTCATCTCGAGCCATCCTTTGTTCCTCAACCTGTCCCATTTCCACCTCCTCTTGCCTTGAATATCTCTTAATGTCTCTCAATCTCTCTTAATCTCTTCTGCTTTCTATCCTATCACTGACCTTCCCTTTTGTTCTTTCATCCCCTCCCCCTTTTTCCAGCCCTAAATTTGCTTTAAAATCTATTTCATTTCCTGCTTTTTTCCAGTTCTGACGCAGGGTCTTCGACCTGAAACGTTAACTCTGTTTCTCTCTCCATGGATGCTGCCTGGCCTGCTGAGTTTTTCCAGCGTTTTCTGTTGTTATTTCGTATTCCAGCATCTGCAGTATTTTGCTATCATACTTTCATTGGTAAGTTAGCGTACTAGACGAATGATCTTCAGTGGGCTGAATGGCCTGTTTTTTTATGTTTAGAATTGAAGGCAGTTGCACTTCTTCCTCCTCTGTGGCTAGAATATGACTGTGTTCCTCACTTAGTTCAAACAGTGAGTTCATGCAGCAGATCACAATCACTGCACACTCCGACTGGCTTGTACCGTAAGGCTCGTCCAATGTCCCCCAATGAATAAGTTTAATTGCTGTTTTTACAGTCGGCATTTAAAACCCATTTCCAACATCGTAAACCTATATCGGAAACTGGTAACCTCTATTCATATTTGGACTGCTTATTTAACTTGTATAACACTGTTGTGTCAGGATGTTGTTTGATTGTTTGACACGTTACCAGCAGGCAGAAATTCATACTTCCATCTCCTTATTCACCTTAAAATGGTGAAGCCCTACCGCATGAAAAATTATATTAAAAATATTAAACACCAAAGTGTTAGGAGGTTACAATGATAATTTCCCCTCATTCATCTTGTTACTCTTGACTGCGCGTAGCCTCCCCAGAGTGGGCAGCCAATGGGCTTACGGTAATTGGGAACACAGTTAACTGGGGGAAAAGATGCCAAAATAAAAGGCAAACTTAAAAAAAAAGAAATGACAATGAAATCTTAGTTATTAATCACTTCTCTCAAGCGTAGATGCAAACATCTGTAATATATTAAACAAAAGAAGATGACTACAATATGGGTCAAATGATTCAATGTCTATTAGCCGCAGCACAAAAGAAAACATTTTTGCCAAAGGTTATAATGTTACAGAGTGGATTGGACTTCACGCAGTCTTCTAAAAAAAAGTCCTGAAAACCTTGTTTGAAAGCTGATTCACATTAACATTATGACGTGCAAGTTTGATGGCTGACAGCCGTGAATTATAATCTACTCAGTCCGACAAAAAAGTCTAGCCAAAAAAGTAATCAATTCTGAGCTGCGTAGCAGTTGCTCTGGGTGATACACTAATGATTTCCTGTATAAGGTTTATGGTCCTGGAAATTTATTTCAACAAAACAGGAGATGCAGCACAGCTGCAGAATTGAGGGACTCACAGCTTTTATGTTATAATCACCCATTTGTAAAACCTCTTTTATAACGAAAAACATAAGCCAAGCTTTGTTGCTGATACTGCAAAACAAACGCCGAACAGGTTCATATGACGTGCCTCTATCTCGAATCATAGAATCATAGAAAGTTACAGCACGGAAGGAGGCCATTTCAGCCCATCGTGTCCGCGCCGGCCAACAAAGAGCTATCCAGCCTAATCCCACTTTCCAGCTCTTGGTCCGTAGCCCTGCAGGTTAGAGCATCCCAAGTGCACATCCAAGTACTTTTTAAATGTGGTTAGGGTTCCTGCCTCTACCACCCTTTCAGGCAGTGAGTTCCAGACCCCCACAACCCTCTGGGTGAAGAAATTTCCTCTCAAATCCCCTCTAAACCTTCCACCAATTACTTTAAATTTGTGCCCCCTGGTTTTTGACCCCTCTGCTAAGGGAAATAGGTCCTTTCTATCCACTTTATCTGTGCCCCTCATAATTTTATACACCTCAATAAGGTCTCCCCTCAGCCTCCTCTGTTCCAAGGAAAACAGACCCAGCCTATCCAGTCTTTCCTCATAGCTAAGATTCTCTACTCCCGGCAACATCCTTGTAAATCTCCTCTGTACCCTCTCTAGTGCAATCACATCTGCTAGTTTAACACCGGTATTAAACCCCGTTTACAATGAATGGGTTAATACTTCTGCTAAAATATTGGACAAATATTAGAGCAATGTCATATGCATCTCATTAAAGGGTAGATTTTCTGCCACCTCTGCCCAGATCTCAGTTTCCCTTGTCGGAATTGCTTTTGGCCGTTCCTTCGCTGCCTGCTGCATGCAACTGCTGGTGGGGGATGTGGGGCCCCAGTTCCCTGCCCAGTTCTCTGCCACCTGCCCTGTTCTTGCCGTTCACCGGGTCTGCCAGGTGAAGCCTCGTGGTTGGCCTGGGTTAACAGCGGAAATGGCCATGCATGTGACAAATGGAGGGAGAAGGCTGAATAGAGGCCTTCTGAGGGAGAAGGGAATAGAGGGTTACGCTGATAGATTTAGATGAGGAAAGACGGGAGGAGGCTCGAGTGGAGCATAAACTCCGGCATGGACTGGTTGGGCCGAATGGCCTGTTTCTGTGCCGTATATCCTATGTAATCCTATGTAATGTAATCCTCTCCCATCATTTCTGCCCCAAGCACTCTGAAACCCATTTAATTATCGACCAGATCAATTTTATATTTTACGACCAGAAGCCAATGCTTAGCTGGAGTGCAGCACTGAGAGAAGCCCTGAAAGCACAGGGTTTTGGCGGTGTTACTCCAGCAAGGTAGGAGGAGTGGGCTGAAATATGGGGCAGAACCCATTTTCACCGACAGACTGGCAGTGCACGCAGCAGCACCTCTGACGACAGAACTAGGCTCCAGGAACTGTGTAATCTATAGATGCAGTTAATTATATAATCTGGAGAAATGATCAGAACTGGTTGCACACAGGCCGCACCTGGGAGCATTCTGAAGCTGAAATGCATTGTTCTATAGAATGATAGACGGTGACTTTGTGCCTCTAATCTTCGCACCATCTCAGTTGTGCTGCCGTGACAAAGCAGCAAGCTCATTCCTCATAGGCAGTGAGATGGGAAGGGGGAAATCACTCTGCATTGCTCTCATGCACTTCCTAGCAGTCAATGTCAGAAAAGTTTCTTTGGAGGAGGCCCAGGAACAGGTTGTGTGCCCACTCATCCAATTCCTGAGCTAACCTGTCTAGGCCCTGCACTTTGGACTTCCCTGCCAAACACTGCAGCCTCTCTACGTCTCTCACCTCCTTTTAAAAAACCTCTTTTCACCCAAGCCTTCAATCACCCTCCATTTACTCTCTGCCCTGGCTCAGCATTCCAGCCCTCTTACTACTGCACTGTCAAGTGCCTTGGGATTCTTTGTACATTAAGGGTACTATACAGATGCAAGTTGTTTTAGTACAACGTATGATATAGAGAGACTCAAGTAATGGAATAGAGAGGGAATCTTTCCCTAAAATGCCTGATGATAATGAATGCGCTGTTAAGTTTAATTGAATTATTTGTAATAATCAGGTATACACTCAACTAAAATCTGCAATACTTTCGAGACAAAGTTGATCCACCTGCAGGTTGGCAGCAAGGGGATAACAGCAGCACTGAAATAATTGGGACATCATTTCGGCAATTATGATATATTTTTGATTATCTCATCTTCACGCCATAGATGAGCGCATTCATTTCTTAATATGTATTTGTTTTAAAGACACTAGCTGACGATTATGCTAATTAACATCACAGCTTGAAACACAATTTAAATCGCTGACCTGCCAACAGCACTTTGCAAAATGTCCTGACTACATTTAGTCTCGTTAAAAGTGCCATTCAATGACTCATTAATTACACCATTACTCGGACTGCTTAGCAGATGTTACTAAACTGTTATTAAAAAACTTTGAAGGCAGCCATATTAAACAATCTTTCAAAAATGTTACTAATTCCAAGCATTTGTTCATAGCCCTCAATCACTTCATTACTTTGATCGGTGATACATGTATTCATTATGGCTGTCTCATCAATAAGAATGACAACATATAAAGCACCTCTCACCATTACCATTGTATGGCCTCTTGCGCATCCCAGATTCTCATTGCTCCACCATTGGTGGCCGTGCCTTCAGCTGCCTAGGCCTTAAGCTCTGGAATTTCCTCCCTAAACCTCTCCGCCTCACTACCGCTCCGCCTTTAAGTTGCTTCTTAAAACCTACATCTTTGACCAAGCTTTTGGTCACCTGTCCTATACCTTTTTATGCGGCTCAGTATAAAATATTTGTCTGATAACACTCCTGTGAAGTGCCTTGGGACATTGTTGTTGTATGGCTCACAAATACTGTATTTTACAGTTGTTTATAGAAGGTCATCCCTGGTCTTTATATCAATGTAATAACAGATAGGATTACATAAGATTACCTAGGATATACAGCACAGAAACAGGCCATTCGGCCCAACCAGTCCATGCCGGAGTTTATGCTCCACTCAAGCCTCCTCCCGTCTTTCCTCATCTAACTCTATCAGCGTAACCCTCTATTCCCTTCTCCCTCATATGCTTGTCTAGCCTCCCCTTAAATGCATCTAAACTATTCGCTTTAACCACTCCCTATGGTAGCGAGTTCCACATTCTCACCATTCTCTTTGATTCTGGTGTCTGCCCATCTTAGATTGCACTCTGCTATTAGTAACTTGTGGAAGATGTTCGATTATTTCTTAATGAGGAACATATTACTGAAGGTCAAATTTATTTTGATTTTACACACAAATAAAGGGAGGGAGCAATAGAAAAAATACACACCAATGTTTAAGGCTAGGATAGAAATCCTATCCAAGAATCATGCTTTAAGGATTTTTTTAATGAGGACTAATATAAACTTTAATACTTATGGTGAGGCAGTTTTTAACTTTGATTTTTTCAACAAGTGACATTCCAAGCGGACCATGGAAAGCTCTACTGTGTTCTATTTTGACTTCAAAATAACACTTGAACAAAGTTCTGCTGAAGCTTACAATGGTGGAGATTCGATGTAAACGCTGGGGATGGATATGAAAATGAGTGAAAGATATGAAGCAGAAGAGTTTTTTTTATATTCGCTTATGGGATCTGGGCGTCACTGGCAAGGCCACATTTATTGCCCATCCCTAGTTGCCCTCGAGAAGGTGGTGGTGAGCCGCCTTCTTGAACCGCTGCAGTCCGTGTGGTGAAGGTACTCCCACAGTGCTGTTAGGGAGGGAGTTCCAGGATTTTGACCCAGCGACGATGAAGGATCGGCGATATACTTCTAAATTAGGATGGTGTGTGACTTGGAGGGGAACTTGGAGGTGGTGGTGTTCCCATGCGCCTGCCGCCCTTGTCCTTCTAGGAGGAAGAGGTCGCGGGTTTGGGAGGTGCTGCCTGAGGAAGCCTTGGCTTGGGGTTGGGGTAGCGCTGAGTGGAGTATCCCTCGATTGGTGTTAGCATCCTGACCAATGTTCCCCGTAATTTTATTTTGTACCGCGAGGCCCCTTTAACATTCAAAAGTCCGTCCATGTGCGGTTTTTACAATTTAAAAGCCGGCTCACCAGCTGCGTGGCACCCTTGGGGCACTGCGTGGCCATGCAGCTTAAAGGGAACATTGATCCTGGCTATTTCTAATCTACATTAAAGACCTAGGGGTTGATTTTGGCCTTTTGGGCACCTGACCGGCAGAGCGCACTCAAAGCAAAGACGCAGCTACGATTTTGAGGTCCCAGCCTCATTTATAGCATGCCCGCTAGCCGCGAGGTGCAAACGGATGTCCCGATGCAGCTCCCTGGATTGAGCCCCACCAATATCAAGCCACCCCGGCCGTCAGCAAGATATGTTCGGGGGGTGGGGGTGGGTTGTCATCACTGAGGGGGTTTTTCCCGGGGCAGCGACGGCCCAGAATACTTTCCCCAGAAAAATAATTGCAAACTTGCCTTTACTCGGCCGATTCGACCCCCATTGCTCGTGGAACAGATCGGATCCTGCATGCTGCGACCCTCCGAAAGTGGCAATTGGTTGTATTTATATCATGGGAGCCCAATTTGCATAAGAGGGCTCTGCTGCCTGAAACAGGCAAGCCCTTTGGATGTCCGGCAGTCGGCCCCTTTCAAAATGGAACCGGCCTCATCATCAATTAATGGGCTGGTAAGGCTACTGACCCCATTTTGAGGTGAGGACAAACTCGGAGTGTCAGTTGAACCCGAGGAGGCAGTCTGGGAGCTAAGTTAGACAAGCTATGTCATAGAGTGAAACGGTGGACCGGATTTTGCGACAGGACTAACAGTGAGGCTATCAGTGCTCACCACTATTAAGGAGTAAATCGGACAGCGACATCTGGCATCCACACGTGCGCAGTTAAATGCGGAAATCCGGAAGTTGCTGCCCGAGTTACCCTGCTCCTCCACAAACGTCACTGCACTGATACCTCGCTGAGAGAGTCGGCATTAAATTACATGAAGGACATGAAGTTGTGGTACTTACCCATTAGTTACCCACTAAACACACCAGAAAAAGTTAGGGCTGGTGCATTCAGGTTTAAGTGAATTTTTAACAGCGTGCTAAGTGTTAATTAAAGCCAATCAACCTCTCTGGCCCTGAAAATTTAATTTTACAAGTGAGGAGTCTCATTCCTTCAGAATGTAATTATTGCTGGCGATTTATAAAAAATTAAAAATTAAAATAAACTTTAAAAAAAAAAATATTTCAGTTTCTTTTATCTCTTCCTCTTAATCCTATCTTTCTTTCCCTCTCTATTTTGTTTCCTGTGCATGATTTTACATCGAATTAAATATTCTAATTTATACTTCCTGGTTTACACTCTGCGTGGCTCAGTGGGGAATCTTCAATCTGATTGGTTGAAGAGACACACTGTTGCTTGTCCTGCTCACACACGCCACAGTTCCCCTGTAGAGGGTGCCGCGCTGAAAAGGATCTCCAGTAACCATAATTTGTCGCTCAAGTGCCCACGAAAAGTCTGTGGGCAGCTGTAAGCGTAATGAATGGCGGGAGCTGTTCTTTCGTCACTGACCGCAAAATCTGGGTCAATGGCGGATGAAATTTAATTTGGGCAAGTATAACATACTGAGCATTGGAAGAAAACATGAGTACCCCATGAATGGTATAGAAATGGCTAATGGTGAAGTTGAAATCGATCTCAGGTTTTATTAGACCAATGTTCAACTTGTCTAATCACCGCTGAGCAGCACTCAACAAAACAAAGAAAATGCTGAACTATATAGGCCAAACAGTTGAGTACAAGTTTAACTGTACACCAGTTGTGTTCAGTTCCGGGTCCTGGAGAAAGTGCAGAGAATGGTCATGAGAGTCCTGGATGGTGAGGACCTCAGTTATGAGGAAAGACTGGAGAAACTTGGGCTCTTCAGCCTTGAAAGGAGATGATTGAAAATTGAGCTTATTGAGGTGTATAAGGTGAAAAAGTACATCTAAATTATTGCTCAACACAATACAGGGAGCACAGATTCAAACTAGTTAAAGGCAAATTCAGGTCTGGTATCACAAAGTACTTCTCTACACAATGGGGTCAATTTTCACCTACCTTGGTTGGTGTTAATGGGGTGGTAATGGCCTCAAAATGAGGTCAGTAGCCGTAGCGTCCCATTAACCTCGACGATGTGGCTGGCTCCATTTTGAAAGGGCTCGGGCTTCTAAAGCGCCTGCCTGTTTCAAGTGCTAGGCCCCTTTTTATATGCAAATAGGGGACCTATGCCATGTAAACTCCGATCAGTTCTATGGGCGATGGAGCAGAAGAGGCCCAGCAAAGGTGCAATATTTAATTTATGCCCGAATGTTTTTAATCACCATCTTCTCTGACCTATTGAATGTCAACCTAAAACAAGGAGCATTGATTTACTGGGAAACCTACTGTGTTAAGAAGATTTAATTCATTTCCTTATTGGTGCACATGTTATTCCCTGCTCAGTCTTTGATTTTCTTTGTTGATGGAGGTTATTTTTAAGAACTTAAGAAATAGGAGCAGGAGTAGGCATGCCATAAAGCCCCTGGAGCCTGCTCCGCCATTTAGTAAGATCGTGGCTGATTTTTGACCTCAACTCCACTTTCCTGCCCAAACTCTAAGGGGAGAAATTGAGTCGCGCCCCCTTTGGGGCACTAACTTTTAGCGCCCCGGAAAAATTAGTGCCCCCGCAGCCGAAATTGAATAGTAGTGCCCCAAGAGGGAGGCGGGGATTGGAGTGCCGGCAAAAGAGCCCGGCACTCAAGAGAAGTGCTGGGCTCATGGAGCGCAGCCGGCACTCCGCGGGGGGGGCAGTTCAGGAGGCCGGGGATGGCAGCGGAGGCAGGTGCTGGCAGGCGGCCAGCAACAAAAATGGCCGTCCTGGCACCTCGCCTTTAAATAGCGCCGCCCCGGCCACAGGTAGGTCCCCCTTACCCTGTCGGACATAGCGTAACCCGGTAAATCAGGGGGCGCTACTGAAGATAGCGGCCGGGGCGCGAGCAGGGCGCTGCGCATGGCGATGATGTCATCGCCGGCGGCGCAGCGCTGCGGGGCGCTAACGGTTACCGCCGCCGCTAACCTCCCACTGAATTTCGCAGGAGGCGTTGGTGGCGCCACGCCCGGGCGCTAGTTGCTTTGTGCCCCGTTAGCGACCCAAGAGGGAGGCGGGGCGTTTCCAGTAGCGTTAACGGGAGGCGCAAAGCAACCAAATTTTTCCCCCATATATCCCTTGATTCCTTTAGAGTCCAAAAATTTATCATTCACAGCCTTGAATATACTCAACGACTGAGCATCAAAGATGAAGGGCCCTGCATTGGCCAGGAGTTTTGTGGTATGTTTTGCATTAATTTGGATTTTTAAAATTTTTAGGCATCATGCCAGGACTTTTGTTTTGCTTCAAGTACAGTTTTCCTCCCTGGATACTCTAATTAGAGGTGTAACAGTGTAAAGTGTGATCCATGTAAAATATTGTCCTCAGGAAATCCCTGGTGCAATTTGAGCCAGATTCCACCTGGACAGACTGGACAGCAAACAATATAAAAACTGGCAAAGCAAAGAACTGAGTCAGTTGCTGATGAATGGCTGAAGGATATGTGAGCCGTTGAAGGAGGAGAAAATATACCTTTCACAACTAACTCCAGTCTCCTCATTCCCTGGACACTTTCTTCATGATTCCCTTCCTATCCTCCTCTTCTTCCTGCCGCCAAAAGGAATGGTAAGTATGCATTATTCAGTAACGTTGCACCTTTGGTTTCCTGTTGAGGGCGGGATGGATAATTTGTTCAATGCCTTTGGCGGCCTGTCATTGGTTGTGACTCCTGAGGCCTGACATTGCACCTTTTGTGATTGCTGGTGAGAATGGCCCAGCTTCTGTTACTGCAAGGTGTCGACTCTACAGTTCGTGATGCATTTTTCTTTATGCTGGTGGTTGCATCCCAGGAGATCCTTATAGGTCCGAGGAGAGTCTAGACTGTATCGGTGGAGCTGAGTCAACAAGTTGATGAGAAGTGCAAGTTGCTGGCTCAGGCTTTCTGCTTAGTTTTTTTTATCAGTGTAGGTGTGACAACGCCAGAGGCTTGAGCACAAAATCCAGGCTGACACTCCAGTGCAGTACTGAGGGAGTGCTGCACTGCCATCCTTCAGATGAGATGTTAAACCGAGGCCCCGTCTGCCCTCTCAGGTGGACATAAAAGATTCCATGGCACTATCCGAAGAAGAGCAGGGGGGGTTCTCCCCAGTCTCCTGACCGATATTTATCCCTCAACCAACATAACAAAAACAGATGATCTGGTCATTATCACATTGCTCTTTGTGGGACCTTGCTGTGCACAAATTGCCTTTCCTACATTACACCAGTGATTACACTTCAAAAGTACTTCATTGGCTGTAAAGCACTTTCAGACATCCTGAGGAAGTGAAAGGTGCTATATAAATGCCAGTTTTTCTTTCTTTCTTTTATAATTTTGGCTCAGAACAATTCGAACATTGTGAACATAACACAATGACCTTACCACAGCTCCTCCAACTCATCTTCTAATGATGAACCTTGACCTTTGGAATTCTTGTATTTCTCGGTACTGATGTGCATCCAAGAGGTGCCTGGGATAAGTGTATGCACTGTGAGCTAGGCTGAGTTCATTCCATTTTGAATAAAGAGATCACAATTATTTTTTGTTGTTTTTTTACCTAATGTATCAAAACAAAATAGCACAGCGATATCGATTTCGCTCTAGGAGGGCATAGCTGGTTAAGGCAGACAGAAAGTGAGCCTTAAAAAAGCCAGCAAGGTCCCAGGTTCAACCCCGTTTCTGTGATGAATTAGCTCACTTCAATTGAAATCAGCTTCTTACACCATTTCCTTTGGAGTTATGATGGGAGAGACCAGTAGAAATTCAATGGAATTTTATGGCCAAAGGAATTTGAAAGATTTATCTATAAAATGTTTGAATGATAGGAAGTTGTAGCGAGTGGTCGTACTGGGTCCTGAAACAGCACCTGGATTGCTTTCCTTGTTCTTACATTATATTCTTGTATGTTATTACCTTTTATTAAAAGATTTCTGGGTGGACGGATTAGGTGTTGCAGTTGAGAACACTGTCCTTTCACTTTTAGTACCAGCTCAGACTAACGGAGGTCTAAGTCTCTTTTGATTATTGACTGGTGGAGTCTTAGCCCAGCTCCTGGTGGACATGAAGCCACAACATAAAAGTGTTCTTAATTCAGCACTAATTGGCAATCTCAGAGAAAGAAAGAAAGAAAGACTTGCGCTTTTCACGACCACTGGATGTCCCAGAGCGCTTTACAACCAATGAAGTACTTTTGAAGTGTGGTCACTGTTGTAATATAGGAAACGCTGCAGCCAATTTGTGCACAGCAAGCTCCCACAAACAGCAATGTGTTAATGACCAGATCACCTGTTTTTGTTATGTTGATTGAGGGATGAATATTGGTTAGGACACCGGGGATAACTCCCCTGCTCTTCTTTGAAATAGTGCCATGGGATCTTTTGCGTCCACCCGAGAGAGCAGACGGAGCCTCGGTTCAACGTCTCATCCAAAAGACGGCACCTCCGACAGTGCAGCACTCCCTCAGCACTGCACTGGAGTGTCAGCCTAGATTTTTGTGCTCAAGTCTCTGGAGTGAGACTTGAACCCACAACCTTCATGACTCAGAGGTGAGAGTGCTACTCACTGAGCCACAGCTGACAAGAAGGAACTTGCCACGCAAGCTGCCAGACAGAGAGGCAACAGAAGGGCTGATATGGGAAATGCCAAATGTCAGGCTAGTGTAGTAGACGTGCATCTTTAGGGCTGATGTACATGTTTAAGACCAAGCTTTATTCTGCATCAAACCCAACATGGGGAAATAATAAGGCTCCCTTTACTCTGCATTTGACTCCTGTTGTACCTGATTTGGGAGCACTTGATGCTGACACTTAAAAGGGCTCCTTTTATGAATGTGTGCTCCCGGGTGGACCCTCACCCACCAGGAGATCACGGGTGCCGTCCCTGCAATTTACCATCCATTAAAACGAACGGGAAGAAAATCATGAGGAGTATGTGTTTCTGGGAAGCAGGCTCTGTGCTGGAAATACACATTCATAAAACTGGCCCTTTATTACCTGAAATGGGGGAGTTCTCTATTCCCTAATGCTGGCATCACTCACCTTAATGAGCACAAACATTGGGAAAATAAAGCTTTTGCCACAACAACCCATTTATCACACTCCAGGGACTTCTGGTTGAGAGAGGAGATGAGATTACTTTTGATCCAGTTTTGGCTGGGAAACAACTGTGTGATTCTCCCCTACCCCCAAAAAGAAAGATGGAGACAACTTTGGTGGGAAAGCCGTAAAAGGGTATACCTGAGGTGTGTGTCTATACAGGGCACCCAATATTCCTATATTATCTCTGGATATTTGAATGTAAGTTAACCCTATATGACAGAAGGTGTTATAATTAATATAGTTGCTTTTAATTTATGTATCTGGTTCAAATCATTAGACCAAATAAAAAAGTACTCTCTGATTTGTTTCTGGAAGATTTTTTCAATTGTTGTTAGTTTGATATTATATCAGTGTTTGAAGTGTATTGTCCTTCATAGCAGATGTGACATTAAATGGAAATCCTTCTCAACGCCTGTTTCAATCAAAATTATTTATAACTTTAATTTTTTTTAGATATAAATCTCAGCTAGATAGGCAGGTAAAAAAAATCTAAATTGTATTTTTGCAAAAAAATCTTTGCATTGATTCATGCACATCAATCTGATAGCACAAATTCTGCTCTTGACTAGCTCTTTTACACCCTCACACAGTTTTGAATCTGAGAATGCAAGGCATTTGCTGCCAAGTACTCTTTGCAATGCAGTCTTTTATGCCTTAGTACTGATGGCCTGGCAATTAGCCCTGGAAATGACCACAGATGTGATAGAAATATTTATATTACTAGGAATGATTCATAGCAGATGCATCTTGCTTAGAATAAGATCATGCTATTTAAGTGTTCTAATATTAGTTGTCAGTTAGCAGCATTCATTTCTAGGAGCAATTATGGGAATGATCGATAAAGAAGACATTTACTGTAAGGGGTGGAGGACATCTTATACAGGCCAGCCTCAAACCTACGGCGAAGTTCTCCTACCACAAGAAGTTCTGTCATGGTCAATGAGTTAATGGTGGTTTTCATAACACGGATAACAACAGATAAATAATGACTGTCCTCTCATGTCCAACAAAGTAACAGAGATAGCTCGCAATAGGGTTGGTAATGAATAATTCACAATTATCTATTTTTATCTAGCATGTATGCTGTAGATTCTGGTTGCCTTCACAGTTGATTTACAAGTCAAAAAAGTAACCATATACATGAAAGAATAGGGATTCGCTTCAACGTGATTTGGTTTTCCTTTAAATGTTGAATATTGCAATAAAATCAATATAAAGTACGTCTCACACCTGCTGCAGTGCTAGCAGCTGCCTGTTCTAGAGGATTTCACTGCACCAGCTATTTGAATCGAGCTGGGGACACCCGAGCTTGCCCGGTGCAACAAGAGAACGCTAATAAATTAGTGTGGATGAAATCATGTGTTAAAAAAAGTGGGGAAAGTGATTATGCCTATGGACATTGTCAAAAAAGAATGTAAATGGTGAATTATTGAAAAGTATCGGAACTTTAGCAAAAGGGGCAACCAAGTGGGAGCTGACAGCAAATGGAATCCTATCTTTGTGTGTATAGTCTAATTAGCATTTAAAATATTCAACTGGTAAAATGCTGCAAAGTTTACGGTGATGCTGATCAATCAAATTTATAATGAATCGTAAACTTTAATCAACACCAATTTAAATAACCAATTAACTGCTTTATCATTACAGCTAGTCAGCGAGGGCATGGTGCAGTACTGTGCACACGTTTGATCTGGTAATTCAGTTCCTGGTCCACAGGAGAGTCGTTGTGACACCATGATGATAACAAAACAAACATTACGAGCGGCGGACCAAATATGTGACTTAAAGTGAACTGATTTAGGCTTCTTTTGAGTGTGTGTTTTATGAGCAAAATTAGCTCACTGCAGAAGGCCTGTGAATAAATATTCTCCTGTGCATAGGTTGTGGGATCTCTCCACTTGCCTGGATGAGTGCAGCTCCAACAACACTCAAGAAGCTTGACACTATCCAGGACAAAGCAGCCCGCTTGATTAGCACCCCATCCACCACCTTAAACTTTCACTCCCTCCACCGCCGGCGTACCGTGGCTGCAGTGTGTACCATCTACAAGATGCACTGCAGCAACTTGCCAAGGCTTCTTCGGCAGCACCTCTCAAACCCGCGACCTCGTCCTCCTAGAAGGACAAGGGCAGTAGGCGCATGGGAACACCATCACCTGCAAGTTCCCCTCCAAGTCATACACCATCCTGACTTGGAAATATCTCACCGTTCCTTCATCAAATCCCGGAACTCCCTCCCTAACAGCACTGTGGGAGTACCTTCACCACACGGACTGCAGCGGTTCAAGAAGGTGGCTCACCACCACCTTCTCAAGGGCAATTAGGAATGGGCAATAAATGCTGCATTTGCCAGCAATGCCCACATCCCATGAACTAATAAAAAAAATATGGGCTTCCATTAATTACTGACTGCAATGTCCTTCAGCGGCTGGAGTGGTAGCAACACAGACTTTGTTTTGTTTCATTTTAACCTTTAGCAAGCTGAGAATTCACTTGATTACACAGTAAAAAGGTTGGGGGTTAATTTTCAGAATTGGTACTGTATAGGATTATGTGGTAGTGTCACAGTGACCTATAGTTTCTATGTGTATTTCAATTCATCCTGAGTCACAGGTCAAATTAAAGTGGGGTACAAAATAAAGACCCATTTCTTACATTTTATTTAATGAGATAGAGGTCCATAGGGAGATGGTTAAGGGCATTTCACCGCAACCTCATATATGGTGCCATATATCAATGGTGTGTTCCATAACTATGCCATATATGCCTCATAAACAACTTACAGGAGACGAGGAGGCTCTATGAGCAGGCATCCAAAGTAGAAGGAGCATTCAACAATGGTGTCACTTGTTAAATAAACAGAAGGCAAGTTGGACAGTATCAGGACTTGTCAAGACCCAAATGCAGTCAGAAATGTGATGACAGGGGAAGATCTGGAAATGCAGGACAACAATGAAAGAAGCATAGGAGAAATAGGGGAGATTTTCCTGGTTTTGTACCCTGTCTCAGTAGATGGCTTGGGTGCGGCAAATATCGATAAATCGGGCAGATTTGCACGCCTGTAAAGGAATCCACCTGATTTTCCATAATTAATTTAAATGGAAGAAAATTGGGTGGCTGCCTCCAATGCACTCGATTTTCCAATATCCACTGCCCCAGGGCACAGACCAAGGAAAATCTCCCCTTTTATTCTCCCATTGACCATATATGTGTCATGTGCTGTCAAACACATAGTGCACCTGGACTCCTTAGATACTTCACACCATCAGGCTAATGCTGCAACATTAAAATGGCAAATGGAAACCATAGGCATTATTACTAATGTGAATTCATTTACTACCATGGCCAAAAACCCTCGTCAACATTGCCACCAGCAAAATGGCTTCAGGTGTTAAGATTCCAAGGGCTAAAAATTGAGTGGGGCGCTAACTTCACTGGCGCGCTACTTTTAGCGCCCCGGAAAAATTAACGCCCCCGTGCCGGAACTTCAGTGGTTGCGCCCCAAGAGGGAAGCGAGGCGCTACTGGAAGCACCCCACATCCCTCTTGGGGCACCGCGGTATTGCAGGCCTTCCTTTCTCTTCTTAAAGGGGAGGGGCCTTGCGCAGCATGACCTGGGGATCGGGAGTGCCGGCAAAAGAGCCCAGCACTCAAGAGAAGTGCTGGGCTCTTGGAGCACAGCCGGCACTCTGCGGGGGGGGGGGGGCGGGGGGGGCTGTCCAGAAGGCCGGGGATGGCAACACAGGCCAGTGCTGGCAGGCGGCCAGCAAAAAAAATGGCCGCCCCACACCTCGCCTTTAAATTGCGCCTCCCCGGCCGCAGGTAGGCCCCCCTGACCCCGTTGGACATAGCGTTCGCCGGTAAGTCAGGGGGCACTCCCGAAGATCGTGGCCGGGGCGCGAGCGGGGCACTGCGCACGGCGATGATGTCATCGCCAGCGGTGCAGCGCCACGGGGCGCTACCGGTTAGTGCCGCCACTAACCTTCCACTGAATTTTGCGGGAGGCGTGGGTGGCACCGCGTCCAGGCGCTAGTTGCTTTGCACTCCGTTAGTGCCCTCATAGGGCACTAATGGGAGGCGCAAAGCAACCCAATTTTTCCCCCCAAGTCTTTTGGATGCAAAGGTAACAGGAATTACTTTACGATTATCTATCAAGGGCATGTCAGACTATGGAAAACATGGAATTGAAGAACTTTGCTTCCATGAATAAGAAAAAGGAGCAAATGCAAGTAGGAAGGTAAGAACATAGGAACAGGAGGAGGCCATTCAGCCCCTTGAGCCTGTTCCGCCATTCAATTAGATCATGGCTGATCTGTACCTTTAAGTAGTTAAAATTAAACCAATATTTTCAATAATGTAGCTATACTGAAATGCACACTTCTGACCAGGAAAGGACTGACAGGAGGGAGAACAGAAGTCATACAGCATCACAGGTGAACCTTTTTGAACTGACTGGACCAATAGTGCCAGATTTAAAGCAGGATGCCAATCAGTAATGTTGAATTCCAATATTTTCCCGATGATTTACCTACCAAATACAAACTATTACATATTCTCATTACAGAAAGAGATAGATGAGATAATGTACAGGGTGCTCTACCCATATTACCTCATTGACCTGGTGCATTTTTTTTTCAGAATGCTGTCACCCAAACAAGGAAAGCTGGCCAAAGCATTTGCCGAGCAGATCCTGACCACGCTGATTAGCAAGTCACCATCTGGCTGCTGTGAAGTAGACATTGCAGCTGATAGTTCTGATTGGGGTCTTTGAACATGTAGGCTCCAGATGTGGAATTGTTTGTCTTAAGCATGCAACGGGCTTTCCCAACAGATAAAAAGCACAAGGTTTTATGCAGCACTTTAGTCAACACACTCCAGTTGAGAATTTGAAAGATCATTGCACTTAAAACAGCCGGCAAGGCAAATCTGATATACTTTCTCTTTGACGTGTGGGGAACATATGTCCACTTTCTTGCCATTTGGACTTTTTCTACACCTTGCTGGAGATATAACAAACCATGGGCTGGATTTTGTCTTGGGGTCGGGTTGGGGTTGTGTAGTCCGCATTTCGTGTTTCCCCCCCGCCTCCAGATTAATGTGGATGCCTGATGCAATTTTCACTTAATTGGGCAATTGAGTTGGAGCATGTGGGAACCCATGAACTAATTAGTGTTTTCAGTCTGAAAGTCGCCTCTGATGATGTCATCATTGCTGACTGCCTAGTCCTAGTTTCAGAGACTGTTGGTGAGAGAACCTGCCTGGCTTTTGATGTGAGTGGACCTGGATGCAAAAATGGGGGGGGGTGGGAGAGGAGAGAGAGAGGAGAGAGAGAGGAGAGAGAGAGAGAGAGAGAATTTTTTTCCCAAGCAAGTCCTCCCAGCCCGTCTCTTAAGACATTCAATGCAGAGGCGACGTTCAGACCTAATACTACTACTACCCATCTCCGTTGTAATAGTGGACCTGCAGCCGATAGTCAGCTATCCACTTGTGCTCCTGCCAGGTTTCACTGGAGTGTTTCACACCAGGCGTGCTTCACGTCAGAAGAGGGTTAAACTAGCTACAGCATTTCAAAATGGCATTACAGAGCCAATTTAGAGCTTGTTAAGGGCTTTAATGGCCTCTCCCGCCTCTTGAAGGCGGGACGGAGTCGGGAACCCCGTGACTGATTATGTCAAAATTGCGTGGAGGCGGGATGGAGTCGGGATGGGGTCGGAAACCCCGACCCCGCAAATTTAACCCCCCACACGCCTCCAAACCCGACTCCATGGGTCATTCAAAATCCAGCCCCATGTCTCTATAACCTCTGGGACAATACAGCTGTACACACCAATGTTTTGGATTCTGCCGTTATGGACTAAGCACCATCAAAATCTGCTACACCATGACACATTGAGCACACCAGAGGAGGAAAGCACAAGGGTGAAATTATATGCGGAAATCCAGGACACTGGGAGAACTTCTTTGCTCTTCTCCAAATGGTGCCATGTGATCTTGTACGCCCCCCTGTGAGGGCAGACAGTGACTCCTTTTAATGTCTAATCTGAAAGATGGCACCTCTGACAGTGCAGCACTCCCTCAGTACTGCACTAACATGTTGACTTAGACTATGTTTCTCCTGCTCAAATTAACTATAGAGGTCTAATGTGTTGGGAAGGGAAGATACAATTTCTATTAATTTGTCAACCCATTATCGGGAAGAATGCTGCTATATTCTCCGGCAGTCAAGTGGTGTATATATTCCTGCTTCCTGGCCATATATAGTAAATGCTGAATCCCTGATATTCTAACAGCTCTATATTGTATTTTTATTCTTCAGTATATCAGCTATGCAATAGCAAAATGTTACCTCAACAAATTATATTCCAATCAGCACGATGGTAAAATGCTACATGTGAGATAATCATGTACAATTAACCAGAACATTATAATGTGTATGTGATGGCTTAACATACTAGAGTACTATTAATTGCTCCAATAATCAATAGAAGTTGTTGACAAGTGTTAGTGATGCCTCACTTATGGGACATCAAAAGGTGCTGTTTGTATCGCACAATAAGTAAATGTGCTGTATGGCACTGCATATACTCCTTGGAGGCCAGCAGTATTAAATCTAGATTTCACCTTGTTTTTTAATTCCTAACACTGTAAGAAGGCAGTGTAGCGCTGATCAATATTGCATGGATCCTTCTTTTATTGACTAATTTTTTTCTTGCCATTGAGGCTTTAGACGATGTTTCTATCTTCAGTGATGCACAGCATAGATGCAAGGTGCAAGGGTATCAAGCCACTTAATTTTGACTTCCTGTGACATTCCTAACTCAAAATGGCAATTTAGAAGGTTTGCAGTACTGTACAAGACCCCTGGGATGCTAGTTATAAAATTGCGATTGCTGCACTTAAGGAAGATCGTCAGCCTCTATACTCTTCATCTAGACATTGTGGCTCCAGTTCCATCTGTAAAACTAATACTATGACTTGCTAACAGTATGGAAAATATGAATACAACTCATATGCCACTAACAGCACTCAGTGTGGTATCTATAATACACCAATTTTGCTGATCAAACAAAAGCTATATGCAAAAAATTCTATTGATATTTGATGAAACATCTATCAAGCTAATGTTAATGTTATTAGACCAATAAATATTTAAAATTAGAAATTCACATTCTTAAAGTATTTTTTTTTATCCAAGTGCACCTCTGACATCACCTGAGCTAGGGTTTGCTGGACAGGAATCAGAAGATAGAGTCCTAGCTGATTTTCACCAACTGCAACCCAGGGGTGCAGACGCTAATTCTAGCATTTCAACTGCCAACATCTCTGAAGTCAGGAGTCAAAGGTGAGATGTTCCTGGTCTGTATGATTCAGTACCAGGCCCAGTGGTGCATTTACTCACTGAGCCATCAAGAGATCTGGCTTTATCCAGCTTGAACATTCATTTCTGATCATCCCTTAACCAGGGGTCACAATAATGTACTTTTGCATCGTACAATCATACCTTTTGTCATTTAATCTCTCCTGCCTTCCACCCTATCACAGACGATCCCTTTTGTTCTTTCCTCCCTTCCCCCCTTTCGCTGCCCCTGCACTTGTTTAAAATCTGTTACATCTCTAACTTTTTCCAGTTCTGACGAAAGGCCATTGACCTGAAACGTTGGCCGGAATTTTCTTTACCTGAGCGGGTCGGATGTGGGCGGTCGGCATGGCGGTTGCTTCCATCCCACTGCAGAAATCGACTTTGCGCGAATGGGGCCTATTAAGCCTGCCCTGTGTGTTAACCGGCCCAATTAAATGGTGCAGGTCTGATGACGGCATCGATGACGCGTTTTCAGCTGGGATATTTAAAGGAGCCATGGCCACATTGCATTAGAAGGTTCATCTAGGAGTGTGCAGTCACTGCATTGGAGGCTTTGATTACTCCAAACAGTTGGAGACGTGACTGCACAGAGGCAGAGATGTGCACCCAGGTTCTCCGATGACTCCCTCCATATGCTTGTGAAGGGAGTCAGAGCATACAGGGAGGTCCTCTTCCCTTCAAATGGGCAGAAAAGACCTCCCCAGGAGACAAAAAGAACCTGGCTCCAAATAGCCGAGGAGGTGAACAGCAGGGATGTGGTGAGGTGGACCTGGGTGCAGTGCCGGAAACATTTCAATGATCTCATTAGATCAGGAAAGGTGAGTACAAAGCCACACTCAACTTCATCCTGCTGTGCCTATCATCACATCCCCATCACTCTGCCTTCCCAATCCTACTCTTACACATCCTTACTCACACCAACATACCTTGCACGTCCACCCATCCCTCTCTTTCTATCTACATTATCACATCCTCATCTTACTAGCCACCCCTCATACTCACCCTCATCCTAATGCAATCATAACAACTAACAATACACAAGGAGGCTACTTGGCATTGCCACCCCAATCCATCATAGTCTCCCTCTAAAGATATAACCCATCCATTCCTCACACTCATTCCATTATTCTCACTCAACCTTCTCTTCTTTTCCTCCTTGCAGAAGAAGAGAGTGCACAATAAGAGGGAGAGGGAGAGAACTGGAGGTGGGTCTCCATTATTTGCCACCCTCACAACAGCAGAAGAGGCTGTGTTGGAATATTGGGAGTGGCCGAGCAGCTGGAGGTGGGAGACGGAGAGAGAGGGGGACATCTCAGCAATCTGGTGACAGAATTACATCTCATACAGCTACATGGCATACGGCAGTCACTCGTATGGGGACTGATGTCATCATGTGCATAATGGTATCTGTACCCATTCTTCATATGGCATATCAAACTCATCTCTTTACTCTCCCACAGGTCCATCAAGAGCCCCCCGCACTCCCCCCGCCCCCCCCCCACTGTCCAGGAGGAAGAGAAAGACTCCTCAGAGGAGCCTCCAGCCTCTGAGGGTGCAACATCACCAGACATGAGCGCAGCCAGCACCAGCGCAGAGACGCACATCTCGGTGGGTCCCACGGGAGTTAGAGTAGTGTTGTCACCGGGTCCGTCACAAGTCACAATTGAGCAAGAGCAGATGGTGGAGACAGGGACAGCAGTAGAGACTCTTTGTCGGAGGGCGGAGGACGCTCCTAGCTCTGCTCAGCTGCATGCAGACGCTGAGCTTCGGGGGCCATCCAGAAAGAGGGCGATCCTGGAGGTGCAGCAAGAAGTGCAGGAGGCTCTGACAGGTTTTGTGAGCGCGATGTCTGCAAATGTTCACCGAATGGAGGAGTCCATCTCCAACAGGAGCACCATCGTGTCGCAAGCCATGGCGACTGTAGGCTCTTCCATGGATAGGATGGCTACCTGCATGGGGAAACTAATGCGCCACTCACAAGAGCACATGGTCTCTATGGAGAATAGATGGTTATCTATGGAGCATAGATAGCAGAGGCTCATAGACCTCCTCTCTAGGAGGGATGTCAGCATAGACATGGATCCTCATGACCCCACTGATGTGCAGCAAGGTGCTCTCCAGCTCCTTGCTAGCAGGGAAGTGCGGGTGGCCCATGAGAGGGCTGACGGTGAGAGGGGACATGGAAGTGTGGGCTCCTCTCAAAGCACTCACACTTCTCCCCCATTGCCACCCCCTCAGTCAGAGCCCCAGATGTCTCCTTGGATCGTGATGGCCGAGTCTGCCCCTGCACAGTCACAGGAGGAGCAGACTTTGGCGGGGTCATCACAGGCTTCAAAACCCAGAGGACATCCACTAAGAGTGTCTAAGCAGTTGCAGCAGGGAAGTGAGCAGACTGCCTCTACCTCTGCTGAAGCCACAGGGGTAGCACCTCGTAGAAGCACACGGAAGAGAAAGATGACACACAAGTAAATTCACAAGGGTAGCAACTTGGATGTTTTATTCAATGTTAGTGTCAAGTTTCTGTTAATGTATTGTCAACCATAAAAATCTTTATTATCACCACTTTCTGGTCTTGGACAAATTTATGTGCATCTTTGGAAGTGGCTTAGTGAGTTGCAGTGAATGGTGAGACATAACTGTACCTCCAGCAATGGTGGTCAGTGTGAAAGGAATGTCTTGGTCATTGTAGGGATGCTTTATGGTGCTGGTGTGGGGTGGTGCCAACCTGGCGCAGCATGTGGCAGCCATATTGGTGTACGACGTAAAGTTAAGTAAATCTGGCCATGGTGAGGCCATTCCTGGCCTCCCGGGCAGCAATGTGCTCGGGTGCTGGTAGGATCTGGCCCGCAGGTTCCTCCAGCTCCCGCTCCTCCTCGTCTTCCAGATGATGCTCCTCCTCCTCCTCTGAAGAGGCTGTGCGTTCAGTGCCTTGCTTCTCATGCAGCGCTAATCCTCGCTGCTGCGCTATATTGTGCAGGGCGCAGCAGACCACGGCGATTCTGGAGACCCTGGCTGATGCTTGCTGAAGGGCTCCTCCAGATCTGCCAAGGGTGTCATGAGCCACGTCTTCAATGGATAGCCCTTGTCTCCAAGCAGCCAGCCGGAAAGTCTGTTTGGAGGAGAGAAGAGCTGAGGGAGGGTGGACTGGCGCAGGACTAAGAGTCATGGCAACTGCCAGGGAATTTGGTGCACACATGCATGATGATCTTACTATGGTTGCAGACCAGCTGCACACTGAGGGAGTGGAAGCCCTTGCGGTTGACAAAGACCCCTGGGTTATGATGGGGTGCCCTGATGGTTACATGTGTGCAGTCGATGACGCCGGGCACCCATGGGAAGCCAGCCAGAGTGGCAAAGCCGAGCGCCTGCTCAGTAACACTGGCTTCATCAGTGGCAAAGTTGATATAATTGGCTGACTTGTCAAAGAGGGCATCGGTGACCTGGGTGATACATCTGTGGGCGGCCGACTGGGAGATGCCACAAATGTCTGCTGCAGATCCCTGGAAGGAGCTTGAGGCGAAGAAGTTGAGAGCGCTGGTGACTTTGACAGCCACTGGTAAGGCTTGTCCACCCGTTCCTTTGGGCTGCAGGTCTTGCTCGAGCAATGTGCAAATGTCTGCGATGACCTGGTGTGATAGCCTGAGCCTCCTTTGGCACTGCTGCTCAGTCATGTTGAGGAAGCTCATCCTCCGCCTGTACACCCTGTGTTGGGGGTATCGCCTCCAGCGTGGAGCAGCCCTGCGCTGATGCCCTCTGTCCTGTGCAGCAGCAGGTAGTTGAGGAGAAGGTTGGTGGTGTTGTTATTGGTGCTGTTGGTGTGCCTGGTGCTGCTGGTGTTGGGGTTCATCGAGGTCCAATGAGGACCAAGGTGAGACAGTATAAACGGCACCCATGCTGATGGAATAGATGGTAGGTCAAGTAGAGATGAGAGACACAATCTGTCAATGATGTGATAGGTTGTACCAATGAGGTGAGAGTGGATGGCGACTTTGCTGGAAACACTTGCAGCCTGTTGAAAACGAAATCTGTGCTGGGAATGCAGCCAGCAACAGCTTCTGCCTGAGGAAAGTGATCAGCTGTGAGCTGGGAGGTTTTATAGTACATTTCATGCTGTCATCTAATCAGCTGGATCAATGGCCACTCAACTCCTGCCTCAGGCTGAAAGACATGGTTCTCGAGCTGCGTGAATCCCGTGGGCAACCAGGAAATTTGAAAGGTAGGCTGAAAAAGGCGCTTAAATGTCTGGCAACTATCTGTTACTGATTTGAATTAGGTCGCCCGCCTCTGCCGGTCAGGTCGCTGCCGCACCGGCAAACGCACCCGAGGGAAAGGCGCGTGGGGGCGGGATGATGGCGGGTTCCTGACCCTCTGCAAGATATTTCAAATTTCCCACCCTACCTGCCTCCAATCGCGCCTGCACTGACCCCAGAAAATTCCGGCCGTTAACTCTGTTTCTCTCTCCACAGATGCTGCCTGACCTGCTGAGCATTTCCAGCATTTTCTGTTTTGAGTTCAGATTTCCAGCATCCGCAGTATTTTGCTTTTGTCACAATAAGATGCTTGTCGAAGCTGAATTTTACTTCCTGGAAAAATTCCAGAATTTCTTATAATCTGTCGAGTATTTGAATAGATGTGGCTAAATTGTACACCCCATGGGAGAAGAAGAGCTTCCGTTCGGTATTTTCTAAGAATCTGCAGCACCCTTTTACTGATAAGGAAGAGAAACCAATTCATTATTTCAATGTTTTCAGTTACATGAGAGCAGTCTTTAAATTGTCTTCTGCATAGATTTGCTGTGAAATATGAGCAGAGAGCATTTGCCATACAACTTCAAGGAGTTTTTCAACAGAATAAAGAGTACATTAATCCAGTACTCATGCCATTAGTATTCTTGTTACATTTTAATTTTAAGTCTCAGCTTGGCTCAGTGGGTAGCACTCTCATCTCTGAGCCAGAAGAAGCCCCACTCCAGGACGTCAGTACATAATCTAAGCTGGCACTTCAGTGCAATGCTAAAGTATTCTGCCTTCTCACAGGTGCCATCTTTTGGGTGAGGACCCCCATCTGGTGGTTCAGTTGTATGTCAAAGATCCTATGACACTATGTGATCAAGAGCAGGAGTGTTGCCAGTGTTCCAGCTAATATTCTTCCCTCAACCAACACCAACAAAAACAGGATAACTGGTCATTCTTCCCACTTACTGTTTGTACAGTCCTGTTGCGCACAAAATGGCTGCCGCATCTGCCGACCTAACAACAGCGGCTGCACTTTTTATTGGTTGTGAAGCACTTTGGGATGTCCCGAGGACACGATAAGGTGCTACAAAAATGCGAGTTCTTTCTCTCATAATACAAAATCACCATGGGGGAAGATTTCCTATGGTCATTAAAGGGCTGGTTTTGTAAGGTGGTGCGGAGCTTTGTTGGTGACGGGTATAGGGTTTAGAATCGGATGCCTCCCTTTGCTACAACAACAACAACTTGCATTTATGTAGCACATTTTACTACAGACAAAAACGTCCCTTCACAGAGGCATAAGGAGAAAATGAACGTCGCTCGACAGGAGCTATTAGCAGTGGTGACCAAAAGCATGGTCACAGAGGTATGTTTTAAGCAGGGTTTTAACGAAGGAGAGGTGGAGGGGTTTGGGGAGGGGATTCCAGAATGTGAATCTAGGCAGATGAAGGCACAGTCACCAATGGTAGGGAGAAAGGAAGGGGGCATGCACAAGAGGCCAGAGTAAGAGGAATGGAGAGTTTGGCGAGGGAGAGGCTATAAGGATGGAGGAGGTAACAGAAACAGGGAGGGGTGAGGCCCTGCTGGGCAGGCTTAACAAGGTCAATCAAGGGAAAACAGCATGGGTTGGCCGGATGTCGATGGAGGCGGGACTAAAACCCGACAAGCAGCAGTCCCGCCTCCATCACTTCCCCATTGGCAAAATCACCCCCAATGATGCGGAGAAGGGAAGAGAAGCCATTGCTAGAGATACGCTGGCTACGATTGAATAGAAGAGAGTGGAACCCAGCAAAGGTAGTCCCACTGAGCTGGACAATGGAGGAGAGGTGTTGGAGGATGATGGTGTGGTCGACCATGTCAAAGGCTGCAGCGAAGACGAGGAGGATTAATGTACCATGCAACATGCCATTTTGGAGGGAAGGGCAATAAGACCTTGCTACGAGCATGGGAAAGCCTCATTTACATAACATAATTAGTAAAATGGGGTCCTATGTTGAATCTTGTAACTTTAGATGAGGCTCCACCCACAGCATGATATTAAATGAGTGCACCAGGAGTTGTGGGATTGGTGGTAAAAATGTTTGGTTTGACTGCATTTGAAGGTTGCTGCATTTTACTCTGTGCAATATTTGGTTTTACAAGGTTGTCTGCCATTTCTGAATTTTTTATTTGTCTTCTCAATATTTTTCTTCATTATTCTTGGTTCTTGTTGCCATTAAAGTAGCACCATACATAGTGGTGTGGATAGAAATTCCTTTGGACATTCCAATAGTGTTGCACGATGTAGATGAGGATGATGAGTTCATGAGTGGACAACAAATGCAGGTGGAGCATCACCTGTTTTGCTGAACCCATCACTACCCAGGAACCCACATTTATTGACCTCCTCCACATGTACCTGATCTGGCCAAGGTAATGGAGACTTGTCTTTGCCACCTCACAAGACAGGTTGTCATAGAGTTGTACCATCTGCTGCAGGATGATGTGCAAACAACATCTGGTTTGCACAACATCTGGTTCAGGGAAAGCTCTTGCTGTATTAGTGAAGTTACTACATCATGAACCTTCAATGCTATTGGATCTTTTCAAGCAGCTATGGAGGACATCTAGCACATTAGGCAGTTTGCAATGTGCACACATACCCAGCAAGTACCAAAAGTATGTTTGCAAGGGGCAACACCTTCATCACTTTCCTGTAGAAAGGAATCATCAGTTGGACATTCACCAGGTGGCAGAGTTTCCTTGAAAGCAAAGTGTCAAAGATGGTACCCGTGCAGGATCAAGGCTCTTCCTATCAATGCCATTGCCTAAATGAATAGAAAGGGTTTGCACTCAATTAACTTTCAGGAGGGATCTGACCACTGAAACATCATTATACGCGTCAATAGCCATTATCCAAGATGCAGCCATGCTGCTTTCTTTATGCAGCAGTTCATGGTGCCTGCACTTATCGAAGGAGAAGAACCAATGGTTGGATAGCTCAAATGAGACCAGGACTAGCCTCTGTATCTGTGTCTGCTGACCCCACCTAGAAACCCACTAATGGCAGAGGAGCACCTCAGGCTTGAAGCTTGAGCATCGCTTTGCTCTTCCTCAGCCAATACTTCTACTGGCAAGAAAATTGTGACTCCCATCTTTGGCACAATGAAAGAGTACAGAGCAAAAGGACAATGTTCATGTGCAATGCTCTGAATGGTACCTCCCAGAGGCTGATGGAGTTCCCAACTTTGGTTTGTGTCTTACATTAAAATAAGAGTTAATCAAGGAGATGAGCTGTCACGATTACATTCGACTGGGACATGTCCGAGATTGAGTAATAGAGTGGTGAAAGCTGACCCAAAATGAGATAGTGGGATGGCCAGCCTCCATCAGTCTATTGCCTATTCTAACCTATAGTGCTATGAGTTCAATTTTTAATTTCTTGTAAAAGATTGCTGTAAGCCTATCAAGCTTGAGTAACGAAAAAATGAATTGAATCCTCTGCTCTCACCAAAGTCAAGGAACCTGCTGAAAAGGATGAGAATTCAGGTCATAAAATCTGTGTATACAGGAAGCTAAACTGAAGATCTAATCCTGCGAGTTTGTCCAGAGTGCCAGAGGTATAGCCTTCTCCTGTTATACCACAAGAGAAAACACGTTCATGTTCACCTGTATAATACCAAAGATCAGAAGATTCCCCTCCATCACAATCATAAGCCTGCCCGTGCTTACTGTACTTACACATTCTACCATTTGCAAACACCAACATTCGGAATGCCTCTGTGTTTTGCAGCTGATGAACAAACCAGCTTCTTGCTTTCTTCCATAGCTCAAAGCACTGAACTCTTTTTACTGAAAAGCTTTGACGTCCAGGTGGATTCCCCGCTCAGGCCTGAGTTAAAATTACAGTCGGGTTTCAATGATGTCATTGGGTTGCAATATGCATATGTGAAGAAGGACCCTGTTGGCTCTGGGTGCGTGTCCTTGGAGAGCAGGTTAAAATTGCAGATGTTGCGATCATGGCGGCTTTCGGACAGGTAAGAGCCAGGTCGATTTTATCTGCCCACCTGCCAGGTTTCTGCTGAGCGAGTAGGGTTAACATTGCTCCCTTGTCCCACCTTCAAATTGTTCCATGTATATTCTTCTGTACAACTGACATATTTGCGAGAACCAGCATCAACTATTTCTCTCTCTTTATTGTGTTTTACTTTTATTGAACTATGTCAAAGATAAATCCTTACAGGACAGCTTTAACTTCTCTGCAAACACCTTAAAAAGATATATCTGTGCTGTTTAAAATAATAAATTTCAGAAATATGAACTAGAGCCGTTCCTGTGTCTATTAAAATTGTTTCTTCAAACATTGTCTTGCGTGTAATGGGACTCCTCATTATTGTTGATGAGGTACAATTGGATCTAATCTGTTATTGTATTTTAGCCACCTCCAAAAGCTGATGAAGTACTGAACTGGGACAGATCTGAGACAATTTTAAGAAAGATTTATAGGCAACTATCTCAAACATAGAGAATGAATCATGATAGTGTGTATAAACAGTGGTTATAGTCAGCACTGCACCACCAGTGCTTGAATGCACAGCCACTATTATTACTACATAGATTTGAACATACGATAGGATTACATAGGATATACAGCACAGAAACAGGCCATTCGGACCAACCAGTCCATGCTGGCGTTTATGCTCCACTCGAGCCTCCTCCCGTCTTTCCTCATCTAAACCTATCAGCGTAACCCTCTATTCCCTTCTCCCTCATATGCTTATCTAACCGCCTCTTAAATGCATCTATACTATTCACTTCAACCACTCCCTGTGGTAGCGAGTTCCACATTCTCACCACTCTCTGGGTAATAGGATTTATTCTATTCACTTCAATTTACACTTGTTTCAGTTAGATGACTCACCAGTAATTATATTATATGAGATTACACTCTGGCTAACTGTAATATATTTTTGGCCCTTTTATTAGAAAATATCCTTGAGATTTCCAACTTTGTTTAATAAAAATATTTTTAATAAATTCAGTAAAGTTTACATGCTTTCTTGGGCCTGGCACATTACAAGGTACTTGCAGATACATACAGTGAGGGTCTTACAGAATTCAACACAATTTTTTAGCGTGGAATATTAAGGGTTGGCAGGGTTAGGGACTGTCCTTATTATAGTGGGCTTGGCATGGGCAGGAATGATGTGATAGAGGCTCACTGAAAACTGTGTGAGAGCGGAGCTCAAGACGTTGATGTAGGCAGTGGAAGGTTGGGGTCTCCTTGATTAGCTGTTAGGTGTTAATGTTTAAAATCATGAAGGACTTAGATAGAGTAAAGAATGAGACTCTGTTTCTAATGGCTGAAGGGTCGATAATGAGAGGGCATAGATTTAAGGCGATTGGCAAAAGAACCAGAGGCGACATGAGGAAAAACATTTTTATACAACGAGTGTTTAGGATTGGGAATGCACTGCCTGATAGGGTGGTGGAAACAGATTCAATAGTAGCTTTCAAAAGGGAATTGGATAAATACCTGAAGAAGAAAACATTGCAGGGATATGCGGAAAGAGTGGGGGAGTGGGACTAACTGAATTGCTCTTCGAAAGAGCTGTGCAGACTCGATGGGTTGAATAGCCTCCTTCTTTTTCTTTATTCATTTATGGGATGTGGGCATCGCTGGCAAGGCCAGCATTTATTGCCCATCCCTAATTGCCCTTGAGAAGGTGGTGGTGAGCTGCCTTCTTGAACCGCTGCAGTCCATGTGGTGAAGGTACTCCCACAGTGCTGTTAGGTAGGGAGTTCCAGGACTTTGACCCAGCGACGATGAAGGATCGGCGATATACTTCTAAGTCAGGATGGTGTGTGACTTGGAGGGGAACTTGGAGGTGGTGGTGTTCCCATGCGCCTGCTGCCCTTGTCCTTCTAGGTGGAAGAGGTCGCGGGTTTGGGATGTGCTGCCGAAGAAGCCTTGTGCATCTTGTAGATAAAAATGAGAAGTCGCACAACACCAGGTTGTAGTCCAACAGTTTTATTTGAAATTACGAGCTTTCGGAGCGCTGCTCCTTCTTCAGGTACAGGTACAGTGAGGGAATACAAATCGATTACACAGTATATAGAGACAGAGAACAATGTGTCTGCAGAGATACAATTCGGCAGGGAGGCTTTACATCAAAGACACATCAGAGTACAGCTAAGACAATGAGGTGGGTCACAGGGGGTCCAACGTGTCAAATGCTGCCGTCTGCAGTTAAGCTTTTAACTTTTTTTTAAAAACTGGAAAAACAGACAACGATGTCGAGTCACGTTCTGTAGCGTGACATGAACCCGAGATCCCGGTTGAGGCCGTCCTCGTGGGTGCAGAACTTGGCTATCAGTTTCTGCTCGATGATTTTGCGTTGTCATGTGTCTCGAAGGCCGCCTTGGAGAACGCTAACCCTCAGATCCGAGGCTGAATGTCCTTGACTGCTGAAGTGTTCCCCGACTGGGAGGTAACAATCCTGCCTGCCGATTGTTGCGCGGTGTCCGTTCATACGTTGTCTCAGTGTCTGCATGGTTTCGCCGATGTACCATGCCGCGGTGCATTCTTTCCTGCAACGTATGAGGTAGACAACGTTGGCCGAGTCACATGAGTATGTACCATGTACCCGGTGGGCCACATCATGACCACTATTGACATCTTGTAGATGGTACACACTGCAGCCACGGTGCGCCAGTGGTGGAGGGAGTGAATGTTTAAGGTGGTGGATGGGGTACCAATCAAGCGGGCTGCTTTGTCCTGGATGGTGTCGAGCTTCTTGAGTGTTGTTGGAGCTGCACTCATCCAGGCAAGTGGAGACTATTCCATCACATTCCTTACTTGTGCCTTGTAGATGGTACTATTCAATGATTCGATGAAAAAAGGTGCAGGGAGAGATGTTGGCCCAGCTGAGCCAGGTGTGGATTGGACCTTCTCATTTCTGAGGCCAGGAAGTAGGTAAGTCCATGGACTGTAGAAGAACCTTCTCCTTTTGGAAGCAGGTCAAATAAGCATGAGCTAGGATCGTTTGCAAGACAGTTTGGAGGCAGATACATCGCCAGATTATGCGCAACCAGTCGCACTTGTAATTCAACTAACCAATTATCCTTAAAGACGATCCTCTTAGACTTTGCAGCAAAGATGGAAAATTCAGCATCAAAGGTCATCAAATTCATCTGCATCCTTATGAAAATTCTACAGTAAAATGTAAATTATTTATGATAGTAAATGCTTGTTATTTTGAAAAAACGATTGGGTTTTTCAGTTTTGGAATTGCGTTGTCTTTCAACACTTACAGCATACTGTGTATATATAAATACAGTAGAGCCTCATTATAATGTTGTACATTGAAGCAATTGTGGAGATGGAGGCTCCTTCATGTGTTTGAGCTAATGCATGTGCTAAGTATGCATTAAGTGTGGTAACTTTTGTGTTTTTGGGATGTGTGTGACACTGGCCAAGCATCATTAAATGCCCATCCCTAGTTACCCTGAGGGCATTAAGAGTTGACCATATAATCTGGGACTAAAATCACATGTAGGCCACACCAGGTATGATGGTAGGTTCCCTGCCCTGAAGGACATTAGCAAATCAGTTTGGTTTTTACAACAACGCAGTAGCTTTCATGGTTATTTGAATGGTTCTAGGGATGAGAGACTTCAGTTACATGGATAGTCTGAAGAAGCTGGGGTTGTTCTCCTTAGAGCAGAGATGGTTGAGAGGAGATTTGATAGAGGTGTTCAAAATCATGAGGGTCTAGACAGAGTAGATAGAGAGAAACTGTTCCCAGGCACGGGCTTGACGGGCCGAATGGCCTTCTCTGTGCTGTAACCATTCTATAATTCTATGATTCTATGATTGGCGGAAGGGTCGAGAACCAGAGGACACAGCTTTAAAATGATTGGCAGAAAAACCAAAGGCGACATGAGGAAAAACTTTTTTACGCAGCGAGTGGTTAGGATCTGGAACGCACTGCCTGAAAGGGTGGTGGAGGCAGACTCAATCATGACTTTCAAAAGGGAAATGGATAAGTACCTGAAGGAAAAGAATTTGCAGGGCTACGGGGAAAGGGTGGGGGACTGGGACTAGCTGAAGTGCTCTTACAGAGAGCCGGCATGGGCTCGACAGGCCGAATGGCCTCCTTCTGTGCTGTAACCATTCTATGATTCTATGATTTTCCTGGTAAAAAATGAATTATCAGATTTATCGAATTCCATTTCACAATTTACCACGACGAGATTTGAATTCACAACCTCTGCTTTGCTAGCCCGGCATCATATCCAATAGACTACTGTACCATTAATTAGCATTAATCAAAGGTTCGCTAATTTTTGTGCATGTTCCTAAAATTCCTTCTGGAGTGATCCAGTTCAACATATGTTAACACACAGACCCTACTTTAACGTTTTTTTTTGGCTTGTTATGGCTTGTTGAACAGCAATTAATGATGAACGTGCAAATTTTCTCATGCTTGCCTTCCAGCACATATCATGTTAATGATGTTTGCTATAAAGGTGGCATTAAGACATTGAAAAAAAAATTGGCAGCGATCCAGCATGAAGCAAAGCAGAAGACATTGAAAGGAGCCAACTCAGCAGTTTCAGTCCATGGGTACAACAGCAAGTCTCACTTTGCTGGAAATGTTGGAGGAGTAGAAGAAGGACAAGTTTCAGAGGAAGGCCAGGGAGGCTGAGGCCCAAAGAGGACAACCAAAATCCAATACTACGCCAGACAGCACGTGTACCGGCAGCAACAGAGCTACCTTGACCTTACTGAGAGGCATTGTATAAGGAGGCTAAACATTAATGGAAGCCATTTTTGAGTTATGCAACCTTCTGGTACCAGACCTACAACCATGAAGCAACATCAACCCTGATGTAATGGTCGGAGTGACAATGATACTGTTTGTCACAGATTTCTTCCACACAATGCAAGAGTCAGTCAGCTTGCAACTGAGGCCTTGTTTCGACAAGCCCACGAGTACAATAAAATCAGGAGGTGCAGAAGGGATGCTGACAGGGATTTACAAAAGTGTACCATTCCAAAAATACAGGGCATTTATTGCACTGCCATTTAAAAACCCGTGTAACACTCCATGGCATTCAGCATGAGAAAAGCATACCATTTGACAAACCTCCTAAAGATCTCTGACCACCGGCAAGATTTACAGGGCATTTATTGCACTGTTTGCAGACCTATACTTTAAGGGAATTGTGGGCTCTCCACTTATTTCAGAGTGATGGTTAGCTCCTTGTAACTGAGAGTTACCAACTCAAAATGTGGCTCATAACAGTCCTCCAACCAACAACCTATAATGAAGCACATTTGAGAGGTAGGACCATCTCAAGTAGTAATTTTGTGTACTGAGATAGGTTCCAATGTTTGGACTACACCATGGGCTCTATACAAAGCAAGTTGACAAAATGGTTTTTATTAGGTAAGGGCATCAAGGGATATGGATCAAAGGTGGGTAAATGGAGTTGAGGTACAGATCAACTATGATCTAACTGAATGGTGGAACAGGTTTGAGGGGATGAATTGCCTACTCCTGTTTCTGTGTCCCTATGTTTCTATGGTTACAAGCTGCATTCCATAACTGTGGAAAGAGGCATGCACTTCTTTGTGAAGTGGAGCAACAACAAGGTTTTGTGCGAGAGAAGGAGATACAAGATTAAGCTTGCAGTAATAGGACAGCTACTGAAGGAGACTGCATGTGGTCAACGGGTTATGAATGGAAAAATATTTCCTTGAAGCCTACCTTTATGTTTAATTAGAGTGCTTTTTTTTAACAACCATCGCTGTTTGTGCGGGAAACGTTCATTTCTAAAGAAAGCCTTGACTGAAAACTGTAAGGTGATGTGTTGTGAAACAAAGTGAAGGTTTAGTATTTGTTAAACGTGATGAGCCACAGTGTTTTCCCTTGTGGTGTGCATGTTGATAGACTGTGACCATTCTACTCGATGGCCTAGAAATTCGTCTCGGGCGGAGGTGCAAAACGGGCAGCCATGGAACTGAACACCAGGTGCTGCGTATAACGGGCGGCCGATCCGATACCGCCCGTTTTGCGCCAGTGTCCGAAACCAGTTTCTAGGCCTATTGCTCCTGCATGGTGCACCACTAGAAGGACTAGATGCAGTGCCCTCCCGACAGGTCTACTGCTTGTGATCGTTTACCTCGGCAAATCCAGGCCATCCTGCTTGTGTGCCGGGAACGGCCTGTCCTACTGCTGCAGGGGGTTTCTTTGCTTTTGGGGCTACTCCTGTCATTTGCCCAGGAGCATCTATAAGACATGGGACTAGAAAGGGGCCCGAGAGCCACCTACCTGTTCCTGTGCGTCTGGCTGCAAGCTCGGGTGGGGGGGGAGGAGGAATCTTGAGTCTTAATATTGGGCACTGTGCTGCTCAAGAAGAATGTTGCACTGTCATGAGTTCTCGTGATCCCTCGCCTACAGTTCTTTGGATTCGGCAACTGTGTTGAAGTCGTCTGTTATTGCACCATGGGGTGGGGGCCTCAATGCTTTAACAGCATCGATGGGAGCATTCTTCACAGATGCTTCAGCTGTGTTCCACGTTACCTGAATACAAAGTACGTAGCCTGAAGAATGTTTGAGAGTTAACAGAGTGCATTATTTCCAGCTGTATGTGTGAATAGTTAGAGTCAGCCTTCAATCTTTGTCAGCTGCATGTTCCTAGGTTTCCCTTTTCAACCTGCTCTACTAGTTCTCAATCACCTTCATTACTTTTCTTGGCATTGCATTTGCAGCAGGTCACTGAATCAGTTTGCGTTGAGATTACAAAGATATTCACGGAAATATATCTGTTACTTGTAACGTACGTTGATTGCCCCCAAAGGTTTCCTGGATATATGGTAGTCTCCATATGAGGCTGCTTACCTTTACTCAAGCTCAATCTCACTTTTCAATTTTATTTGAAATGTGATAATTTCTTATAAATATCCCTCCAGCTTCTCCAAGTAGATTGATTTCCACAACAATGCCCTCCTGGTTGTGACCAGAGAAGACATCTTAGTGTAAGATCCAGTGAGGAAAATATAAAAATACCTTCCTGCCTGATCTTTTGTTTGTAAGAACAGCAGGAAAGCCCTTCTTATTATAGAAACATAGAAACATAGAATCTAGGAGCAGGAGTAGGCCATTCGGTCCGTCGAGCCTGCTCCACCATTCAATACGATCATGGCTGATCATCCAAATCCAGTACCCTGTCCCTGCTTTAATCCCCACCGTACACACATCCCACCCTACCCCCGTAACCCCACGTATTTAATTCCCCCTAACATATCCCATCCTATCCCCATAACCCCACATATTTAATCCCCCCCTAACACTAAGGGTCAATTTATCATAGCCAAATCAACCTAACCCGCACATTTTTGGACATTATGGTGAAATTAAATCTGCAGCATGGATATTGATATAATACTTTAAATATCATTTGGGTTCACCATTTTCCCTTGATTTGTACTGTCGGAATTCATAATTTTTTTCCCCCCTCACTTGGCAGAGACTTCATAAGAAGCTAAGTGTCATAGCAGAGTGGGAGGAATGTCTTTCTAAATATAATTCCTGCCCTTCCTAGCTCATTTTGCAAAATATGGGCATCGAAACCAAAACAAACCAAGTGCTCTAAAGCAAACAGCAAGCTCGTCTCTGTTTCTCAAGCCATTCTTCAAAGAATCATTTTCCTCAGTGATTGCAGTTGATATTTCATCGTGATTGCTTTGAGATCGCTGGGAAGAGTTTATGCTTGTGAAGAGGAAGCAACGGTTGTGTTTGCTGGCGATATGAATTATCTTCTGAGAAATTATACAACCAACTCGCTGAGAGATGAAGAAGAAAACGCATTGTCTTAAATAAGGTTGAAGAATGCACTGGCCTCAACAATATTGGACACAGTACTGTGTAAGCAAAGCATAAGTGACGAAAAGGAAACTGAAGATGAAACTGTCATAGTGGCACAAAGAAGCTCTGGAATTCCCTCCCTAAACCTCTCCGCCTCTCTACCTCTCTCTCATCCTTAAAACCTACCTCTTTGGCCAAGCTTTTGGTCACCCGCCCTGATATCTCCTTAAGTGGCTCAGTGTCAAATTTTGTTTGATAACGCTCCTGTGAAGCACCTTGAGACATTTTACTACGTTAAAGGCACTATAGAAATGCAAGTTGTTGTTGTTGAGAGAACAAATAATGTGCACTGTCCACATGAGAGGAGAGCAATATGATGTACACTGGAGTAAAGGCAGTTACTGCAACATGTCATTTAATATATGTGAGATAGAGAGAGAACTTACATTTATATATGCCTTTGATGTCCTCTGCATATGCAAAAGTACTTCACAGCCAATGAATTACATTTGAAGTGCAGTCACTGTTGTAATGTAGGCAAACATGGCAGTAAATCTATGCACAGCAAGATCCCACAAACAGCTATGAGATAGATGACCAGTTAATCTGTTTCTGTGGTGTTATTTAAGGGATAAATTTTCATAGGACACTAGGAAAACTCCCATGCTCCTTTCCTACATTATAACAGTGACCAATGTTCACGCTAAGGTGCGCGCACGTGCACGGCCGCGCAGTAATCTGAAAGGTCCCGCGCAGGCAGCTCACCGGCTTTTACATTGTAAATACCTCGCATGCGCGGAAATTTAAAGGGACCGTGCATTAAAAGAAACAGGCTGCGCAGAACAAAGCACAGCTTACAAGGAACATTGACAGTGACTACACTTCAAAAGTACTTCATTGGCTGTAAAGCACTTTGGGACGTCCTTAGGTCGTGAAAGAACATAAGAAAGAACATAAGAAACAGGAGCAGGAGTAGGCCAATCGGCCCCTCGAGCCTGCTCCGCCATTCAATAAGATCATGGCTGATCCAATCTTGGCCTCAACACCACTTTCCTGCCCGCTCCCCATAACCCTTGACTCCCTTGTAGTTCAAATGTCTGTCAATCTCCACCTTGAATATATTCAATGACTCCGCCTCCACAGCTCTCTGGGGAAGAGAATTCCAAAGATTCACGACCCTCTGAGAGAAGAAATTCCTCCTCATCTCCGTCTTAAATGGGCGACCCCTTATTCTGAAACTATGCCCCCTAGTTCTAGATACCCCCTCTAGGGGAAACATCCTCTCAGCATCCACCCTGTCAATCCCCCTCAGAATCTTATATGTTTCAATAAGATCACCTCTCATTCTTCTAAACTCGAATGAGTATAGGCCCAACCTGCTCAACCTTTCGTCATACGTCAACCCCTTCATCCCAGTGAAAGGTGCTATGGAAAAGCAAGTCTTTCTATAGTGCCATGGGATTTTTTACATCCACCTTGAGCAGGCAGACAGGCCCTGGATTTAAAATCTCCTCAAAAGGCAGCACCTGCAACAGTGCAGCACTTCCTCAGCACTGCACTGAAGTGCCAGCCTAGATTACGTGCTCAAGTCTCTGGAGTGGGGCTTGAACTTGTAACCTTCTGAGGCGAGGGTGCTACCAACTGAACCTGAGATCAAGTGCTATAACAGTATCAACCACATTACTGTAGCTTCATCTGAAATATATTTTTTAGTATACAGCGAATAAAAGTATTGGTTCACATACTTAGGTTGACATTTGTGATAGAGATCTGAGACTGCAAATCAGCAGATCTGCCAATGTGCTGTTCCAATTGATGTGCATTATAGCTAGTTGCCTACCTTTTGTAAGCCATCGAATTTCATGGTGATTAATTGTTGTTAATCCATAAAATCAGCAAAAAGTTGCAACTAAATTAAACATTTCACAATAAATACAACTTGGTTTTATCATAGATAATTCACACTAAAGTCCCAGAAAGGACGCTTATAACTGAGTGAATTTGTTTTTATTTGCTCTTGGTGGACACCTGTCATTACAGCACAGTCACAGCAATTAATACGTCAATCCCACCATCCTACTGAAAATATATTGAAAGACATTGTACGAGCATTTGACAGAAGCTTTTTACCAGGAGCCATGTTTCAATGTTTTACTATGTTTAATCACGCCATTTGTCTCAATAAATTAGCCAAGTTAAATGCTAACAGGTTAAAATTTCACCAGTTCACATCATACATAATGGACCAATCTCAATGAGTACTGATAGCCTAGGATTTATAATGTGCAATATTACCTTACGGACACTTAACGTATTTACTTTGCCCGCTATTTTAACTTATTTTAGTTTAACAAAATGAGTTAACACCCCAGTTAAAGTAGTGGATAAAATAATTTCATATGAATGTGTTAAGCATCATACAATATTGCACACTATAATTTCTAGGTTTATATGTCAGATGACGCTGAACTCGATAAATGCGATTGTGGTCTTTCTATGGAGCTAATAACCAGGAGAATTACTTTTAACCTACTTTAGCAATTTTCCACTTGTGTGCAACCAGATAATAGTTTGAATGGCTGTCAATAATGCTGTTCTAGATCATGGAGGAAATCCTCTGTTAGAAAAGTGCTTCATCACAAATTTGACATTTATTTTACTACATATGGCCATGGTTTGTGGACTATTGTAAGTTGTTAACAGGAAGTATGATGCTTTTGCAGAGGAGGTTTAGGAATTTTAAGCAAGGTGTGATTTCTGCAAACTATCGATAATAATTAAAGCACAGTATATTATGCTGTGCCCCCTAAAAGAACAGTGAGAGTTATGTGGATATAAATTATACTGTATTTTGATGAATTGCCTGCCATAGGCTAAGCTTACTGCAACATACATATATCAAGGACATGAAGATCTAAAGAGTAAAGGTATAGCACATTCACTGGAGTATTCCAGAAAGAGATCGGGTAGTTTGAGGCACTTGTAGTTGGGGTGACCAGCATGCCAGAACCCTGGTCGTAGCAATCAGAGAAAATGGTCTAGCAAAGTGCATTTTGCCTGAGTCCTAACCAGTAAGAGATTTCTGTAGTTTCATGATCTAAGAGAGCGATTGGGGCTGTCAGGCCTTGGGGCAGATTGTGTTCACCACCCACCTATTTGATCTTCATAATGCTTGGCTTTTTGGGTGATTTCTGACTACCTTGCTTGATACTTAATGAGAGTTTGCTCCAATATAGTGAGTCAACTAAAATTAATACTTCTCCAGGTTCACTTAAGAAACCTGCTGTGTAATTTCCTGATGATGATTTGCCACTGAGTATCACATTTTATCAGGCATTCTTCTATTATGTTTACTGGGTGTCTAATGGTTTAGAAAAAAAAAACACATTTTAAGAACTGATTTACTTAACCCTTGGCATACTGTATTAGTCATACATTCTATGATTTGTTTGATATCAATGTGTCGTTACACACTGATTATGCATAAGTGCGGCATAGTACATGTAATGACAGTATAATCAAAAAGATAAGTGTGCAACTATAGTCATGGGGGGAATTTTAATGGGCAAGAACGGGTGGGTTGGGGTCGGGTGCGCAGTTAAATTTGGAAGAAAATGAAGCGCGACCGCAAACCATCTCCAACATGGAGACGTCCGGGTTTAACTCAGGCATGTGCGAGCAACCTGTGTGGAGTCAGTGGGATCATTAGCACAGGCGGGTGGGCAATTAAAACACCATTGAAGCTGATAATTGCATGCAAATGAGGGCATTTTCACATGAATTTAACTTTCCTTCAGATTTAACTGCTCCAGCATGGGTTTCTCGAGGCATGGGATATTGGCCAGCGAAAAGGAGGTGAGTTGCAGGTGCCCTTTTATGAGGGTCCATCAAATTGCCTGAACTCAATAAATGCTCAGTTCTTGCAGCTGCTTTGTTAGTTCTCTCTGGCAGATGTTTAGCAGAGAGTTCTTGTCACGTTGGGCGCGATCTTGCCAGCCCTGGGGAGGCAGGTATGGAGGCGGGACTGCCAGGAAAATGGCAGAGTCTGGAGGCGGGTGCCCAAACCACCCCCAACCCACCTCCGTGCCATCTTCTCAGGAGGCGGGTAGCCGACAGGTAGTTAACAGGCAGATAAGAGGATTATCCCCATTTTACCCACACAAGTGTGGGCTTCCCAAAGGCTGCGAACCCCACCAGGGTCACCGAGGCGAGCAATGGGTCTGCGGGGGTCTGCGGGGTGCAAAAGTGCACTGTGGAGGTAAGTGATGGGTGCAAGTGTGGAGAGGTAAGTATGTGAGGTGAGTGGAAAGTGATAGAAAATGTTTACTTACCTTTGTTTCTTCCTGCAGGCTTCAACAGTTGGGGATGCAGAGAGTCTCGCATCTCACCGGCAGAGATGACAGATGGCTGTTGCATTCTTCAATGCAACAACCATCTAATTTCTGCTCACAAAAGAGGTTTGATGAGTCTTGAATACAAGAACTTATTAAACAACATAGAATGTCAGTGTTTGACAGCTTCACAGAGCTGTCAAACGATGACAATTTATCTGTCAAAAATTTTTGACAGATGAAACGTCATACGCTGATGTTCTCTGTAACCGGCTTCCCCTTAATTGGCCTGCTAAGCCCACTGGGCGGGCTTAACAAGGTCAATCAAGGCAAAATAGCGTGGGTTGGCCAGAAGTTGATGGAGGCGGGACTAAAACCCGACAAGTGGGAGTCCCGCCTCCAAAAGCTCTCCATTGGCAAAATCCAGCCCAGAGAGTTTTTGGAGAAGTTTGGAGGCTATCAAACAGACACCAGCAGGGTGGGAGACACCTTGGATGTTACTGACAACACATCAGAAGAGGAGTACCATCACCATCCACGGCAGCGACGACATGCTGTGGTTGGATCAGCAGGTGCACAGGAGCGAGGTGCACAGAAGAGAGATGTAGAACAGGAGAGAGGAGAGCAACAGAGGGGTGGAGGTCGCAGGAGGCACGACTCATGTAACAGGGTTTATAGACAAAGGCTCAGCTTCCTTCAGCTCTCGGAAGAGCAGTGCTTCCACAGGCTGAGATTATCACATCAGGTGGTCGCAGACATCTACAGCTTCCTAGAAGAAGACCTGCTATCTGCTGGATCTGGTGGACACACATTACCAGTGGCTGTGAAAGTCACCACCCCCTTCAATTTTTTTGCCTCTGGTTCCTTCCAGGATGATACTGGAGACATGGGCTGGATTTTGTCTTGGGGTCGGGTTGGGGTCGTGTTAGCCACATTTTGTGTTGCCCCCCGACTCCAGATTAATGTGGATGAATGATGCAATTTTCACTTAATTGGGTAATTGAGTTCCAGCATGTGGGAACCCATGAACCAATTAGTGGTTTCAGTCTGAAAGTCGCCTCTGATGATGTCATCATTGCGGGTCAGCGACTGCCTGCCTGGTCTCAGAGACTGCCTGGCTTTTGGTGTGAGTGGACCTGGATGCAAAATGAGCAGCAGGAGAGAGAGAGAGAGAGGAGAGAGGAGAGAGGAGAGAGGAGAGGAGAGAGGAGAGAGGAGAGAGGAGAGAGAGAGAGAGAGAGAGGAGAGAGAGAGAGAATTTTTTTCCATCCAGGGCCTCTCACAGCAAGGCCAGGCAGTCTCTGAAGACAATGCAGCAGCATCAGAGGTGACTTTCAGACCTAATACTACTACCCTTCATCACATCTCTGTTGTAATAGTGGACCTGCAGCTGATAGTCAGCTATCCACTTGTGCTCCCGCCAGGTTTCACTGGAGTGTTTCACATCAGGCGTACTTCACGTCGGAAAAGGGTGAAACTAGCTAAAACGTTTCAAAATGGCATTACAGAGCCAATTTAGGCCTTGTTAAGGGCTTTAATGGCCTCTCCCGCCTCTAGGAGGCGGGACGGAGTCGGGAACCCTGCGACCGATTTTGTCAAAATTGCGTGAAGGCGGGATGGAGTCGGGACGGGGTCAGGACCCTCGACCCCGCAACTTTAACCCCCCAAACGCCTCCAAACCCGACTCCACAGGTCATTGAAAATCCAGCCCATAGAGGGGGAAAAATTCGGTTGGTTTGCGCCACTCGTTAGTGCCTTAAGAGGGCGCTAATGGGGCGCAAAGCAACTAGCGCCCGGGCGCGGCGATGTTTGCGCCGCTCGCAAAATTGACCAGACATTTTGCGGCGGCGCTAAACACTACCGCCACAATCTCCTGCGCCCGCAGAGCGTGACCTCAGTCGAGCATGCAACGCCCCGGTAGCGCCCCGGACCGGATATTGAGTGGCACCCCCTGCCTTACCGCCTGCCACTAGCGACGACAGGTTGAGGGGAGCGTTTTGCAGTCAGGAAGGGACTGGGAGAGCGCTATTTAAAGGCGACTGCTTCCTGCCTTTTTTTGGCGGCGACATTCTGAGTGAGAGAGAGAGACTTCTGGAGATATTCAACTCTGAGCAGCACTTTGCAGGTTCATTTTGATTTGCCCTTCCTTGCATCGATTTAGAAGAGCCTATGGGGGCTGCACCCTGAGCTCTTTCCCTGGGCCTCTCCATTGTTCTTTCCAGCAGAGTTGATGTACAGGTCTCTCCAGGCCGAGATTCAAGGCTGCAATGAGCAGGGTTTGGATGGAGAGCAAGATCGACCCTCCCCTTTAAGAACTGGCCGGCGCCAGTGTGTCTGTGTTCCATTGCTGACTGACATCACATGAGCTTCGCCAGCGCTCTGAGGTAGCGCCTCGCTCCTCGGCGTTAGCACCTTAAGAGAGGTGTGTAGCGCCTGATTTAGCGCTCCAATCACCTCCAGGGGCGATAGAAGACAAGTTTGCAGTCGGAGGCGATAATTAGCGCCAGGCGCTAAACTTTGCGCCCGACCAATAATTGCGCCCCAAACGGGGCGATACTGAATTTCTCCGCCAGAGAGTGTTGCAATCTGCTGCACAGAGGTGCATAAGGCAAGTGATGGATGGATTGTTTGCCAGGGCTAGAAGTTGTTTTTTTATTTGTTCATGCGATGTGGGCATCGCTGGCAAGGACAGTTTTTATTGCCCATCCCTAATTGCCCTTGAGAAGGTGGTGGTGAGCCGCCTTCTTGAACCGCTGCAGTCCGTGTGGTGAAGGTACTCCCACAGTGCTGTTAGGGAGGGAGTTCCAGGATTTTGACCCAGCGACGATGAAGGATCGGCGATATACTTCCAAGTCAGGATGGTGTGTGACTTGAAGGGGAACTTGGAGGTGGTGGTGTTCCCATGCGCCTGCTTTGGGGAGTCAGGAGGTGAGACACTCGCCACCGATTACCCAGCCTCTGACCTGTTCTTGTTGCCACAGTATTTATGTGGCTGGTCCAGTTAAGTTTCTGGTCAATGGTGACCCCCAGGATATTGATGGTGGGGGATTCGGCAATGGTAATGCCGTTGAATGTTAAGGGGCGGTGTTAGACGCTCGCTTGTTGGAGATAGTCATTGCCTGGAACTTGTGTGGTGCGAATGTTACCTGCCACTTATCAGCCCAAGCCTGAATGTCATCCAGGTCTTGCTGCATGCGGGCATGGACTGCTTCATTATCTGAGGAGTTGCAAATGGCACTGAACACTGTGCAGTCATCAGCGAATATCCCCACTTCTGACCTTATGATGGAGGGAAGGTCACTGATGAAGCAGCTGAAGATGGTTGGGCCCAGGACACTGCCCTGAGGAACTCCTGCAACGATGTCCTGGGGCTGGGATGATTGACCTGCAACCACCACAACCATCTTCCTTTGTGCTAGGTATGACTCCAACCAGTGGAGAGCTTTCCCCCTGATTCCCATTGACTTCAGTTTTACTAGGGCCCCTTGATGCCACACTCAGCCAAATGCTGCCTTGATGTCAAGGGCAGTCACTCTCACCTCACCTCTGGAATTCAGCTCTTTTGTCCATGTTTGGACCAAGGCTGTAATGAGGTCGGGAGCCGAGTGGTCCTGGCAGAACCCAAACTGGGCATCAGTGAGCAGGTTATTGGTGAGTAAGTGCTGCTTGATAGCACTGTCGACGACACCTTCCATCACTGCTGATGATTGAGAGTAGACTGATGGGGCGGTAATTGGCCGGATTGGTTTTGTCCTGCTTTTTGTGGACAGGACATACCTGGGCAGTTTTCCACATTGTCGAATAGATAGCAGTGTTATAGCTGTACTGGAACAGCTTGGCTAGAAGCGTGGCTAATTCTGGAGCACAAGTCTTCAGCACGACAACCGGGATGTTGTCGGTGCCCACAGCCTTTTCTTGATATCACGTGGAGTGAATCGAATTGGCTGAAGACTGGCTTCTGTGGTGGTGGGGACCTCAGGAGGAGGCTGATATGGATCATCCACTCGGCCCTTCTGGCTGAAGATGGTTGTAAACGCTTCAGCTTTGTCTTTTGCACTCACGTGTTATATAAACTTCCCCTGTGATGACAATAGCCAGAATGAGCGGGCACTCAGATTTGCCTCTCTGGCTGGATTCCCACAGGTACAGGGTGCCATCGATTGCACACACAATCCGAGCACCACCACAGCAACCAGAGTTTTTATCAGTTGCAAGGGATATTATTCCATCAATGCGCAGCTGGTGTGCAACCACAAGAAAAGGTTCATGCATACCCTTGGTGAACTACAATTGGTTGAACTTACGCTTCCTACCACTTCTGCGTGGCGCATCCCGTGTGGCTTCAGTAGAGGTCGAGGAAGGCTGCTCAGATCCCTGACCTGACCGCTGAGATACACTTGGCCTACGCCCTTTGGGTTTGGGAGCCCCTAAGGGCCCCGCCAAAAAACTGCTTCACCTGCATCTGTGCAGGGGCAGACTTGGCCATCGGGAGACAAGGCAGCATGTCAGGTACTGGCTGAGGGGGTGGGCCATGCTTGAGAAGTGAATGGTTGAGTGGGGTTCCCACTTTCGCCATCATCCCTCTCCTGGGTCAACGCCACATCACTCCTATCACTCTGCTGCAGACCAGCTTGGTGTAGATCAGTGATGCGTTGTAAGTTATCTGTAACCCTGTTTAAGGCCTCGGACCTGTTGGTATCCAAAGTCTGGGTGCTGCCCTTGCTCTCTTTGCAACTATCATAAACACCTCCTGGCTCCTCCAAATTCCATTTCTGCATTGTCCCTTTAAATAGTGAAGTTGAGATCGTGCCATGCAGGTGTGCATCACGCCCGCTGCAGAGCTTGAAGATGCAAAATCCGGAAGTCAAAATTTATTGCCTTAATCGGCGAATCCGACCGGCTAACATGACTTCTGGGTTTCGCCCACGCAATTCCATTCCCTCGCTTGGAACCCACCTTCACTTTAATATCAGGACCATGGGGGAATTTTATCATGAATGAGCACATGAGATAGGGTGCGGGTGGGGGGTTAAATTGGAAAAAATCCCAAGCGCGTAGGGAAGCCGGCTCCAAACCGCCAACTTCTAGGTTTTACGGAGGCATGACAACCGGCGGGCAGTCAACCGGTTCCCAGGAGGTGGGTTGGCAATTTAAATATGTTAATGAGGCAGCCACCCTCTGATTTAACCTGCTTTGCAGGTTTCCCAGGCCTCGGGAAACCCGGCAGCTGAAGTGAGGCGAGGACAGCTTCAGGGAGATGTTAAGTGCCTTCACAGCACTGCTTGTGGGCCGGGAGGAGCATGTGTGCTACCCCCGGCCCCCCGAGCTCCCCCCATCAGACCCTCCCTGATACAAAGGCCCCCAGGGTCGGGAATCGGACCTCCCCGGGATTGGGGATCGGACACCCGCCTGCCCCCCGGGATCAGACCCGACCCTGGGGTCGTGGATGGGACCTACCTTGTCCTGCAGCCTGCTCCGAGTGCCCCCCACCCGGCTGGAAGCCAAGCCTGTCAATCAGGCTGACATCAGGGCGGAGAACCTGTCAGGGCCAAAAGACGCTGGGTTTTCCAGCTGAAACTCCACCCCCCCCCCCAGGCCATAGTGTCCAATTTTTTCCCTTTGCGTAGCATGAATCTCCACTTATACCTGAGGAGCATCAAACATCACAGCACAACCGACACGACCTTGTCTAGTCATAGTCACCAGCACAGACACAGATACTATGGGAGGAATACATAGTGATGGGGATGAGGAAGCATAAAGTGAGGTGCAAAGGATAGCAGGGTATTGTTTGGTGAGGGGCCAGCTGGTAGGGTTCTGTTTTACTCTGACTCGTATGGCCTTAAGGGCCTGCTTTCAAATGGAGGCCATTAAAATTAAGTCACTTGTCTCCATGTACCCTGCATTGCAATGCAGTCCAACAAACAGATGCACACTGTATTATTTTAACCAAGTTAATACCTGTGCTTATGTTCAAACTGTTGTCTTCGTAGAGGCGTCATTCTTGGCTCAGTGGTAGCACTCTCGCCTCCGAGTCAGAATGTTGTGGGTTCAAGAGCCAGAGACTTGAGCGTATGATCTAGGCTGACACTCCAGTGCAGTACTGAGGGAGCGCTGCACTGTTGGAGGTGCCGTCCTTTGGATGAGATGATAAACTGAAGCCCTCTCTGCCCTCTCAGGTGGATGTAAAAGATCCCTTGGCTTTTTTGGAAAAAGAGCAGGCAGGTGTCTTGGCCAATATTTATTCCTCAACCAGTATCACTAATACAGATTAACTGGTAATTTATTCGTCGCTGTTTGTGGGATCTTACTGTGCGTAAATTGGCTACCGCATTTCCCCATATTACAGCAGTGATGACAGTTCAAAAACATTTTATTGGCAGTGAATTGCTTTGGGACATCCCGAGGTTATGAAAGGTATTACATAAATTCAAGTTCTTTACTTGAAATAGCAGAGCCAGGAACCTATGTTAATAGAGGCACTGAAAATAGTGGACAAAAGGAATTAAACCAACTGATGCTTTTAATTTTATTTTACTGGGGAAGCAGAGAGAAATGTGACCAATCCACAAGTAGAACCAAATAAATTAATAGCACAGAAGGAGGCCACTCGACCCATCGTCTCTGTGCTGGCTCTTTGCTCGAGCAATCCAAAACGAATGCGACTGCCCTGCTCTCTTCCCTCACAGCCCTTTGCTTAAAATACTTATCAATTTGAAATATTTGATAGCAGACATTTCAATACATAAATCCATAAATACCATACTACTTGTATCTTGCACGCACAAAAATAGTGTTAAATAATTTTAAGTCCCGCATTTCCCTTTGTAGAACATAAAGCTGCTTTACTAAGCTTATTAATATGAATGAATAGTCATTAACGTTTGTGAGGAGTATTTTAAATTAAGTGAAAATGTGTTTGTGGCACTTGCAGGTTTGGTTGTGCCTTTACAGAAGTGATGGCAGTGCAACCAATCTTGATAACTGACCCACTTTACAAACAGACTTCATGTCAGGAATGCTAACACTAGGAATTACAAAAAATCTGTAATTCAAAATAGCCTAAAAATGCATAGCTGCCAATGAAAATACTGGGGTAGAGTTTCAGTCAATGGTATTAAATATCAGGTGCTGTGTATAACGGGCGGCCGATCCGATAACATCCGTTTTGCACCACCGCCGAGACAAATTTCTAGTCCAGCAACTGTAAAACTTACATCCCCACACCTTGCAACTGCTAATCCCCTCTGTTGTGCTCAGTACACCCCCTTCCCTGAACTACTGCCAGAGTGGCCCATTCCACCTACTCTCTGCCATTTGGTGGTCGAACGTTACTTGTGTCGTGTACGTCGACGATGCGTCTCGTTTGTTGTAGAGTGATTAATCCGACAGATGTGTGAAAAGTGCAAAATTCTAGTAGTTGAAGTCAGCATTTTGTAAACTTTAGCCAATGCTGGGCATAGACTGCTGCACATGTAGAGATAAACTTATCTCCATTAAGCTGGTACTCCGCTGATGGAACACGGTGCATCCGAGTCAGCTCCACTCAATCCTCCCATGCGACTTTGAAATGCGGAAACAGGTTTAAGGTACCACATCTCATGGACATGTACATGGACATGGACCATGTACAGCAGGCACCTGGAGCAAGCACTGGAGAAGTACCACCAACGCTGCCTCCGCAAGATCCTGCAAATTCATTGGCAGGATAGGCGCACCAACATCAGTGTTCTCGCTCAGGCCAACATCCCCAGCATCGAAGCTTTGACCACGCTCGATCAGCTCCGATGGACGGGTCACATCGTCCGCATGCCCGATACGAGACTCCCAAAACAAGCGCTCTACTCGGAGCTCTGGCACGGCAAGAGAGCCCCAGGTGGGCAGAGGAAATGCTTCAAGGACACCCTCAAAGCCTCCTTGAAAAAGTGCAACATCCCCCCTGACACCTGGGAATCCCTGGCCCAAGACCACACAAAGTGGAGGAGAAGCATCCGGGAAGGCGCTGAACATCTCGAGTCTCTTCGCCGGGAGCAAGCGGAAGCCAAGTGCAAACAGCGGAAGGAGCGCACGTCAACCCAAACACCCCACCCACCCGCCCCCTCAACCAGCGTCTGCCCCACCTGTGACAGAGACTGTAGGTCCCGCATTGGACTCATCAGTCACCTGAGAACTCATTTTTAATGTGGAAGCAAGTCATCCTCGGTTCCGAGGGACTGCCTAAGAAGAAGAAGACCACATCTCAGTATATCGATGGTATGAATTTCTTTCCAATTTCAAACCTGCTATTTTTTTTGAATACAATGGAAATCATAATTAAAAACAGAACCATTTTCCCTAGTGGCTGAGTGGGACAGTTTTGAGCAAGTTGCCTCAGGTACAGAAAACTTGCCAGAAGGGTTCCTTTTCACCCCTGTTTAAGTGCACATCATGGTAATTCTCTTAGTCAGAGCTGATGGAATGAATGGAATGTTCAAAGACCACCGTGTTCTATCTTCCTGGCAAGGGGAATAGTACGAATGTAAATACTTGACTCTGGGGAGAGAATAGATTAGGAACGATGAATTTTTATTTTTAAATTGCAACAGTAAAAACATCTCACTCAAATGGCACTAACATTATATAATGTTATTTCACAATATTACATAATGCATACGCTATTTGCATTCCAATATGCAACCCTTTCTACAGCGCTATATTTACTGGTAAAGATTATTGTGGCTTTCTTGATCTGCAGATTTGACATAACAGTTTGTGATCGATAGACACTGGCTCCATGTGAATGCATTTGACGTTGCAGCTGTTTAAAAATTCCACTCTGAATTGTTTGTCTCACTTTGTAAGAAACGAATGGTATCTGTGCGTGCTTCCTGCATGAAATTAGATGATCGGACAATAGTACAGGAATTTATTGCTAAACGCCCTCACCTTGCGTGGAAAACTGCATCTCAGTGATAATTGGACTATTCTATACTTGAAATAAACTGTTGTGACAATGTGAGAGATAATAACAGAGAGCTGAATTAAAATAAATAAATGATATGTTGCATATTTTTCCTTGTATGGAACAATGAAATCATTTTGATGGTCTAACCCATCACATTTTGGAACATAAATTAAAGGAGAACTATTTAATCATTGAATTATATATAATTTTTTTTTTAAATAAAGCAGTCATACAACATACAAATAGTGTGGAAGTCAATGTTCCCGGTAATTTTTTTTTGGGTGCGCTGCCCCTTTAATGGGCTGCGGGGCCCATTCAAATTTCCGCTCGCGCGTGGATTTTCCATTTAAAAGCCGCTGTGAGGCTCCTCAGCTTAACGGGAACATTAGTGGAACTGTTCCCTTTTCTGCATATTTTTAGCGATTAATTATTTCTTTACTTTGGTTATATATTGTAGTTTTTTTTCGGAGTTTATTAAATCATTGACCATTCCAGCATTTATATATAATTTCAGCTTTCACAATAGGTTTTTCACTTGCTACAAACACCGTAAAATGTTTTGTGAGCTTTTCATCGGGGGAAAAAAAAGAATATTTCTCAATTCATAACATAGGTGAAGTAAAATAGTTTTAATTCAGTTATTCGTTGAAATTGGTGCAGTAATTCGATTGCAGTCCACAAGGGGTTAATACAGAGCATAATTCGATTGTTTGGTGTTTACTGACAGCAAATTACAATTAGATCAAATAATATTACATTCTAATTACCTTTAGTTGAATGCAGGTTCAGTTTATTCTGGCAGGATTAAGTTTTATCTGAGAGAACAATAGTGGGTGTTTTGAAATAAAACAAGACTGCAATATTTAGGCACAGTGGCCCATATAGGTTTAGTAGCAAGAGAATTTCATTTTATTTAAACTTTCAGTGAGCAATAATTCATGTGAAAGGCTGCAGAAATATCTGTGTACAGGAAGCTATGTGAATTATCATTTGTGCAGGGTGAATAGCAGTAGTATTAACCATCATACACTGAAAATAAGATGCTTCAAGACAACAGTTTTGCCACATTTGCTCTCACAATACTACAGAATACAGTGCCGAGCAACCATTAATGTGAAATACCTGATAAATACATTCTGTCTGTAACCTCTTACTATTGAAAGACTTTGATCCTTTCTAGCTTATAAGAATTGCTATATTTGTGGATAAGCTTTTCTTCTTAGTGTTGTACATCATTCTGAAATAAAAACTTTAGGTACATTAATTTCATTGTAAAACAGGTACAGAACTTTCATAAGCACATTGACTGGTAACCATACTTATCATACTTCTTAAAACACAATTTGACCAGAATTATATCATGAATGCTGTTATCAGGGATGTCAATAATGATTTCATACACCATGCACAATAAGTGAATATTTTACTCATTTAACTAATACGCCATTACAAAACACTTAGTGAATATGTTGCTCCTGCTTTAACTATACATCCAGCACGTGCTCATATCAGCATCATAAATAAACTGAAGTAGCAGGGAATGAATAGACACACCTATTTCTTAAAATGCCCATTCCTTTGGGTAAAATCCAGTTGAACGTCAGGAGAATTAAAACCGAGATTAGCACCGCTACTTTTCAGAATAGGTGCACAGTAGGAGGCAATAGTTCCTACATTTTGGCTTTCTTGTTATTTCTGCCATGGCGCTTTTGAAATTGTGACGTTGTAGGACAGCTGCAGTGCCACCCGGGTAGTTTGATGATCAGCTCTGGGTGAACCCGTGTGGAACTGAGCAAGGCCAGATCTGATTGGTGGCATTGTACGCCCACGTTCACTCGCACCTGGCTGGAAATCTCGCCGCACGGCTAATCTGATGGAGTAAAGCATGCGCCTGGGTTAACAATGGCGCTCCTTTTTAAGCCTCACATCACGGTTTCAGCGCTAGCTTTCACAACCGGAATAGAATTTTCTAAAGCTGCACTTTAAATTAATTATCTCTTATTCTGCATTCATTCTTGAAACATTCCCTTCTTTTCTTTTCATGTTATTCTTTTTATCCTTCGATTTTCCTCTAATTTTGTTAGGTGTTATTTGCCCACTTGGCTTGACACATCTCCGGTCAAGAAGATGGCTGCCCAGCCTTTTCCCACCAGAAGCATCCATGGTGTGGCTCTCGCTTTTGAGCACCCTTCCCTTCCCCCACCTCCATTCAAAGGTGCCCCGGCACTCTGATTGAGAGCTGAGTAGGGCGAGGCTCAAACCTGCAACCCACCCCATCCCAGTAGCAGTGTGCGTTAATGTGCTGATGCTTCGTGCCCTGCCACTGGATTCGCGACAACTGAACAAAATGAGTTTGCTGTATGTATAGTTACAGACACAGGGGCAGATTGCCCTCTTCAGCACATAGACGTAAAGCATTGCATGGGTGGAGCGCATACAGGAAAATCAGGCGGGCGGGGATTGCAACCCCATAACGCTGCCTGCCCGATTTTCTGTCCATTTAAATGAATGGGCAAAAAATCAGCCCAGCTGCATTCTGGGCAGCCCATTCCTCCCAGCCCAATTTTCCTCCGAGTTCCACCCATGCAATACTTTATGCCTAAGTGCCAAAGAGGAAAATCTTCCCCACAAGTATCCAGTATAAAAATTCTTGCAATCATGTCAATTTATATGTCACCCCCCTTTATATGACTGAATAATGAACCATGTGTCAAGGTGTGAGTTCTGCAGCAAATTTTACAGTACAGCGCTTAACACTCGTGGTGCAAACGTTCGCAGAAAAATTGCATTTTTAGTGCTGTCGATGGAATAAACAGAAAATGCTAACTAGTGACAGTGTCTGGAACTGTCTAGCATAATATTGTTGGTTTAACACAGTTGTAAATCATAATGAAATAATGTCCACAAAGACTGTTTTGATTTGGTGATTTTTTCAATACCTATGTAAGCACCTTGCTGGATATTAAAGGGAGGAAGGGAGGATAGAAGCTTTGTCTATTAAGATTAAAATTTACTCTAACGCAGAATGCAATTAAACTGTAAACTGCATTTGTAGATCACTGAAGCTGATAGCATAATATTGTTGTTTCGTTCACAATCAGCACAGTGATAAAGGGCGAACATTATATTTTAACAATAACGTTTCATTCACCGAATGTCCAGGCATGCATCAGCAGTAGAAGAGTATTACAGTAAAAGTTGACAATGGTAAGAGGAGAAGAGAGATGAAACAGATGTCCCAATAACCTTTTTTTTGTCCAATTCATTAATGGAAAAATTATCAATTCTGTCTTATGGGATAACAAAGATATGGATACCTAAATCAATACAGAATTGATTTTTCACAGGCAACCCGCTTCAACATAAGCTGACGACTTTATAGTAGGTGACTGTAGCTCACTGACCCTCAAATCTCCTTTGATGCGGCAGATAGCAGCGTGAACCAGGCAGAAGGGATCAGAAGGAAGGGTGAAGCGCTCAGGCTCAGTCCCCCCCCCACGCCCCCCCCCCCACCTCCCCCTCCCCTGATGAAGGTGTCATGTGACAAAAGTCCATGTATTATTCTACCGAAGAAGAAAGAAGGGCCACTGTGGTGGCGCAGGCTGATAGAGATGTCAGAGCCGCTTGAGTAATCTCATGACGCCTTGGCCCAGCGAGGGGGCAGAGTGGGATTGCAGTTGGCGTGGTGTGACGGGCAAGACCACCCCGATCAAACCTGTGAGGGGCAGCCATTTGGACAAATCAAAGCAGAAGAAAGTAATTTTCAATAAATTAAAGAAATCTCCATGGAAATTAGCATGAAACACTTTATAATCTTCAGCTTTTCATTGCCGATAAGGGTCACTGGTTTAAATTCTTTTTTTTCCTTCTTAATTATTCCCTGGCAGTGTACGGGCGTTCTTTCTCTCCTGCATTGCTTTCTATCTCGTGCTACCTTCTCACATTTTACTCTATGTTGAATGTCAGGAGTATTAAACACAAAAAATCCGCAGCCTTCTGTTTAACAAGCTGCTACTAGTTTACCAAGCACGGCTTCTGTGGCAAAACGCAAGTTAGAGTGAAGGGGGACACCATTTTATTGTTCTCGAAGTTCTTTCGAACTGCTAACTCATATTTCTTTTTAAAATAAAGCCAATTGAATTTCTGTGAAGACAGAGGGACGGTGTGAAGGCTGACAATATTGTACAGATGTACATTTTGAATATAAAAACAATTACAAACCTCTCAGAACGTGCTGCCACTTTAACATACAAACTCAAAGCTCTTTCTATTACTGACTGGCTCCCAGTGGAACGTTTTCACAGGAGAGTTGGTTTGACAGCCCAGCCTCCCTTCTACAACGAAGGGATCTAAAGCACTCACTCTTCTGCAGTGTGATCGCACACAGTAGGCCCACTGGTGCCACATTCTTAATGATACGAAATTACAACTTAGCAATCCTTCCCTTGTGGGCGGACTTTATTTTGTAGAGGCCAAGGAGGGACAGGAGGAGGAAGGTGATTTGAACTCTTTGTTAACTGAACCACTTGGCAGTTTAGAACGCATTAGATTTCTCTAGGAAGTGCGGGGGGGGGGGGGATATTTAATTGCGGTCTTTAAATTAAATTGTTTAAATGAATAGTGAGCATTTTAATCCTTACTGCCTGCCGAAATTCAGAGTGCGTCTCAAACTCTACATTAGCCAAGAGTGAGCAATCTTAAGGAAACTGTACAGGAAAGATCTGTGCCTTCTCATAACTGGAGAGGAGCATTCAATCATTTACAATAGCTGAAGTCAAGCACAACAAGGAAATAAGAAGCTATATTTAAACCAATATGGTTTAACAAGCATGAGGAAAAGGAAAGGAATATTTATTGAAAATAAAGTTTGACTGAAAATCTTGAGGAAAATAGGCAGTGCTATAGAATGTGCATACATATAGTTCTACATTTGAATATCACACACACACACACAAACATTGTTTCTTTTATATTTTGTATTTAATTCTATTGACATTTCTACATTCTTTCTCATGCTTCCTGAAGGTGCAATTGTGTGCACAGTTTCATTCTCCATTATATGTCAGGTGCTGGTTATTAAATTAGCTTGCTAAAATGAAGCTGGCAGTTGAAAACACTGTAGTTACTCACAGGTAAGTGTTACCTAGTTGAACCTAATGAAATATCACAAGTACTTATGCTTAATCACGTTTGAGTATGCATTCCTGAAAAGTTTGTTAAATGTTGCTGTGAATAGGTTACACATTAGCACTAATTAAGTCTGCCACAGACCCTCAGGTGTTTAGTAAACTTGTACAGTTGGACTAACTTTATTTGAATATCCTTCTGCTCTCACTTTACGCTTTAGTGCCTTCAGATCCATCTGTAGAACTGTTACAGAAAGAAAACGGAACAGCAGCAGTTAGAATTGGATGATGGTAGAATAATAGCAATCCAGTACCTCAAGTACATTCCACAGCTACCATGAAGCTAGGGCTGCAGTTATGTCACTGAAACGGTATGCAAGATGCAGAATTTTTAAATGAAATGCCTCTATATTTAGATAATACAAGCACAATTTCTAGTAGGTAGGCATAGCATTAATGAATCAATCTGACTCATAACAGATTTGAAAAAAATCTAATCTGAATTTTAATCACAAATATTTTAAAAATATCAACATGCACAATATATGTGTCAATCAGTACTGTTAATTGGGATTTTCATGTAAAGGGAATATTTGTCCAGACATAAATTCATACCTCTTACATTCTATAAATGGTAAACACATTCCTCAGTACAAAGCTGCTCCTCACAAAAGGCTTTACATTATATTGGAAAACTCTGAAAGCTACTGTTAAAATGCGCTACAATATATGGAAAGACATTATATAAAACATGAGATATGTTTTTGCTTCACTCTGTATCTCTCGGAAAAAAAAGGAAATTTAGAAATGTCACATAAGCCTTTCTATTCTTAATCCCCAGCCAACGACACCTACTATTCCGAATGTGGGGTGAGCCTAAACATATGAGAAAAAGCTTTGACCTCCAGCCAACATCCATCTGTTTTATGGTTTTCAGTAGAGCTGAACAATAGATGCTTAATTCTATTGACAACTTAAGATTTCCGAAGCCCGAAGAGGTAAAATTGATTTTATTTTATTTACCTTATACAAGGTAGGAATGTCTAACAGGAACTCCTTAAAGCTATTTCTCTCTTCTTTTAATTATACCTCGTCTACCTTCAGCACACAATGAAGTGGATCCAAACCACACACTTGATACAGCTTTAATACAGTTTGCATAATCCTACAGCATTATTTTAATTGGCATAAGCATGTCAAAACTCGTATCAGAATTACAGAAGAAAAATTCTCTCGTAAAAATTGTACAATTTTAATAAAACAAGTTATTCTTAATTTTCTATTTAGAGCATGACAATAATATTAAATAATAATAGACCCACTAAGAATGCTCTTTGTTATGCCACTACCTTTGATGGTAGTTTGCTATCCTCATGAAAAAAAACACATATTAAACAATACCACATACTATCTTTTATATCGGACTTCTGAAGGCAATATTTTAAACATAGTCCACTGTATCTATATTTAAAATATGCTTAGAGCCTCTACCTATGATTAGTCCTTTAACAATCATGTCATTAAGATTTTTAAAGTTACTGTACACAGAAATAAGACCTTCAAATATGTTTCAACATAATGCACAGCCATTATTGTGCTTTTGAAGACAACTATTTCAGGATACTGCAGTTTGACACATATCTGTGTTATATAATTTCAGTGCAAAATCCTTCCTGTAAGTTTCTGAAGATAACGTAAAATTGGAAATGGATAAAACCATACATTTAAGTAATCACATGCTCGCAATGAATTCATAAACTCTAATCGCTTTAGGGTTTTTATTTCATTGTCCTTTGCAAATCCGTGAGTTGTGAAAATAAGGCCAGAAGAAACCTTTTTATTCTATGTATATCTCCGGAAAAGTTTATTTCGCAGTAATCCATAATAATACTGCAATGCCTGTCAAATAGCAGTCAGTTCCTTCAGGCCCTACATCACTGCCTGCTTCATTACCCTTTCACCTATTTCACACCACTTCTTATCATGCAAACGTGTTCGACAAAAGCAAAGTAGATTTCTTTTAAAAAAAACAATTCAATGGGCAGTCAGTTCAAAGGCTATAATTCAAACTGGAGTGCTCTGACTGTCCAGGAACAGCACAACTTTCACTCTTATGGTTTATGATGTCACAGCTGCTGGATTGAATTACAACCTTGTTAGTCACTGCCAGTTATCTATCATCCCATATGTAATAACGCTGAACTGATTTCTATGCAATGTTAAACTTTGTTTCCATTGTCATTGAAATGCGTGGTAAAATTGCGATAACGTCAGCTGCCAGTATTGCATTAAAATGACCTAAATTGGTAACCTACCATGCACTTTTTTTACTTCTTTCAAATGTATATTTGGTCGCACAAAGCCAACTGCTGCAGTTTCCTGGGCGCTGGGTAGATGGCACTGCAGCCATAGTGGAGACCAGGCTGTCATCCCTCTGGGTCTTATTCCCATTATATGCTTGTAAATTAACCTGTCAATTTATCAATCAACACCATCTTGATTTTTTTCATCCACGGTAGCAGTCGAAGTGAATTTGCCTCGTAAATAACTGGGAGCCTGTGTTTGTTAGTATTGTGAATGAGTTTATTATCACTTTGATGACTGCTATGAATCACAAATGCTGCCGGGAGGCTGATAAGGAAGCATGAGTTAACAGGGTTTAAGCCATTTTAGATGAAGGGGATAACCATGCATGCAAATAACATAAATTAAAAAAGGGCATGCATGTCCCTGTGTTAGGGAACACTTTCTAGAGCTAACCAGAAGTGGTGAAATGAATATATTTAAGAAAGAGCAGTTCCATTTTAAATACATACATGATTTTTTTTAACGATATTAGCGTAACACTGTTTAGAAAGATCTTAAGAATGTGATGAATCTATAAAGTGGAAAAGCTGAAACACTGCCTGTTTCACACAGTATGTAGAAATTGGCGAAAATCATATATCCAGGTTCAATGGGGCTGCGGACACAACATTAAAAGCTAAAGGAGTTATTCATTATTTCATCTAAAACCGACTACTAAGTGATAATCTGGAACCCCCCATGGCAAAATGAGAAGGAGGGGACCTCAATTGCCCTAATTCATTCTGCCTTTCATTTTTTAAGTCTGTTCATTTTCTCCCAGTTCACATTATTAGCCTACACATGAGTGCATAATAAAAAAAAAGTGGTGCGAGATAGGCTCCCCTCAATAGCTGAAAAGCATTTCATTCCACTTGTTGTTATTTGCAAATGGTGTATTGTGAAAACGGTCGGCCCTTTGCAGTAAGCTTGGTGGTTGGTCTTTTACGTGAAGGGACAACAGCTGGTAATTAGTGTCAGCAAGCTTAGCCTTGCCTAACTATGTAAGCAGATTATTTCTAACTGGAAAAAAATACTACAGCTGAGCTATTCAATGGACTATTTATGGTTATTAGTCCTGTTTTTAGCGCTGGAACATAATTAACTGATTCATTTTCTTTCAGGGGTTTCTTAAGATTTTTTTTCGGAGATGAGAAACGTGGGAGTTCTCACTCCTGTCGACTTTTTTGGTGGTCTGTAGTTGTGCACTGCACATGCTGGGCCCCATATTTTCATCTGTGCAAGGATGATTACCTTTTCTGATTAGATTTTTTTCCCCCTAGGAACATCTGGGGAGCCCCAGAGCTTCCAATGGGTCAGGATTCTGGGTATATTGGCTGCAGCAGCTGACTGAAGATAAAAAAAAAAAATTGAAGGGTGGTGACTGTTAAAGATAATTTATGATTAACCTGTCAAGGAATTCAGAGCTTTGCTGTTTGCCTCGGGAAAATAAACTAATGAGCAGCGGAGATATTTAAGATGTAATTAACAGCTGAATGTCCTGTTTCTCTGTATACTTACTTAAACGAAGCTGAATTGAAAAGTGGCTTCAGCTAGGTAAATTAGACACTTAAAACACTGCAAATGTCAATACTTCCTTGACATCAATACACACGATGTGAGCAAAACAAAGAAATTATTTATAAAATAAAGAAATGGCTCATCATTAAGGAAAGATAGCTCTGCTGACTGATGGTTATTTATTGTCTTTTTGAGTATTAGGCCTATAATTTGGCGTAGTCGGTAGCTCGTAAAATGTAAAACCTACAATAACCGAAATCAAAATTGACTTGTTTTATCCTGTCTTAATGAAATGCCCCCTGTTTACACTTAAGAAATCCTAACTATGCAATAGCTGTGTTATTACTAGGATCGCGGTGCAACATACAAACCTGTGAAATAACATGTTACACAATATGATGACTGTATTTATCTCATAGATGTCTTAACGTGTGTTTTTTTAAATAGTTTTACAAACAGGCAGTCTACAGTAACTTGAAAGAACACAAATGAGATGAAATCGCACTTTGTGATGTTAGTATACAAATGCGTTAAAGTATTTGAATGAATTTCCTTTCGCCACTATTTTAACGGACAAAGGAATTTCAAACAGACATGTAGCACTATATTAACAAGTTCCTGGTTCATACTTTAGTTATAATTGTGGCCAAGTGAATTTCTTGTGAATACATTAACATCCCTATATACTAACATGACAAAGCACAATTTTACCTCAAAGTAGTTTTCTAAGGCCACAGAAAAGTTAATGCTGCATGTAAATTAACTTCGCAATTCCGCATAAACGCGATTTACAATGAAATAATGCATCTTTCAAGCTATGGCATAGAATTTTTCGTTGTTTTTTAAAATTTTATATTTAACAGCATTTGTTCATTAAAAAAAAATCATGTTTACTCATGTGTATACTCATTATTGGTTTAGCACGCTAGAGGAGGCATATTTTTCTTCAGGTTCAAGATCAGAGAATTTGAAGGACATGCACAGAACTTCTAAAGATTAAGTTGGAAACAAATATAACAAAGAGAGAACAACTTACACACCACATAAAAATATTTCCTTAGTACCCTCTGTTCATATAATTACGCATGACAAGAATACCAACAGAGGTCAAAGGTGATGCAATGTATAGATGTGATTTTTGATAGTTTTGATTCCAGCCTCTGTATGCCAACAAAAAGTGATACGGCAGTCTTAATACTATACACACCATTGGAAGAAACCATTTCATTTCATGCATTTAGGCATTTGTCTTGGAGTCGGCCATATAATACACTTGTTCAACGTGCTTGGAAGCAATAGGCAATTAAGGGGTTTGAAGGGGTGCTTTTCTGCCTGTGTGAAAGGTTTCAGGTGTGAAGGGCTTATTTTCAAGAGCACTGCAAATTTATAAAGCTTTCAGGGCCCCCTTGTTAAAGGGGGAGGGGGAGGTAAGGGCGCTCAAGTGCAATTTTCTATTCAGCGTCTGAACACTGTGCACTGTTTCGTGTGTGGCTGGTAACAAGGGCTACGGTAATGGCACAGACAGCATCCTTTGGCACAAAGACTGAGAGGAGAAAGAGATTACTTAAAAAAAGTATAGGCAAATCTGAAGCAAGCATGACAAGTTGAAGAACTACTCAACAATTACAACAGCCAGCCACTGGACTGTGCACACAGATACCCACTTACTCTGAGTACAGACCTTGCTGCTGGATAGTTTAGAATGTACCAAATCATCAATACTTTAGCTCTCGTTTCCCTTTGAGAAAGTTTGTATATAATCGCTCCTATTAAACTAGGCGTTCTTGGTGCAACTTTTAACTTTAAAATCAAATGAAATATTCAGTTTCACTCTATGTAGGAAGTTAACTTAACCAGACCTGTTTAAACAATCCAAAATAGCTTACAGTAAACACATCACATAGTATGTTATCTGCACATAGTATGTATCTGTACTTTGTAATGTCGCAATGATGTACGCAATTCAACCATTTTCAGGACTATATTTTCTGGATATGTTAATCCTATGAACTGAGTTCCCACATAAACAATAAACGCCAAATGGACTGCTCAGCTCCAGGTGCAATCCTCCTCATTTTCCAGTCAAGTTGTCCTCTACATTTTATGGGTAACACAGGTAATCCAATGGGGAAATCACAGAAATGCTTCATCAAGGAATTTCCTCTTCACGTGGCCTTTGTCTAACATTCCCGACATGGCCTGTGTTCAGTTCTTTTCAACCAGTAAAGCAATGTGTGATAATAACATAGAATTACATGGAAAGTACAGCACAGAAACAGTCCATTTGGCCCAACTCGCCCCTTCCGGTGTTGGCTAGGACGGATTGGGGAATGTTACTTAAAGGGTTGACGGTGGATAGGCAATGGCAAACATTTAAAGATCGCATGGATGAACTACAGAATTTGTTCATCCCTGTTTGGCATAAAAATAAAACAAAAAAGGTGACTCAACCGTGGCTGACAAGGGAAATTAGGGATAGCATAAGATCCAAGGAGAGGACATATAAATTGGCCAGAAAAAGCAGAAAACCTAGGATTGGGAGCAGTTTAGGATTCAGTAAAGGAGGACAAAGGGATTAATTAAGAGGGGGAAAATAGAATATGAGTGCAAGCTTGCAGGGAACATAAAAACTGACTGTAAAAGCTTCTATAGATATGTGAAGAGAAAAAGATTGGTGAAGTCAAGCGTAGGTCCCTTGCAGTCAGAATCAGGGGAATTTATAATGGGGAACAAAGAAATGGCAGACCAATTAAATACATACTTTGGTTCTGTCTTCAAAAAGGAGGACACAAATAAACTCCCAGAGATGTCGGGGAACATAGGGTCTAATGAGAGGGAGGAACTGAATGAAATCAGTATTTGTAGGGAAATGGTGTTAGGGAAATTGAAGGGATTGAAGGCCGATAAATTCCCAGGGCCTGATAATCTACATCCTAGGGTACTTAAGGAAGTGACCCTAGAAATAGTAGATGCATTGCTGGTCATCTTCCAAAATTCTACAGACTCTGGAACAGTTCCCATGGATTGGAGGGTAGCTAATGTAACCCCACTATTTAAAAAAGGTGGCAGAGAGAAAACGGGGAATTATAGACCTGACATCGGTAGTGGGGAAAATGCTGGAGTCCATTATAAAAGATGTAATAGCAGAGCACTTGGAAAACAATGACAGGATCAGACAAAGTCAACATGGATTTACAAAAGGTAAATCATGCTTGACTAATCTACTGGAATTTTTTGAGGATGTAACTGGTAGAATAGAGAACCAGTGGATGTGGTGTATTTGGACTTTCAGAAGGCTTTCGGTAAGGTCCCGCATAAGAGATTAACGTGCAAAGTAAAAGCACATGGGATTGGGGGTAAGGTACTGACTTGGGTAGAAAACTGGTTGGCAGACAGGAAGCAAAGAGTTGGAATAAATGGGTCTTTTTCCAAGTGGCAGGCAGTGACTAGTGGGGTACCGCAGCGATCGGTGCTAGGATCCCAGCTATTCACAATATATATTAATGATCTAGATGAGGGAACTAGATGTAATATCTCCAAGTTTGCAGATGAGACAAAGCTGGGTGGGCGTGTGTGCTGTGAGGAGGATGCAGAGAAACTCCAGTATGATTTGGACAGGTTGGGTGATTGGGCAGATGCATGGCAGATGCAGTATAATGTGGATAAATACGAGGTTATCCACTTTGGTGGGTAAAACAGGAAGGCAGATTATTATCTGAATGGCAATAGATTGGGAAAAGGGGAAGTGCAATGACACCTGGGTGTCCTTGTGCACCAGTCGCTGAATGTAAGCATGCAGGTGCAGCAGGCGGTTAAGAAGGCAAATGGTATGTTGGCCTTCATAGCGAGAGGATTCGAGTACAGGAGCAAGGATGTCTTGCTGCAGTTGTACAGGGCCTTGGTGAGACCACACTGTCATAAATCGCAAGTAACAACTCAGGAAGTACTACTGGGTGGCCAGCTGGGGCGCCGTCCAGGGAGTATAAATACTCAGGCATGGGCCCACCTTGGGGAGAGACAATCTGGAAACAGGAAGCTAGTGACTGCTAACTAGACCTCCATGTTTTGTTACAAGTTGATTAAAGCCTTGCTTTATGTTCAAGTGCGTAGTGAGTCTTTATTACGTCAATTTAATCAACTTGATATCGTCTCCACGCTTTGGGTGATTCGGAACAACCAGCTGCAACTCGAACCACAGAAGGGAACTTGGGCAAGAAACTGATCCATCATGGAAAAACTCCTTAGACCCGCTCGTCTCGACCTGGACCCGAATGCACCTGCGGCAGCAAAGGTATGGAAGCATTGGTTTCGTACCTTTAGCAACTTTCTTGAAGAATGTGGGGCGGATGTCCCTAATAAGTTACGAATGCTTATCAACTACGTGTCTCCTCATGTGTATGATTATATTGAGGACTGTATAGACTATGACACTGCTATCGAAATCTTACAGCAGCTATATGTCAAGTCCCCAAATGAAATCTTTGCTCGACACCTACTGGCCACAACTCGGCAGCAGCCTGGGGAATCACTCGATGAATTTCTCCAGAAACTTCGCAGGCTCAGCAAGGATTGTAACCTTAAAGCAGTTTCAGCTGAACAGTATCAAGAGGAACTAATCCGCGATTCCTTTATCAATGGAATCGCGTCCCCTTTTATACGTCAGCGCCTGCTGGAAAATAAAACCCTCAATTTACGGGCTGCTTATGACCAGGCGTGTTCCTTGGACTTGGCCAAGAAAAATGCAGACACTTATCTCCCACCACGTGCACGGGCGGCGGCTATCTCCTTTAATGAGTCTTTCGGTAGGTCTCGGGCGGATGCCCCCACTGATGTTGACTCTACTCTAACAGACGACGACCCTACCCTAGAGGCCTTCGCTGATGACGACCCCGCCCTAGCAGCATCCTGGCAATCAGGAAGAAAGTGTTTCTTTTGTGGAGGGGCGTGCCATCACAGAAAATTTTGCCCGGCTCGTAATGTGACCTGCAATCATTGCAGCAAGAAAGGACACTTTTCCAAGGTATGCCAGTCACGGGCCTTTGCTAACAAGAAAGGCCGCTCCTCTAAAGTATACCGGTCAAGAGCTCCTGTTAGCTTCACAGCTGCTATCTATGGAGCTGCTCCTCCCCCAAGAACTACTGTTAAGGCTACAGTTGCCGAAGGGAAAATTGCCCCTCCTCCCATCACGGCTGTTTTTCCCCAAAGTTTGTCCCATGCAGCCACGAAGGTTTCAGTAAATGGGCACACTCTAAGCGCGCTAATTGACTCCTGCAGCTCTGACAGCTTCATTAGTAAGCGGGCTGTCAACAGGTTAAAACTGCACATTTATCCCTCGGACAGGGAGATTGCAATGGCTCTGACGACTCTGACCACCAATTCTTCTGGCTTCTGTCTGGTCAACCTCATCCTCAACGGCCGCACGTATCTCTCCACCCGGCTCGGAGTACTCGCAAACTTATGCAGCGATGTGCTTCTGGGACAGGACTTCCAGAAGCAGCACAAGAAGATCACTTTTGAGTTTGGAGGGTCAAGGCCGGAGCTTACCATTTCTAAGGTGCCGTTTTGTGCACTCTCGGCGGCCTTACTCGGTGAACCCTCCCTGTTTGCCAATCTTCCCCCCCGCTGTAAACCCATAGCCACCAAATCGCGGCGCTTTAGCCAAGATGATCGAGCGTTTATTGAGGCGGAAATCTCTCGCCTTTTAGTCGATGGTATTATCGAGCCATGTTCATCTCCCTGGCGGGCTCAGGTCGTCATCGTGAGGAATCCCTTAAAACAACATAAAAAACGTCTGTGTATCGATTATTCGCACACTATTAATCTATATACCGATCTGGATGCCTACCCGCTGCCACGCATAGATGACATGGTCAACAACCTTGCCAAATACAAGGTATTCTCGACCTTCGATTTAAAAAGCGCGTACCATCAGGTGCCACTGCAAGACTCCGACAAGAAGTATACGGCCTTTGAGGCCAATGGTCGGCTTTTCCAGTTTCGCCGCCTTCCATTCGGGGTCACCAATGGCCGTCTTCCAACGGGCCATGGATGGCCTAGTCCGGCAAGAGAACTTGACGGATACCTTTCCGTATTTAGACAATATCACTATTGCCGGCCATGATCAAAAGGAGCATGACGCCAATCTTCAGAGATTTTTTGACGTACTCCGCCGTCGCCACTTGACGTTAAACGAATCCAAATCGGTGAAGTCGGTGCCATCGGTGAACATTCTTGGCTACTGGGTGGGCAACGGTGTTATTAAACCGGACCCAGAGCGACTTCGTCCACTTCAGGAGCTCCCTCCCCCGACGAACCTCGGCTCTCTTCGTCGGGCAGTTGGCATGTTTGCTTATTACGCAAAATGGATACCACACTTCTCCGATAAAATACAGCCCCTGCTCCATGCGAAGTCTTTTCCATTGGAAGCTACGGCTATTTCTGCCTTCAACCTCCTCAAACGACAGCTGGAGAAAGCCACGCTTCGCTCCATTGACGAAAATCTTCCTTTTGTGGTCGAATGCGATGCATCGGAGGTGGCGATCTCCGCTACCTTGAATCAAGGTGGCCGACCCGTGGCATTCCTATCCAGAACCTTGCAGGGTAGCGAGCTCCATTACCCCCCCGTCGAGAAGGAGGCTACGGCCATCATCGAGGCTGTACGCCAATGGGGTCATTTTCTTGCTCGGCGTCATTTTACGCTTATAACTGACCAGCGCTCTGTGGCCTTCATGTTGGATAACCGGAGGCGCACGAAAATCAAAAATAATAAAATTCAACTCTGGAGGATGGAGCTGGCTGCCTTTGGATATACTATCTGTTACCGACCCGGCAAACAGAACGTGGCCCCAGATACCTTCACACGGTCATTTTGCTCCTCAATGTCAACGTCGACTCTGGCGGATTTGCATATGGACTTATGCCATCCTGGTGTGACCCGCATGTTGCACTTTGTGCGCTCCAAAAATCTACCATTTTCAACCGAGGACGTAAAGAAAACATGCTCCTCCTGTAGGATTTGTGCAGAATTGAAACCACAATTCTTTCGCCCATCAGATGGCTTACTCATACATGCAATGCAGCCTATGCAGAGGCTCAGCATAGACTTTAAAGGGCCATTGCCTTCGTCGACAAGGAACACCTACCTACTTACGATGGTGGACGAGTATTCACGCTTTCCCTTCGCCTTCCCCTGCCCTAATATGCTTACCTCTACGGTAATTAAATGCCTCGATCAGGTCTTTTCCCTTTGCGGGACGGCCAATTTTATCCACACTGATCGGGGTCCCTCCTTTATGTCGAGTGAACTTAAAAGTTATCTCTCCCAACGGGGAATCGCCTCAAGTAGGACGACACCATATCACCCAATCGGTAACGGACAGGTTGAACGATACAATGCCATCATCTGGAACGCTGTCCGTCTGGCACTAAGGTCACGCAACCTGCCGGACCAGCAGTGGGAAACGGTGCTCCCCGACGCGTTACACTCTATCAGGTCTCTTCTCTCCACATCTACTACTGTCACGCCTCATGAGCGATTCTTCAAATTCCGGCGTCGCTCTACACATGGGACGTCTCTACCGTCATGGTTGGTGGCTCCAGGCCCGGTACTACTCCGGAGGTTCGTCCGGTCTGCCAAAAACGACCCTCTCGTTGACGAGGTGGAGTTAACGGAGGTAAACCCCACGTATGCGCACGTACAGTACCCTGATGGCCGGGAGACCACCGTCTCGCTCCGAGATCTGGCTCCCTGCCCAACTGGTCACACGGGCCCGAATGATGAAAGATCCCCCGACAATGATATCAACACTCCGCACCCCTATGAAAATGACGCCCCGCCTGGGACATCGGGGGATCTGCCGGCAACGCTACCGGATCAACTCAGGGAGCTGGACGCTCCCCGTAGGATGGCCACCCGAAACCAGGACGCCGGACAATCTCCAGCCACGACCCGGGATGAGGTCAGCTCAGCACCTGTGGGGACCCGCACCCGGAGTCATGATATTCCCAGTCCTCCACAGGATGATCAAGATGACGCGGACTCTACTGACTTACCGGTACGGGCCAAGCGACCCAGGGACCAGGACACGGTCCGGGGAGACGTGCCTTCCAGTCACAAGCAGAGAGCTAAACGTCTGCGGCTATTTCTGGTCCGCCTAGTCCGTTAAAGGAAGACTGGACTTCCAAACCTTTTAGGGAGGAAGAATGTCATAAATCGCAAGTAACAACTCAGGAAGTACTACTGGGTGGCCAGCTGGGGCGCCGTCCAGGGAGTATAAATACTCAGGCATGGGCCCACCTTGGGGAGAGACAATCTGGAAACAGGAAGCTAGTGACTGCTAACTAGACCTCCATGTTTTGTTACAAGTTGATTAAAGCCTTGCTTTATGTTCAAGTGCGTAGTGAGTCTTTATTACGTCACACACCTTGAGTATTGTGTGCAGTTTTGGTCGCCTTATCTGAGGAAGGATGTTCTTGCCGTGGAGGGAGTGCAGCGAAGATTCACCAGACTGATACCTGGGATGGCAGGAATGACGTATGAAGAGAGATTGGGTCGATTAGGCTTATATTCGCTAGAGTTTAGAAGAATGAGAGGGGATCTCATTGAAACTTATAAAATTCTAACAGGACTAGACAGACTAGATGCAGGAAGGCTGTTCCCGATGGCGGGGGAGTCCAGAACCAGGGGTCACAGTCTAAGGATAAGGGGTAAGCCATTTAGGACTGAGATGAGGAGGAATTTCTTCACCCAGAGAGTGGTGAACCTGTGGAATTCTCTATCACACAAGGCAGTTGAGGCCAATTCATTAAATATATTCAAGAAGGAGTTAGATATATTTCTTAAGGCTAAGGGGATCAAGGGATATGGGGAGAAAGCAGGGACAGGGTACTGAATTTGGATGATCATCCATGATCGCATTGAATGGCGGAGCAGGCTCGAGGGGCCGAATGGCCTACTCCTGCTCCTATCTTCTATGTTTCTATGTTGCTATGTTATGCTCCACCCAAGCTTAAAGAGCCTAAGCAAGGTAGGTGAAAATCTAAAACAGATTTTACTCTTTGTTGTTAGGTTTTTAAATTTATAAAAGATTAACAAGTTTTAAACAATTCATAACTAATAATATATATTGACTATAAAATAGTAGCTGATTTCTCATGGTGCTGCTCATGGTGATTGAGGGAATATGCTGTTTTATAACAATAGGGATGTTATCAACATGTTTTTTTTAATTCATTCACTGGATGTGGGCGTCACTGGCAAGGCTAGCATTTATTGCCCATTCCCAGTTGCCCTTGAGAAGGTGGGGGTGAGCCGTCTTCTTGAACCGCTGCCGTCCGTGTGGAGAAGGTACTCCCACAGTGCCGTTAGGGACGGAGTTCCAGGATTTTCGACCCAACAACTATGAAGGAATGGTGATATATTTCCAAGTCAGATGGTGTGTGACTTGGAGGGAATCTTGAAGGTGGTGGTGTTCCCATGCGCCTGCTGCCCTTGTCCTTCTAGGTGGTAGAGGTCATGGGTTTGGGAGGTGCTGTTGAAGAAGCCTTGATGAGTTACTGCAGTGCATCTTGTAGTCGGCACACACTGCAGCCACTGCGCGCTGGTGGTGGAGGGAGTGAATGTTTAAGGTGGTGGATGGGGTGCCAATCAAGCGGGCTGCTTTGTCCTGGATGGTGTCGAGATCCTTGAATGTTGTTGGAGCTGCACTCATCCAGGCAAGTGGAGAATATTCCATCACATTGCTGACTTGTGCCTTGTAGATGGTGAAAAGGCTTTGGGAAGTCAGGAGGTGAGTCACGCGCTGCAGAATACCTAGTCTCTGACCTGCTCTTGTAGCCACAGTATTTATGTGGCTGGTCCAGTTAAGTTTCTGGTCAATGATGACTCCCAGGATGTTGATGGTGGGGATTCGATGATGGTAATGCCATTGAATTGAGGGGAGGTGGTTAGACTCTCTCTTGTTGGAGATAGTCATTGCCTGGCACTTGTATAGCGCGAATGTTACTTGCTGTAATGATGAAAAGCTGTTACATGAAGTAAGCGTGACACTGTCAAGGAAGTGTGTGTATATATATGTATGAAGAATTGTATCTAGTGCAATTTTTGGCCATCATATTCTTCTAGTAGAAAATTTTGCGCCACACTTGCATAGGAGTGACTCAGATTATATATTCATAAAACAGAAGCTATTCACAATAGAACAAGTATGGAACTTTCGAATTAGCAAATAGCAACCAAGGCTGAAAACCACAAATACAAAAATTAATCAAAAATTGACAGTCAACAGCAGCTGCCAATAAAAGACCAGAGTAGGCAAACCAGTTCAATCCCCCAAAATATTTTTAGAAACATTTTTGGTTTGCCATGTTGCATTCGCCACTAAGCTGAGCACTAACTATTGGAAATAAGTTTTGTACCATAATAAATGTAAAACTTACAAGAAAATTATTAAACGTATCTATACAATATTTCATGGAAGTTTAGGAGTCAGGAGTCAAGTTAAATAAAGAGAGTCTGCATGTTGCCAGCCACAGTTTCAGGTATTCATTTGTGCTTACAATCTTGCAGAATTTTCTCTTATGATTAGCACCGAGACAGCTATTCACAGAGCATGACGGTACTTGCTGTTTGCAAGCCCCGTTTCCTTACTAAAGATAGAAAAACCATGATGGAAGTCATCATTATTCGCAGCCCTTATAACCTGCCCTTTTACCTCCTCTCTTCCCACTGTCCAGGGCCCCAAACACTCCTTCCAGGTGAAACAGCGATTTACTTGTACTTCTTTCAATTTAGTATACTGTATTCGCTGCTCACGATGCGGTCTCCTCTACACTGGGGAGACCAAACGCAGATTGGGTGAACACCTCCGTTCAGTCCGCAAGTGTGACCCCGAGCTTCCGGTCGCCTATCACTTTAATCCTCCGCTCTACTCCCACTCTGACCTCTCCGTCCTCAGCCTCTTACACTGTTCCAATGAAGCTCAACATAAGCTCAAGGAACAGCACCTCATCTTTTGATTGGGCTCTTTACAGTCTTCTGGACTCAACACTGAGTTCAACAATGTCAGACCATAACCTTTGCTCCCATTTTTTTCAGAGGGCAGTTGTTGATGATTCTGCTATACCCATTTACACCATTTCTAGACCCATCTTTTGTTTCTTTACTTGTCCCATTACCATCTCCTTTTGCCTTGCACCATCATACCTTTTGTCATTTAATCTCTCCTGCCTTCCACCCTTTCACAGACCTTCCATTTTGTTCTTTCCTCACCTCCCCCTTTCCCTGCCTCTGTACTTGCTTAAAACCTACTATATCATTAACTTTTTCCAGTTCTGACAAAAAGTCATCGACCTGAAACCTTAACTCTGTTTCTCTCTCCACAGATGCTGCCTGACCTGCTGAGTATTTCCAGCATTTTCTGTTTTTATATCATTATAAGTAGTTAAGGTCATTTGAATTTGCTCATATTTTTGAATAAAACATCAAAAACAAGGTAAAGCATGGACTCTTAAAGTTTTGCTGAGGTAAAATCAAAAGTAAACATGCTGTATTATGTGCACTAGCTGACCTCCGGCAACTTTAGTGGCAAATACAGTAAGCGAGCCAAGCACAGATACAGCCAAGAATAATGCTGACGAGTGAGCTAAGATTCTGGTGGGAACAACTCAAAGCAGGTCTTTATATTTTGTAATATGTTTTAAATAGTTACATCAGCTGTCTTTCTTGCATTTATCTTTATTCTGAGAACTCAAATCAATCAAGATTCATAGAAGCAGATAGCAAGTGCTGGAAATGCCATTATTCAGGTTTGGAGAGAGATTCTGAATAAAATATAACATTTTGGTAACAATATGTGCTATTGTCGCAGTAAAGGAAGAAAAATGCAAATTAGTTTTATTATTTTCTTCTGTTTTGCTAATTTTTGATCAAAAAGCACATGTTAAACAGATGTAAAGTAATTGTAAAAAACTACTCCCTCACATTGTATGAAGAGCTGTATTTATGTAACTGTGATATTTATTTATTTATCTATCTACAGTGGGTAAAGAAAACATAATTTATTTTCCAGGAATGAATTAAAAAAACTTGTCTCTCAAGAAGTTTCTTTCAAACTTCTTTCAAAATGTTTTTCAGTGGAGATGGACATCACATGAAATGTGATTCACCGTGAGCAATAGTTTGGGAGATCTGCCAATATATTATATTATTTCAAGCTTGTTCCAATGTTTAGATCTGCCCTCTGAGTCAGAAAGTCATGAGTTCAAGCTCCGCTCCAGGGACTTGAGCATATAATCTACTGTAGTGCTGAGGGAGTGCTGCATTGTTGGAGATATCATATTTCGGATGAGACGTTAAACTCGTTAAACTATCTGCCTATTCAGGTGGAAGCAATAGCACTATTTGAAATGTGGTTTCTTAGTGTCAGCTTTGGCTCAGTGCCACAGGATCTTTTACATCCACCTGAGAGTGCAGATGGGTCCTCAGTTTAACATCTCATCCAAAAGGCATCACCCTTTCAGTACTGCATGGAGTGTCAGCATCGATTATGTGCTCAGGTCTCTGGAATGGGGCTTGAACCGATGACCTTATGACTCAAAGGCAAGAATGCTACAACTGAGCCAACGCTGACGCTACGAAGCTACTTTTTTCTACAAATCAACAGTGACTACACGTCAGAAAGTAATTCATTGGCTGTGAAGCACTCTGTGATGCCCTGAGGACATGAAATGTGCTACATTAATGTAAATCCCTTTCCTTTCTATTTATATATGTATTTTAACATTCAGATTAACGTAATGCAGATGACCAATTTTACTCGATCAATGTATAGGCGAGGAGGGTTAGAAATTTGGTAATGTGGAAGATAATTTGATACCAGCAATGAGAAATATTGCACTTAGCTTGGATGGTTCTAACTTTTTTTTTTGTTCAATATCTTCCTTATGCATTCTTCTCAAAGTAGAAGCTTGTAAGGAGGAACAAGACAAAGGGCCTTTCTAAACAACATGTTAACTATTTTCTATCTCAAACAGTTTCACAATTCCTGCAAATGGATCTTGTCCCCTATGATCCAAGATCTACCTTATTTGATATCTGCCCTTTGCAGAGTTAAGTGGCCTGATGATTAACAATTACGTTATTTGCAGTAATAATTTTGCTAGATTGCATATAATGGTATATTCAGCAATCCTGCAGTCCTATCGGGGAATCACGCTCAAAGGGAGTATGGGTGAGAAAATCGGTGCTATAGTACTGTAGCCTTATCTCTGATCCATGTTCACTTTGAGTGTGGTCCCTGATTGGATCGTGACGTCTTTGAATTTACCTCATACTACACTCTAGACTTTTTTTGGATTGTAGGATTTTAAATTCAAATCAGAGTTTTCTGTTAAAACTATTAATAAATATTAATTTCCTGCTAAATAGAAATACTGAAAGTGCAATATAAAACATAAATAAACTGTGAGACACCTGTAATGGATAAATTATTCTTTAAAAGAACTAAATGAAAGTCCCTTCTTGGAAAACGTTCCCTCTATGAATGACAATTTCCCATTCTTCTTTGTCCTCTTGGATTACTTTTCAACCAACATAATGCTTTGAATTGCGGACACCCGATTTTCATCACTCCACCATTGGTGGCCGTGCCTTCAGCTGCCTCGGTCCTAAGCTCTGGAATTCCCTTCCTAAACCTCTCCGCTTCTCTACCTCTCTCTCCTCCTTTAAAACGCTCCCTAAAAGCTACTTCTTTGACCAAGCTTTTAGTGACCTGTTCTAATATCTGCTTCTGTGGCTCAGTGTCAAATTTTGTTTGATAACGCTCCTGTGAAGCACCTTGGGACATTTTACTACATCAAAGGAGTTATATAAATGCAAGTTGTTTTTGTAACAGCGGTGAATTTGCATGGGGTAACTTTGGCGGAAGACCCAGGAAAACAGCGTCAATGGCTTAAGCAACATTATACCGTGGTTTCTGTAGTTCTTCCGCCAAAGTTACAGTGGACGATGGGGAGAACCCTCCCATAGCAATTCACTTCCAATGTATGTAACACATCCCACACATAATGAATGGCTTGAAGAATTCCATCAGACCCGATATAAGAAGTCAGAAGATACTGCTGAACTGAAGAAAACTTCTTTCTTTAACTTATTCATTCTTTTCACATCAAGTTTTCAGCTGAGCTTAATATTATATTAAAATATTACAAATAATATTAATATTATGTGAGCGTGCTGCTCTACAGGATTCCCATGACCTAATTGGCAGGAAACTATATTTATGTCTGCTAAAATCTAAACCCATTAGCAAGTTTGGAGACAAATGAGTTTTTAAGGTAAGGTGTAACCAGAGATGGACAATGGGCAAACAATTAACATTCAAGATTACAGGAAACACCTGTTACTTACATTGATGGGGCCATTAGCAATTCAGTGAGCCAAACTGATCTAGTTCCAAAAGAAAGTGTCTGCTTCTTTAACTAAATATGAAACTCAAAATTTGTGACATCACTCCTCCCCAGAAGAAGTCTCTGGAGGGCCCCACTCATTTGGCGCCCATGTGAATTAACCCTGCATATCTGTGCTGTCATGATAACTCACCCGAATTACCTTTTGATGTTCTTGGCCAGCTAACGATGACCACTTGGAAAGAAAGTCAACACTGTAGTAACCGTACATTTATGTCGCATCTCCAATTTAGCCATAACGGAGGCTAGAGTATATGGTAAAAAAATCTTCCTTATAAATTCGGTTGAATTCTCTCTAATGGCTGACACATTTGTTTTCGATTGCTGGTTGTGGCATTTCTGGCAGCGTAGCATCTGTATTAGTTAATGACAGGGCAGTCCTCTCCTCAGTCATTTACCTGACTCAGCACAGCTCCAATATTCCTACTCGAGGTGTCCAGGTGTGAAACTCCGAGTACAATCACAACTGGCAGAAACAGAACCTGTACATCCAGCCACTTTCAGCCATTTAAAAGTATCCTTACAAAAGTTTTGATTTCACCATATAGGGTTGAGACCTCTTTTCCGGTTAATGTTGTGACTATAGTTTGGTATGAAGTCCGCTACAGCTTCTCAGGCACCATGCAATGAAAATTTTTGGGCTTTTATTGTTAACTCTGTCTTTTATAATTGGGACGATGCATCTGTGACGTGGTAGCTGTCCATATCTGATTAAAAGTGCCTGTGTGTTCTGTATGTCTTTGCATAATCCCTGACCCTCGTCTGGTCAGAATCCACCAGCTGCTGGAATGGGGCTCATGCAATTTTCATCCTGAAGGAAATGACTCTTAAACTAATATAACCCTGTCGATGTAGTGAGTGCAGAAGGCACTTGGACGCTGCCGATCAATAGGGCCTTCAAATATCCTTTGATCAGGTCAAGAGTTGTAAGGTGCTTAGTGCCTCTTAGCTTTACAATGATATGCTCTATACAAGACAAAGGGTATGCACCAGCTTCCACTACGGCATTAATGTCTGTAATCTACACACAAGTGAGTAGACTTATCATCTTAGCAATGAACACCACACCAGGTTCTCAGAGAATCACTCCAGATCTAGAATCTCTTGTACTTCTTTATTTATGTATATGGTATGAGGGACTTGAAAGGGGCATTCACTCACTAGGCAAATGGTATCAGCCGTGGCTCAGTTGGTAGTACCCTCACCTCTGAGTCAGAAGGTTGTGGGTTCAAGTCCCACTCCAGAGACTTGAGCACAAAAATCTAGGCTGACACTCCAGTGCAGTACTGAGAGAGTACTGCACTGTCGGAGGTGCAGTCTTTTGGATGAGACGTTAAACCGAGGCCCTGTCTGCTCTCTCAGGTGGACGTAAAAGATCCCGTGGCACTATTTCGAAGAAGAGCAGGGGAGTTATCCCCGGTGTCCTGGCCAATATCTATCTCTCAATCAACATCACAAAAACAGACCATCTGGTCATTATCGCATTGCTGTTTGTGGGACCTTGCTGAGCACAAATTGGCTGTTATATTGCAACAGTGACTCCACTTCAAAATTACTTCATTGGCTGTAAAGTGCTTTGGGATGTCCGGTGGTTGTGAAAGGCGCTATATAAATGCAAGTCTTTCTTTTCAATCTCAATTAGTTGACCTAAAAACAGAGACTAAGAAGTGTGTAAAGACCCTGCAGTCTTCTACCTCTGTTTAGTTGATAGCTGTTGAGTTTCCCCCATTGAAGAACTTGCTTTACTCTAGCTGAATAATCAATTATGTCATTCTCCTTCTGAGTTGACAGTAGGCCACCTTCTTGTGGTTGACATTAGGTTTGAACACGTTAACATGGTAAACCCAACACTTACACTGCTGGGATGGTATCTTGACCATGTAATTCACATCATTCCCTGTATCTGACATGGTATAAGGATATACCTAATGAGCCGATAATTTGTGTTCCCTCATTGAAAGAAAGACTTACATTTATATAGCGCCTTTCACGACCACCGGACATCCCAAAGCACTTTACAGCCAATGAAGTACTTTTGAAGTGTAGTCACTGTTGTAATGTGGGAAACGCAGCAGCCAAATTGCGCACAGCAAGCTCCCACAAACAGCAATGTGATAATGACCAGATAATCTGTTTTAGTGATGTTCCTTGGCAGTAAAAGTGGCACTCTGAAGCCTATCTGATAATCTTGTGTTTGTCTGTTCCAGCCCTACTTGAATTGCTGGCAGTCTTCCACACACTCTGGATTTCCGTGAGCCTGTTCCAGTAATGTGGTCAATTTATCTTTCCTGAGCACAAACTCTACCAGATTCTTACCATTACCATATGGGCTGAAGTTAGAAATAGGAAAGGAGCGGTCACGTTGTTAGGAGTTTTCTACAGGCCCCCAAATAGTAATAGAGATGTGGAGGAAGAAATTGCAAAGCAGATTATGAATAGGTGTGGAGGTCACAGAGTAGTTGTCATGGGTGACTTCAACTTTCCAAATATTGATTGGAACCTTTATAGGTCAAACAGTTCAGATGGGATAGTTTTTGCACAGTGTGTGCAGGAGGGTTTCCTGACACAATATGTGGATAGGCCGCCAAGAGGTGGGACCACATTGGATTTGGTACTGGGTAATGAACCGGGCCAAGTGTTTGATTTGTATGTGGAGATAGTGACCACAATTCGGTGACTTTCACTATTGCAATGGAGAGGGACAGGGCCATACGGCAGGGCAGGGTTTATAATTGGGGGAGGGGTAATTATGATGCGATTAGGCAAGAATTAGGGAGCATAAGATGGGAACAGAAACTAACAGGGAAAGGCACAAACGAAAAGTGGAGCTTTTTCATGGAGCAATTACTGCGTGTCCTTGATATGTCCCTGTCAGGCAGGGAGGAAATGGCCGAGTGAGAGAACCATGGTTCACAAAAGAGGTTGAATGTCTAGTCAAGAGGAAAAAGGAAGCGTATGTAAGGATGAGAAAACAAGGTTCAGTTGGGTCGATTGAGGGGTACAAGGTAGCAAGGAATGAGCTAAAAAAAGAGCTTAGGAGAGCTAGGAGGGGGCATGAGAAGTCCTTGGCGGGTCGGATCAAGAAAAACCCCAAGGCTTTTTACTCTTAGAACATAGAAAATAGAACAGTACAGCACAGTACAGGCCCTTCGGCCCTCGATGTTGTGCCGAGCATTGTCCGAGACCAAGATCAAGCTATCACACTCCCTATCACTCTGGTGTGCTCCATGTGCTTATCCAATAACCGCTTGAAAGTTCCTAAAGTGTCCGACTCCACTATCACAGCAGGCAGTCCATTCCACACCCCAACCACTCTCTGAGTAAAGAATCTACCTCGGACATCCCTTCTATATCTCCCCCCATGCACCTTATAGTTATGCCCCCTTGTAACAGCTGCCTCTACCCGAGGAAATAGTCTCTGAACATCCACTCTATCTATCCCCCTCATCATCTTATAAACCTCTATTAAGTCGCCTCTCATCCTCCTCCGCTCTAAAGAGAAAAGCCCCAACTCCCTCAATCTTTCCTCATAAGACCTCCCCCCCAAACTAGGCAGCATCCTGGTAAATCTCCTTTGCACTCTTTCCAATGCTTCTACGTCCTTCCTATAGTGAGGTGACCAGAACTGCACACAATATTCCAAATGTGGTCTCACCAAGGTCCTGTACAGTTGCAGCATAACCTCACGGTTCTTAAACTCAAACCCTCTGTTAATAAATGCTAACACACCATAGGCCTTCTTTACTGCTCTATCCACTTGAGTGGCAACCTTCAGAGATCTGTGGATATGAACCCCCAGATCCCTCTGCTCCTCCACGTTCCTCAGAACCCTGCCGTTGACCCTGTAATCCTTATTCAAATTTGCCCTACCAAAATGAATCACCTCGCACTTATCAGGGTTAAATTCCATCTGCCATTTTTCGGCCCAGCTCTGCATCCTATCAATGTCTCTTTGCAGCCTACAACTGCCCTCCACCTCATCCACTACTCCACCAATCTTGGTGTCATCAGCAAATTTACTGATCCACCCTTCAGTCCCCTCCTCCAAGTCATTGATAAAAATCACAAACAGCAGAGGACCCAGCACCGACCCCTGTGGCACACCGCTGGTAACTGGTCTCCAGTCCGAAAATGTTCCATCCACCACCACCCTCTGCCTTCTATGAGTTAGCCAGTTACTTATCCAATCGGCCAAATTTCCCTCTATCCCACAACTCCTTACTTTCTTCATGAGACGACCATGGGGAACCTTATCAAACGCCTTACTGAAATCCATGTATACGACATCAACTGCTCTACCTTCATCTACACACTTAGTTACCTCCTCAAAGAATTCAATCAAATTTGTTCGGCAAGACTTACCCTTCACGAATCCGTGTTGACTATCCCTGATTAAGTTGCCCCTTTCCAAATGGTCATAAATCCTATCCCTCAGGACCTTTTCCATTATCTTACCAACCACCGAAGTAAGACTAACCGGCCTATAATTACCAGGGTCATTCCTATTTCCTTTCTTGAAGAGAGGAACAACATTCGCCACTCTCCAGTCCTCTGGCACCATCCCCGTGGACAGTGAGGACCCAAAGATCAAAGCCAGAGGCTCTGCAATCTCCTCCCTTGCCTCCCAAAGAATCCTAGGATATATCCCATCTGGCCCAGGGGACTTATCGACCCTCAGGTTCTTCAAAATTGCTAAAACATCTTCCCTCAGAACATCTACCACCTCCAGCCTATCCACCTTTATCACACTCTCATCCTCAAGAACATGGCCCCTCTCCTCGGTGAACACTGACGAAAAGTATTCATTCATCACCTCTCCTATCTCTTCTGACTCCATGCACAAGTTCCCACTACTGTCCTTGACCGGCCCTACCCTCACCCTGGTCATTCTTTATTTCTCACATAAGAGTAAAAAGCCTTGGGATTTTTCTTGATCCGACCCGCCAAGGACTTCTCATGCCCCCTCCTAGCTCTCCTAAGCTCTTTTTTTAGCTCATTCCTTGCTACCTTGTACCCCTCAATCGACCCAACTGAACCTTGTTTTCTCATCCTTACATACGCTTCCTTTTTCCTCTTGACTAGACATTCAACCTCTTTTGTGAACCATGGTTCTCTCACTCGGCCATTTCCTCCCTGCCTGACAAATGTGAGAAATAAAAGAATGACCAGGGTGAGGGTAGGGCCGGTCAAGGACAGTAGTGGGAACTTGTGCATGGAGTCAGAAGAGATAGGAGAGGTGATGAATGAATACTTTTCGTCAGTGTTCACTGAGGAGAGGGGCCATGTTCTTGAGGATGAGAGTGTGATAAAGGTGGATAGGCTGGAGGAGGTAGATGTTCTGAGGGAAGATGTTTTAGCAATTTTGAAGAACCTGAGGGTCGATAAGTCCCCTGGGCCAGATGGGATATATCCTAGGATTCTTTGGGAGGCAATGGAGGAGATTGCAGAGCCTTTGGCTTTGATCTTTGGGTCCTCACTGTCCACGGGGATGGTGCCAGAGGACTGGAGAGTGGCGAATGTTGTTCCTCTCTTCAAGAAAGGAAATAGGAATGACCCTGGTAATTATAGGCCGGTTAGTCTTACTTCGGTGGTTGGTAAGATAATGGAAAAGGTCCTGAGGGATAGGATTTATGACCATTTGGAAAGAGGCAACTTAATCAGGGATAGTCAACACGGATTCGTGAAGGGTAAGTCTTGCCTAACAAATTTGATTGAATTCTTTGAGGAGGTAACTAAGTGTGTAGATGAAGGTAGAGCAGTTGATGTCGTATACATGGATTTTAGTAAGGCGTTTGATAAGGTTCCCCATGGTCGTCTCATGAAGAAAGTAAGGAGTTGTGGGATAGAGGGAAATTTGGCCGATTGGATAGGTAACTGGCTATCTCATAGAAGGCAGAGGGTGGTGGTGGATGGAAAATTTTCGGACTGGAGACCAGTTGCCAGCGGTGTGCCACAGGGGTCGGTGCTGGGTCCTCTGCTGTTTGTGATTTTTATCAATGACTTGGAGGAGGGGACTGAAGGGTGGATCAGTAAATTTGCTGATGACACCAAGATTGGTGGAGTAGTGGATGAGGTGGAGGGCTGTTGTAGGCTGCAAAGAGACATTGATAGGATGCAGAGCTGGGCCGAAAAATGGCAGATGGAATTTAACCCTGATAAGTGCGAGGTGATTCTGAAAGGAATCCTGGTGCCCCAAGGCAGTTTTGCCAAAAATTAATGGCAGTGCTTCAAGGGCAGCCAGCCGCCCTCAATGGCTGCTGGCACCAGAAATCTACCCCATCAGGCACTTTTTCCTTGAGCACCAGAAATATATTTAAATAAGCTGATCAGGCAGGTGAGATGAGTGCGCGGTTCACCACAATCCTGTAATGTCACTGAAGGTTGCTCTTTGAAATCTATACAGCATCGCATTCCCTGGCTCCTGGTGTTGGGGCTTGAGTTTGGTGAATTGCCCTCTCCATCCTTAAAATGTGTATGGTGGCTGTTTTAATTCCACTCAGACATGTGGAGTAATGAGCAAGTCAGCTTCAATTAACACAAAATTGACTACGTTCCAATGCACATGTAACTACATGTCTGTCTACTTCTAAGCTCTTGTTGCCTGGAATAGGCAGTCCCTGTGGCCCCTGAACAAAGTTGGCTACTGGGTTTGCTCGCATAACAACAGTCACTACACTTCTTTCTTTCTTTCTTTCTTTCTTTCTCTCTTTCCCTCTTTCTCTTTGTTTTTGCTTTCTCTCTTTATTTCCTTTTCACTTTCTCTCTTTTTCTCTTTCTCTTTCTTTCCTTCCTTCCTACCTTCCTTTCTCTATCTGCAACTTAACCTGTTATATCTCCTTTCTGGCTGCAATTTAGCTGTTTCTTTTTCATTGTCTGACCTTGTGCCCATAGTATTGCCTTCAGCTTTGGTTGGAGTAATTTGAACTTCTAACAGCTTGTCTGATCTGGGAGTAATGGCCCGGATTTTGCGATCGGTGTGACGGCGTACTCTCAGAGTATGCTGCCATACCTCCTTTGAAATCCACCGCAGGTTCCGGATTTCCACATGCATGAAATCCGGAACTTGCGGTCTGTCAACGTATACAATTGCTGCCGGAGACTTGGGCTATTTGCCCACCGACTGGCCGGCAATTGCATACGGAAATGTTATGGTTGATGCAAACAGACACAGGGCCTGTTTGTATCAGCGCAAAGGGATACCTCAGGCATGTGTTAAACATTTTCACCTCGGAAATCATACGCATACAATGTATTAAATGAGTTTTTCAATGTTTCTGCAAATATAAGAGTTTTACTGATGCCAAAAATTATCAAAAAATTAAATTTGAAGTGAAGCTGGTGGAATGAAGCTAATGAGGAATTAAATTCCAATCCTGTAAATTGTAATTAAATCAGATTTCGGGATTCCATTAAATCTGATTACGGAATTCCCTTCGGAAATGATTAAAATCGAATTCTGTTTTGTGATTGGGGGTCCAGGCCCACGTGATCCCTGGTAGGCTTCAGTACCGCCTGGGATCCGTGGGCCATTACGCTGCCCTCCGCCTCGCAGCGTCAGACTGCAAGTTTTCGCAGGAGGGCCGCCATCAGGTAGGTGCGAATTCCTTTCTCAGGTCGGAGGCGTACTCTGGAGGTATGCCGAATATTTCCCACCATGATGCCATCAATGATCACAATTTTGGGTGCGGTAGACCTTGTTCCCTCTGATCCAGAATCTGTCTAATTCAATAAACTGTCTTTTATAATGTGTCCCGATGGATAAAATTTACCCCATTTTTGATAATAGGCCCACTGGTCTCAACAAAAGAGCTGATCTTTCCATTGATGGGTTGGATTCTGCTGGTATGGAAAGTGCAATTGCTGGCCAGGAAATTTGATGGGCAACTCTTTTCACCCATTCCCTGCCTGATTTTGTCAGCTGGGACCGGAATTGTACCTGGGAGAGCCCTTGTACGAAACATGTGAACACTTCATTAGGGGCTGGTATTTATTAAATTACTTGAATATGATATTCTCCAACTCACTGAAGCCAGATGGGAGAGCTTGATGTAAATTAGAGGCCAAGGCCTGTATAGCAGCAGTCTGACCACTCACAGCTGACCTACAACTGACCTTAGGACCTCTGTCACTATTGGGTCTGCTACAACTGGCATTTGGAGTTGCCATGGACTTCAGATCATGGACTGCAGTTCTGTTAAGCTGCCTTGTTCCACTGCACACTAATTAGGCAATACAGCAATGAAGGGGTTAGGCACTTAGGGGTCCTTCTCCCAGCATTGTTGTCCTAAAGCATTTCTTTTTCAATGAATTCTTCTCAAGGAGGCATTGAAGGTGAGGCTGTAGGTAGAAACAGGGAGTCTTCATTTAAAGGCAAGTTTTAAATTTGTTTCCACTTTCTTGGTTTTGGGCCACAAAAGGGATTGCATTTGTTGCTCCACTGGCACTGTAGTTGGCAGGGGAAGATCAGCAGAGCAGCAAAGAGCTGCCTGGAATGCCAGTTGGGACAGCAGATGGCCTGGAAGTTGGGGCAAAAGCCAACTCTGCCAGGGTTCTCCCCCTTCAGTGTGGGGACATCAAATTCCGACGGGGAAGGGGGCGGGGTAATTTGGGGACATGTCTGGGGGTAGTCCTGCCACCCCTCCAGAACTACCTCTGTGAGGTCCAGTGATACCACTGCCTGCAGAAAGTATGTGAAAGAGCTATTCTCAGCTGCAAGTAGGCCCAAGCATGAAGAAATCAAATGACAATAGATCCCATGGGCTGTCTGATGTGAGGGAGTGTTGCCAGTGTTGGAGCAGCTGTTCAGGTGGTACACCCAGAAATCTTCAGTCCGGCTGGCTCGTGTGCACCAGACACTGTTGGACGGGTGGCCAATAGGCCCTTTATGCTTTGCCTTCTCTGCCAAATCAAGCCAAGTTGGAGGATTGTGATTTGAACCTGGAACTGTGTAAATGTTAATTTGATAGTTTATTAGTGGCCCCCCCCCTCCAGTAGGGTGCTTGAAGAGTGTTTGATGGCATCCAGTCCACCAATGCCACCTCTACTGATCAATTTAAAAAAGGGTCTTCTTTCCCAGAGACCTTGGGTAAGGACTTGAAGCTCCTGGACAATCAAATTGTCTTTTCTCATGTCCAAATATGCAGCAATTTGTTGAGTAGCTTTGCCCTCCCACTGATATTTCAGCTGATTTAGAGGATTGGTCCTACTGCCATCTCATTGGTTGGTCAACTGAACGGGAGAGAATTCCCACTTACTAAAAGCAGCAATATCCTGGGTTACCCAGTTAGAGTAAATTATCTCTAAAACCTTTACTAATCTAGAGTCTGTCCATGACAGCAACTTAAAAGCTTCAGTGACAAACAGAGAGAATGTCTGCCAAGAGGCCAGAAGGAGTCAGAAATCGGGAAATCAACATTTAAACTGGACAAAGAAGCTCAAATCTGGAAAACCACAAAACAATAAAGGTGTCAACAATGGCTCAGTGGTAGCGCTCTCGCATCTGGGTTAGAAGGTTGTGGGTTCAAGCTCCACCTGAGCACAAAATCTAGGCTGACACTCCAGTGCAGTACTGCTGGAGTGCTGCACTGTTGGAGGTGCCATCTTTTGGATGAGACATTAAACCAAGGCTCCGTCCGCCCTTTCAGGTGGATGTAAAAGATTCTCTGACACTATTCAAAGAAGGACAGGGGAGTACTCCTGGTGTCCTGGCCAACATTTATCCCTCAACCAACATCACCAAAAAAACAGATTATCTGGTCATTATCTCATTGCTGTTTGTGGGACCTTGCTGTGCACAAATTGCCTGCTGCATTTCCTACAGTACAACAGTGACAACATTTCAAAAGTTCTTGATTGGCTGTAAAGTACTTTGGGACGTCCTGAGGTCATGAAAGGTGCTTATATAAATGCCAGTTCTTAAAGTATTAAGGATATACCAAGAGAGGGATACAAGAGAGACAAAGGGCTGGATTTTGTCAGTATGGGCGGGCTGGAGCGTGTCAGGCGGAAATCGTGCCAGGACCCCGACTCCTAATGGAAGTGCTGAAAAAGTGGGATTTTCCCCTAATCGGCCAATTGATTTCCTGCGTGTGGGAACCCCTGGCCCAATGAGTCTTTTCAGACAGAAAATCGCCTCCGATGACGTCATCAATGCTGCTGGATTTAAGGCCTGCAAGCAGCCTTGCTTCTTCTGGAGACTGCAAACTTTATGGCCATTGCTGCCTTCGCTTTCTTCATCAACTTTGTTCAGCAGTAGGCCAAAGTGTGCTCCACGCTTCGATGAACCCTCTCTCCAAGCTCTGGTGGAGGGAGTGAGATCCAGGAAGGAGGTGCTGTTCCCTTCCTCAGGGAGAAAAAGCCACCCCAGCAGACAAAAGCTGTGTGGTTGCAAGTGGCCCAGGAGGTCAACTCCATATCGAGGAGCCGCAGAACCTGGCTGCAATGCAGGAAGAGGTTTCATGATATTCTCCGCACAAGAAAAGTGAGTATGACTTTCCCATCACCCTCAATCTGATCCCCATCGCCTCTCCTCACCAGCACTCTGCTTTGCCAACCTCTTCCTCCACATCCCACTTGACACTTACATCCCTGCACCCTTACCCATTCCCTCTCTCTCTATGGTCACATTCACTTAACTATTCGACCATGCAGCCCTCACACTCCCTATCACTGTGATGGCATGACAACAACAACTTTCACTGGGATGCAATGACAGCAACTTACAACACACAGGGAGGGCCCTTTGTCTCCTTCTAAGCATCTATGCTATGGATTCTCTACACTCACTCCTTCATTCTCACTCAAACTCCACTTGTGTCCCTCATTGCAGGAAAAGAGAGCTCACAATAAGAGGGAAAGAGCGAGGACAGGAGGAGGGTCACCCTCAGTAGCCCAGCTAACAACCTGGGAGGAGGCGGCCCTGGAAATCACCAGTGTCGAGGACGATTCCCAAGTGGGGGACGGACAGACAGGTGCATCACAGCAAGCTGGTGACAGAATGGTTTGGCATCTCTCTCATTGACATTGCATGAGTGATGATAATGATTCTGATGCTCTAACAGATTGACTTATGATCATCTGCACAATTCAATGTGCATGCAACCTTTACCTCACATCTCTAACTCTTTCCTTTACTCCCCCACAGGACCATCGACAGCCCCCGTCCCCACTGTCCAGGAGGAACAACCTGAGCTTCAAGACTCATCAGAGGAAGCTGTAACCTCTGAGGGCGCAGCGTCAGCAGAATTCAGCGCACCCTGCACCAGCGCAAACACTCTCACCTCGGTGGGACCTTCGCGAGATACAGTAGTGTTGTCACCTGGTATATCACAGCTCACAAGTGAGCATCAGCAGATGGTGGAGACAGGGACAGCAGTGGAGAGTCCTCATCAGAGGGCGCAGGACTCTGCCAGCTCGGCTCAGCTGCATGTCGACCCTGTGTCTCCGGGTCCATCCAGAAGGAGAGCGGTGCTTGAACTCCAGGAATAGGTGCAGGAGTCTCTGGCAGGTTTTGTCTCCAGGGTCGCTGCGAGTGTGGAGCGAATGGAGAAGTCCATCGCGAACATGAGCAGAGCCTTTGTGGAGGCATTGGCGCATGAACGCATCACCGCGGAAAGGATGGCTACCTCCATGGTAAGGCTAGCTACCGTAGAGGAGAGGATGCCTACAGCCATGGAGGAGCTTAGTCGCCAGGGTCTTGAAAACATGGTCATTGTTCAGAATAGACTGGCATCTCTTGAGGAGCGATGGTCAGCTATTGAGCATAGAAACCAGACCATAATGGAAGTTCTGTGGTGTAGGACTTCCAGTGCAGAAACGGGTCCTCATGGCCCCCCTGCAGTGCAGCAAGGTGCTGTCCAGCCACTTAATAGCTCTGAAGTGGGGCTGACCCATGAGAGGGATGTTGGTGGCATACAATAAGGAAGTGGGGGCTCCTCTCCAAGCGCTCACACGACCATGCCACTGCAGAGCCCTCGGTCAGAGCCTTACCAGTATCCCCACCCAACTGAGATCGGCATCTCAACCCCTGCACAGCCGCAGGAGCAGCAGATGTTGCCGAGCCCTCACAGGTTCGCAACCCCAGAGGATGCCCGCCAAAGGTGTTGAGACAGGAGCAGCAAGAAAGTGAGAAAGGGACCTCCACATCTGCTGAAGCCACAGGGGAAGCACCACGTAGGAGCACGTGTAAGAGGAAGATAATGCACAAGTAGTCACAAGGGTTGTCACTTGGGTGTAATGTTTTGTTTAATTTTGAGAAGCCATCAGTTGCTTATTGTGATAAAAAATTCTGATGGCAAACTGTTGCAGTTGTGGCGTGTGTCATTTCACTAATGGGACTTCCACATTGAGGGCTTAGGGCGACTTGCAATTGTCAGTATGGTGGTCAGAGTGAGAGGAATCCGTAGGTTCTTGTCCATTGTCGATGCTCTGGTAAGAAGGTGCGAGGCTAAACTGTTTGATTGTGCAGGCTAAGAAAATGTGACCAACATGAGTGCGTCCCTTGCATCCCGGGCAGCAATATGGTGGGGCTCTGGCGACTTCTGGCTTGTGCATCTTCAGGTGGGTGAGCAGCAGCTTGGCGCTCCTGTTGATCTTCCTGCTGTTGGTGCTGCTGTTGCTCATGGTTCTGCTGCTGCCGCGGCTGGTCTTCATCGGAATCTGATGTCCAGGAGGAAAGGAATTAAATGGTCGCCATGCTTCTGGTATATGCCTCAGTTGAGGAAGCGCTCAGTCAAGGTGGGGAGAGGCGTTTCCAAGGAGGTCACACTGGAGATGGGTGTCAGGCTCCAAACTTCCACAACACTGAGTATGCCTGCTAAAAGTTCCCCCAGACCTGAAACAACAAAGTTCTGCAACCTGCAAATGATCATCGGTGAAAACTCCTTTGTAATGGTGGAGCTGCAGCTGTTCGTAAGCAATCCACTAGTGAGGCTGCCACGATTACCTGGCATATTCCAGAGGAGGCGTGTAGGATGGGGGAAATGTGTTAAAATCGGAAAGGCCTCTCAAAATGGGATTATAGAGGCAATTAAGTGGTTTTTAAGCGCCTTAAGGGCCTATCCTGCCTCTTGAGGCAGGATGGAAAGCGGGTCAGAAAACATGCACTTGGGAAAATTGCTCAGAGGCGGGAATGGAGGCGGGAACGGGCCCACCCGCCAGTTTTGGCGATTTTAACAACTCGCACGCCTCCAAACCCGCCTCCTCGGGGCTGGGAAAATCAAGCCCTTAGTTATACAGTACCCTTTGCTATAATATGCAAAATGCTTGGCTTTCAACCAGTATAATATGGCAAGGATGAGGTGCATCTCTCTTTATCTTCATTCCAAGAACAGATGGTAAACACTGAAGAAAAGATTTTGAAATTGAAAATGAGATGCTCGGGGGAGAATGGGAGACACTCAAGGAGAGAATCAAGGAGTGAACTGGAGATAGTAAGTAAACATCACCAAGTTGAAAACTGTGATGGAATTGATCACGGGTTTAGGACTAAGCATTGCACAAGACTGTTATACTAAAACCCAGCTGCTGTAAAATAAACTGCTAATTGACTCTGTTTATAAAACAGGGTTGAAATATTTTTTCTGTTTTGTACAGCTGAAATTCTTCCAGTCTCACTTGCGATGTGCTTCTGCTCAGTCTTCAGCAGTGCTGTGCACTGCTTTCCAACTTGCAGTGATCCTAAAGTTGCAGCAAAGTTCTGGAGTGATGGGGCTCGATTTTGCCAGGCCCAAGGAGGCGGGATTGGAGGCGTGTGAGGTGTTAAATTCGCAAAAAATGACGGGTGGCTCCGCCTCCAGCCTGTCTCTGAGCAATTTTCCCAGAATCGGGGTTTCAGACCCCGTTTCCATCCCGCCTCCAAGAGGCGGGATAGGCCCTTAAGGCCCTTAACAACCAGTTAATTGCCTCTATAATCCAATTTTACATAGAAACATAGAAACATAGAAGATAGGGGCAGGAGTAGGCCATTCGGCCCCTCTAGCCTGCTCCGCCATTTAATGCGATCATGGCTGATCATCCAAATTCAGTACCCTGTCCCTGCTTTCTCCCCATATCCCTTGATCCCTTTAGCCTTAAGAAATATATCTAACTCCTTCTTGAATATATTTAATGAATTGGCCTCAACTGCATTCTGTGGTAGAGAATTCCACAGGTTCACCACTCTCTGGGTGAAGAAATTCCTCCTCATCTCAGTACTAAATGGCTTACCCCTTATCCTTAGACTGTGACCCCTGGTTCTGGACTCCCCCGCCATCGGGAACATCCTTCCTGCATCTAGTCTGTCTAGTCCTGTTAGAATTTTATAACTTTCAATTAGATCCCCTCTCATTCTTCTAAACTCTAGCGAATGTAAGCCTAATCGACCCAATCTCTCTTCATACATCATTCCTGCCATCCCAGGTATCAGTCTGGTGAATCTTCGCTGCACTCCATCCATGGCAAGAACATCCTTCCTCAGATAAGGCGACCAAAACTGCACACAATACTCAAGGTGTGGTCTCACCAAGGCCCTGTACAACTGCAGCAAGACATCCTTGCTCCTGTACACGAATCCTCTCGCTATGAAGGCCAACATACCATTTGCCTTCTTAACCGCCTGCTGCACCTGCATGCTTACCTTCAGCGACTGGTGCACAAGGACACCCAGGTCTCGTTGCACTTCCCCTTTTCCCAATCTATTGCCGTTCAGATAATAATCTGCCTTCCTGTTTTACCCACCAAAGTGGATAACCTCGCATTTATCCACATTATACTGCATCTGCCATGCATCTGCCCAATCACCCAACCTGTCCAAATCATACTGGAGTTTCTCTGCATCCTCCTCACAGCACACACGCCCACCCAGCTTTGTGTCGTCTGCAAACTTGGAGATATTACATCTTGTTCCCTCGTCTAGATCATTAATATATATTGTGAATAGCTGGGGTCCTAGCACCGATCCCTGCAGTACCCCACTAGTCACTGCCTGCCACTTGGAAAAAGACCCATTTATTCCAACTCTTTGCTTCCTGTCTGCAAACCAGTTCTCTATCCAAGTCAGTACCTTACCCCCAATCCCATGTACTTTAACTTTGCACGCTAATCTCTTATGCGGGACCTTATCAAAAGCCTTCTGAAAGTCCAAATACACCACATCCACTAGTTCTCCCTTATCTATTCTACCAGTTACATAATTTTGAGAGGCCTTTCTGATTTTAACACTTTTCCCCCGTCCTGCACGTCTCCTCTCGAACATGCCAGTTAATCCTGGCGGCCTCACAAGTGGATTGCTTACTAACAGCTGCAGCTCCACCATTAAAAAAGAGTTTTCACCAATGATCATTTGCAGGTGGCGGAACTTTGTTGTCTCAGGTCTGGGGGATCTTTTAGCAGGCCTACTCATTGTTGTGGAAGTTTGGAGCCTGACACCCATCTCCAGTGTGACCTCCTGGGAAACCCTTCTCTCCACCTTGACTGAGCGCTTCCTCAACTGAGGCATATACCAAAAGCATGGAAACCATTTATTTCCTTTCCTCCTGGACATCAGATTCGGACGAAGACCAGCCGTGGCAGCAGCAGAACCATGAACAACAGCAGCACCAACAGCAGCAGCAACAACAGGAGTGCCAAGCTGCTGCTCACCCATCTGAAGCTGCACAGGTCAGAAGGCGCCAGCGCGCGACCACATTGCTGCCCGGGATGCAAGGGACGCACTCATGTTGGCCAGATTTGCTTAGCCTGCACAATCAAACAGTTTAGCCTCGCACCTTCTTACCAGAGCATCGACAATGGACAAGAACCTACGGTTTCCTATCACTCTGACCACCATACTGACAATTGCAAGTCGCTCTAAGCCCTCAATGTGGAAGTCCCATTTGCAAAATGACACAGGCCACAACTTCAACAGTTTGCCATCAGAATTTTTTATCACAACAAGCAACTGATGGCATTTCAAAAATAAACACAAAATAACACCCAAGTGACAACCCTTGTGACTACTTGTGCATTATCTTCTTCTTACGCGTGCTCCTACGTAATGCTTCCCCTGCAGCTTCATCAGATGTGGAGGCCCCTTGCTCACTTTCTTGCTGCTCCTGTCTCGACACCTTTGGCAGGGCGTCCTCTGGGGTTGCGAAACTGTGAGGGCTCAGCAACAGTCTGCTGCTCCTGCGGCTGTGGAGGGGATGAGACACCCATCTCAGTTGGGTGAGGACTCTGGTGGGGCTCTGACTGACGGCTTTGCAGTGGCATGGTCGTGTGAGCGCTTGCAGAGGAGCCCCCACTTCCTTGTTGTCTGCCACCAACATCCCTCTCATGGGTCAGCCCCACTTCAGAGCTAGCAAGTGGCTTGACAGCACCTTGCTGCACTTCAGGGAGGCCATGAGGACCCGTTTCTGCACTGGAAGTCCAACTCCAGAGGACTTCCATGAAGGTCTGGTTTCTATGCTCAATAGCTGACCATCGCTCCTCAAGAGATGCCAGTCTATTCTGAAGAATGACTATGTTTTCAACACTCTGGCGGCTTAGCTCCTCCATGGCCATAGCCATCCTCTCCTCTACCGTAGCCATCCTCTCCATGGAGGATGCCATCCTTTCCATGGTGATGCGTTCATGCGCCAATGCCTCCACAAAGGCTCTGCTCATGTTCGTGATGGACTCCTCCATTCGCTCCACACTCACAGCGACCCTGGAGACAAAACCTGCCAGAGACTCCTACATCTGTTCCTGGAGTTCCAGCACTGCTCTCCTTCTGGATGGACCCGGAGGCACAGGATCGACATTCAGCTGAGCCGAGCTGGCAGAGTCCTGTGCCCTCCGACGAGGACTCTCCACTGCTGTCCCTGTCTCCACCATCTGCTGATGCTCACTTGTGAGCTGTGATACACCAGGTGACAACACTACTGTATCTCACGAAGGTCCCACCGAGGTGTGAGTGTCTGCGCTGGTGCTGGGTGCGCTGAATTCTGCTGACGCTGCGCCCTCAGAGGTTACAGCTTCCTCTGAGGAGTCTTGAAGCTCAGGCTGTTCCTCCTGGACAGTGGGGACGGGGGCTCTCGATGGTCCTGTGGGGGGGTAAAGGAAAGAGTTGAGATGTGAGGTAAAGGTTGCATGCACATTGAATTGTGCAGATGATCATAAGTCAATCTGTTAGAGCATCAGAATCATTATCATCACTCATGCAATGTCAATGAGAGAGATGCCAAACTATTCTGTTACCAGCTTGCTGTGATGCGCCCGTCTGTCCGTCCCCCACTTGGGAATCGTCCTCGACACTGGCGATTTCCAGGGCCACCTCCTCCGAGGTGGTGAGCTGGGCTACTGAGGGTGACCCTCCTCCTGTCCTCGCTCTTTCCCTCTTATTGTGGGCTCTCTTTTCCTGCAATGAGGGACACAAGTGGAGTTTGAGTGAGAATGAAGGAGTGAGTGTAGAGAATCCATAGCATAGATGCTTAGAAGGAGACAAAGGGCCCTCCCTGTGTGTTGTAAGTTGTTGTCATTGCATCCCAGTAATAGGGAGTGTGAGGGCTGCATGGTCGAATAGTTAAGTGAATGTGACCATAGAGAGTGAGGGAATGGGTAAGGGTGCAGGGATGTCAGTGTCAAGTGGGATGTGGAGGAAGAGGTTGGCAAAGCAGAATGCTGGTGAGGAGAGGCGATGGGGATCAGATTGAGGGTGATGGGAAAGTCATACTCACTTTTCCTGTGCGGAGAAGGTCATGAAACCTCTTCCTGCATTGCAGCCAGGTTCTGTGGCACATAGAGATTGAGTTGACCTCCTGGGCCACTTGCATCCACACAGCTTTAGTCTGTTGTGGTGGCTTTTTTCTCCCTGAGGAAGGGAAGAGCAGCTCCTTATTTGATCTTGTTCCCTCCACCAGAGCTTGGAGGGAGGCCTCATCGAACCGTGGAGCACACTTTGGCCTACTGCTGGATATAGTTGCTGAATGAAGCGATCACAACAATGGGCATAAAGTTTAAAGTCTCCAGAAGAAGCAAGGCTGCTTGCAGGCCTTAAATCCAACAGCATTGATGATGTCATCGGAGGCGACTTTCTGTATGAAAAGACTCATTGGGCCAGGGGTTTCCACACGCTGGAAATCAAAGTGCCCAATTAGGGCAAAATCCCACTTTTATCCCACTTCACATCGGAGTCGGGGTCCTGACACAAAACCCACCTGACGCGCTCCAGCCCACCCCCAATAGCAAAATCGAGCCCATGGTCTCACCTGGCTTTGCAGGGTAGGGGTGTGAGACTTCCAGGAGGAGGCAGTCTCACAGCACTATGAGTATAACTCCAGGGTGCCAAACCTGCTTTCAAAAGTGCTCGGGTGTGGGGAGGGGGGATGGGTGGGGGAGTCGGCAGAGCATCTTAAAAGAAAAAGCTGCATTGATATGTTTAAGAAGGTTAAACACTCATGGATTCCTTGTAACCCACAATCTTGTGACACTAAATCACTTCAAGGTAAAAAATAATTAGCTGGTTCGTAAAACTGTTATTATATTTTACAAAGTGCAAAGAGAATTTAGTATTGGTAATTATAAAGTGAAATCTGCCTCTATGGATATCAGCAATAAAGCCAAGGCATTTAAATGGATCAATTTTGAGACATACAAGTGAGTTAATTCCAGGTGGATTCCCAGCTCAGGCCTGAGTTAAAATTACAGTCGGGTCTCAATAATGTCATCAGGCCACAATGTGCATATGTAAAGAAGGACCCTGTTGGCTCTGGGCATATGTCCTTGCTGCCTGCTCAGGAGAGCAGGTTAAAATTGCAGATGTTGCGATCATGGCGGCTTTTGGAAAGGTAAGAGCCAGGGCGATTTTAACTGCCTACCCGCCAGGTTTCGGCTGAGCGAGTAGGGTTAAAATCGCTTCCTAACCCTGGTGGTGTGATGGACACTGAAGTGTGATAGGCTGACAGATAGGAAATGGAGTGTAATGGACAGGAAGGGGGAAGGAAAATCGGGAGAGGTGTATAACGGGCGGCCAATACCATACTGCGCGTTTTATACTACTGCCAAAAGTTAAAATGACCCCTGAAGTGTGTGCAGAGGTACTTCTTCACGATATTATAGACCGCTGTACTGATATAGAATCATGTATTGGTATACGGTTTGTCAAATTTTCTGTGTATTTGTGTAAGTTTAAAAACTTGTGGAAATATCAGCATAACTAAGCTGAATGAGTCATTCCTTTTCATACAGCACAAAATTAAAGCCATATTTTAAATCTCTTTCTGCACTTGTAACTATAAGCTCACACTTCCCTTTTTCTAGTGTAACACAACATAGTCAAAGTTTCTCTCTCCACGGATGCTGCCTGGCCTGCTGAGTTTTTCCAGCGTTTTCTGTTGTTATTTCGGATTTCCAGCATCCGCAGTATTTTGCTATCATAATCAAAGTAGAGCCTTCCTGATGCACTTTCACCACCGCTTCAGTGGGAATGCCACAGCAGGGCCACAGATTAAGCCAAAACCTTGATATGTCGGATCCTGGCCTTATCTCAGAATTTCCTCATGGCTTTGCAAGGGGCGGAGCTTCTTCCCACCCCAAATAAGGCCTTTTTTTTGTTTATTCATTCTCAGTATGTGGGTGTCGCTGGAAAGACAGACATTCAATGTCCATCCCTAGTTGCCCTGAGAAGGTGGTAGTGGGCCTTCTTCTTGAACCGCTGCAGTCCATGTGGTGAGGCTGCTCCCACAGTGCGGTTAGGTAGCGAAGGCGCCGAACACCTCGAGTCTTTTCGCTGGGAGCAAGCGGAAGCCAAGCGCAAACAGCGGAAGGAGCGCACGTCAACCCAAGCACCCCACCCACCCGCCCCGTCAACCACAGTCTGCCCCACCTGTGACAGAGACTGTAGGTCCCGCATTGGACTCATCAGTCACCTGAGAACTCATTTTCAGTGTGGAAGCAAGTCATCCTCGGTTCCGACGGACTGCCTAAGAAGAGAAGAAGGTAGGGAATTCCAGGATTTTGACCGAGAGATGATGAAGGAATGGCGATTATATGTCCAAGTCAGGTTGGTGTGTGATTTGGAGGGGAACTTTCGCATGCACCTGCTGCCCTTGTCCTTCTAGGTGGTGGAGGTAGTGGGTTTGGGAAGTGCTGCTGGAGAAGCCTTGGCGAGTTGCTGCAGTGCATCATTGATTGTACACATTGCAACCATGGTACGCTGGTGGTGGAGGGAGTGGATGTTTAACCTAATTGGTGAGCTGGCTATAGGAGTGGCGGAGGTAGGATGTCCAGTTCCTGTGTTTCTTGCCTCTCATTCTCCGGAGAATCATTGGTCAGCATGCTAGGTGAGACCAGACGTACTGGCTCGCCAAATAGCAGAAATCGAGACTACCTGGGAATCCGGCCTGAAGCCTCGAAAATGCAGGTCATTTTTCAAAAACATTTCCACCCCTTACAAGGGACACACTCTTGAAGTCCTTCCAGAGTGAAGGAAACCTGGTAGCCTCCTCTACCCACCGCCCCCCTCCACCAACCCAAACCAGAACCAGCACATTATGCCACAGTATATGCCCTCCTTCGGTGAGAAGACATATAAGTTGCACCCTTAGTGGTGTGAATACCTGCTATTGGCATTTAAATGAAGGGACCGCACTCTGACCCTGCAAACCTTAGAGTCAGTGGGTTTGCGCCAGAGGTACTGGGTAGGCACTTATACCAGTATGCAAACCACATGGATTATCAACCCTGTACTTCTTGTTTAATGACTAAAAAAGTAAATAATTATTTGCAAACCTAATAATCTCAACTATAATGAATAACTTTCATGTTCAGGGCATTTTATGAACAGATTTGCTCAATATCAAGAAAGAAAGAAAATGATGAATCTAAAAGCTATATTCAATTATTCAATAGGTACAACAATATAACTGCGTGCTATTAAAAACTATAGTAAACAATGGATTTACTGAAGTAATTAAAGAGGAATAATTAAGTTGTCATAAATCATACCAGTTGAAATATTTTCAAATGAAATTTTGCTGATACACATTGAAAAACTTCTAATAAGCATTGTTTCATTCATCTAATGATAGATTAGTACCTCTCCAGCTCTAAGAACCTTCCCAAACCCATCTCCTTGACCAAGAGTTCAGACACCTCAGTTAACTCTCATAGGAATTGCTAGACGAGAAAGCCCAAGGCCCATCTCGTTTGTCTTCTACCATCCTGGCAGTCGCACGACACAACGATAATGGAGTTGCTGACTAATCCTAGCAATTGATCTCTATCAACTCGTGTACAACAGGCCCAGTAATGAGGCAAGAAATACTCCAGTGGTAGAAAACTTTGGGAGCCATAGGGGGAATTTAAATTACCCGCCCCCCCCCACCCCCTTTCCACCACGGGCAGGAGAGGGTCGGGGTGGGGCAGGGGGGAAATGGTTAAATTGGCAACAATGGGAAACCTGACCCCAACCCGCCACGAACGGGCCTGTTTCCGGTTTGGGGGCGTAAGAGTAACTCGCTCTGGAGAGGCGGGTCAGTGATTTTAATATGTTAATGATGCTGCCAGATCCATGAGGTAAGTGCTTTTCCATACTGCTTGCAGGGCCAGGAGGAGCAGGAGTGCTTTCCACCTGACCCCTCAAGCAATACTACTGCCACGATCTCTGAGCTCAGCTGACCCACCCTCGTGATCTCTCCCCCGCCGTGATCTGACCACCCCCCACCACCGCAATCTCTACCTCTTCCCCCTGCAATCTCTCCCCCGCCCCCTCCCGTGATCTATCCTCCCTCCGCGATCTCTATCTCTTCCCCCCCGCGATTTCTCCCACCCTCCTCTCCACCAGGCTCCGAGCCTCCCCCCACCGCACCAATCCCCGATCTTCTTGATTGCAGGGTCCCCTGGCTGCTGCCCTGGCTTTCCCACCCAGCAACTGGTCAGCCTCTCAATCTGGCCGGCTGCCAGGTGGGAAACGGAGTAAAAAAATTGTAATGAGTCTTGCCGTTAAATTCAGCAGGACGCCCACCTTCCCGGTATTTCGGGCTTCCCAGCCACTGATACTCCGCTCCCTCCCCACCACTCTGTTAATATAGGGGGCCATAGAGTTCAAAGCTATCTGTTCCTCCCAAGCATGGCATAGGTGGTAATTCTCTCAACCATGGATTTGCATCGATTCCCCTGTTCCTGTAATCGATCATGTTTTTCTTTCTCCCCACTATATGAAGCAGCTCGGGATATTTTCTGTGTTACATGTACGATATCAAAAGAGAATTGGATAAGTATTTGAAGGAAAAGAATTTGCAGGGCTACGGGGAAAGGGCGGGGGAGTGGGACTAGCTGAAGTGCTCTTGCAGAGAGCCGGCACGGGCTCGATGGGCTGAATGGCCTCCTTCTGTGCTGTAACCACTCTATGATTCTCTATGAGATCATTGCAAGTTGTTGTTGATCGCTGTTTCAAAATACTCGAGAATGCAATAACATGTTGGAGCATAACCTGTTTAGTTTTTATTTGGAGAACACTGCTTTCGTGCAAAGTGCTAGATGTAGAGGATAAGTGGTGGATGGAATCAGCACTGATACTGCTATCAATGGGAGTGGGAAGTAATAGTGCACCTGTAATGGTTATCCTGCATGGGTTGAGATGCAGTTTTGCTACATTGTTTGACAGGGGTAGCGTGTGTAAAAGAAAGACTTGCATTTATGTAGTGCCAATCATGATCGCAGGACGTCCCAAAGTGCTTTACAGCCAATTTGAAAAGCAGTCACTGTTGTAATGTAGGGAAATGCAGCAGCCAATTTGCGCACAGCAAGCTCCCACATGCAACAATCAGATAATCTGTTTTGTGTGTTGGTTTTAGATGTAGGGATGCATTGCACCTCTGCAGTGTAAGTAGGATCACTGGTTCTATGTGGCAGGGTGTTGAATTAACCCTTTAAAAACTACAGCCTAACCTTTGCCCCAAAGGAAGCATTACAGGGTTGATTTTTGTTTAAATCAAGGGTAGTTTATTTAGTTAACAAGGTAAATTAAGAAATGGTTAGTATTTAACATTAGGAATGTGCAAAGCATTTTATACATGTTCTGATTTTTTAAATAATACACACATGAACAGTTGTGAAAGGCAAAAAAAAGTGACTCAAGGTGTTAATGGAGCTGATCTATAAATGTTAGCACCCTGCTGGGCAGATCTTCGCAAACGCTTCTTCAGAACAATTTTATTGAGATTAGCGTTGCACTGATTAAACAAGTATAATCGATTAAAAATTGTACTCAGCAGGAAATTAATCACCTAATTGTCTTGTCAACACGCCACCTGGTATGGGCACAGTGCAGGAGTGTACACAGGCTGGATCCAGTTGTTCAAATCCTGTTCTGCGAATGACTTCTGGCAATTTTTCAATCATGAATCAAGCCACTGGCATACATGTTTGGATAGTAGTTCAATAGCTGAGCAACTGACAGGAAACAGGATTGTGCAATCTGAACAAACGGTAGTACAATTTTAACATTACTCAGTGATGCTTCGAATGCACATTTAACTAGGAGGCTCCGTCAATTATTTTGCACAGTTAATTTAATATTTTAGATATAACCAACCAAATTATGTTGCATAATTGCTCACTAATTTAATTATTTATATTTCCTCTGTATTGTATTCTTCGTTATGAATTTATTTCATAATCCAATCATTTATCCCTTACAGAAGAACACACCTTTAATTCATTCTTACTCCATCTCCACCACCCTCTCGACTGAAGCAGGCACCTTAGTTCCCCTCCACCGACGGCAGTTTTATGGGTATGGTTTCACTTATCTGGACTCGCATCTGTTTGGGCTGCTCCGTCCCTCTCCCCTTAACATCTTGAGTCCCATATTTTCAGTTGGTTGATCATGCTTCTTCATTGATGAGTTAGGTCAGAACCTTGTTCGTACATGGTTAGTAATATCAGCAAGTTACCTCTGCTCACTTTAAACCAGGATGGAAGAGGATGTGTATCGTTGTTTAATTAGTGCCCCCGGCTTACATTTAATCAGATAAAAAAAATTAACACATAATTCCCTTGATGTGTTAATTCCAAATTTTGGCCTAATTCATGCAGAATCCAAAATGAGGGAACACGTAATTCCCTTTAGTTAATATGGCTAGAAAATTAGCATTGCTTCTTATCTACTATATCTGGCCAATCTTGAAGGTGAGGGCGGAATAATTCTCGTCATTAAGGCCTCCTCAATCAAAGTAGACAAGGCCTGTCCTATGGAGGTTCACGGAACCTTTAAAAATCTCTAATGTTTGATTTTCCCAATTAAATGGCAGTTCAATATTTACACGTAGTTAGTAAATTATTTCAGTATGTGCTAAAATATTCTGTTCCAAAAACATTATGAACTCTAAATGAGTAATCATCTCATACTTGTCACTATTATTCTGGTGCGTCCATCTATCTATATCAGATGTTCCCAAATTTTAATTTTTGCTGAACCCCCCTTTGTAGATTCATGTCCAATTCTTTTTCTAAGAAACAGTAACAGTGGTGTCCGAAAAGATGGTAGACTTCAACTCTACAGGTTTCAAAACCGGTGAACAAAATTGAGCAAAGTTCAAAATGTTTATCTGTCTTCGGACTTTGTAGCCAACTGCTTCAAAGATCTCTACTTTTATGCAACAATCAGGAAATGCCACAGAAATGTCTTTCACTTTAACTGATGCAGCCTCCCATAAAGAGGAAAAAGACTTGCATTTATATAGTGCCTACCACAACCTCAGGACATCCTAAAGCGCTTTACAATCAACGTATTACTTTTGAAGTATAGTCACTGTTGATTTAATGGTCCCTCAGCCATTCCATTAGATACTTCTAAAAACAAAATTCACAAAACTTGCCCTTTCCACATTCCAATGCTTCCACCAACTTCCGCCCGCACAAATTTCCCATTTCTTGCAGATTTTGAACTTAACTTCTGCTGCGGTCCCAGAATTTCGGGTGTGCCTTAGATTCCAACATTTTTTTTAGATCTTTCTAAATGCGTGACCCTGGACCTTGCTGTAACCATCTTGCTGGGTTTTATGAAAAGGAAGAGATAAAAATTGAGTGCAACAGTGAGAAAGCACATGGAGAGCCATGCAGAGACATTGAAGGACGTACAGAGGTTTAGAGATAATGGGAAGGAGAGACCTACAGAGCAGTGAAAGGAAAAGAGTTTGAACAAGAGCTTGACGCAGGGAGATACAGAGATCACAATGAGGAAGTTGTTTGAAGACCTACAAAGAAAAGAAAAGAGTGGAAGACAAACAGAGAAAGGGAGAGAGGGGGACACAGATAAAAATAGAGAACAGAAGAAAGGCAAAGACACAGTTATAGGAAAGAGGCACATTTTTTATCTGGTTTTTGAACAATACTATGGAAATCCACTGATTGACGATGAATATTTTTATATCACTATAGTACATTTTCAAATTAAGAGAAACAGAAAGCAATTGTAGTTGCAAATGCAAAAAGTGATCAAGTGCTGGTATTTATTTTTATTAGTATTTGGAACTCTAAGATATTCAGGCTTGCAGTTTTGAGGTGCCATAGCCCTGTGGAGATCACAACAAGGGTGCACCAAGGTTTTGGAAAATGGGACAAGGGCTAGAGTGGGGATGGGGAAGGTTAAGTGGAAAAAGAGGGAGAGACATGACAATGTATGAAATTGGCAGCACTATAGAATAGAACAACGTCAGCCCACCATCGCAATTGCCTACATGTGTGTCAGCTTGGCTCAGTTGGTTGCACTCTGAGGCAGAAGGTTGTGGGTTCAAGCTTCACATCGGAACGGCTGACATTCTGGTGCGCTGTTGGAGGCGCCATCCTTCCACTGAGACGTTACACCAAGGTCCCATCTGCCCGTGGTTTAGATGGTTGCTAATGATCCCGTGGCTCTATTTGAAGAATGTGGATTTCTCCCTCTGTACTTTACTGGTGCAGAATGAAATTAGCAATTAAAAATGTCAACTGGCCACAGAATCACAGAATCCCCACAGTGCAGATAGAGGCCATTTCGGCCCATCGAGCCTGCACCGACACATATCCCACCCTATCCCCGTAACCCCATGTATTTAATCCCCCTAACACTAAGGGTCAATTTATCATAGCCAAATCAACCTAACCCACACATCTTTGGACCACCCGAATATCAAAAATTTGACTGGGTTGGTGATAAACTAGCCAACTAATCAGCCACCCTATTATAGTCTAGGATGGGTTAATATAAAGAGAGGGAATAAACAATGATAAAATATTTGCTGGAAACCTGCAATTGGTGGTTCTGATTGTCACACCTGACAACAGCAAAGAGTAGCACTTAAAAGTAGTTCTAAATTTAATCAAAACAAATTGCTGGGTTTTAGCTGTCAATTTTTTTTTATTATACACACAACAGCTTAATTCACCTCAGCAACAATTTGCATTCATATACTGCCTTCAAGTAGAATATCATCCCATGGTGCTGCACAGAGGAAGTAAAGAATAAAGACTGAGCCTTTGAGGGGTGTTGGGCGGTGCCCAAAGGCTTGGTCGAAGAGATGAGCTTTAAGGAGGCTTTTAAAGGTGGAGAGAGAAGCACAAGGTGGAGAGGTTTGGGGTGGGGAGAGCTCCAGAGAGTAGGGTTGAAACTGCTGAGGGGCCATGATGCACAGAAGGCCAGACTCAGATGGCCAAATGGCGCATGAGGGACATACAGCTAGAGGAAGTTGCTGATGTCGGGTGGAACCACTGTAGATTAGCCAGTACGGGGCTGATGGACAAATGCGACAGGGTGTGGGCGGGTTAGTTGAGGACAAGTTGGATTTTGTAGAGGGTGGATTGGGAAGTTGGTGAGTAGGTCATTGGAAAACTCAAATCTTGAGATAATGAGACCATGGATAACGGTTTTAGCAGTGGTTTGAGTGAGCATGGATGGAGACAGGCAACATTGCCAAGGTGGAACTAAATGATCTTGGTGATGGGTAGGACATGAGGTTTGAAGATCAGCTCTTGGCTGACAGGATGCACTCAGTCTAATCCAGCCTGAGAGAGCAGCCAGAGAGGAAGTGGAGTCAGTAGCAAGGGAGAAAATACAATTTGTAAATAAGCATGTTAGTCCATTTAGTGGGCTAATGGTTTAACCACTAACCAAAAGATTGTAAAAGCAAATTAAACAAATATTGATCATTATTATAATCCAGATTAAATGAAGTCATCCCTTTTGAAAATGGAATTGCATAATTGTAACCACAGAGCCAGGCCAAGGTGGTGTAAGTGTACAACGTTAATGATGAGGAAGCCCTTCCAAAGAGATTAATCTTCCCAGGATCATGTATCATCAAACTGTCAGGGACGAACGTAAACAAATGGCCCATGTTTATCTGAGCCTGGCTGTGTGGTTTACCAAGCATTTACTTTAGTCAGATTTTACTTAATAAATAGGGGAAAGGACGCACTAGGCAGATAATGATCCTTGCAAGCAACTACCTATAACTCTCTTTGCCGCTTTTGGATGTAGTGTAGCTCTATTTATCTCAACCGATTGGGACAGACACCCTTTCAGACAGAGTGTGTAGAAAGTAAAATAAATGGATGCCATTAAAACTAGTGATGCGTTGATTATTTGATTAAGTGATTAATAATTGCCAGAGTTTGTGATCGATTATATTTTTTAATCAAAGAGACAGAGACATTCAGCACTAAAAAGTTAAAATGGTTATTTAAAAATGTACAAATATAAAATCTTTAATATTTAACTTTAATGGTGATTAGGCAATTCTAAGCAAGTTAGCTATTCAGTGAGACAAAAATGCTTTAATATTTGAAAAAAATGCATATTTGAATGAAAAGTGTTTTTAAGATGAGCTACAATAACCAGCAATCATGAGTTGGAAACAATAGCATTGAAATACACTTTACGCAGTAAAATTACCCAGCATTTGGCATTGAGCCTTGTATAGAAGATTCATTTTTATAATGAAAGAGATGGCCACGAAAATAGTTGCTACACACTATCTCCTATTGTTATATGTTTAGAACATATTTCAGAATACATAAGAATAGATTCCGAATAATAGATTTCAGTTTTAATATTTGGAGTTATAGCTTGAGTGGATTAAATAGAATACTGGAGGTTCAGAAAATGTGTAGTCAGCATAGTTTAAAATAAGTGGTAGTATTTTCTGATGCTTAAATACTAAAGAAACAAAGAGTAAACTTGTCTTTATCATAGCACCATTTCACATCCTCAGGATGTCCTAAAGCACTCTATAGACAATGAATTACTTTTGGAGTGTGGGTACTGTCGCAATATCAGTACTATCGCAATATCGGTCCTGTCGTTATATCAGTGCTGTTGCTATATCAGTACTATCGCTATATCTGAACTGTCGCTATATCGGTGCTGTTGCTATATCGGTACTGTCGTTATATCAGTACTGTCGCTACATCGGTACTGTCGCTATATCAATACTGTCGTTACATCTTTACTGTCGGTATATCAGTACGAACGATATATCGGTACTATCAATATATCTGTACGAACGATATATCAGTACTGTCACTACATCAGTACTGTCGCTTTATTGGTACTGTCGTTATATCAGTACGAACGATATATCAGTACTGTTGTAACATCAGTACGGTTGCTATATCAGTACTGTCACGTTATCAGTACTGTCGTTATTTCAGAATTATCGCTTTATTGGTACTGTCGTTATATCAGTACTTACGTAATATCAGTACTGTCGCTATATCATTACTGTCATTACATCAGTAGTGTCGTTACATCAGTACTGTCGGTATATCAGTATGAACGATATATCGGTACTGTCGTAACATCAGTACGGTTGCTATATCACTACTTTCGCGTTATCAGTACTGTCGTTATTTCAGGATTGTCGCTTTATTGGTACTGTCGTTATCAGTACTGTCGTTATATCGGTACTGTCCTTATATCGGTACTGTTGTTATATTAGTACTGTCCTTATATCGGTACTGTCCTTATATCGGTACTGTTGCTATATCGATACTGTCACGATATCAGTACTATTGTTATATCGGTGCTGTTGCTATATCGATGCTGTCGTTATATCCCTACTGTCGCTATATCGGTATAGTCGCGATATTAATACTGTCGTTATAAAAACACTGTTGCTATATCGGTATTGTTGCTATATCGGTACTATCACTATAACAACACTGTCATTATATCGGTACTGTCGCTCTATTGGTACTATCATTATATCAGTACTGTCGCAATAACAACACATCATTATATCTATACAGTCGTTATATCAATACTATCGTTAGTAAGTACAGTCGTTATATCAATACTGTTGCTATATCGGAACAATCGCTATATCGGCACGGTCGTTATATCAATACTATCGTTATATCAGTACTATCAGTACTATCGTTATATCGGTACTGTTGCAATAACAACACAGTCGTTATATCAATACTATCGTTATATCAATACTATCGTTATATCGGTACTGTTGCAATAACAACACTGTCGTTATATCAATACTGTCGTTATATCAATACTACTGTTAGTGAGTACCGTCGTTATATCGATACTGTCGCTATATCAGTATTTTCGCTTAATCAACACTGTCATTATATCAGTACTATTGCTGTACCAGTACTGTCGCTATATTAATACTGTCGTTACATCAGTACTGTTGTTATACCGGTACTGTCGCTGTATCAGTACTATCGTTACATCAGTACTGTCAATATATCGGTACTGTCTCTATATCACTATGATCATTATACCGGTACGATTGCTATATCAGTATTGTCGCTATATCACTACTGTCGTTATATCTGTACTGTTCTTATATCGGTACTGTCGCTATAAAAACACTGTTGTTAAATCGGTACTGTTGCTATATTGTTACTGTCATTATATCTGCACTGTCTCTATAACAACACTGTTGTTAGATCGCTACTGTTGCTAGATTGGTACTGTCCTTATATCGGTACTGTCTTTATATCGGTACTGTTTTATATCTTTACTGTCGTTATATTGGTACTGGTGCTATATCGGTACTGGCGCAATATCGGTACTGCCGCCGTATCAATACTGTCGTTATATCAGTACTGTCGTTATATCAGTACTGTCATTATATCAATATAGTCAGGTATATCGGTACTTTCGTTATATCGGTACTGTTGTTATATCAGTACTGTTGTTATATCAATACAGTCGGTATATCGGTACTTTCGTTATATCAGTACTGTTTTATATCTTTACTGTCGTTATATTGGTACTGGCGCTATATCAGTACGATTGTTATAGCGGTACAGTCGTTATATCATTTCTGTCGCTATGTCAGTGCTGTCATTATATTGGTACTGTCGTTATATCGCTACTGTTGTTATATCAGTACTGACGCTATATCAGTACTGACGCTATATCGGTACTGACGCTATATTGTTACTGTCGCTATATCGTTACTGTCGCTATATCAGTACTGTCGTTATATCAATACAGTCGGTATATCGGCACTTTCGTTATATCAATAATGTCGCTATATCAATATTGTCGTTAATGAGTAATGTCCTTGTATCGGTATTGTCATTATATCAGTACGGTCATTATATCGGCAATGTCGCTATATCAACACTGTCGCAAATCAGTACTGTCGTTATATCGGTACTGTTGCTATATCGTTACTGTCATTATATTGGTTCTGTCATTATATCAGTATTGCCGTTAGTACCGATATAACGACAGTGCCGATATAACGACAGTACCGATATGACGTTATATAATTAGGTCGTTGTATCAGTACTGTCGTTATATCAATACAGTCGATATATTGGTACTTTCGTTATATCAATAATGTCGCGATATCAATATTGTCGTTAATGAGTAATGTCCTTGTATCGGTATTGTCGCTATGCATCAGTACTGTCGCTATATCGGTACTGTTGTTATATTGGGGCAGTTGCTAAATCGGTACTGTCACTATATCGGTACTGTCGTTATATCGATACTGTCGTTATATCGGTACTGTCGCTACATTGATACAGTCGCGATATCGATGCAGTTGCTATAATAGTACTGTCACTATATCAGTACTGTCGTTATATCAGTACTGGCGCTGTAACGGTACTGTCGCTATATCGGTATTGTCGCTATATCGGTACTGGCGCTTTATCAAAACTGTCGCATTATCAGTCCTGTCGCTATAACAACACTGTCGTTATATCAGTACTATCGTTATATCTGTACTGTCCCTATATCAACACTGTCGCTATATCAATACTGTCGCTATATCAACACTGTCGTTATATCAGTACTATCGTTATATCTGTACTGTCCCTATATCAACACTGTCGCTATATCAATACTGTCGCTATATCAACACTGTCGTTATATCAGTACTGTTGCGAATCAGTACCCTCGTGATATCGGTACTGCCGTTATATCAGTACGGTTGTTATTTCTGTATTGTCGTTATATCAATACAGTAGATATATCCTTGAAAAAGTGCAACATCCCCACTGACACTTGGGAATCCCTGGCCCAAGACTGCACAAAGTGAAGGAGAAGCATCTGGGAAGGCGCTGAACACCTCGAGTCTCTTCGCTGGGAGCAAGTGGAAGCCAAGCGCAAACAGTGGAAGGAGTGCACGTCAACCCAAGCACCCCACCCACACGCCCCTTCAACCACCGTCTACCCCACCTGTGACAGAGACTGTAGGTCCCGCATTGGACTCATCAGTCACCTGAGAACTCATTTTTAGTGTGGAAGCAAGTCATCCTCAGTTCCGAGGGACTGCCTAAGAAGAAGATATATCGGTACTTTCGTTATATCAATAATGTCACTATCTCAATATTGTCTTTAATGAGTAATGTCCTTGTATCGGTATTGTTGCTATATATCAGTACTGTCGTTATATCAGTACTGTCATTATATCGGTACTGGCGCTATATCGGTACTGGCGCTATATCGGTACTGTCGTCATCTCGATACTGTCGTTATATCGGTACTGTCGTTATATTGGTATGGTCGTTATATCTGTACTGTCGCTAAATCGGTACTGTCATTATATCGGTACTGTCACTACATTGATAAAGTCGCGATATCGGTACAGTCGCTATATCAGTACTGTTGTTATATCAGTACTGTCGCTATAACGGTACTGTCGTATATCGATATTATTGCTATATCGGTACTGGCGCTTTATCAAAACTGTCGCTATATCGGTACTATTGCTATATCAGTACTGTCGCTATAACAACACTGTCGTTATAGCTGTACTATCGTTGTATCGTTACGGTCGTTATATCCGTACTATCATTATCTCGGTATGGTTGTTATATCGGTACTGTCGCTATACCAGCACTGTTGCTATATCAATACTGTCGCTATATCGGCACTGTCGCTACATCAACACTGTCGCTATATCAACACTGTCGTTATATCGGTACAGTCGTTATATCGGTACGGTCGTTATATCAGTACGGCCCCTATATCAATACTGTCTTTATATCAGTACTGTCACTATGTCAATACTGTCGCTATATCGGTACTGTCGTTATATCGTACTGTCGCTTATATCGGTACTGTCGCTATGTCAATACTGTCACTATATCGGTACTGTCGCTATGTCAATACTGTCACTATATCGGTACTGTCGCTATGTCAATACTGTCGCTATATCGGTACTGTCGCTATGTCAATACTGTCACTATATCGGTACTGTCGTTATATCAATACTGTCGTTATATTGGTACTGTCATTATATCAGTACGGTCGTTATATCGGTACTGTCGTTATATCAATACTCTCGCTATATCAACACTGTTGTTACATCAGTACTGTCGCTATATCGGTACTATCATTATATTGGTTCTGTTGTTATATCAGTATTGCCGTTAGCACCGATATAACTGTCGCATTATCGGTACTGTCGTTATATCAGTACTGTCGTTATATTGGTACTGTCATTATATCAGTACGGTCGTTATTTCTGTACTGTCGTTATATCAATACAGTCGATATATCGGTACTATCGTTATATCAATAATGTCGTTATATCTCGGTATGGTTGTTATATCGGTACTGTCGTTATATATGTACTGTCTTTATATCGGTACAGTCACTATATCGGTACAATCGCTATATCAGTACTGTCGTTATCTTGATACTATCGCTAAATCGGTACTGTCGTTATATCAGTACGGTCGTTATATCAATACAGTCGTTATATCGGTACTTTTGTTATATTAATAATGTTGCTATATCAATATTGTCGTTAATGAGTAATGGCCTTGTATCTGTATTGTTGCTATATATCAGTACTGTTGTTATATCGGTACTGTCGCTATATAGGTATTGTCGCTATATCGGTACTATCGTGATTTATATACTTTCATTATATCGGTACGGTCATTATATCGGTACTGTCATTATATCGGTACGGTCGTTATATCGGTACTGTCGCTATATCGGTACGGTCGTTATATCGGTACTGTCGCTATATCGGTACAGTCGCTATATTGGTACTTATGCTATATCGGTACTGTCGTTATCTCGATAAAGTCGTTATATCGGTACGGTCGTTAAATCAGTACTGTCGCTATATCGTTACAGCTGTACTGTCCCTATATCAACACTGTCGTTATATTGGTACTGTCGCAAATCAGTACTGTTGTTATATCTGTACTGTCGTTATATCGGTACTGTTGCTATAACAACACTGTCGTTACATCGGTACGGTCGTTACATCGGTACTGTCGTTATATCAGTACGGTCATTATTTCTGTACTGTCGTTATATCAATACAGTCGATATATTGGTACTTTCGTTATATCAATAATGTCGCTATATCAATATTGTCATTAATGAGTAATGTCCTTGTATCAGTATTGTCACTATATATCAGTACTATCGTTATATTGGTACTGTCGCTATATCGGTACTATTGCTATATATATATATACTGTCGTTATCTCGGTACTGTCGTTATATCAGTACTGTCCCTATATCAATACTGACGTTATATCAGTAATGTCGCTATATCAACACTGTCGTTATATCGGTAATGTCGCTATATCAATACTCTCGCTATATCAACACTGTTGTTACATCAGTACTGTCGCTATATCGGTACTATCATTATATTGGTTCTGTCGTTATATCGGTATTGTCGTTAGTACCGATATAACGACAGTCCAGATATGTTGTTATATCATTAGGTCGTTGTATTGGTTCTGTCGATATATCGTTAATGTTGTTATATCGTTACCGTCGTTATATCGGTACTGTCGTTTTATCAATACTGTCGCTATATTGGTACTGTTTTTATATTAGTACGGTCTTTATAACGGTACTTTCGCTATATCAATACTGTTGTTAATGAGTACTGTCCTTGTATCGGTATTGTCGCTATATCGGTACTGTCGCAAATCAGTCCGGTCGTTATATTGTTACTGTCGTTATATCAATACCGTCGCTTTATCGGTACTGTCCCTATATCAACACTGTCGCTATATCAGTACTGTTGCAAATCAGTCCGGTCGTTATATCGGAACTGTCGCTATATCAACACTGTTGTTATATCAAAAATGAGAAGTCGCACAACACCAGGTTATAGTCCAACAGATTTATTTAAAATTACAAGCTTTCGGAGCTGTCACCCCTTCGTCAGGCAAAGTTACTGTGAGAGAATCTATCAGAATTCACAGAATATAAAAACACAGAGAAAATGCATAGATTAAATCTTTCCCTACATCAAAGACACACTAAGAGCACAGCCAAGACAATGAGATGTGTCCCAGGGGGTCCAACGCGTCAGAACACCTGCTGGCTGCATATCCTCTCCATTTTTTGTGTTTGTTTCTTGTGTTTTTTTTTTAAAAACTGGAAAGACCGGCAAAGATGTCAAGTCACGTTCTATAGCGTGACATGAACCCGATATCGCGATTGAGGCCATCCTCATGAGTGCGGAACTTGGCTATCAGTTTCTGCTCGATGATTTTGCGTTGTCGTGTATCACGAAGGCCGCCTTGGAGAACGCTAACCCGCAGATCCGAGGCTGAATGCCTTTGACTGCTGAAGTGTTCCCCGACTGGGAGGCAACCATCCTGCTTGGCGATTGTTGCGCGGTGTCCGTTCATACGTTGTCTCAGTGTCTGCATGGTCTCGCCGATGTACCATGCTCTGGGGCATCCTTTACTGCAACGTATCAGGTAGACAACGTTGGCCGAGTCACATGAGTATGTACCATGTACCTGGTGGGTAGTGTCCTCACGTGTGATGACGGTATCTGTGTTCATGATCTGGCATGTCTTGCAGAGGTTGCCGTGGCAGGGTTGTGTGGTGTCGTGGTCGCTGTTCTCCTGACAGCTGGGTAATTTGCTGTGAACGATGGTACTTTTGAGGTTAGGCGGCTGCTTGAAGGCGAGTAGTGGAGGCGTGGGGATGGCCTTAGCAAGGTGTTCGTCATCATCGATGACATGTTGAAGGCTGCGAAGAACATGGCGTAGTTTCTCCGCTCCGGGGAAGTACTGGACGACGTAGGGTACTCTGTTGGTTGTGTCCCGTGTTCGTCTTCTGAGGAGGTCTGTGCGGTTTTTCGCTGTGGCCCGTCGGAACTGTCGATCGACGAGTCGAGCGTCATATCCCGTTCTTACGAGGGCGTCTTTCAGTGTCCGTAGGTGTCCATCGCGTTCCTCCTCGTCTGAGCAGATCCTGTGTATTCGCAGGGCTTGTCCATAGGGGATGGCTTCTTTAACGTGGTTAGGGTGGAAGCTGGAGAAGTGGAGCATCGTGAGGTTGTCCGTGGGCTTGCGGTAGAGTGAAGTGCTGAGGCGTCCGTCTTTGATGGAGATTCGTGTGTCCAAGAATGAAACCGATTCTGAGGAGTAGTCCATGGTGAGTTTGATGGTGGGATGGAACCTGTTGATGCTATCGTGTAGTCCTTTCAGTGATCCTTCGCCGTGGGTCCAAAGGAAGAAGATGTCATCGATGTATCTGGTGTACAGCGTTGGTTGGAGGTCCTGTGCAGCGAAGAAGTCTTGCTTGAACTTGTGCATGAAGATGTTGGCGTATTGGGGTGCGAATTTGGTCCCCATGGCTGTTCCGTGTGTTTGGGTAAAAAACTGGTTGTCGAAGGTGAAGACATTGTGGTCAAGGATGAAGCGGATGAGTTGTAGGATGGCGTCTGGAGATTGGCTGTTGTTGGTGTTGAGTACTGAGGCTGTCGCAGCGATGCCGTCATCGTGGGGGATACTGGTGTAGAGTGCCGATACGTCCATCGTGGCGAGGAGTGTTCCAAAGAACACACCCGCCAACTCAATAGACTGATCAAGACCTTCGATCCAGACCTTCAAAACACCCAACGCGCTCTCATCCCACGTACTCCCCGCGTAGGAGACTTTTACTGCCTCCCAAAGATACACAAAGCCAACACACCCGGACGTCCTATCGTATCAGGCAACGGAACCCTATGTGAGAACCTCTCTGGGTACATCGAGGGCATCCTGAAACCCATCGTACAGGGAACCCCCAGCTTCTGTCGCGACACTACAGACTTCTTGCAGAAACTCAGCACCCATGGACTAGTTGAACCAGGAACACTCCTCGCCACGATGGACGTATCGGCACTCTACACCAGTATCCCCCACGATGACGGCATCGCTGCGACAGCCTCAGTACTCAACACCAACAACAGCCAATCTCCAGACGCCATCCTACAACTCATCCGCTTCATCCTTGACCACAATGTCTTCACCTTCGACAACCAGTTTTTTACCCAAACACACGGAACAGCCATGGGGACCAAATTCGCACCCCAATACGCCAACATCTTCATGCACAAGTTCAAGCAAGACTTCTTCGCTGCACAGGACCTCCAACCAACGCTGTACACCAGATACATCGATGACATCTTCTTCCTTTGGACCCACGGCGAAGGATCACTGAAAGGACTACACGATAGCATCAACAGGTTCCATCCCACCATCAAACTCACCATGGACTACTCCTCAGAATCGGTTTCATTCTTGGACACACGAATCTCCATCAAAGATGGACGCCTCAGCACTTCACTCTACCGCAAGCCCACAGACAACCTCACGATGCTCCACTTCTCCAGCTTCCACCCTAACCACGTTAAAGAAGCCATCCCCTATGGACAAGCCCTGCGAATACACAGGATCTGCTCAGACGAGGAGGAACGCGATGGACACCTACGGACACTGAAAGACGCCCTCGTAAGAACGGGATATGACGCTCGACTCGTCGATCGACAGTTCCGACGGGCCACAGCGAAAAACCGCACAGACCTCCTCAGAAGACGAACACGGGACACAACCAACAGAGTACCCTACGTCGTCCAGTACTTCCCCGGAGCGGAGAAACTACGCCATGTTCTTCGCAGCCTTCAACATGTCATCGATGACGACGAACACCTTGCTAAGGCCATCCCCACGCCTCCACTACTCGCCTTCAAGCAGCCGCCTAACCTCAAAAGTACCATCGTTCGCAGCAAATTACCCAGCTGTCAGGAGAACAGCGACCACGACACCACACAACCCTGCCACGGCAACCTCTGCAAGACATGCCAGATCATGAACACAGATACCGTCATCACACGTGAGGACACTACCCACCAGGTACATGGTACATACTCATGTGACTCGGCCAACGTTGTCTACCTGATACGTTGCAGTAAAGGATGCCCCAGAGCATGGTACATCGGCGAGACCATGCAGACACTGAGACAACGTATGAACGGACACCGCGCAACAATCGCCAAGCAGGATGGTTGCCTCCCAGTCGGGGAACACTTCAGCAGTCAAGGGCATTCAGCCTCGGATCTGCGGGTTAGCGTTCTCCAAGGCGGCCTTCGTGATACACGACAACGCAAAATCATCGAGCAGAAACTGATAGCCAAGTTCCGCACTCATGAGGATGGCCTCAATCGCGATATCGGGTTCATGTCACGCTATAGAACGTGACTTGACATCTTTGCCGGTCTTTCCAGTTTTTAAAAAAAAACACAAGAAACAAACACAAAAAATGGAGAGGATATGCAGCCAGCAGGTGTTCTGACGCGTTGGACCCCCTGGGACACATCTCATTGTCTTGGCTGTGCTCTTAGTGTGTCTTTGATGTAGGGAAAGATTTAATCTATGCATTTTCTCTGTGTTTTTATATTCTGTGAATTCTGATAGATTCTCTCACAGTAACTTTGCCTGACGAAGGGGCGACAGCTCCGAAAGCTTGTAATTTTAAATAAATCTGTTGGACTATAACCTGGTGTTGTGCGACTTCTCATTTTTGTCCACCCAAGTCCAACGCCGGCATCTCCGCATCATCGTTATTATATCAGTACTGTCATTATATCGATACTGTTGCTATATCGGTACTGTTGTTATATTGTTACTGTCATTATATCAGTACGGTCGTTATATCAGTACGGTCGTTATATCGGTACTGTCATTATATCAGTACTGTCATTGGGCCGAAAATTGATCCCGGGACGCGAGAGTACGCACTCCAATTGCCGGTTTTCTGCATGCCCTGCGCATGCGCTGAAAACCGGCAATTGCTCTTCTGAAAAGGGGGCGGGTCCTGGGTGCATCGCGTGCGCGCTACAGGCTGCGCGCACGCTGTGCACTTCATGCTTTGGACGCGCAGGTAAGTAGGGAAGATTTTGGAAATGTAAAAAGGAGGAGTAAGACCCGCTTTTAAGAAGGTAAGTAGTGAATTAAGTATTTTTTTGAATTTTTTTTTACAGGTATATCTTTTTTAGAGACTTTAAAGACAGGTAAGTTTATTTTTATAACTTTTTAAAAGATTTTAAATTTTTTCAAAAATTTAATTTTTTATTTAAAATGGTTAATTTAATTAACTATACTTATTTTATTAATGTGATGGTTTTTTTTTTTAAATTTAATTGAGGTTTAGCTGTTATTTTGGGGGGGTGTAAGATTCATAGATTTCACAGGGTGCTGTGAAACTTATGAATGGAAGATGGTGTGCTGCCATTGGCTCTAACTGAGTCACGTGATCCCACAGCTCGCACGAATTCACTACGCCGCTGGGATACGCAAGCACTGCCCAGCTGATCTCTAGAACATGAAGTTCGTGCGAGCTGGATCTGAAAAAGCACAAGCGAGGTGAGAGATCGCGGGAAAGCCTTACCCCCGCGGGAACAGAGCGAGATCAATTTCTGGGCCATTATATCAACACGGTCATTACATCTGTACTGTCGTTATATCGGTACGGTCGTTATATTGGTACTGTCGTTATATCAGTACGGTTATTATATCGGTACGGTCGTTACATCGGTACTGTCGCTATAACAACACTATTGTTATATCGGTACTGTCATTATATCAGTACGGTCGTTATATCAGTGCTGTCGTTACAGAGGCGGCGGACCTGGGTGGAGCAACAGCGGCGAGGCGGCGGCGGTAAAAGGCGGCAGCGACCAGGTAGGCCCACAGAGGCGGCGGACCTGGGTGGAGCAACAGCGGCGAGGCGGCGGCGGTAAAAGGCGGCAGCGACCAGGTAGGCTTTCACCAAGCCGAGAGCAGGAGAGAGGTAAAATAAAATCGAAGTGTGACGTCACCAGAAAGCAGGTAAGTGATTGGTTGGTGAGTATTTCTCTTTTTTTTATACAAAACTTAAATTCCATAGTTTATAGTTTCTCGGGTATCTGTGGTGTAGCAGAGACTGCTGGCATAAATTAACTGAAGGGTAAATAATAAATTTTTAATTAATTACATAGAATGGGAGAGCAGGTGATGTGTTACTGCTGCAATATGTGGGAGCTGGTGGACACCATTGATGTTCACGGTGAACACATTTGCAGTAAGTGTTGGCTGCTCGAGGAACTCCGGCTCCGTGTTGATGAGCTGGAGTCCGAGCTTCAAACACTGCGACACATCAGGGAGGGGGAGAGTTACCTGGACTCCGTGTTTCAGGAGGTAGTCACACCAATTAGAGTAACTAATTCAGAAGTAGCCCGTGGTCAGGGACAGGAAGGTGTGACTACGAGTGAGGCAGGTACAGGGATCCAGGAGGTACTGTTGGAGGAGCCGCAGCCCTTGCTCCTGTCCAACAGGTTCGAGGCTCTTACTCCCTGTGTGGATAGGAGCGGGGACTGCAGGGAGGATGAGCAACCTGGCCACAGCACCGTGGTAAGGGGGGCCATTCAAGTGGGGGGAGTAAAAAGAAATGTTGTAGTGGTAGGGGATAGTATCATTAGGGGGATAGATAGGGTTCTTTGCAGCCAAGAGCGAGAGTCCCGAAGGCTGTGTTGCCTGCCCGGTGCCAGGGTTAAGGACATCTCCTCTGGGCTGGAGAGAAACTTGGAGTGGGAGGGGGAGGATCCAGTTGTCGTGGTCCATGTTGGCACCAATGACATAGATAGGACAAGGAAAGAGGTTCTGCTGAGGGAGTTTGAGCAGCTAGGGGCCAAATTAAAAAGCAGAACCTCGAGGGTAATAATCTCTGGATTACTACCTGAGCCACGAGCAAATTTGGCTAGGGTAAATAAAATCAGGGAGTTGAATGCGTGGCTCAAAGACTGGTGTGGGAAAAATGGGTTTTGCTTCTTGGGACACTGGCACCAGTACTGGGGCAGGAGAGAGCTGTTCCGTTGGGACGGACTTCACTTGGCCAGTGCTGGGACTAGTGTCCTGGCGAATCGAATAACTAGGGCTGTGGAGAGGACTTTAAACTAATTAGTGGGGGGGAGGTTTCAAGAGAGCAAAAAATAAAAATGACAACAGAGAGGGTCATAGACATAGGTAGCAGTAGGGGAATCACTAATCAGAGCGTGGCAGGAAGGGACAGAGTGTGTGGAGTAAAAGGTAAAGTGGTAAAAAGTGAAAAAGCTGGAACTAAGTGCCACAAAGCATATTTGAAAGTTCTCTATCTGAATGCACGTAGCATTCGTAACAAAATAGACGAGTTAATGGCACAAATAACTACATATGGTTATGATATTGTGGCCATTACAGAAACATGGCTGCAGGGTGACAATGCCTGGGAATTAAACATACCAGGTTATTTAACGATCAGGAAGGACAGGCAGGAAGGAAGGGGAGGTGGGGTGGCTATGTTAATAAAGGAAGGAATCACTGTAATACAGAGTAATGATATTGGGTCAAAAAATCATGATAATGAAACAGTTTGGGTGGAGATAAGGAATAATAAGGGGAAAAAAACACTAGTGGGCGTAGTCTATAGGCCTCCGAACAGTTGCAACTCTGTTGGACGGAGTATCAATCAGGAAATAGTTGAGGCATGTAATAAGGGAACATCTATAATTATGGGGGATTTTAACTATCATATTAATTGGACAAATCAAATGGGGCAGGGCTGCCTTGAGGATGAGTTCATTGAGTGTATTAGGGATGGGTTTCTTGAGCAGTATGTAACTGAACCGACCAGGGGGCAAGCAACCTTAGATCTGGTCCTGTGTAACGAGACAGGATTAATTAAAAATGTCCTAGTAAAGGATCCCCTTGGAATGAGTGACCATAACATGGTTGAATTCCATATTCAATTAGAGGGTGAGAAGGTTGGATCTCAAACAAGCGTGCTAAGCTTGAATAAAGGAGACTATGAAGGTATGCGAGCGGAATTGAGTAGAGTGGATTGGGAAAATAGATTAAAGGGTAAGACGACACATGATCAGTGGTGTACATTCAAGGAGTTATTTTACAACTTCCAAAAAATATATATTCCACTGAAAAGAAAAGGGTGTAAAAGAAAGGACAGTCATCCGTGGCTAAGTAAAGAAATTAAGGATAGTATTCGACTAAAAACAAGGGCATATAAGGTAGCGAAATCTAGTGGGAGGACAGAGGATTGGGAAAACTTTAAAAGGCAGCAAAAAATAACAAAAAGATTGATTAAGAAAGGGAACGGGCAACACGGTGGCATAGTGGTTAGCACTGGTGCCTCACAGCGCCAGAGACCCGGGTTCGAATCTGACCTCGGGTGACTGTCTGTGTGGAGTTTGCACATTCTCCCCGTGTCTGCGTGGGTTTCCTCCGGGTGCTCCGGTTTCCTCCCACAGTCCAAAAATGTGTGGGTTAGGTTGATTTGGCTATGATAAATTGACCCTTACTGTTAGGGTGGGATTAAATATGTGGGGTTATGGGGATAGGATGGGATATGTTAGGGGGAATTAAATACATGGGGTTACGGGGGTAGGGTGGGATATGTGTACTGTGGGGATTAAAGCAGGGACAGGGTACTGGATTTGGATGATCAGCCATGATCGTATTGAATGGCGGAGCAGCCTCGACGGGCCGAATGGCCTACTCCTGCTCCTAGATTCTATGTTTCTATGTTTCTATGGAAGATAGATTATGAAAGTAAATTAGCAAAAAATATAAAAACAGATAGTAAGAGTTTTTATAGTTATATAAAAAGAAAAAGGGTGGCTAAAGTAAATGTTGGTCCCTTAGAGGATGAGACCGGGAAATTAATGTTGGGAAATATGGAGATGGCAAAAACACTGAATGAATATTTTGTATCAGTCTTTACAGTAGAGGACACTAAGAATATCCCAACACTGGACAAACAGGGGGCTATAGGGGGAGAGGAGCTAAACACGATCAAAATCACTAAGGAAGTGGTACTCGGTAAAATAATGGGACTCAAGGCGGATAAATCACCTGGACCTGATGGCTTACATCCTAGAGTCTTGAAGGAAGTGGCGGTAGGGATTGTAGATGCATTGGTAATAATTTTTCAAAACTCCCTGGATTCCGCTGAGGTCCCGGCAGACTGGAAAACTGCTAATGTAACACCCTTATTTAAAAAGGGCAGTAGACAGAAGGCTGGTAACTATAGACCGGTTAGCCTAACATCTGTGGTAGGTAAAATTTTGGAGTCCATTATTAAGGAAACAGTAACAGGACATTTGGATAATCATAATTTAATAGGACAAAGTCAGCATGGTTTTACGAAGGGGAAGTCATGTTTGACAAATTTGCTGGAGTTCTTTGAGGAAGTAACATATAGAGTGGATAAAGGGGAACCAGTGGACGTAGTGTATTTAGACTTCCAAAAGGCATTTGACAAGGTGCCACACAAAAGATTATTGCTTAAGGTAAAAAATCACGGGATTGGGGGTAATATTCTGGCATGGATAGAGGATTGGCTATCCAACAGAAAGCAAAGAGTTGGGATAAATGGTTCATTCTCAGACTGGCAATCAGTAACTAGTGGTGTTCCACAGGGGTCAGTGCTGGGTCGCCAACTCTTTACAATCTATATTAACGATTTGGAGGAAGGGACCAAGTGTAACATATCAAAATTTGCAGATGATACAAAGATGGGAGGGAAAGTAGTGAGTGTGGAGGACATAAAAAACCTGCAAGGGGACATAGACAGGCTAAGTAAGTGGGCAGAGATTTGGCAGATGGAATACAACACTGGAAAGTGTGAGGTGATGCACTTTGGCAGGAAAAATCCTAGAGCAATTTATTATCTTAATGGCAAGAAACTGGAGAGTACTGAAGTGCAAAGGGATCTGGGGGTCCTGGTGCACGAAACTCAAAAGGTTAGTATGCAGGTGCAGCAAGTGATTAAGAAGGCAAATGGAATGTTGGCTTTCATTGCTAGGGGGATAGAATATAAAAATAGGGAGGTATTGCTTCAGTTGTACAAGGTATTGGTGAGACCGCACCTGGAATACTGCATACAGTTTTGGTGTCCTTACTTAAGGAAAGACATCCTTGCTCTCGAGGCAGTGCAAAAAAGGTTCACTCGGTTAATCCCGGGGATGAGGGGGTGGTCATATGAGGAGAGGTTGGGTAGATTGGGACTCTACTCATTGGAGTTCAGAAGAATGAGAGGCGATCTTATTGAAACATATAAGATTGTGAAGGGGTTGGATCGGGTGGATGCGGGGAGGATGTTCCCGATGACAGGTGAGACTAGAACTAGGGGACATAGTCTTAGAATAAGGGGCTGCTCTTTCAAAACTGAGATGAGGAGGAACTACTTCACTCAGAGGGTGGTAGGTCCATGGAATATGCTGCCACAAAAAGCTGTAGAAGCTACAACATTAATTAAATTTAAAACAGAAATAGACAGTTTCCTAGAAGTAAAGGGCATTAAGGGTTACGGGGAGCGGGCAGGAATTTGGACATGAGTCTAGGTTCGGATCGGTCATGGCCCTGTGGGTAGTGGAGCGGGCCCAGGGACCGTGTAGCCTGATTCTGCTCCTATTTCGTGTGTGCAATTCTGTTAGATGCAGGAGATGGTTGTGATAGATAGTAGATTGGCGGTTAGGATCAGATCAGCCATGATCTTATTGAATGGCGGAGCAGGCTCGAGGGGCCGATTGGCCTACTCCTGCTCCTATTTCTTATGTTCTTATGTTCTTATAGTGGTAATGTCGCTATATCGTTACTGTCGCTATATTAGTACTGTCGTTATATCAGTACTGTCATTATATCGGTACTGTCGCTATAACAACACTATCATTATATCATTACTGTCGCTACATCAATACTGTCACTGTATTGGTACTGTCGTTACTGTCATTGTATCAGTACTGTTGCTATATCAACACTGTCGCTATATCGGTACTGTTGCTATATCAACACTGTCATTATATTGGTACTGTTGCTATATTTGTACTGTTGTTATATCGGTACTGTCGTTATATTATTACTGTCGCTATATCGGTACTGTCGCTCTATCAATACTGTCGCTATATCGGTACTGTCGCTCTATTAATACTGTCGCTATATCGGTACTGTCGCTCTATCAATACTGTCGCTATATCGGTACTGTCGCTCTATTAATACTGTCGCTATATCGGTACTGTCGCTCTATCAATACTGTCGCTATATCAGTACTGTCACTACATTGGTTCTGTCGTTATATCGGTACTATCATTATATCAGTACTGTCATTATATTGGTTCTGTCGCAATATCGGTACTATCGTTATATCGGTACTGTCATTATATCATTACTGTCGCTATTTCAATACTGTCGTTAATGAGTACTGTCACTATATCGGTACTGTCGCTATATCGGCACAGTCGCTGTATCGGTACTGTCGTTTTATCAACACTGTCGTTATATCGGTACTGTTGCTATATTTGTACTGTTGTTAAATCATTACTGTCGCTATATCAATACTATCGCTATATCGGTGCTATCGCTATGTTGGTACTGTCGTTCTCTCGGTAATGTCGTTATATCAGTACTGTCGCTATATCAGTACTGTCGCTATATCAGTACTGTCGCTACATCAGTACTGTCGCTACATCAGTACTGTCGCTACATCAGTACTGTCGCTATATCAGTACTGTCGCTACATCTGTACTGTCGCTATATCAGTACTGTCGCTATATCAGTACTGTCGCTATATCAGTACTGTCGCTATATCAGTACTGTCGCTACATCTGTACTGTCGCTACATCAGTACTGTCGCTATATCAGTACTGTCGCTACATCAGTACTGTCGCTACATCAGTACTGTCGCTATATCGGTACTATCATTATATTGATATTGTCGTTATATCAATACTGTCGTTAATGAGTACTGTCATTAAATCGGTATTGTTGCTATATATCAATACTGTCGCTACATCAGTTCTGTCGCTATATCGGTACTGTCCTTATATCGGTACTGTTGTTATTTCGGTACAGTCGCTATATCGGAACTATCATTATATTAGAACTGTTGCTATATCAGTTCTGTCCTTATATTGGTACTGTCGCTATATCAGTACTGTCGCTATATCAGTACTGTCGCTATATCGGAACTATCATTATATTGGTACTGGCGTTATATCAATACTGTCGTTAATGAGTACTGTCGTTATATCGGTATTGTTGCTATATATCAGTACTGTCGCTATATCGGTACTATTGTTATTTTGGTACTGTCACTGTATCGGTAGTGTCGCTATATCAACACTATCGCTATATCAGTACTGTCATTATATCAATACTGTCGCTATATCAGTACTGTCGTTATATCGGTACTGATGCTATATCGGTACTGTCGTTATATCAATACTGTCGTTATATCAGTACTTTCGTTATATCGGTACTGTCGTTATATTGGTACTGACGTTATATCGGTACTGTCGTTATATTGGTACTGACGCTATATCGGTACTGTCGCTATATCAATACTGACGTTATGTCGGTACTGTCACTATATCGGTACTGTCGTGTACATCCACCACTCCAAAAATGTTTTACTTTGCCTAAGAAAAAGATTACAAAAAATTCCATCTCTTCAACAAGGGAGACACCAGTTGTAACAACTCTTCTGATTCTGTTAAGATTTTTTTAAAAGCTGCTCTGTCAATTATTTAAGAAACAAATGCATTGGCTAATATGAAATGCATGCTGATAGCACATACACTAAATATAATTACACATGCAATGTGCACTGTTACCTGCATGCCAGAAAGTTCTGTCAAAAAAAATTAGTTTGTGATTTATGCTGTGTTCTCAATTTTTTAAAAACTTAAATAATATAAAGCCCAAAGTCTGAAAGTCATAATGAATCTTCTCCACTAGCATTTTGAATTGTCCACTTCCCATTCCATAGCGTCACCTTTAACAGTAGGGTTGTCTTTCCTCCTTCTCAAATAGAACAAATTCTACGAGGATGGAAAAGAGTGAGAGCACACCACTGGCCCAGTGAATGGACCGTGCAAGGACCAAATCAGGGCCAGGAAAACTAAATTGCTGGAGGGTGTCACCAAATTTAAAAGATTCTCCACAGGGTTTTCTCTGAAAAGAGTAAGTTAATCTTGCTCACCAGCTGGAAAACGTGAGGGATTCATTGGCCACAGTGCTCTGGACTTGTCCCCTCAACACTCATATCATGGAGGAGACAGGGAATGTACAAAGGCCTTATGGCACTGTGCAATCTGGCTTCCACCAGATGCTCGCTGATATGAATGCTTTCCATCACATAATGCAAGTTGATTAAGCACAGTTAGCAGAGCAGTTTGGTTGAATGGTCAACCTGATAATAACTAAGGGCCACAATGCGCAACAGCAACTCTAATCTTCACTGTTCATGTTTGTCATTGCTAAAGAGCATTTTAAAGATCCCCTGATGGAATTGTTGAGGCCTCAACAATGCCATTGTGGCTGATGTGCTATTTCGTGCAGATGCTGACCCTGGAGAGTATTTTCCAGTGACAATAGTTGGCAAAGTTCCACATCCAATACTTTTAAACATAATGCTGTCACTGAAAACAGTAATGAGATCAAAGAAGAAAGAAAGAACTTTCATTTATATAGCACTTTTCATGACCTCAGGAAATCATAGAATCATAGAAAGTTACAGCACGGAAGGAGGCCATTTCGGCCCATCGTGTCCGCGCCGGCCAACAAAGAGCTATCCAGCCTAATCCCACTTCCCAGCTCTTGGTCCGTAGCCCTGCAGGTTACAGCATCCCAAATGCACATCAAGTATTTTTTAAATGCGGTTAGGGTTCCTGCCTCTACCACCCTTTCAGGCAGTGAGTTGCAGACCCCCACAACCCTCTGGGTGAAGAAATTTCCCCTCAAATCCCCTCTAAACCTTCCACCAATTACTTTAAATCTGTGCCCCCTGGTTTTGGACCCCTCTGCTAAGGGAAATAGGTCCTTTCTATCCACTTTATCTATGCCTCTCATAATTTTATACACCTCAATAAGGTCTCCCCTCAGCCTCCTCTGTTCCAAGGAAAACAGACCCAGCCTATCCAGTCTTTCCTCATAGCTAAGATTCTCTAGTCCTGGCAACATCCTTGTAAATCTCCTCTGCACCCTCTCCAGTGCAATCACATCTTTCCTGTAATGTGGTGACCAGAACTGCACGCAGTACTCCAGCTGAGGCCTAACTAGTGTTTTATACAGTTAAAGCATAATCCCCCTGCTCTTGTATTCTATGCCACGGCTAATAAAGGCAAGCATTCCGTATGCCTTCTTAACCACCTTATCTACCTGGCCTGCTACCTTCAGGGATCTGTGGACATGCACTCCAAGGTCCCTTTGTTCCTCTACACTACACAAATCCCATGGTGCTTTACAGCCAATGAAATACTTTTTGAAGTGTCATCACTGTTGTAATGTAGGAACCGTGGCAGCCGAACACAGCGAGGTTCCACAAACAGCAATGAGGTAATCTGTTTTTAGTGATGGTTCAGGGATAAATGTTGGCCAGGATACTGGGGAGAACTCCCCTGCTCTTCTTCGAAATAGTGTCGTGGGATCTTTTATGTCCACCTGAGAGGGCAGACGTGGCCTCGGTTTAATGTCTCATCCAAAAGATGGCACCTCTGACAGTGCAGCACTCTCTCAGTACTGCACTGGGAATGTCAGCCTAGATTATGTGCTCAAGTCTCTGGAGTGGGGCTTGAACCCACAACCTGATGATTCAGAGGAATTGACTTTTTTATTTTTGCTGATTTATTTATTTTTGATTAATGTGAAAGAAGAAGTTATGTTTTGTCATGTCTGCATCCAGTCCCTTTTCTGTAATACAGGTAAGACATCACTATTTTGGAATCACGACAAAAAAAACCCTCCAGATTGTTAAATGTTTCTGTTTGCAGCAGTGTTGCGTTCAGTACTGGTTCTCATTCTCTCTTATCCTCCATGTAAACATACAACATTCCTTTGTTGTGCCAAGTAAATTATAAATACAGCTGTCTAGAGTTTAATTTCCATTGGTGTCGTATTTGAAACAGTCAGTCCAAGATTACCCACAACATAAGTGGGTATTTAACAGATGTTGTACATCTCATAAAAATAGTTTATGATAATGTAATCCAATGCTTTTAAGACCCAAAGTAAATTGGTATGTTCCATGAAAATTATAGGATATCTGACGAAGTGTTAGAGTAACACAGACAGAGGTATTAAAACTTACTTACAGTGTAATAAAAAGAGTGCACAATAACATGTACTGCAATTGTGTTGGTTATAAGTATTGTTGTGTGTAATTTACCCCATTTGCTGTTTCTAACCAGTGAAGGCTTGTGTGCTTCTTCTTAGGATGTCCTCAGCTGATTGTATCTGAAGCTCTTGTGTATTTCTGGGCAGAGTGGGGAAGAGCAAGGTTAGTGAAGGGAATCAGTATGTGGCTGTGAATTAGGTGGCACAGTGCTCTTAGTTCTTGCTGTATCTTCCAGGACACTTTTGCTTCTACCGTTTCACAAAAGGGCTCACTGCCTTCATGGCCGCATGGGTTTGAGTTAACTGGAGGCATGATACTGACTGGAGAGTCTTTGTCCTACCTAAGGACTTCCTATCATTCCTGTACTATAGCTTGAAGACCCACGGGCAAGTGTCCGTCCAGCTTTAAACAGCCTGAATGTTTGCTCATCCCATATGTAGAACTGGTTCAAGTTGTGCCCCATAAACCAGGGGGCACAGATTTAAAGTAATTGGTGGAAGGTTTAGAGGGGATTTGAGGGGAAATTTCTTCACCCAGAGGGTTGTTGGGGTCTGGAACTCACTGCCTGAAAGGGTGGTAGAGGCAGGAACCCTAACCACATTTAAAAAGTACTTGGATGTGTACTTGGGATGCTCTAACCTGCAGGGCTACGGACCAAGAGCTGGGAAGTGGGATTAGGCTGGATAGCTCTTTGTTGGCCGGCGCGGACACGATGGGCCGAAATGGCCTCCTTCCGTGCTGTAACTTTCTATGATTCTATCATTCTATGATTCTATAAGTTGAATAAGACAATATGGGGATCAAAATAAAGACCATCTCCTCTGTCAGATTATCCAGGATGCTGAATTGATGAGGAGAGGTTTTCCTGGGTTCTGCACCCAGGCACACTGGATTGCCTGGGGAAGGTGAATATCAGAAAATCGGGCAGGTGAGAGTGCATGCCTGTAAAGGAGCCCACCTGATTTTCCAATGTTTTCTGCCCTTTGGTGATCTGGTGAAGGCCCAGAAAAATCTCCTCTATAAAGTTCTCCAGTGCCAATTTCAAGGCACCAGATATTCAGCTGTCTAGAATCTCTTGTGTGCCTCACCTTACACAGTGACCACACAGCATAAATGAAAAGGAAGAGACAGTGGAGGAAAAATCAAAAGTAGAAATGTGGCAATACTTGTAATGGCAGATGTTTTGGACCATAACCGAGCCCTATTTAGAACGTGTTTCTCCAGTGTGCTGTGGAACTGAAAATTAGACACATCTCAAAGTGTCACAAAGCAAAGTGTATAATCTCACTTGCACCTAATTGACTCAAATATCACACTAATAAAACAGCAACAAATCTGAATTGACTAATCCTGTCAAAAAGTAGATGAAAGTGAGGCATTTCTTGTTGAGTTCTGCTGACCTTGGTAAAGGGACGAGCCCGGGGTTTACAACCAGATGCCAATCTGGAGTCAAAACTCCCTGAGCAACAGGAGTTAATTACTAATTCACCTCCAGATTGGGCCTATTTAGTGTAATTCCTCACTAGGTGTACATTTTGTGGCCTTAAAGTGCCCGGCCATTTTAAACACAGTGCCACCTTAGCAGTAGACATCTTTTTATAAGGAATTGCCTATATGCCAATTAGGAAAGGGTTATCAAGATGTAATCAATCCTCTTATAGTATAATAGATGGCATATGATACAACACTTGCCATAGGAACATCCACTAGCACAGAGAAGAGAAAAGTAAAGCTTCCTTCAAAGTCAGAACTAAGAAACTGTACAGAATTAAAGTGATAAGCTCCATACTCTACTACTAAATTCCCGTTAGCAGCAACAATGGGGCCAAGATAAGCTCCATTGGTCTAGAAATGTTTTTTCTTCTATTTTACGCGAAGAAGGCCTTATGAAAATTAGCCATCCCAACCAAGGAATTTATCAAGTTGGCCACCACTCACTTCTAGACAACAGGGGAGAAGCCAGCTGACAAGATGATGAGGAAGAATTAAAGTGCTATCTTGTAATGTTCCTCATTAAGGGTAAATTAGAAAATAATGTAAATTTTACATAAATCTTGCATAAGCAGAATACTCAATGGGAAACTGTGTGGGAAATAGAATTCCGCGCTTGATGAAGGGTTTGCTATTTCAACTCGCGACTCTGTGTTGCTTCTGAGTTAACAGATCTAGTTCCTTGTGGAATAAATTCTCAGAGCTTGAGATCCTAGAGGGAGTTGATACAAAATTCCTGATTTTACATGACTGAATGAATAAAATGAGATTATATTAAGAATGGTATTTACAAAAAAAGAAATACTTTTAGCATTATAAAGGAAATAACTACAATTTATATTGAATGAGCCTTGCATTTTATCTCCAATTCAGAATAAAGAATTTACAGAATATCCAACATGAGCCTCATTGAACAATGAGAATTTCAAGATGTTGCAAATTGCCCCATCAGAGAAATTTGAACTGTTTAAAAAGTTACAAGAAATATTAATTATTCATGTCTATGGCAAATACCAGGGATAATCATAAAATGAGGTTTTCACACCCAGCAAGGCTATGAACAAAAATCCTTGCATATAACAAGGGGCGGGAGGAGAGAAAGATTCTATATACTGTAGTACTGATGTCCATTAGACATGAAGTGAGTGGAGCGTGATTCCTGTTTTATTGTCAAGCACTCGGGCAATACTGCAATAATGTGACAGGCACCATGCAGCCTTCTGCTTTTTCCCCACATTCTAAATTATGGTATTATTTTATTCACCTCAATAGGATGAAAAGGATGAACACTGCTAGGATTCAAACTCTAAACCTTCTGGTACTCAACCAATCGTGCACCCTCCCCTAATTCCTTCACCCCACCATTAGTGGCCGTGCCTTCAGCCATCTAGGACCTAAGCTCTGGAATTCCCTCCCCAAACCTCTTCATCTCTCCACCTCTGTCTCCTCCTTTAAGACGCTGCTTAAAACCTACCTCTTCGACCAAGCGTTTGGTCACCTATCCTAATGTCTCCTTCATTAGCTCGCTGTCAATTTTTGTCTGATTACACTCCCGTGAAGCACCTTAGGATGTTTTACTATGTTAAAGGTGCTATATAAATGCAAGTTGTTATTGTTGTTGACTTGACCACTGAAATATCTGTTTACTGAACAGCCGACTAGTAAGATTGCTTTAAGTAAGGGTTGGTTATTTCTCCAATATTATCATTAAAGGTGGTGAAGCAAGTTAGTTTTGGAATGTGATGCATGACATGTGACACAGATATCAAAGATTGTCACTGTCAAAAGCTCCCAATTTGTAACCATTCCCAAATGTATATATCATTTATTTAATTTTATTAAAATCATCAAAAGGTTTCAGATGCACAATCCTTACTGACCTGTATAAGATCATGCCGTTTAGTTATCAGGACAATGGTAAGCAGTCAGCTCTACATTTCCTTTGCAAATGGAATATCATAGAATCATACAGCACTGAAGGAGGCCATTCGGCCCATCATGCCGGTGTTGTCTGTTTGAAAGAGCTCTCCAATTAGTCCCACTCCCCTACTCTTTCCCATAGCCCTGCAATTTTGTTTTCTTTTTCAAGCATATATCTAATTTCCATTTGATAGTTACTGTTGAATCTGCTTCCACCACCCTTTCAGGCAGTGCATTCCAGATCAGTTATAATTGCTGATTCGGGATCCAACTTATTAATATAATATTAATTCATGAACAGTAACACTTAAGTTTCAAGGAACTGAACACAAGTTGCACCGTTTCTTTGGTTCGTGGACCAAGTCAATAATTTCTCATTCGTAATTTAACAGAGGTCAATGTACCCAATTCAAAATATTGACTGCAACAAGTTTAGCTCTGATTTTCTCTTCAGCAATTAAGGATCGCCTGGATCCACTGCCATGTATCATTGTCAATCTTTGTAACTTTTATACTGCTCCCAGAGTTACTTGCATTAACAAGTTGCAGTAACGTTGAAATATTCAACCCACTGCTTCAGCTTTCCATAAAATCCTCAAACTCTAGACAAAGGAAGAGGAAGATTCATGGGTTAAACATTGTCATTACCACATACCTTAATTGGAGACGTATTCTGACTGGAGAACACCACACTTATCCTATGATCAAGGAATCTTGTGGGAAAGACTTCTTTGGTGTTTCCATTTTTGATGAAATCAGAAAAGTGCTCTTTATAAGCATACCTATAATCAGAGGAAAATTTATGTTCCTAATTGCCTGCCACAAATATATTTCTGACAAAAAGAGTTGCTGAGGCATGCCACGCATTTCAGCCAATTTACCTTCAAATCGGCATAGCCAGTCAGAGAGGAAACACAGGGGATGGGAGAAAATATCTTTAAATAGGATAATCATTTTTTAAATTGTAAAAATGGGGTGAAATGTAATACAAAATAATTCTAAGAAACTTTGAAGGTGCTGGTAAAGACTTGCTATGTAAGCAAGTCATATTTTTACATGTGCAAAGTGAATGGAAAGGGGGGAACAAGAGTCAAGAACTGTATTTTAAACTTTCTAGAACCAAGATCCCAGTAGCATTAGGATCATGTGCATATACAACTATCAGATATTTAAAATGAGCTCGGGCCGAGTATTCACCATATCCCTCAAACAAGTTTGTAAATGAATGTGGCACGAGTCCTAATTTGTTGCCCTAAATTTTATAGCTTATCAGATCCAGAAGCGATATTATTGTAAGAAGACTGTCAACAAACAAAATAATGTCATCAGTACAGACTATGGGGTCGATTTTAACTTTCACCACTGGGTGGAAAACTGGTGGGAGCAGATCGACTGCTCATTATACACCTCGCCCACTTTTTCTTCCCATTAACTTCAATGGAAAGAAAATTGGGCAGAGTGTTTAACAGGTGACTGAAGCACTAATGTCAGCGCTCCGCCGGGCAGTGAAAGCTAAACTGTACCCCTATGATTTTATCTATGTGGTAACCAATAGCTAATCCTTAAATTGTGAATTCCAATGGTCTCTACTTGTAGGTCAATCCTAGAACAAACAATAAGAGAGTAAGGTGGGATGCTTATCTAGCATCACATTAAATTGGAAAGTGAACATTAGTCCATTTTTCTGGACTACTTTAGATGGTTTGTGGTACAAGAAAGAACTTGCATTTATATAGCTTCTTACCATGACTCTCATGTTTCACATATTTGGCCCGAAAATTAGACCTAATGCGGGAGAGTACGCACTGTGTACTCTCGCGTACTAGGTCCCGAATTGCCGGTTTCCTGCATGCACTGCGCATGCACGGGAAGCCGGCACTTCGTGTATGGCGAAGGGGGCGGTTCCTAAGTGAACCGCGTGTGCACTACAGGCTGCGCGCACGCAGCGCACTTAGTTTTTTTTTCAGGTTTGAACGCGCAGGTAAGTGGTGAAGATTTTACACATAAAGAAAGCAGGCGTAAGACCCCCTTTTAACAAGGTAAGTAGTTAATTAAGTGTTATTTTAAATTTTTTTCAACAGGTTTATGTTTTTTAGAGACTTTAAAGAAAGGTAAGTTTATTTTTATAACTTTTAAAAAGAATTTAAATTTTTTCAAAAATTTATTTTTTGTTTAAAGTGGTTAATTTATTTAACTATAGTTATTTTATTAATGTGATGGCTTTTTTTAAAATTTAATTGAGGTTTAGCTGTTCTTTTGGGGGCTTGTTGTATTCATAGCTTTGACAGCCCTTGCTGTCAAAACTATAAATGAAAGATGGTGTGCTGCCATTGGCTCTAACTGGCCCACGTGATCCCAGAGCTCGCACGAACTAACTGCGCCTCTGGGACACGCAAGCACTGCACGCCGGCACCAGGGAGAGGCCCTCGAACTGAAGTTCGTGTGGGCCCGAACCATAAAGGTAGGCGCGGAGTGCGATATCGCGGGGAATCCTTACCCCCGCGGCAACCATCGAACTCCAATTTCTGGGTTGTGCAATTACTGATGTTGCATCGGTTCACACAGCAATGCCATACAACAGCAACAAGATGAATGACCACTTGGTGCTGTTTTCCGAGGGAGTAGTGTTGGCCAGAACACTTCTCTCCTTCTTAAATAGTGCCATGGTAGGTCTAACATTCCCATAAACGGAAAGATTGGCCATTAGTTTAACATCTCATCTGAAGCACAGCACCTCCTCAGTACTGCTCAAATCTTGGAGTGGGACTTGAAATCACAACCTTCTGACTCAGCAAAAAAAAGCAACCAACTAAGACAATCTATCTGCCAGCATTTCACACTTCACACTTCTAGCCACCTTTTGTTTCTTAACCTGTCCCATTACCATCTCGTCTTGCCTTGAGCATCTCTTAATGTCTCTACTCGCCATAGACCACCACTTTTGTTCTTTTATTCCTCCCCCCAGCCTCCCCCTTGCTTTTTTATCTGTTTCATTTCCTGCTTTTTTCTCAGTTCTGTCGAAGGGTTTCGACCTGAAACGTTAACTCTGTTTCTCTCTCCACGGATGTTGCCTGGCCTGCTGAGTTTTTCCAGCGTTTTCTGTTGTTGTTTTAAGACAATCTACTACTTGATAAAATGTCATATGAGTCTTCTCACAATATATATATGTGTGTGGGCCAAAATGATGAAAGATGTTTAAAATCATGAAGGGTTTAGATAGAATAATTAAAGAGAAACTGTTTCCAATGGCTGAAGATTCGATCACCAGAGGGCACAGATTTAAGGTGATTGACAAAAGAACCAGAGGCGACCAGAGGGAGAACCTTTTTACACAACAATGGTGATGAGTGTGAAAGGAATGGCTTGGTCATTGTAGGGGTGTTTTATGGTGTTGGTGTGGGGTGGTGCCAACCTGGCACATCATGTACAGCATAAAGTTAACTAAATCTGGCCATGATGAGGCCATCCATGGCCTCCCAGGAGCATTGTGCTCAGGTGCTGATGCCTTCTGTCCTGTGCAGTATCAAGTGATTGCGGAGAAGGTTGGTGGTGTTGTTGGTGCTGCTGGTGTGCCTGGTGCTGCTGGTGTTGGGGCTGATTGTGGTCCGATTCTGAGGACCAAGGTGAGACTGTATAAACAGCACCCATGTTGATGGAATAGATGGCAGGTGAAGTACAGATGACAGAAGCATTCTGTCAATGGTGAGAGAGTTCTTCCAATGGGGTGAGACTGGATGGAGACCTTGCTGGAAACATTTGCAGCCTGCAGAATCTGTGCTGGAAATGGACTGAGTATCAGCTTCTGCCTGAGGAAAGTGATTATCTTTCAGGTGGGAGCTTGTACTGTACATTTGATGCTGTCAAGTAATCAGCTGGAGCAATGGCCACAGAACTCCCACCTCAGGTTGACAACGTGTTTCTCGAGCAGCGTGGTTGCCGTGGCCATGCAGTTAAATTTAAAAAGTAACTTAAGAAAGCCTGTTAAGGGTCTGACAACTAGCTGTTAATCATCTCAATTGGGTCGCCCGCTGCTGCTGGCTGGGTCGGCTCCGCGATGACAGATGCGCCTGGGAGAAAGGCACATGGGGCGGGATGACAGCGGGTTCCCGACCCACTGTCAAAAATAACAACTTTCCCATCCGACCCGCCACCGATCGCGCCCGTGCCCGCTACCACCCCAGAAAATCTCTGCCAGTGGGTGAGCATAACCCTTTTGGGATTACTGATGCAGATTTCAGCCACCTTAGATCACTGGCATGTAAAAAAATTTAGTGTCAAGTAAGTTAATTGGAAAATACACACATGAATCAAACTTGCTAATAAGAAGAATTTGCTATTATTTGGTTTTGCTCATGCAATATATCATGCACAACATATATAACATACACTAAGCTAACTATCTTGTATATCTCATAACTGTGGACCAATCATCGCTTTCTCTCCCTCCAAAAAAAAAACCTCATTCGATTTTGCAGTAGAGGTATATCATGTCAGATTCAGTCAAGTAACAGCTACTGATTTCATTTCGTAGGAAGCGAGTTTTTGGGTGTCAGAAATTTTGGCAACAGCATAACACTCGGAAATAGTGGTGCTGCATGGTTCAACATAGCTGCCCACTGGGATTGAGGTTATCAATTTTTGACAATTGTTTCTCACCTCGGAATAGGACTAGTGAAGCTGTTGGCAAAACACCAATGAAGCTCATTAAATAGGGGATAGGTACAATTAAAGTGAGCCACATTGCACCTTCTGCATAGTCAAAGTAACTCCAGACCTATTGCATATAGGTAAGGTTCAAAGAGGACAAGCTGTTCATAAAACTCAGCAATGCAGATCTTCCTCCTGTCATAGCAGTCATCAACCTGTCAGATAAGGAGTAATCCAAATGGAAAGATAGGACTCTTATGCACAGGGCGTTTAGGAGAAAATCAAACCTCAAGGAGAGAGCTATCTAAAGGGCCATAATGTAATATGGCACTCACAGAACAGCAGTGCCAAAGAAAGTTAAGGCTCTTCATGATTGTAATTACTGAGCTGTGTCAAATGGCAGCAGAAGACTTGAGGGTCTCCTTTGTGACTAGACCTGGTCTGTCTGTGGTTGTGAAGGTCACAGCTGCCCTGAACCTTTTTTATCACAAGATAATTTCAATCACCAGCAGAGGATATCTCGGCCACCAGCTGAAGGACCATACTCATCGCTATGCAAGACATAACTGGTGCACTGCTTCAGAGGGGTGTCAGGCTTGTCAATCTCACAGAAGTTTGCAGCAATAGTTGCACAGACAGCAACAATTCATCAGCACTGTTGGCTTCTCTAATGTTTTGGGCATCATCGAGTGCACACATATAGAGATTAGGATACCCATAGTCAATCCCTTAGTCTCGTCACCCTTCCATTCCATGAATGTGCAGATGGTCTGTGATGCACAACAAAGGAACTTATATGTCAATGTAGAGGTTCTGGGATCAATATATCACTCCATCAATCTGAGTCGATCATTTCTAGTTCAGAATTCCAAAAGAATGACAGACTGCAAGGCTGGTTGTTAGGAGTTTTATGCTGCAGCCTAAAACTATGGCACTTGACCCTGTTGCTCATATCAGTAGAACAAAGGTACAACGAAGTACCCTCCTTGAACATGCAATTGAGGTCCTGCAGCAGCAATACCAGTGATATCTTTTGTATTTTAACTTCTGTATACAAGTGATGCATTTCTACACAATGGTATTAAGTGGGAGAGAATTTTACTGTGTGTAAATGTTCAATACTGGTATTCCTATGAACATTGATTCAATGTGTTCTTGGAATCAACACAATTGCCTTATTTAAGCAGTAATCACTATTATAATGCTTTTCTGGTTGTAATAATATTGAGGACCAATTGGTAGGCCAAATCTTTCCAATGTTGTAGTTAATGACCAATTACGATTGCTTAACCTGTGGACACATGCGTAGAGCCTTATGTCCAAAATCCACTTTAATGGAGAACAGAATGACTAGTTTGTAATGGCCAATAAACATGTGGTTGTGATTTTCAGGTTTGTACAGGTCCAATACAGAGACCTCATAGCACACCACCTAAATGTCAACCAGTCTACTTCTCCATCAACTTTTGATTGGGTCCAGAGGCTTTTTATTAATGGAGTAGTAGATTAATGTTACTCAGTCTCTCTGTCATCTAGAGATGTTTTACGATTTAATTTATCCTTTTTAATGAGAAGAAAAAAAATATTCTTGATTGAACAAAAATTGTTCAAGTTCCCTGGTGAGAACCTGGAATCTCCTGGTGATGAAAGGACTGCTTACATTAAAATGGCAGTAATATCAATCCTTCTTCACAGTGACTTTCCTATAATATAACTATGATGCGGAGATGCCGGTGTTGGACTGGGGTGGACAAATGTGAGAAGTCGCACAACACCAGGTTATAGTCCAACGGTTTTATTTGAAATCACAAGCTTTCGGAGCGCTGCTCCTTCGTCAGGTGAAGTCCTGAAGTCCGAAAGCTTGTGATTTCAAATAAAACTGTTGGACTATAACCTGGTGTTGTGCGACTTCTATAATATAACTGTAAGGGAATAATGGATATACAAGATAAATACACCATGCTCAAAAACATCAGGTATTAACATGGCAGGAACAAACCGGTAAAGATGAAAAGAAAGAAATTTCAAGAAAGAAATCTGAAATAAAAACAGAACATATGCAGAAAGACTGGTGTTTCATGACCTCAGGATGTCCCAAAGTGCTTTACAGCCAAAAAATTACTTTTAAAGTGTAGTCACTGTTGTAATGTAGGAAACATGGCAGCCAATTTGCGTAAACATGAGGTCCGACTGCATCTGTAAAAAGAAAATGTTTTGGGTGTTGTCCCCTTTATTTGAACCGTTCAGATGTTGGGTGGGTATCTGAAATGTGAACCATTCTTTCTCTTTACAGATGTTGAAGGACTTGCTGTGCTTTTGCAACATTTTCTGGTTTTATTTTTGTGACCATTTTTGCCTGTTTTAACCTGCAGTTTGAACTTCCACCACAACCAAAATTAAAGTCTGTCAAGTTTACTCAGCAGAAACCGCTCCGCTGCTGATAAGTGACTAGATGTGCGGCCTCTGCATTTATTTAACTCACAGGAATTGTTTATTGCCTCATAAAATCAGTAACTCTGAAATATATCACTTCAATTACTTGTACTGGAAGCTTATTATTACTGTTAAACCGTAGAGTTGATGCCTCACCTGCACTGATGTAGCTCTCAGAGAATGACTGTAAAAATGTCACTGTCTTTCATTGTACTCTAACGTTCAATGGGGCTATTCTGCGATAATCTGACAGCATTTCATGACATCAAAGGACTTCAAAAGGACAGAATACAAACGGATCTTAATGTTTACCTTTACATTCCTTCATGTTTTCTACTGGAAATGATCTTGCTTCTTTCCCGCTACCTCGAGGACCTTGGCAAAATGTAAACGGCCACGGTGACGGCAGGAACAGGGCAGCAAGTTATCCCCCATGATTTTCGGGGGACCACTGTCCCATTTCTGCCGGCCGTGAGGTCTCACAATCTTTCCTCCATTGATACAATGGGGGGCGAAATTTAACTTCGGCTGGGGCATAAAACGGGCGTTGGTGGATCGGTCGCCCGCCTTCACGGGAAAGGAAAATTGGGCGGGATGTATAACGGGCGACTCATCGATTATCGCCAATTCGCATTGCTACTGAAGTGGAATTCTGCTCCCAAAATCTTTGAACTTCAAAACAGTAACTATTGCCGTGAAACTTATGCACATATTACAGAAGGAGACGTTGGCCAGAATTTTTACGTTTGGACCCGCTGGGAGGGTGCGGTAGAGCGCGGGAAACCTGGAAATCCTGGTTTCCCCACATGCTGTGGAGTTTTCCCGCCCGGAAGTCAGCCTAATTGACAGGCTTGCTTCCAGTCGGGGTGGAACACTGGAGGAGACGCCGCAGCCCCAGGTAGGTGCAAGCCCTGACCCGGGGTGTGGGTTCTGATCCCAGGGGACTCCGAGGGGTTTGTATGGGGGGAGGCCGATGGTGGGGGAGCTTGGGGAGCCAGGAGGACGCAGTCCTGCTCCTCCCGGCCCACAAGGTTTGCTCCCTGAGGCTGTCCTCGCCTCGCTGCAGCTGCCGGGAATCCCAAGGCCCAGGAACCATGGCCAGCCACCGTTAAACCTGCACAGCGGGATAAATCCGAGGCTTCCAGCCTCATTAACATATTTAAAGTGCCAACCCGCCTCCTGGGAGTGTGTTGGTTGCCCGCCTCCCATCCCGCCTCCATTAAAACTGGAAGCGGGCGGGTTGGAGGCGGGTTGGGGTTGGGATTCAGATTTTTAACACTTTGACCTCCCATCCGACCCCAACCCACCCATTTTGGGGGGTTAAAATTCCCCCCCATTAATTTTGGAAACAATCCCCACTCTTAAAAAAAAATACCTTAGCTTATCCAAAGGCCTCACTTAAGGGTGAAGTATTGCCAAGGTGAAGTGGATTTGGGTGCACATTGACGTGGATGGACCTGGTATGACACTGCTTTCAGATCCTGTCGTAACACCTCTGTACATTATTGGCATGTAGTCTGAAAGGCTGCCCCACACCACTTCATACTCATCCCGCCTGCACTATAACTCCAGTCTGGCGCCAAATCATATTTTCAAAGAGCACTGGTGATCCACTGACATGCTGTGTAGCTTTGCGAGCTGCCCCGCTAGCACTCTCCGAACATTAAGAATTAGCCGCTCACAGAACAGAGTTCTCCCGTAGAATAAGGTATCCCAGACTCAACTCAGTCTGCAGTATAACAAGGGTCTACTGACTCTGGCTCGCAGAACAGCTATTGGTTTCCGACCATCAGCTGCAGTATAACTGTAGTCTAAAAGTCCAGCCCAGGGAAGCAGGTGAAATTTTGATTTGACTGAAATTGTTCGCAACACAAGCGAATTACATGCTGGCAGTCTCTGTGTAGTTCCTACTGCACATAAATCAACAGAATATTAATTCTGGCACCTAATTAGAGGAGTCCAATCTGTGAAGACCCTCAGATTGAGAGTATAGAGAATGGATCAGCTGGAGAACATTTATAAAGTAGCTTTTAGTAGTGAATGATGTAACAGCCCTGTACACCATCACTCAAGCAATTATGTCTCTGTAGAAAATATTGCCTCATGGCTTTCTTCACTCAAGTAATTCCTCTGTGGGGCCTGTATTTTAACAATGCAACAAAATAACATTTTAAAATAGAGTGCACTCTTCCAAACAAGCACTAGGTGCAAAATGTATCTGCCAATATCTTTCTTAAAATCTTCTTGCATAAAGTGTTGCTCACTAGCAATCAGTTACCAAAAAGCAATTATCTAACAAGGTCAAATCCACTGACTTTCAAAACAGATTCTATAAAGTGTGCATTCCAAATGGACTAAGAATGGGTAGTTTTTTGACGCATTATTATTTTGATAGTTGAAACAATTCCAGATTGCAATGGAGATACCTTGAATTAAAAAGGTTAATCCTGAATTCTAATTTCCTGATTCGAATGAAGAGTACACAGAGTAAAATACTTGAATACATTCGCAATTGTTGATTTGTAATATAAACAATACCATACTTCCACAATATATGTATCACTGAAAAGTAACTGTGATACTTGAAAGGTTTCATTTATAAAATTAAATGAAAAATGACTGGAGATTAGTTGAAGTACATGTTGTACAATCTGTAAGGATAATAGGGACCTCCCTTTCGCAGTCTGCCGATGATTGAAGGAATCACTGCAATACATGGGATTTTAAGACAGCCCACCACAAGGTCTGTGCTTTCACTGGCGAGAAAATTGTACCTTCATGTTCAGAGATGAAAGCAATGATTTCATCACAGTAATTAGCACAAATACCAAAGAAGAGGTATCATCAAGACATGGAGAAAAGCAATGATTTTGTCAGCTAGTGGTTGAAGGCTGATACTATCTCCCATCTGTAGTCACGGGGCCACATTTACACTGTTCTCACCACCTCCCCACCCCCAAAAACCCCTTTGGCCATATTTCCATAGCTTAACACACTGCCTATAAAGGTCTCAGGGTGTAAGGAGACACTATTCATCTATGAATTATGCACATGTAGGCGCCAATAGGAAAACAATTAAACTATGATCCAATGCCGTTTTTCTGTTCTGATAGAGAAGAGCATGGTGATTTCATATTTAAATAGTCTGTAAAAGTGACATTTTATTTCTTGATTAGGAAGCAATGAGGCAAAGCTCTGCGGCTGTTCACAAAGACGTTTTTTTGATGCATTTGGATTCTCTAATTATATTAATTAACTTAACAGCAAGCGTGAAGATTATTTATGATGCATGAAAATTATAGGTTTTTAATTGTGTTTCTATATGAAGTGGGGTTTCCATAATTTTCAGCACAATCTGGTAGCAGGATGGTGCTTACCAACTGAATTGCTCACTAATGTTTTAGTACAAATAATAGTTTATTCTGATCCTCTTTTGTAAATTGGGTGGAGGTTTTTTTGTATACTTGTTTTTGGACATTGATTTCCCTTTTGTTCCCTTCGATCTTCTCTCGACATTACTTGACAATGAGGGATGCAACACAACCCTGACCTTTATCAGCCTGCAGGTGACCTCTGACTTTTCCTTCAGGACCTCTGACCCCAATCCTGACAACTTGATTAATTGTCCAGTGTTATGATTTATGAGTATCTCCTCAGCATAATTAACAGGCAACAGGTGGCTGAACAAAACTTTTGCTTAGCAAGCACTTATGCCAACACTTGTCTAAATCTTCAAACAATCAAGGATAATAATGAAGAGAATCACATTTTGTTACCATTCCTATCTAGAAACATAGAGCAGGAGTAGTCCATTCAGCCCCTCGAGCCTGCTCCGCCATTCAATTGGACCATGGTTGATCTGTACCTCAACTCCATTTACCCACCTTTGTTCCATATCCCTTGATACTCTTACCTAACAAAAATATATTGATCCCAATCTTGAAAATTTCAAATAACCCACTTTTGGGGTGAGTTCCAGATTTTCACTATCCTTGTGTGAAAAAGTGCTTCCTGATTTCACTCCTAAATGGACTAGCTCTAATGTTAAGATTATAACCTATTATTCTTGAATCCCCCACCAAAGGAAATAGTTTCTCTGTATCTACCCTATTGAATCCCTTAATAATTTTAAATACCTCGATTTGATCACCCCTTAACCTTCTAAACTCAAGGGAATACAAACCAAGTTTATGCAACCTGTCCTCATAATTTAAACGTTTAAGACCTGGTGTCATTCTGGTGATTCGGCGCTGTACCCACTCCAAGGCCAATATATCTTTTCTGAGGTTCGGTGCCCAAAACTGAATGCAATACTCCAGATGGGGTCTGACTAAGGTTCTGTACAACTGAAGCATCACTTCCTCACTTTTCCATTTGAATCCATCTGAGATAAATGCCAACATTCCATTCGCCATTTTAATTACTTTTTATAACTGTGCACTATCTTTTACTGATTTGTGTGCGCGAACACCTAAATCATGTTGCTCCTCCACAGCTCCTCGACTCTCACCATTAAGAAAATAATCTGATCTGTCTTTCTCAGATCCAAAGTGGATGATCTCACACTTCTCCACATTGAACTCCATCTGCCGTAGTTTTGTCCACTCACTTAGTCTGTCTGTGTCCCTTTGTAACTTTCTGTCCCATCCACACAACTTACTGTGCCTCCTAACTTGGTGTCATCTGCAAATTTGGATTTACAACTCTCCATTCCTTCATCCAAGTAATTTTGGTGAAGGCTGAGGCCCCAATACAGATCATAAGAACATAGGAAATGCTAGATTTAAAAAGACCACGGTCCATCTAGTTTGCCATCTACCATCCTGGTAGTTGCATGATGCAATGATAATAGAGTTGCTGACTTATGGTAGCAATCAATCTCATAGCAAATGACTAATCAAGTAGTCTAGAAAAGACCCAGACATGAGACAAGGAAAACCCCAGTGTTTGGGAACCATAGATCCAAAGTCACCTGTTCCTCCTAAGCATGCTACACCTACCACATGTCTTGTCTCAAATTACTCATACAGTGCATCCCAAAATATTATTTTCTGAAAGAAATCTATCTAATTTTCATTTGAATTTTTTTTTATATTCATTCACAGGATGTGGGCGTCACTGGCAAGGCCAACACTTATTGCCCATCCCTAATTGTCCTAACAACGGAGTGACTTGCTAGGCCATTTCAGTGGGCAGTTAAGAGTCAACCACATTGCTGTGGATCTGGAGTCACATATAGGCCAGACAAAGTAAGGACAGCAGATTTCCTTCCCTAAAGAACATTAGTTAACCAGATGGGTTTTTCCAACAATCTGGTAGTTTCATGGTCACCATTAATAACATGAGCTTTTTATTCCAGATTTATTTAATTAACTGAATTTAAGTTCCAACAGCAGGATTTGAACTCAAGTCTCCAGATCACTAGTCCAGGCCTCTGGATTACTAGTCCAGTAACATAACCACAACACTACCTTTCCTGACAATGAATCAATACTATGGGGGAAAATTCGTGTTCGCCAGCAAAGTTGCCGGTGTCACCGGCAACTGCAGTTAACGGCCGCTGGAAATGGCCGCAACGCTAACCGTGTGAAATTGGTCTGGGAGGCATGGTGATAGGTGGCGCAACGCTCACCTTCTGAGCAACAGCGTCCTGGTGGCATTGCATGGAGGGATCCAGGACAAAGTTTCGGTCCAGGTGCGGCGTTGCAGCTTCCCACAGACTCTGTGAGCGAAGCTGTGGAGCTTGCAAGGAATTGTGGGCAATGAAGAGGTCTGAGAATTAAAGGGGCCACGCACACTGAAGCAATACAAAAAAAAATGCAGTGAATCAATACATTTTTCAGCCCTTTCTGCTTTTTAAGAAATATTCAATATTTAAAAGAAGTTCCAAATGTGAATATTCAGCTGTTAAAGCTGAATTACCTTCCTAACCTCAACAAATGGAAAAACTACCTCAGCACTAACACAAATGGCTCAGCAAGCCAGGGAAGGGGCACTGAGGGTCTCACACGCAGCACTCCAGCTTTGTGCAGGGGGTCAACACTGCAAGAGCGGCCCTCTACCCACAGGGGCCAGGAGGCCCTCCAGGAAGAACGATGTGGGAGAACATCACTAACGCCGTCACTGCCAGCAGTGTCACCCACACCACCTGACTCTAGTGCCCAAAGAAGCTTCATGACCTCAGACCACTGGTCAAGGTCAGTGAATGCATTTTCAAAAGCCGTCTCTTACCAACTGCACCACTAGCCTCACACACTGCTCAATGCACAACCCCCAATCACTCACCTACCAACAATCTGCATCAATGACGAGGCACATCTCCCATTCCTAGCCTCACCTCACCCCCTTGGAGGAGACGGTGCAGGCCATTCTTGGCAGGGGCATGGTTGAGCCCCTGACCAGCGGCGGGGCTGAAAGTATACAAGATGTGGGTATCCTCATACGTTATCCTCCTTCTCGCATGCACCTCTTGCTTTCCTGCCCTCCCGTCAGCACAGCTCCACCCTTGTGCCTTCCTCATTTCACACACCCAAGAAGAGGCAGCCTGCCCAGCCAGTAGGACTGCAGGCAGAGGATTCCATCCCAGATATCCCGACCAAAAAGGAGCAGTCTGGGATGCATCCTTCCGTCTGATTCCTCCTCTTCTGCGTTTTTCTCTTCTTGTCTTCCTCTTCTTGTCTTCCTCTTCTGCATCTTTCTCTTCTTGTCTTCCTCTTCTTGTCTTCCTCTTCTACGTCTTTCTCTTCTTGTCTTCCTCTTCTGCGTCTTTCTATTCCATCTGCAAGCAGAGACTGTAAATGTGAAATGACTGCATAAAATGCTGGAAATACTCAGTTGTTCAGGCGGCATGTCGACCTGAGACATGGGCCGCGATTTTGCTGACCTCGGTGGGTCCATGGCGGGCGATGTCGGTGGTGGGTCCTGACCCCACTGCTGTCTCCATCCAGGCCTCTGAAATTAATTTCCCTTCATGGGGCTTGTTAAGCTCGCCCAGCACATTTCCCGGCCAATTAGAGGAAGCGGGTTTGGTGACGGCATTTGATGACGCATCCTCATTCGGTTTCCTTAAAGGGACCACGGCCAACTTTATTTTGACATTTGTGCTGTCGGTGTTCTACAGCATTGAGGTGCTGCAAACACTGACCAGCACTGCACAGAGGTGCAGGGCTGCACCCAGGCTGTCCCATGGACTCCCTCCATATGCTTATGGAGGGAGTCACAGTACGCAGGGAGGTTCTCTTCCCTTCCCATGGACGGAAAAGACCTCCCCAGGAGATCAACACAGCCTGGTTGCACATTGCACAGGAGGGCACAAGCAGGGATGTGGTCAGGAGGACCTGGCTGCAGTGCCGCAAACATTTCAATGATCTTAGTAGATCACGAAACGTTAGTACAAAGCCACACTCAACCTCATCCTGCTGTGCCTCTCATCACATCCCCATCACTTGCCTTCCCTACCCTACTCCTGCACATCCTTACTCACACCAACTTAACTTGCACTTCCACCCATCCCTCACTATCTATATTATCACATCCCCATCTCACTAGCCATCCCTCATACTCACCCTCATCCTAGTGCAATCATACCAACTAACAATACACAAGGGTAGGCACTTGGGTGTTTTATGCAATGTTCATGTAAAGTTTCTGTTAATGTGGTGTCAAACATTAAAACCTTTATTTTCAACACTTTGCATTCTTGGACAGATTTGTATGCACCTTTGGAAGTGGCTTAGCGAGTTGCAATAAATGGTGAGACATAATGGTATGCCCCGCAATGGTGATGAGTGTGAAAGAAATGGCTTGGCATTGTAGGGATGCTTTATGGTGTTGGTGTGGCGTGGTGCCAACCTGGTGCATCACGTGGCAGCCAGGGTGTACAGTGTCAAGTGAAGTAAATCTAACCATGGTGAGGTCATCCCTGGCCTCTGTCCTGTGCAGCATAAGGTGATTGCAGAGAAGGTTGATGCTGTTGGTGCTGCTGGTGTGTCTGGTGCTGCTGGTGTTGGGGCTGATCATGGTGGGATTCTGAGGACCAAGGTGAGAGAGTATAAAGGGCACCCATGCTGATGGAATAGATGGCAGCTGAAGTAGAGATGACAGAAGCGATCTGTCAATGGTGAGAGAGGTAATGAGGCCAGACTGGATGGAGACTTGTGTGAAGACTTGCAGCATGGTGAATCTGTTGTGGAAATGCAGTGAGGACGAGCCTGTGGCTGAGGGACGATATCTCTGTAAGGTGGGAGCTTTTACTTTACATTTGAAGCTGTCAACTCAACAGCTGATTCAATGGCCACTAAACTCCTGCCTCAGCTTAACAGACGTGATCCCCGAGCAGTGAGGACCCCGTGGGCGAGCACGTAAAACCAAAAGGTGAGCTCGAATGTGTTCTTAATCATCTCTAAACAAGGTCATAATGACCTGAATTGGGTCCCCGCCACTGCGTGTCCAGTCTGCTCAGCGCTAACAGACCCGACATAGGGGAAAGGCGCATGGCGGCGGGTTCATGACTCGCAGAGGAAAGAAACACTTTCCTACCCGACCTGCCACTGATCACGCCCGCTGACACCCCGGAAAATCCAGGCCGTGAACTCTGTTTTTCTTTCCACAGATGTTGCGTGACCTACTGTGCATTTGCAACATGTTCTGTCTTCTCAAAGGCCTTAATTTGCCATTTGAGCCCTTGCAAGCATCCAGCAGCACTCCCTACACACTTAAAAAAACTTTTCGCATCTAATGCAGCAAGCCACCACTTCAATAAAATCAAAAAAAAAGTCCAAACCCTTAAATTCAAACTTACCTGAATGATGTATGTGTCGCTTTAAGAGCTGCAGACATCGCCACTGTCAGCCTGCTGGCACGCCAGGTTAACGTGCTTAGGACCCAGCGCTGAAGGGTCGAAGTTCGTGTTGGTGACTTTAAGTTGGTGTTGCACGCCGAATGATGTCACCACGCCGCCAGTTTTTTTCCAGGGCGCTGCCAGTTACCTGCAGCGCAAAGGGGGAGAGCAATATGGCGGCTGCCGTGGGACCAGCTGGCGAAAGAGCGGCGGCCACCATTTTATCGCCATTTCATGGTGCTGCGGAGTGGCGCTCAACACATGAATTTCTTGCCCTATCTGTTTCTGCCGTCTCCCTGGGGAATACCACTTGGCACATTCCGCTAATCAGAGAACAAACCCTTTGCCTCCTAACTCCCAACCAAATATCAACGCATGTCACAAGGGTACCTTCAATTCCCAATGCTTTCATTTTTGTTATTATTCTCTTGTGTGGGACCTTATCAAATGCCTTCTGGAAGTCCATATAGACAACGGGGGTTCTTGTGGCCAAAGGCTGAAAACAGGTGCTAAATGGGTGCAATGCTATTAAGACTAGCATGTTTGAAAGTTCGGATTTAGCACACAATTTTGATCCTAATTGCTGATTACCATAATTTGAACTTGCCTGGAGGTGCTAAACCAGACACCTGCAGGTTTAGCACTCTAGTGCTGATTAGACACAATTTTCGTGAAGCAGTATATGTGGGCTCCTTGTACCCACTTCCACTGAAGGTGTGGAGTGCACTGGTTGGCACACAGTGGCACGTTGTAGGATGGCCCAGGAATCGAGTGAGAGGGCGCGCAGGTTCTCAAATGTGGCACTGGAGGTCCTGGTGGAAGAAGTCTAGAGGAGGCGGGATGTCCTGTACCCACAGGGGGTAAGGACGCCACCTCACCCTCCGGTCCCTCTCTCCTGCAACAGTTGGTCCTGCTCTGCATGGCCTTATGTCCTCCTCCCATTCCTCATCCAGACCAGGGGGGTCCCCTCGCAAGAACGTGACCAAAGCACTCCCATTCTCCTGCTGACTCCTATAAGTTGTCCAATAAAGTGGTGTAGCACAGCATTTACTCTTTTTAGGTGAGTCCTCAGAGAATTTGCGGAATAAACGTCGCTCGAATGCTGGTGAAGTCTTGACGAAGTGTCCCAGAAAGTCTCCTGATGTGTTTCAGAGGTCCTCTTCACAGCTCCAGCAGCAAGTGAACATGAAATGGTGAGTATCCCTTTAAGTAGCTCTTGAAATCGATATTAACGCCATGTTAACTCCCAAGCAGCTGGTCACTGTTAGAAGAGGCCGTTAATAGAAGCGCTAGCCACCAAAATGCCACGCAGCCTCTTTAATGAGCACTGGCAGACATTTTAAATGGCAATCAGCCCCTTAACAAGACTCTGGGCAGCCGTTCCTAGCACAAGCTTCAACTCCTTTACCAAGATGGCGAGTTGCATTAAACTTGGGCTAAACCGGCGTTTCAGCTCAAGACCCCATCTTGGTCACCACAGAGGATTGTGCTGCCGAAATTCACCCCCAACATCTATAGATACTCCCCTGCCCACTATGCTAGTGACTTCCTTAAAAAGTAGCTACATTAGTCAGACATGACCTTCATTTTATAAATCCATGGTGACTCTCTTTGATGAACAGATACCTGTCCAGGTGCTCAGTCACTCTCTGATGACAGATTTCAGTAACTTTCCCACAATTGATATTAAACCGATAGGCTCTATAGTTACCTGGTTTCTCTCTGCCTCCCTTCTTAAATAAAGGAATGACATTTGGAATTTTCCAATCTAAAGGTTCAATTCCTGAATCTAGAGAGCTTTGGAGAATTATAATTAGTGAATTACCAATTTCCTCACCTATTTCTTTAATGCCCTGGGGTGGAGACTTCAGGTCCTGGGAATTGTTTTTACTTATATTAAATCCCCTAAGTTCCTCCCTGAAGTAAGATATTAAAAATTGGATATAACCAGGGCAATTCGGGCATGACTCATTTGCAGAAAGCCAGGCCTTTAACGAGATTTGTTTCAAGTCACACAACACCTTACAAGCTTTCGGAGTCTACCTCCTTCAACGAGATTTACAGATAGCATTGTATGTAACTTTTACAGCCACCCTCGGATAACGAGATCCCCATAAGGCGAGACAGAAATGTTTGCTAACCAAGTAACTTTTAAACCTAATTGGATCTCTGTAAAGGCAAGACAGAAATATTTGTAAAACGAGTAATGTGTTTTTTAGACCTAGCATTGTGTGTAACTTTTAAACCTGATTGGATATAAATATGTGTGTTTTCATTAGCTCGGTGGAGTTGTACTCATGTAAGCGACATGAGAGGTTCTCCCCAGGCCTGTAATAAACCGTTGTGACTTCAATTACTTGGTCAGTCTTTCTTCGAACAAGCTAGTTGCGTCGACCTTGTATATCACTGGGTCCGCACTTTGGGAGCTTACATCAATTGGCGACGAGGATGGGATGCGCGATCTGAACAAAACTCTCGGACAGCGATAACCTAAGACGGGTGAGTACGTTTAAATTACCACCTGTAAAATTAGAGGTTAATCGCTGGCGAGACGTTAAGTAAGATTGACGTACAAAAGAACTATAAAAAGAAAGACACCTTTAATTGAAGGCGGTTAACACTGCCGGACTGCGGTACCGGAAAACAAGGGTTTAGAAACCTGATAGGCCCACGAGGTGCGGCTCTTAAGTAGGAGTTAAAACGGGGAGTTTTAACACGGTGGAGGACGAGTCCCTCTGGCCGAAAAGTAAACTTAAGTAGGAGTTAAAACGGGGAGTTTTAACACGGTGGAGGACGAGTCCTTCTGGCCGAAAAGTAAACTTAGGTAGGAGTTAAAACGGGGAGTTTTAACACGGTGGAGGACGAGTCCTTCTGGCCGAAAAATAAACTTAAGTAGGAGTTAAAACGGGGAGTTTTAACACGGTGGAGGACGAGTCCTTCTGGCCGAAAAGTAAACTTAGGTAGGAGTTAAAACGGGGAGTTTTAACACGGTGGAGGACGAGTCCTTCTGGCCGAAAAGTAAACTTAGGTAGTAGTTAAAACGGGTTCTGGTCCATTCCCCTGCATGAGGAATCACAGGAAAAGTTCGCCTTTACAATAGGCGGCAAACAGTATACATGGACACGGGTCCCACAAGGATTCCATAACAGTCCAGCCATTTTTCACCGCCATATGGCCAGAGCTCTTGAAGACCTAGACTTAGAGGGTGAAAATAGTACCCTCTTACAATACGTGGATGACCTCCTAATAGCGTCAGAAACGAAAGTGGGACATAAGGGGGCCCTGGTAAAGGTCTTTTCAACCCTACGGGAGGCGGGTTTTAAAGCAAACCCAGCCAAAGCCCAGGTAGGAAAATTGGAAGTCACATACCTCGGGTATAGGGTCAGTATGGGAAAAAGGGCTATGCCAGAGGAAAGGAAGGAGGCAATCAGCCAAATGCCAAGGCCCATAAACGTGAGAGGAGTACGACAGGTACTCGGTCTCTTTAACTTTAGCCGGAACTTTATAGAAGGCTTCTCACACATGGCCGCGCCTCTGTATGAATTAACAAAGGGGGGTAGGGCAGCAGGAGAACCCATCGGGTGGACATCCACTCAGGAAGAAGCATTTACCAAACTTAAACAAGCCCTGACCGCCGCCCCCGCGTTAGGATTACCTGATCAAGAGAGACCCTATCACATATTCTGTCACAATCATGATGGACACTATAGCGCCGTAGTAGCCCAGGAGCACGGAGGAAACATGAGATCGGTGGCCTACTATTCCACTAGACGATCCCCCATCGTGGCAGGTATGCCCCGCTGCGTGGCCGCTATAGACTGTGCCAGATGGTCAGTACAGGTCAGTGAACCGATTATAATGACCGGAGATATTGTACTACACACCCAGCACACCCTGGTAGAATTACTTAATACGGGACGACTGAAGTCTGTCTCAAATGCTCGACGAGCAGCCTGGGAGGCGGTACTATTACCCAAAGACAAGTCAATACAGATAGTCAGGGATATGGGGCAGAACCCAGCCTCCATGATGATCATGGAAGGAGAGGACCACCAATGCATGAATGAGGAAGAGCCAGAAAATGACCTAGACAAAATAAAAGAAATACCCTTGGCCGAAGCGGACTTGGAGTTATATGTAGATGGATCCCGAAAATATGTACAGGGAAAGCCGAGGACAGGCTGGGCGGTGGTAAATGGGGAAGGGATGGTGTTACAAGCCGGAACTCTCCCAGGGGATAAATCTGCCCAGGTCGCAGAACTAACAGCCTTAACGGAAGCCCTGAAACTGGCTATGGGAAAAAGGGTTAATGTATATACCGACAGCCGCTACGCCTTCGGAATAGTACATGATTATATGGCCGCATGGAGTAGGAGGGGGTACATCACCTCTGGGGGAGCCCCCATCCAACACCTGGACGTAGTAAAGTCCTTGGTGAATGCCGCGCGCGGACCAACGGAGTTAGCAGTAATAAAGGTTAAAGCGCACACCAAAGGAAAAACTCCACAAGAACAAGGTAACAGAGCGGCAGACCTGGCCGCCAAGGTTATGACGGAGGCGCCCTGTGGCAATGTAACACCGATAGGGGGAGCCCCAGTCCCATTAATACCCCTTGAGTATAATATTGTTAAGTTACATCAAGGCATACCAGAACCTGAGCTGAACATTTGGGAAAAGAAGGGAGTAATGCTATCCAGAGATAAGGTCTGGAGGAAGGAGGGACGGGTCTGTGCACCGGAGTGTATCCAACAGGAACTAATGAGGTTGTATCACGGACAAGCCCATACAGGGGCCAGCCGAATGATAAATAACATAGGCCAATGCTGGTGGTGGCCCGGACTATCAAGCAGTATAAGGAAGTATTGTAAGGATTGCCACATTTGTGCGCAATGTAACACCGGAAAACCAGTAAAGGTAAAATGGGGTAGACAGCCAAGACCCAAGGGACCCTGGGAGAAACTACAAATAGACTTTACAGGACCATTAACCAAAAGCAAAGGAAAAACCTACTGTCTGGTAATAATTGACCAATTCACAAGGTGGGTGGAAGCTTTTGCCACCCGAAACTGTACCGCCAGTACAGTGGCCCGGATCTTGGCAGAAGAAATAATACCCCGGTGGGGAGTCCCATTACAAATAGATTCAGATAATGGAACACACTTTACCGGAAAGGTAATGAAAGAGGCTTGCGCCCTGTTGGGCGTAAAGCAGAAATTTCATATACCTTACCATCCCGAAAGTTCAGGAATGGTGGAACGAATGAATCGGACCTTAAAACGATCTCTCACAAAGGCCATTGTGGAGACGGGGCAGGGATGGGCGGAACTGTTACCCACAATCCTAATGAGACTGAGGGCCACACCAAATAGCACCACCGGACTGACCCCTTTTGAATTAATGACGGGACGGGCAATGGCGCTTCCCGAAGGAGTAGTGACCGGAGGGGAAGATGTGGGACCTTTAAAGGACAGAATCAGAAGGTTCATAAAGCAATTATGTGCGGAACTGCACGGGCTGAGACAGGAGGCTAGAGACCAGCAGATAATCAAGGATCTGGAGAGGGATACCGAGGAACAAAAGAAAGTCATACCTGGGGTGGGAAGTCAGGTAATGTCTAGAATAATTCCAATAAAACCTGGGTTACGGCCCCGGTGGGAAGGACCCTATTTGGTATTAATGACCAGCGACACTTGTGCATGCATAGACCTGCACGGCACTGGAAAGGGAAGATGGAAACACTGGACACAATTAAAATTATACAAAGAAGCTGATGAATAACCCAGAAATCATATTGTACAAGGAAAGCAAGGATTATTTGCATAGGGTCCAAAGGGACAGGACATCCTTGTATTCGCGTTAATATGATCCTGTTGCATTATGATAGTAACATTCTTCGTGGTCTGTATGTTTCAATAGATCTGGGAGACTGGCAAAGTAGTAAGAATGGAATAACTAACTGCTGGTGACGACCAGCCTTGTATTTCCACAGGACAAATTAGAAGAACGACGGAAGAAGGGACGGCTGACAAAAAGGAAGATAATCAAGTATCTGCTTATATATGGCCTATATAACACCGGAAATGATATTTTGGTGATTGGGGGTCAGGATGGTCGGGGACGTTGGGCGCCTCAGTGGTGCAAAGCATAATGATATTCCTCGTGATTGTTATTACAATATACTGTGTATTCTTGCTGCTCAAAGATTAGGTAAAGCCATGATGGTGTAAGACCCGATCTATAGCCCTAAAATTACAAGGGATGAATTGGACATGGTAATTAATAACCAGGCCGGCCAACCGTAAGACGGGAGTGGCAGAAACAGGATTGGTGAGTGATGACAGTCTCGAAAGGACACGTCACGCACCCACCGAGGGAATGGAGGACGAGCTCGAACCAGAAGCTCGAACCAGAAGCCCAAACCATTGATGCAGGGCTCTTGGGCCCCGGGGATGGCAACATAGAACCAAGACAAGAAAATAATAAGTCCACATATACCGCGTGGGGTGAAACCGGCTTATAAATTGGTTTATGTCATACCCATGTATAACCTAGACTGGTAGAAGGCCAGAGAGTGCACGCTCAGGCAGACACCAGGCAATAGGAATACATGTTGACCTGTATTGGAACAGTTGTCCAATAGGTCAAAAGGGGGGAATTGAAGTAAGATATTAAAAATTGGATATAACCAGGGCAATTCGGGCATGACTCATTTGCAGAAAGCCAGGCCTTTAACGAGATTTGTTTCAAGTCACACAACACCTTACAAGCTTTCGGAGTCTACCTCCTTCAACGAGATTTACAGATAGCATTGTATGTAACTTTTACAGCCACCCTCGGATAACGAGATCCCCATAAGGCGAGACAGAAATGTTTGCTAACCAAGTAACTTTTAAACCTAATTGGATCTCTGTAAAGGCAAGACAGAAATATTTGTAAAACGAGTAATGTGTTTTTTAGACCTAGCATTGTGTGTAACTTTTAAACCTGATTGGATATAAATATGTGTGTTTTCATTAGCTCGGTGGAGTTGTACTCATGTAAGCGACATGAGAGGTTCTCCCCAGGCCTGTAATAAACCGTTGTGACTTCAATTACTTGGTCAGTCTTTCTTCGAACAAGCTAGTTGCGTCGACCTTGTATATCACTGGGTCCGCACTTTGGGAGCTTACATCACTCCCCTTCATTTATTTTTAGGTTCCCTTGTACAGCTGATATTTTGCTCTAATCTTCCACTGTGAAAACGGATACAAAGTACGCAGTTAAGAAGTACGCCATTTTTAAATTATCCATTATAGCCTCACCTGCATCCGTCTTTAACAAATTCACGTTCCCCTTTTGCATTCTCTTTCTCTTAATATATTGATAAAAAATGTTGCTGTTCGCTTTGATATGCCTTACAATTTTTTTTCATATTCCTTTCTTCCAATCATATTATGGTCACTATTTATTATCACAGTATGATACAGTACAGAAGGCGCCCATGTAGCCCATTATGCCTGTGCTGGCTCTTTGTTACAGCTAGCCAACTAGTCCCACTCCCCTGCTCGTTCCCCAAAGCCCTGTAATTTTTTTCCCTTCAAATATTTATCCAATTCCCTTTGGAAAATTACTATTGGATTTGCTTCCACCTTGCTTTCAGGCAGTGCATTCCACATCATAACAGCTCACTGCATAAAAAAAATCTTTCCTCATGTCGCCTCTGGTTCTTTTGACAATTACCGTAAATCTTTATCCTTTGGTTACCAACCCTTCTGCAACTGGAAACTGTTTCTCTTTATTTACTCTATCAAAGCCATTCATGATTTTGAACACCTCCATCAAATCTCCTCTTAACCTTCTCTACACTAAGGAGAACAACCCCAGCTTCTCCAGTCGCTCCACATAACTGACGTCACCCTGGTAGCATTCTAGTAAATCTCTTCTGAACTCTCTCTAAGGTCTTGACATCCTTCCTAAAATCTTGTGCCCAGAATTGAACACAGTACTCCAGCTGAGGCAGCCAGTGTTTTGTAAAGGTTTAGCATAACTTCTTTTCTTTTGTACTCTGATGAGACGCTAAACCGTGGCGCCGTCTGCTGTCTCAGGTGGACGAAAAAGATCCCATGGCTTTAGTTCGAAGAAGAACAAGCGAGTTCTCCCTGGTGTCCTGGCCAATATTTATCCTTCAATCAACACCACTAAAAAAACAGGTTATCTGGTCATTATCACATTGCTGTTTGTGGGAGCTTGCTGTGCACAAATTGGCTGCCGCGTTTCCTACATTACAACAGTGACTACACTTCAAAAAGTACTTCATTGGCTGTAAAGTGCTTTGGGACTTCTGGTGGTCATGAAAGGCGCTATATAAATGCAAGTCTTTCTTTCTTTCTATTAATAAAGCCAAGGATCCCATATGCTTTTTTTAACAGTCTTCTCAACTTGTCCTGCCACCTTCAAAGATTTGTGTATAGACACACCCAGGTCTCTCTGTTCCTGCACCCCCTTTAAAATTGTATCATTTAGTTTATATTGCCTCTCCTCATTCTTCCTACCAAAATGTATCACTTCACACTTCTTTGTGTTAAATTTAATCTGCTATGTGTCTGCCTATTTCACCAGCCTATCTATATCCTCCTGAAGTATGTTACTATCCTCCACATTGTTTACTACATTTCCAAGTTTTGTGCCATCTGCAAACTTTGAAACTATACCCTGCATACCCAAGTCCAGGTCATTAATATATATCAAAAACAGCAGTAGTCCTGATACCGACCCCTGGGGAACACCACTGTACACTTCCCTCCAGTCTGAAAAACAACCATTCATCACTACTCACTGCTTTCTGTCTCTTAGCCAATTTTGTATCCACGCTGCCACTGTCCTTTTAATCCCATGGGCTTTAATTTTGCTAACAAGTCTATTTTGTAGTACTTTATCAAATGCCTTTTGAAAGTCCACATACACAACATCAACTGCATTACCCTCATCAACCCTTTCTGTTACTTCATCAAAGAACTCAATCAAGTTAGTCAAGCACGATTTTTCTTTAACAAATCCATGCTGACTTTCATTTATTAGTCCATACTTTTCTAAGTGCCAATTAACTTTATCCTGGATTATTGTCTCTAAATGTTTCTCCGCCAGCTACATTAGGCTGACTGGCCTGTAATTTCCAGCTTTATCCCTCTTCCCTTTTTTGAACAGGGGTGTAACATTTGCAATCCTGCCAGGGGTGTAACATTTGCAATCCTCCAGTCCTCTAAAGAGCATTGGAAGATTGTGGCCACAGCCTCTGCAAATTCTACACTTACTTCCCTCAGTAACCTAGGATGCATCCCATTGGACCGGGTGACTTTCCTACTTTGAGTACTGCCAACCTTTTAAGTACCTCCTCTTTATCTATCTTTATCCTATCCAATATCACTACTGCCTCCTCCTTTACTACTACATTGGCAGCATCCTCTTCTCTAGTGAAGACCGATGCGATGTATCCATTTAGTACCTCAGCCATGCCCACTGCCTCCACAAGAAGATCTCCTTTTTTGTCCCTAATCGGCCCCACCCTTCCTTTGACTACCCTTTTACTATTTATGTTTATAAAAGACTTTTGGGTTCCCTGTTATGTTAGCTGCTAATGTATTCCCATACTCTCTTTTAGCTCCTCTTATTCCCTTTTTCAGATCTTCTCTGTTTGTAAGACGTTCCATTACCATAAGATGGTTAACTAATTCTGGTTCGTTATTCATAATTAAATCCAGTATGGCCTGTTCCCTTGTCGGTTTCAAAACATATTTTTCGAGAAAACTGTCCGGAATACATTCTAGAAATTCATTGAGGTGTTCTGCTTCTCCCAGAATAGGCGAAAAATAAAATCTCTCATTATAACCACTTTGTTTCTGTAACATTCTTCCCTGATCACCATATTTATACATCCCTCCACTATGTCATTACTATCAGGATGTCTGTAGACAACTCCTACCATAGTCTTGCATCCTTTGCTGCTCATTAACGCTACCCATACTGATTCCATTGCCCAATCACCCTTAATGAAATCCTTTCTACTGTAGTAATTGTGTCTTTTATCAATATTGCTACTATACCTCCTTCCGAGATCCTAATTTGTATATATTCAAATTGCCCAAAATACTTATACATGTGGGCAACACGGTGGCATAGTGGTTAGCACTGGTGCCTCACAGTGCCAGGGACCCGGGTTCAAATCTGACCTAGGGTGACTGTCTGTGTGGAGTTTGCACATTTTTCCCGTGTCTGCGTGGGTTTCCTCCGGGTGCTCCGGTTTCGTCCCACAGTCCAAAAATGTGCGGGTTAGGTTGATTTGGCTATGATAAATTGACCCTTAGTGTTAGGGGGGGATTAAATATGTGGGGTTATGGGGATAGGATGGGATATGTTAGGGGGAATTAAATATGGGGGTAGGGTGGGATATGTGTACTGTGGGGATTAAAGCAGGGACAGGGTACTGGATTTGGATGATCAGCCATGATCGTATTGAATGGTGGAGCAGGCTCGATGGGCCGAATGGCCTACTCCTGCTCCTAGATTCTATGTTTCTATATTATACCATACAAATAACTATTCCATACAGCATTGGTAATTCTCTCAACATAATGGCCCAGAAATTGATCTCGCTCTGTTCCCGCGGGGGTAAGCCTTCCCCGCGATGTCTCACCTCGCTTATGCTTTTTCTGATCCAGCTCGCACGAACTTGATGTTCCAGACATCAGCTGTGCTGGGCTTGCGTATCCCAGCGGCGCAGTTAATTCGTGCGAGCTGTGGGATCACGTGACTCAGTTAGAGCCAATGGCAGCACACCATCTTCCATTCATAAGTCTCACAGCATGGCTGTGAGACTTATGAATCTTACACCCCCCCAAAATAACAGCTAAACCTCAATTAAATTTAAAAAAAAACCCATCACATTAATAAAATAAGTATAGTTAATTAAATTAACCATTTTAAATAAAAAATTAAATTTTTGAAAAAATTTAAAATCTTTTAAAAAGTTATAAAAATAAATTTACCTGTCTTTAAAGTCTATAAAAAAGATATACCTGTAACAAAAAAAATTCAAAAAAATACTTAATTCACTACTTACCTTCTTAAAAGCGGGTCTTACTCCTCCTTTTTACATTTCCAAAATCTTCCCTACTTACCTGCGCGTCCAAAGCATGAAGTGCACAGCGTGCGCGCAGCCTGTAGCGCGCACGCGATGCACTCAGGCCCCGCCCCCTTTTCGGAAGAGCAATTGCCGGTTTTCAGCGCATGCGCAGGGCATGCAGAAAACCGGCAATTGGAGTGGGAATACGCGAGAGTACGCAGTGCGTACTCTCGCGTCCCGGCATCAATTTTCGGCCCAATGCCTCTCTGGGAGAGGAAGAACTCCTTGCTTTTGATTCAGCGCAGAGGTGAGAGAAGTTCCGTCAAATTGCATACCTAATTGAACAGCCCAGTCTAAGTAATAATGCTTATTAAAAAGGCAAGGGTCACTCAAAGTGACTGATTTTGAACTGTAAGATAGTTTGTGACTGAACAGTGGTGATTGTCTTTCATGAAGCCATACCATGATTTGCAATGGCAACCATCAAAATTAAGCTGCCCTTTCAACACCAAGCTGTAATGACAACAGAAAATGATAGAAACACTCAGCAGGCCAGGCAGTATCCGTAGAGAGAGAAACAGAGTTAACGGGTTGCATTTTGTCAGCCCCGAGGAGGCGGGTATGGAGGCGGGACTGCCGGTAAAGTTGCAGGATTTGGGGGCGGCTGGAAAACCCGCCCCCAACCAGCCTCCGTGCCCTCTTGCCAGGAGGCGGGAAGCTGTCCTGCCCCGGGTCCCGTCTCCTCGAGGCGGGAAAGGGATTAAATCCTATTAACTGCCTGTTGACAGATAGTTAACAGGCAGAAAATAGGATTATCCCTATTTTTAGCTCCGAAGTGCGGGCTTCCCGACCTCGGAGAACCTCGCCAGGGTGTAGGAGACGAGAAGGAGGTCTGCGGGGGTCGGAGGGGTCTGAAAGTGAGATGTAGAGGTGAGTGATGGGTGCAAGTGTGGAGTGGTAAGTATGTGAGGTGAGTGTTAAGTGTTATAAAATGTTCACTTACCTTTGTTTCTGCCGACAGCCTTCAGCCGCTGTGGATCCGGAGTCCCGACATCTCCATTGTAGATTTCACAGACTGGCTGTTGGATCCTCCGAACCAACAGCCAGGTGATTTCTGCAAAGTTGAAAGGTATGATGAGTCCTGAACACAAGAACTCATCAAACTACACAGAATGTCAGTGTTTGACAGCTTCACAGAGCTGTCAAATGATGACGTTTCTTCTTTCAACAAAACTTGACAGATGGCACATCAGACGTTGACGTGCTCTGTCAGTGACTTCCCCCTAATTGGCCTGCTGAGCCCACTGGGCGGGCTTAACAAGGTCAATCTGGGAAAATCCCACTGGTTGGCCAGAAGCTGATGGAGGCGGGATTGAAAGCCGACAAGCAGCAGTCCCGCCTCCAAAAGCTTCCCATTGACAAACTCCAGCCCAACGTTTCATGTCTGTGACTCTTCATCAGAACTGGTTCGGGATGTAATAGGTTTTAAGCAGGTGCAGAGGCAGGGAAAGAGTGGAGGGGGGAGGGGAGGAAGGAATAAAAGGGACGGTCTGTGCTAGGATGGAAGGCAGGAGAGATTAAGGGCTGGATTTTCATTGACCCGTGGAGGCGGGTTTGGAGGTGTGTGGGGGGTTAAAATTGCGAAAACTGGCAGGCGGGCATAAGTCCGCCTCCATCCCGCCTCCACGCAATTTTCATTAAATCGTGTCTGCTGGTCCCGACTCCGCCCCGCCTCTAAGAGGCGGGATAGGCTGTTAAGGCCCTTAACAAGCTCTAAATTGCCTCTATAATGCCATTTTGAAAGGCCTTTGTGATTTTAACCCTTTTTCTATGAAGCACGCCTGTTCTGAACCATGAATGTGAAACCTGGCGGGAGCACATTTGGATAGCTGACGTTGGATAGCTCAGGCAGGCAGGCAGGCAGGCTGGCTGGCTGGCTGGCTATGGGGATGCATATGGGGATGCATATGGGGATGCATATGTGGATGGATGGATGGAGAGGAGACATATCTGGGAGTGGTGGTGTAAAAATATCTGGGAGCAGATTTAGGACTGCTGCTGCTCATTTTGCAGGTCCTCTCACAGCAAAGGCCAGGCAGTCTCTGAAGACCTTCAATGCAGCAGTAATGATGATATCATCAGAGGCGACTTTCAGACTGAAAACACTAATTGGTTCATGGATTCCCACATGCTGGAACTCAATTGCCCAATTAGGTGAAAATTGCATCAATCTCCCACATCCAATTGCAGTTGGGTGGATAACGTGGATGACACGATCCCAACCCGCCCCAGTATCAAAATCCAGCCCTAAATGTTGCAAATGGGGATGGCAGAATCATCAACAGCTGCTGCCTGAAAAAATGGGGGCAGGGGTTATAGTCTGAAATTGTTGAACTCGATGTTGAGTCCAGAAGGCTGTAAAGTGCCTAATCAAAAGATGAGGTGCTGTTCCTCGAGCTTATGTTGAGCTTCATTGGAACAGTGTAAGAGGCCGAGGACAGAGAGGTCAGAGTGGGAGTGGAGCAGAGAATTAAAGTGACAGGCGACCGGAAGCTCGGGGTCACCCTTACGGACTGTACTTACCAAGCTGTAATGGGCTGGCCAAGTCTGGTGATCAGAATTGAGCTCCTTTCTTAGAATAGTACGTTCAGCTTGTTTGGCAAGATGAGAGGTGAATTACAAGTATCACCAATACGTTCAAGAACTGCAGACCCCAAGGCCATCATCTATGAGTATCAGCCCAGCTTGTTACATTTTAATCTTTGACAAGGTCAACTAAGGGATCAGTTAGAATGTGAGATTATTTCCATGAACTTTCCATCCAAGGAGACAAGAGTTCATCAAGCACTAGGGCCCTAGCATCTCAGATCATGGAATGGACAAGTCTATGGCTGCTCTCACTTGTGGGAAACAGATCTGCCTCAGTGTATCCCCACGTATTAAATATTATAGACATTATGGGCTCGATTTTGTCATGGGGCGGGCTGGGGTCGTGTCATCCGCTTTTCGTGTTAGCCACCTGACTCCAATTGGATGTGGGAGAATTATTCGATTTTCCCCTAATTGGGCAATTGAGTTCCAGCATGTGGGAACCCATGAACCAATTAGTTTTTTCAGTCTGAAAGTCGCCTCTGATAATGTCATCATTGCTGCTGCATTGAAGGTCTGCAAAGGCTGGGAAGCTTTTGGCCTTTGCTGTGAGAGGGACCTGGAGGCAAAATGAGCAGCAGGAGACCTAAATCTGCTGCCAGATTATTTCTTCTTCTTCTTCTTCTTCTTCTCCTCCTCCTCCTCCACCTCCAGCTGATAGTCAGCAATCCAAGTGTGCTACCGCCAGGTTTCACTGTCGTGTTTCAGAGGAGGCGTGCATCACATCGGAAAAGTGTTAAAATCAGAAAGGCCTCTCAAAATGGGATTATAGAGTGGTTGTTAAGGGCCTATCCCGCCTCTTGGATCAGAAACCACGCATTTAGGAAAATTGCTCGGAGGCGGGGTCGGGCCCGCCCGGCATTTTTTTGCAATTTTAACACCCCACACGCCTCCATTCCCGCCTCCTCGGGCCTGGCAAAATCGAGCCCTACCTCTCTGTGTGTAGAATCTAATGATCAGTTGGGATCATACGCCTCCTGTGGAGATACCATTGAGCCATCCATGCCTGTGTGCTGCTATGATTGTGATCTTAAATAGTGTCTCCTACATCTGGTTCCAATATCCAAGGAACCAAGTCCAGAGTTGAGTTACTATGTGCCTAACCACAGTGAATCAACATCATTGCACTGCGTATAAAAACATCTTTATTAATGATGCTCATAAAACACATTTGACAAGAACATGTTGCATTTAGAAATTTAATGTAATAGAGTGCAATTTGATTTGTAGTTTTATTATTATTCTCTATCTGTGTCAGTCAAAATGTACAGTTCTGAACACTGAACTTTTTGTCAAAAAGTCTGTTGTTTTACACATAATCTTAAGCTTACCTCACAGCCGTAAAGTAAATAATAAAAGGCTTTCAGTCTATCTCACTACCAAAGACAGTCTGCCTCATTGAAATAATATGATTTTGAGCCTGTCTTCTCCTTTGCAAAAAAAAAGTATATTTTCTCATTCTGTCTCACCATTAACAATTTTGATTCCATAATTCTTTGAATTTTTTTTTCGCCGTGGAAATTAAATTCCAGTTCAACTTCGTGGGGTAGAGTTTCCGCTCGGTTGCGTTGGTTTTTTTTGGCGCAATTCGCCCGAAATCAGCATAACCCACACAAAAGATTGCGGAGTTTTAAGTGCAAATTACGTTCAGCGCAAAAACGGACGAGAAATTCGTCTCGGGCGGTGGCGCAAAATCGGCCGCTCATTACACGCAGCGCCTGATTTTCAGTTCCATTGCCATCAAAGACGCTGCGTATAACAGGCGGGCGATCTGACACCGCCCGTTTTGCACCATCGCCCGAGACGAATTTCTAGGCCAAGGAGTTTCCGCGATCTTTTGCGCTTGTTTAAAAAGCATCGCACTAGAAGCAGGCCCCGCCCACAAAAATGGACACGCTTCCAGTTAGAATTAATGACCATTGGGAGTTTCCGCTAATTGCGTTTGTTTGCAGGCCTTTGAGGAAGCTCTAGAAATTAAATTGGTTCTTTCGGACACTAATAGGTATGTTTTAAAAGCTGTGACTTTAGCAGTAAATTTAAAGACACAGGGGTAGAGGTTTTTGAATGTAATTTTTTAAAATTTACTAAGAAACTAACTACTGTACACCAATATAACTACCAAATGGTTCTGTATAGTTTTTGAAAGTCATTTTCAGTAATTTAAAATTGTGTTACTCACAGGGGCTGGATTGGCACTGATTAAAAATGCTTATTTTTTGTGATAAACCCATTTTCAGCTGTATTAATCAAACTGCACAAGGTTACCACTCCTCAGATAATGAAGCAGGCCATGCCCGCATGCAACAAGACCTGGCTTGGGCTGATAAGTGGCAAGTAATATTCGCACCACACAAGTGCCAGGCAATGACTATCTCCAACAAGCGAGAGTCTAACCACTGCCCCTTGACATTCAATGGCATTACCATCACCGAATCCCCCACCATCAACATCCTGGGGGTCACCATTGACCAGAAACTTAACTGGACCAGCCACATAAATACTGTGGCTATAAGAGCAGGTCAGAGGCTGAGTATTCTGCGGCGAGTGTCTCACTTCCTGACTCCCCAAAGCCTTTCCACCATTTACAAGGCACAAGTCAGGAGTGTGATGGAATACTCTCCAATTGCCTGGATGAGTGCAGCTCCAACAACATTCAAGAAGCTTGACACCATCCAGGACAAAGCAGCCCGCTTGATTGGCACCCCATCCACCACCTTAAACATTCACTCCCTCCACCACTGGCGTACCATGGCTGCAGTGTGTACCATCCACAAGATGCACTGCAGCAACTCATCAAGGCTCCTTCGGCACCACCTCCCAAACCCGCAACCTCTACAACCTAGGACAAGGGCAGCAAGCGCATGGGAACACCATCACCTCCAAGTTCCCCTCCAAGTCACACACCATCCTGACTTGGAAATATATCGCCGTTCTTTTACCGTCGCTGGGTCAAAATCCTGGAACTCCCTCCCTAACAACACTATGGGAGTACATACACCACACGGACTGCAGCGGTTCAAGAAAGCGGCTCACCACCACCTTCTCAAGAGCAATTAGGGATGGACAATAAATGCTGGCCTTGCCAGCGACGCCCATATCCCAGGAACGAATAAAAAAATATTTTTCAAGGGATATATTTTAAAGCAAATTTTTTTTTAAAATTATGTTTTAAAACGCTGCCCAATTGTGCTGGTTCATGGCAGATTTTGCATTCGGTGATATGCAAATGAGTTTGAGCAGGACCTCGAGAGAGTAAGGGGGAAAAATTAGGTCGCGCCCCATTTGGGGCGCAAATATCGTCTGGACGCAAATATTAGCGCCTGGCGCTAATTATCGCCACTGACTGGAAACTTCACTTTTACCGCCCCGGGAGGTGAGTGGAGCGCTAAATCAGGCGCTGCACACCTGTCTTAAGGCGCAAAGGCCAAGGAGTGAGGCGCTAACTCAGAGCGCTGGCGAAGCTCATGTAATGTCAGTCAGCAATGGAACACACACACAATGGCACGGGCCAGTTCTTAAAGGGGATGGTTAATCTTGCTTTCCATCCACATCCTGTTCATTGCAGCCTTGAATCTCGGCCTGGAGAGACTTGCACATCAAATGTGCTGGAAAGAACAATGGAGAGTACCAGGCAAAGAGCTCAGAGTGCAGCCCCCACAGTCTCTGCTAAATCGATACAAGGAATGGCAAATCAAAATGAACCTGCAAAGTGCTGCTCAGTACCCAAAACTCCTTCACACAGCGTTGAATCTCTCCAGAAGTCTCTCCCTCTCTCTCTCAGAATGCATAGTTCAAAAATGGCACCAACAATAAAAGGCAGGAAGCGGTCACCTTTAAATAGCGCTCCCCCTTTCCCTTCATGACTGCATAACGCTCCCCTCAACCTGTCGTTGCTAGCGTCAGGCGATAAGGCAGGGGGCGCCACTCAATTTCCGCTCCGGGGCGCCACAAGGGCATTGCACCATGGAATGACGTCACAATCTGCGCGCGCAGGTGGTCGCAGCGGTAAAGTTTAGCGCCGCCGCACAATGTCTAGTTAAGTTCCCGAGCGGCGCAAACATCGCTGCGCCCGGGTATTAGCGGCTTTGCGCCCCATTAGCGCCCTCTTAAGGCGCTAACAGGAGGCGCAACCAACTGAATTTTTACCCCTAACTTCTCAAAATGGGCGCAATTTTGGGTGCAATTTGCACCCGGATCGCTGACTGCACCCAAAGCGGAAACTCTACCCTGGTGTCTTTAAATTTACTTCTAAAGTCACAGCTGAAGTCAACAGTGAGCATATAATACAATACAAAGACATGTCTTCAGAAACAATGAGCAGCACCAAAGTTGAAGGTTTCTACCCACTCCTCTTAGCCTTGAGATTTTTTTTTTATTTGTTCCTGGGATGTGGGCGTCGCTGGCAAGGCCAGCATTTATTGCCCATCCCTAATTGCCCTCGAGAAGGTGGTGGTGAGCCGCCTTCTTGAATACAAATTACTGGCTTGCAAGGCCATTTCAGAGGGTCTGGAGTCACATATAGGCCAGACCACGTAAGGACAGCAGATTCCTTCCCTAAAGGACATTCGTGAAGCAGATGGGTTTTTACAACAATCTGGTAGTTTCATGATAGGAATTGAACTCATGTCTCCGGATCATTAGTCCAGGCCTCTGGATTACTAGTTCAGTAACATAACCACTATACTACTGTACCCATAAACCACTATGCTACCATATCCAAAATCTAGACTTACACTCCAGTGCAGTACAAAGGGAGAGCTGCACTGCCGGAAGTGCCATCTTTTAGATGAGACGGTAAACCGAGGCCCCGTCTGCGTCTCAGGTGCACATGAAAGATCCCATGGCATAGTTTCGAAGACGAGCAGGGGAGTTCTTCCTGGTGTCCTGGCCAATATTTATCCCTCAACCAACATCACTAAAACAGATTATCTGGTCATTATCACATTGCTGTTCGTGGGACCTTGCTGTGCACAAATTGGCTACTGCGTTTCCTACATTACAACAGTGACCACATTTGAAAAGTACTTCATTGGTTGTAAAGCGCTTTGGCATGTCCTGGGGGTGTGAAAGGCGCTGTATAAATGCAAATCTTTCTTTCTGTCTCTGTGGCTAAGCCTTCCTGTAGCCAGAGTCAAAATGGCGGATCTAATACCAAGTGCCGCTGGTGTTTAGGGGCATCAGAGAAACACAGCTTGTAAAATGATTTCTCATCTGCTTCAGAACTCTTAAAAAGGGACATTTAATTATCTTGATATTCACTTTATGGCTTGTAATATGCTTTAACAATGCAGTCTGCATTTAAACAATAAAAAATAATTAAATACAGCGGTGTAAGTTTTGATTGAAATACATGCATACAAACTACTGGGCACTTTTATAGTGATCTATTCCAATTAACGGGGAATTCCAAATTCTAGACAACTTCTACTTAATATTCTCGCACTATTTCGCTTCCAATGTCAACTCATTTTATGAGCACCAACATGATTACTGTACACTCTTGAAAGTGGCAATAAAGTGCCTTGGAAGAAGTGCGGAAGCCTTTTGGGACTAGATGATGTTACACCATTTGCTACCGCTGGTGGAAATGCAGAAGACAACTGCAAATGTTAACAGAGGAGAACCTTTCAAATTAGATTAAGCAAAACAAAACTGGTGTTTACAAGCAATTAAACAAAATAGGGTGGTGGATACAAATTCAACAGTTGCCTTCAAAAGGGAATTGGAGAAATACTTGAAGAAGATAAAAAAAAAAGGGAAAGAGTGGGGGAGTGGAACTAACTGGATTGCTCTTCGAAAGAGCTGGCGCAGACTCGATGGGCTGAATGGCCTCCTTCTGTGTTGTACAATTCTATGATTCTATGACTCTATAAGAGAGTTTTCTGTGTATAGATGGCTACCCTGAACTGTATTGAAGGAACAGTAAATGAACGCATGGGAAACTCCTATGTATCTATATAATTTGACCCAGGAGCAACAATCATGATATCTTGACAAAGGCTCTAACTATTTCCATAACAAGTAATGCCAGTTCTCATTAAGTGAGAAACATCTGCTTGATGAAACTAAATGAGTACTAGAAAATGAAGACATTTTCTGCACATTATATATGAACTATTTGGAGCCGAGAGTGTCCCTTTAATTATGTTTTTTATTGATTTCTTTTTCTTGCAGTCTTAATGGACTGCAGCGAATGAACTTTGAAACCTTTAACATAGATCTCTTGGAGGACAAGTCTAATGTCAATGACCATCTTAGCGATGTTGAACTTTGAAACTTTGCAGGTTAAACCGTGTAACAGTGTTCAAGTATAAGCAGCAAATAAAAAGGTGAAATGCTTGAGAAGGTGAATGTTGGTGATTGAAGAGAGGTTTGAAAATGTACTTAGACAGCATGGGGCCAATTTCCTGATTTGTGCTCCTGATATGGAGGCTCGTTCACTGAGAACTCACGTTGACAAATCACGACGTGCGCCCTACCATTTTCCGTCCGTTAATTACAGCTGATGGAAAATCTTGAGGAGCACATTCTTGATTTCCTGATGCATGTTCCAGGCAGGTGAGTCTCTGCACTGGGAGTACGTATTCTTAAAATCTGCCCTTCTATGTCAATCGTGCCTCTTCTAAAAAAAACACTAACATCATGGGGAAATTTTTCTCTGGTCATTGTTTATAGCAAAGCCATATGTGTGTGCATCAAGAGCCCATTTAAAAGATTCCCCATGGTGACAAAAGGCAAAGCAAGTTTGAAAGTTCTGTCCAGTTTATATTTAAGCTATGCTATGTTGCAGCAACCATTAAAAGAAAGAAGAAAGAAAGACTTGCATTTATATAGCGCCTTTCACGACCACCGGATGTCTCAAAGCGCTTTACAGCCAATGAAGTACTTTTGAAGTGCAGTCGCTGTTGTAATGTAGGAAATGCGGCAGCCAATTTGTGCACAGCAAGCTCCCACAAACAGCAATGATAATGACCAGATAATCTGTTTTTGTTATGTTGATTGAGGAATAAATATTGGCCCCAGGACACACTCCCCTGCTCTTCTTCGAAATAGTGCCATAGGAACTTTTACGTCCGCCAGAGAGAGCAGACGTTTAACGTCTTGGTTTAACATCTCATCTGAAAGACGGCACCTCCGACAGTGCAGCACTCCCTCAGCACTGCACTGGAGTGTCAGCCTAGCTTTTTATGCATCAAGTCCCTGGAGTGGGACTTGAACCCACAACATTCTGACTCAGAGGCGAGGGTGCTACCAACTGAGCCACAGCTGACGTTGGACACATCTTTTGGGTCCCCTTCCCACAGTACCTTTCCGTGCAAGTGCAGAAGATGCAACACCTGCCCTTTTACCTCCTCCCTTCCCACCATCCAGGGCTCCAAACACTCCTTTCAGATGAAACAGCGATTTACTTGTACTTCTTTCAATTTAGTGTACTGTATTTGCTGCTCACGACGCGGTCTCCTTTACATTGAGGAGACCAAACGCAGATTGGGTGATCGCTTTGCGGAACACTTTCGTTCAGTCCGCAAGCGTGACCCCGAGCTTCTGGTCGCCTGTCATTTTAATTCTCCACCTCACTCCCACTCTGACATCTCTGTCTTTGGCCTCCTACACTGTTCCCATGAAGGTCAACGTAAGCTCGAGGAACAGCACCTCATCTTTCTATTAGGCACTTTACAGCCTTCCGGACTCAACAATTTCAGATCATAATCTCTGCTCCCATTTTTTCTGATGACAGCTGTTGCTGATGATTCTGCCATTCCCATTTACACCTCCTCTAGATCCAGCTTTAGCTTCTTTACTTGTCCCATTACCATCTCCTTTCACCTTGCACCATCATCCCTTTTGTCATTTAATCTCTTCTGCGTTCCATCCTATCACAGACCTTCCCTTTTGTTCTTTCCTCCCCCTCTCCCTTTTCCCTGCACCTGCTTAAAACCTGTTACATCTCTAACTTTTTCCAGTTCTGACGAAAGGTCATCGACCTGAAACGTTAACTCTGTTTCTCTCTCCACAGATGCTGCCTGGCCTGCTAAGTGTTTTCCAGCATTTTCTGTTTTTATTTTCACTAAAATATAATCCTGCAGACTAAGACAGCACAGAAAATATTTTGATAAAAAAAAAATGAGGTAGGATAAAGGTATAAAGACGATTTTCCTCTCCCCCGCCCCGGTGCTAAACAGGTCGAGCTGTGGCCTAAGTTGGCACCCTGTCACAAACCCGCCCCAGGCAGGGCCTTACTCAAGCAAATAGGGGAGGAAGGAGGAGCACAGTCTGAGAGGCTTGCGGCTGCAATCACTTGATGCTGGCACCAGGAATTTCTGGCCACTGATAAAGAACACTAGTCAGAAGGCCCTAAGACCAAAAATCGCAATGATGCGCCTTAAAGGATGAACAGGCTGGGTTTCTTTTCTCTTGTAAAGAGAAGTCTGAGGGGGTGACCTAATTGCGGTCTTTAAAATTATGAAAGGTTTTGATAGAGTAGACACAGAGAGAGTGTTTCCACTTGTGGGGAAGAGCAAAACTAGGGGCCATCAATATAAGATAGTCACCAAGAAATCCAATAGGGAATTCAGAAGAAACTTCTTTACCCAGAGTGGTGAGAATGTGGAACTCACTACCACAGGGAATGGTTGAGGCGAATAGTATAGATGTATTTAAGGTGAAGCTAGATAAGCAAATGAGGGAGAAGGGAATAGAGGGTTATGCTGATAAAGTTAGATGAGGAAGGATGGGAGGAGGCTCAAGTGGAGCATAAACGGCGGCATGGACTGGTTGGCCTGAATTGCCTGTTTCTGTATATTCTATGTAATTCTACGTAAAATAAAAGTGTCCCACTTCCTTCCAGACTCTCTGATCTGAGGGCGTTCATGGTACAAGGGCCCATCCCAGCTTCTTGGGGTGCCCCCGACAGCAATGTCAGAATATTGAGGTGGGAGGCTGGGAATGTTCCCTCCCACATCTCAGATGCATTGCCAAGCTAGACTTGCATCTGTTGCAACATTTGTTACAAGTGTTACTTTACTTCTGATCTGGTAAACATGTTTGGACTGAACCTTTTTAAGTAAGTTACCATTCCAGGAAATTGATTTGGTTATTTTGTTTGATGGGTCTGTCTATGATAATTACAGCTTCAACTTTCTTCCTGTCAGGTTCCACGCCCTAGTCTGTAACCCAGAGTCCTTTGAAAGTGAGTTCATTCACACTGAACTCACATTTGTCTTTATTGAAATTCAAGTTATTCTCCCTGGCTCTTTCTAGCACTTACCTGAACCTAGTATCAGGTTCCTGCTAAGTGGATCCCCAAACAATGGTATTGTTCATGCTTATGTCATTGCCATCCAAGTGGCAAACAATACAAGAATGATTTGATGACATACTTCAGGTGAAGATAGTGATATTAGGGCACAAATTTGCATCATCAAAGCCAAATCTACTGAAAGCATCTGATTGGGAAAATTCTTCAGCAAACTGTGACATATTTCTTCTAGTGGAGGTAAACTGTAGTATTTTGTTTTGTTACCCTTGTTCAGACTCTGCAGGTGAAGGGACACAGTTTGCACGCAATCACGAGGGAGCTAACCCACTTAAGAAGCTCATCAATTTTTGTAACGGTGCCAAGTTGAGTTAATCTTTTACAGCAAATGGTACCTTTCTACAAAATCCAGCTACTGAATGTGCACTGTCCAATTTGACCCTATGTTCTCCAAGCAAATAGCCCAGACTTTTAAAACAGACTGCAATACTCACTGAATACTGAAGCTGAGCTTCCTTTGTTTCCCTCTTGTGTAGTTTGCTCAACAACATCTACAACCAACATTCACCTCAGCCATTGCATTCATTCACATTTCCTGAATTTTAGTATCTATTGGACATCAGTGGAAAGACCACACAGTGCATCATAGGGCCTATTCCACAGTCTAAATCAGAGAATTATCCCTTATGTTCTGTGTTTTCCATTCATTTGCATTATGCCTTGATGATTTTCATCGCTCCACCATTGGCGGCCGTGCCTTCAGCAGCCTAGATCCTAAACTCTGTAATTCCCTCTCCACCTCTTTCTCCTCCTTTAAGACACTCCTTAAAACCTACCTCTTTGACTAAGCTTTTGGTCACCTGTCCTAATATCTCTTTGTGTGGTTTGGTGTCAAATTTTATTTGATAACGACCCTGCGAAGTGCCTTGGGACGTTTTACTACATTAAAGGCACTATATAAATGCAAGTTGTTGTTGTTGCTCAATGTACCTTCTGTTTAATTGATGCAGGACTCAGTTTTGGCTTCTTTTGTAAGCCCTTGTGGTCCCTATATCCTACGAAGTTAACACTGGCTTCAGAGTTATAATTCATGACTGAAATCCATGATTTAATGTTGCTCCTACAAACTGCCTCATAAAACACTGCCATTCATAATTGCCACTGATTGAGTCAACATCCAAGGAATGTACTTTTGGCGCATTTGACGCTGGTGGTGTTTGCATGTACTGGCAGCATGGTTCTTTTTCCAATATTATTTGCAGTGTTCATCTGCTGGAGAGGGATTGATTGAATGCATGTTTATATCCATATTGGCAGACTCATCTGGTGTGTTGTCACAATGGTTATTTTTTTCATGAAAACACTTTCAATTTTCTTAGTCTTAGTATTTGAATCAGTTTTCACTGAATATACCATTGCTTCCTTCCCTCAGCTTTTCAACGGTTACTTTGAAGATCTCCGCCACACTACAAACATCTTATAGTTTTTTGCAATGTTAAATCAGCATTGGTAAGGAGTCTGCCTCTGACTGCACCTGATCTAATCCTGCAGACTCCGACTAAACCATCACACAGTCTCCAAATCGCACACTTTACGCAAACATGTCTCTCACGTTATTGTTTTCCATTAACCCCTATGTCCTAGTATTAAGCATGTGTCTCATAAGAACATAAGAATTAGGAGCAGGAATAGGCCATACAGCCTTTTGAGCCTGCTCCCCTATTCAATAAGATCTTGGCTGATCTTCGACTTCAACTCCACTTTCCTGCCCGATCCCCATATCCCTTGATTACACTAGAGTCCAAAAATCTATCGATCTCAGCCTTGAATATACTCAACGACTGAGCATCCACAGTCCTTTGGGGTAGAGAATTCCAAAGATTCACAACCCTCTGAGTGAAGAAATTCCTCCTCATCGCAGTCTTAAATGACCGACCCCTTATCCTGAGACTGCTCCTAGTTCTAGACTCTCCAGCCAGGGAAAACAACCTCCCATTAACTACCCTATCAATCCTCCTTAGAATCTTAGATGTTTCAATGAGATCACCTCTCATTCTTCTAAACTCCAGAGAGTATAGGCCCAATCTACTCAATCTCTCCTCGTAGGACAACCTTCTCATCTCTCTTATATGTTATGCTTTTACATGGGTTCCAAAAGGCTTCAAAATATTCTTATAACACATCAGCATATCCTTTTGTTCTGCATGTATAAATGTACTGAAAGCATCCTCCCAAGTGACATGCAGAAGCAGGGGCTATTGCAACTTTCCAGCTTTTTCCAGTAGCAAATGAGTACAGCTGGAAATGTTGTTCAGTTTCACTTGAATTTCCTTCCAGGCCCAAGTGATTTCAACAGCTCCATTTTCGATCACCATTCTGAAATTCTGATGCCATGGGGCAATTTTAACCTAACTTGCAGGTGGGAAATCCATGGGCTTGGGTGGAAGGCCGGTTTTACACCCCGCCCAATATCACCGTATATTTCACAAATCCATCTGACTTCTTCAATGGAGAGTAAAACCAACATTGCACCCGATTCCGTCAGTTGCCCGAAGGATAGGTTAAGTTAAAAATCCCCTAAACACCACGACTATTTCATAAGTTTAAAGAAAAACACGCAAGAGTGTGCAAACCCATTAGTACAAGGGTTATTACATTTTCCCATTCTAAAGCAAGAACAAAAAAAGGCGAACCATGCAAGTTACAGATGCAGTGCTTGCACACACCTCATGGAAGATATCTGGTCATGAAGTAAATATTCATTCTGCTCTTATGAAACTGTGACAATATATCCACACAATCACCCTTGAAGAAAACCTCAAAGAAATATTCTACTTACAGATCCCACTGTTAATTCCTCAATATTTTTTCCACCTCACCTTTTCTCATGTCCCAATAAAATATAATCCTGGACACTTCTCACAATATGCTGTACCACCATCATGGTACCCTGTAGGATATTTAAACAATATCCCTGTTTAAATGATGCTCATTATTGGATCCCTCGCCAAGCTTATTTTGCTGAGTTCATGGCAAGAGGGCAAAGAATACATCTGCTTTGATTAAACTAAATCCGTCTACAAATTTACACAAAACGTGAATCGCTCTCTGCCACACTTTCTTTGCAAAGGAACAGTGCCTAATGCAAGCTCCACAGTTTCTTCAGTTCTTCTGCTCGAATGCATCTTCTGTCAGGTTCAAAACCATGACTAGCAAAGAAGACCTTGTAGCAAAACCACTCCGACTCTCCCATCCATGCTGCTTACCTCTACTAAGCTCAGCAACTTTTATTTGCCAAATAATTTGCTCTCTAACGCTCAAAAATTAGCAACCTGCAAAGACTTCTGTTTACCATAACATGCTTCATTATTCTCTGACGATTCTAGTCTTGTTGCTTTAAATTGTTATTCAGCATAACATCACGCCGCATTTTTTAATAACAGGATAAACTCACCGTCAGACCTTTCTCCATTAACTCAGAAGTTCCTCACAACTCTGTTATCTCTCCCATTCTTTGAAAATGAAAAAAGACAAATCAGATTTCCTTAATGGTGAGAGACCAGGAACTGTGGAGGAGCGAAGGGTTTTAGGTGTCCATGTACACAAATCAAGTGCAGAGGAGCAAAAAGTAATCAAAAAGGCTAATGGAATGTTGGCCTTTATCTCAAGGAGGATGGAATACAAAAATGAGGAACTAATATTTGAGCTATACAGAGCCTTGGTTAAACCCCATCTGAAGTATTATGTCTAGTTTTTGGCACCAAACCTCAGGAAGGATATATTGGTCAGGGAAGGGAACAGCGCAGATTCGCCAGAATGATACCAGGGGTTAAAGGGTTAAATTACGAGGACCAGTTGCTTTGTATTTTTGAGTTTAAAAGGTTGAGGGGTGTTCTAACCAAGGTCTTTAAAATGATAAGAGGATTCCATAGGATAGAGGACAAGAAACTACTTCTCTAATGGGGGAATCTTAATCTTAAAATTAATCTTGAAAGGGGCATAATCTTAAAATTAGACCTGGGCCATTTTGGAGTGAAATCAGGATGCACCCTTCCACACAAAGGGTAGTGGAATTCTGGATCTCACTGCCCATGTGTTGGGTCAATTGAAATTTTCAAGACTGAGACGGGTACATTTTTGCTGGTAAGGGTATCAATGATATGGAGCAAAGGTGGGTTAATGGAGTTGATGTACATATCAGCCATGATATAATTGAATGATGGAAGAGGCACGAGGTGCTGAATGGCCTCCTCCTGTTCCTATGCTCCTAAATGCTCTTCCTTCTCCCTACAACATCACTGCGTTGAAATCAAGATCTTCTACACCCTGTCCTACTCAGGGTCATTTTTCTTCTGGTCCTCAAAACTGTAGAACTCCCTACCTGCCTCTGTCTTTCCTTTCAGCTGCAAACTAAAACTGAAACCTTTTAAGACCCAACATTGAAATCACGTAGTCACTCCTACCTACCGTATTTTATTTACTTTGTCGGTGCTTGCACTATGGCCTTGGATCTTCACTTACGATTCTCAATTTTAAATAAAGCTTGTAACCAATTGCCTGCTGCTCAGGTTTGCTGAAGGCACAAGAGGAAGAAGAGCAGTTGAGACAGGAAATGCAGCATAAGATTTGCAAAAAGGATTTAGTCATGCATTTATGTAGACACATGGCAGATTAATTTTAAGACTCATATAAACGTAAAGTAGAACAGATAGGTTGAAAATCGTAGGACATCAGTTTTTACAATCAATGGAATTGTCTGAAGACAGGAAGACTTACAAAGGGCCCAAAGACCAGTAGTACAGATGTCATTTGCAATGTTTAAATATTGTGGCAAAGGAATTTGGAAATGAAAGAAAGAACTTGCATTTATATAATGCCTTTCATGACCTCAGGACATCCCAAAGCGCTTCACAACAAATGAAGTACTTCTTGAGTTATAGTTAATGTTGTTATGCAGGTAAACACAGCAGTCAATTTGCACACAATAAGATCCCACAAACAGCAATGAGATAAATGACCAGATAATCTGTGTTAGTGATGTTGGCTGAGGGATAAATATTGGTCATGATGCGGAGATGCCGGTGTTGGACTGGGGTGGACAAAATTGAGAGGTCGCACAACACCAGGTTATAGTCCAACAGTTTTATTTGAAATCACAAGCTTTCGGAGCTATCGATTGCTCCTTCCTCAGGTGAAGTAAATTAGATACAGAATCGCCAAAGCATATATAGATAGAAAACAAAGCATGTGTACCTTACAATTGCAGACCACTAATATTGGCCAGGACACCAGGAATGCGCCCCTCCTCTTTTTCGAATAGTGTTAAGGGATCTTTTACATTGACCTGAGAGGGCAGTTGGAATCTCGGTTTAGCATCTCATTCAAAAGACAGCAACTCTGACAGTGCAGCCCTCCCTCAGTACTGCACTGCCTAGATTATGTACTGCAAGTCTCTGGAGTGGGGCTTGAACCCACAACCTTTTGTCTCGGAGGTGAAAGTGCTACCACAGAGCCAAGGCTGAGATTTGCAATGCTAGACTATATAGCCAGCAAAATAGAGTATGGCGGTAATTTTCCAAGGATATGCTTGTGTTGGGGAACCTTACCTACTGCCACTGCATATTGAAAAATCACGGTGCAAGGCAAGATTTCCCACTGTCAGTGCTGCTCGGAAAAGAAAAACAGGCGGGGTGTAAAACAGACGGCCAATTCACTATCAGCCCATTTTGCGCCACTGGGATTGGCCAATTTCTATCGCCAGGGAGTCCTTGCCAACACTTTTCCCTCCAACACCAACATGCACCGCCTGAAAGAATGGTGAAAGCAGATTCAATAGTAACATTTAGAAGAGAATTGGATAAATAACTCAAGGGAAAAAAATTACAGGGCTATGGCAAAAGAGCAGGAGAGTGGGATTAATTGGATCGCTCTACCAAAGAGCCGGCACAGGCACAATGGGCCAAATGGCCTCCTTCTCTGCTGCATCATTCTATGATTCTATGATCAGACTAACTGATCATTTATCCCATTGCTCTTTCTGAGATTTTACTGTGTCCAAAATGGCTGCTAAACTAGCCTGTGTAACAATTGTTATTGCACCTCAAAAATAAATTTACTGTATTTGAAAACACGTTGATACATTTCTGGGATGTGATATGTGCTATATAAATGCAAGCCTTTCTTTGAAAGTGCATTTAAAAGATATTTCAAGAAAAAACTTCTTACACTAGCTCAAAGAATGATAAATGTTGGCAATAACATTGGGGCTTATTCTGAGACTATGCCCCCTCGTTCTAGATTCCCCCACGAGGGGAAACATCCTCTCAGCATCCACCCTGTCCAACCCCCTCAGAATCTTATATGTTTCAATAAGATCACCTCTCATTCTTCTATACTCCAATGAGTATAGGCCCAACCTGCTCAACCTTTCCTCATAAGACAACCCTTCCATCCCAGGAATCAACCTAGTGAACCTTCTCTGAACTGCCTCCAATGCAAGTATATCCCTCCTTAAATAAGGGGACCAAAACTGTACGCAATGCTCTAGGTGTGGTCTCACCAGCACTCTGTACAGTTGTAGCAAGACATCCCTACTTTTATATTCTATCTCCCTTGAAATAAAGGCCAACATTCCATTTGCCTTCCTAATTACTTGCTGCACCTGCATGTTAACTTTTTGTGTTTCATGTATGAGGTCACCCAAATCCCTCTGTACCGCTGCATTCTGTAGTCTTTCTCCATTTAAATAATATTTTTCTTTTCTATTCTTCCTACCAAAGTGGATAACTTCACATTTTCCCACATTATTCTCCATCTACCAAATTCTTGCCCACTCACTTAACCTATCTATATCCCTTTGCAGACTCTTTGGCCGGAATTTTGCCGGCGCTCAGAGTGCGGGTTTGGAGGCGGGACCGCTGTCAAAATCGCAAAGATTGACAGCGGGTAGGAAACCCGCTGTCAACCTGCCTCCAATCAATCATTTGCACATGGACCCGACACCTAGCAGCGTGAAGAGGATTAAAGCCACTTACCTGCCTGTTAACAGGGACTTGATACTTGTTAACAGGCTCTTTTTCAATTTTGCCGCTTCTTCCTCGGGTTTCCCGATGTCCGGACACCACGCCAGGTAAGTGTGGCGTGCTGTGAGTCTGCTGTAATGTTTCTGCATTGATGTCAGCTGCAGAAGTGATGTGAAGGATCCAATGGTGCACTAGTGAGTTTCAGAGCTAAGAATATGTTGGGAACATCATTTCTAATGCATTTACACTTTTCTGTAAGTATCAAGTTTTGAATTGGATGTCTAGTCCCACCTCATTGTCACCAGTGACAGATCGCTTCTGTAACCTCACCTGTAGCTGCCATCTGTTCTAGCCTATGGAGGGAGTCATTGGAGAGCCTGGGTACAAGAGATCACCGTTGTACAATGATTGGCAGCATTTGCAGCACCTCAATGCTGTCAAACACTGAGAAATGAGCTGTCAAAAAAAATGTGTGCATGGTCCCTTTAAGAAAACCGGCAGATGACGCATCATCAAATGACGTCATCTGACCGGCTTCCTCTTAATTGGCCGGCAAGCCCGCAGGGCGGGCTTGACAAGACCAATCAAGGGAAAATCACGTCCGTGGGCCGGATGCAGTTGGGGGCAGGACTGGAACCCGAAAACCAGCTGACTCGCTCCCAAGCCGCATCCATTTACAAAATCGCGGCCTTTATGTCCTCCTCACAACTTGCTTCCCCACCTATCTTTGTATCGTCCGCAAATTTGGCTACAATACACTCGCTTCCTTCATCCAAGTCATTAATATAGATTGAAAATAGTTGAGGCCCCAGCACTGATCCCTGTGGCATCCCACTAGTTACAGATTGCCATCCTGAAAATGACTCATTTATCCCGACTCTCTGCTTTCTGTTAGTTAGCCAATCCTCTATCCAATCTAATATATTAGCCCAACACCATTAGCTCTTATCTTATGCAGTAACCTTTTATGTGGCACCTTGTCGAATGCCTTTTGAAAATCCAAATACACTACATCTACTGGTTCCCCTTTATCCACCTTGCTCATTACATCCTCAAAGAACTCTAATAGATTTGTTAAACATGATTTGCCTTTCATAAAACCATGTTGACTCTGTTTGATTGTATTATGATTTTCTAAATGCCCTGCTACTACTTCCTTAATAATGGATTCGAGCATTTTGCCAATGACAGATGTTAGGCTAACTGGCCTATAGTTTCCTGCTTTCTGTCTCCCTCCTTTTTTGAATAAGGGCGTTACATTTGCGGTTTTCCAATCCGCTGGGACTAAGGGAATTTTGGAAGATTACATCCAATACATCTTCTATCTCTGTAGCCACTTCTTTTAAGACCCTAGGATTCAGGCCATCAGGTCCAGGGGTCTTGTTAGCCTTTAGACCCATAAGTTTGCCTAGCACTTTTTCTCTAGTGATAGTGATTGTTTTAAGTTCTTCCCTCCCTTTTGCCCCTTGATTTTCTACTATTACTGGGATGTTTTTAGTGTCCTTTACTGTGAAGACAGATATAAAATATTTGTTCAATGCCTCTGCCATTTCCTTGTTTCCCATTATTATTTCCCCAGTCTCATCCGCTAAGGGACCAATGTTTAGTTTAGTTACTCTCTTCCTTTTTATATGCTTGTAGAAGCTCTTACTGTCAGTTGTTATATTTCTTGCTAGATTACTCTCATAAGCTATTTTCTCCCTCTATTATTTTTTTAGTCATCCTTTGCTGGGTTCTAACATTTTCCAAATCTTCTGGCCTACCACTAATCTTTGCAACATTGTATGCCTTTTCTTTCAATTTGATACCATCCTTAACTTCTTTGGTTAGCCATGGTTGGTTCATCCTTCTCTTCGAGTCTTTCTTTCCATCTTTGTTGAGAGTCATGAAATATCTCTTTAAATGTCTACCGCTGCTTTTCTACCGTCTTACCTTCTAATCTATTTTCCCAGTCCACTTTAGCCAACTCTCTCCTCATACCATTGTAATTGTCTTTATTTAAGTTTAAAACTCAAGTTTCAGATCCAAGTTTCTCACCTTCAAACTGAATGTGGAATTCTATCATGTTATGATCACTCTTCCCTGGAGGATCCTTCACTATGAGATCATTAATTAATCCTGTTTCATTACACATTACCAGATCTAAAATAGCCTGTTCCCTGGTCGGTTCCACAATGTATTGTTCCACAGGTCACGATAGAGAGATGGCAGAAATATTAAATAATTATTTTGCTTCAGTATTTACTAGGGAGATAGAACAGGTGGAAATGACATTGGATGATGAGATGAGTAATGAGATAAGTGCATTTAAAATAAAAAGAGGGGATATATTAAATAAACTAATCAAACTCAAAGAGGATAAAACCCCTGGTCCGGATGGATTGCATCCACGCATTTTAAAAGAATTTAGGGAAGAGATAGCAGAGGCATTACTACACATATTTAATAATTCGTTAGAAAAAGGTGTAGTGCCAGAGGATTGGTGGATAGCTAATTTAATACCCATATTCAAGAAGGGGGATAGAACATGTCCAGGGAATTATAGACCAGTCAGCTTAATATCGGTGGTAGGAAAAATAATGGAATCCCTACTAAAGAGAAAATAGAAGAACATCTAGAAACCAAAAATATAATAAGGAATAGTCAGCATGGATTTCAAAAGGGAAAGTCTTGCTTGACCAACCTCATTGAATTTTTTGAAGAGGTAACAGAGAGAGTAGACAATGGTAATGCAGTAGATGTAATTTATCTAGATTTTCAAAAGGCCTTCGATAAGGTACCCCATAATAGACTGATGAACAAGGTCAGAGAATGCGGAGTCCGAGGACAAGTAGCAGAATAGCTAGTTAGCTGGCATCAAGTCAGAAAGCAGAGAGTAGGGGTAAAGGGTAGCTATTGATAGGGCAGAAGGTCGGTAGTGGTATTCCACAAGATCAGTGCTGGGACCACTGTTGTTCACAATTTACATGAACGATTTAGACTTTGGAATTAAAAACACAATTTCTAAATTTGCAGATAACACCAAATTGGGAGGGGGATAGTCAATACTGAGGAGGACTGCAACAAATTACAGGAGGACATTAATAAGCTTGCAGAATGGGCATATAATTGGCAAATGAATTTCAACACAGATAAATGTGAGGTATTACATTTTAGTAGGAAGAATAGGGAGGTCACTTATTACTTGGAGGGTGTGAGTCTAGGTGGGGTAGAGGAACGAAGGGATCTCGGAGTACAAATACACAAATCACTAAAAGTTGCGACACAGGTTAGCAAAGCCATAAAAAAAGCAAACCAAGCACTAGGGTTTATTTCTAGAGGGATAGAATTGAAAAGTAGGGAAGTTATGCTAAACTTGTATTGAACCTTGGTTAGACCGCACTTAGAGTACTGCGTACAGTTCTGGTCGCCATATTATAAAAAGGATATAGAGACACTAGAGAGGATGCAGAGAAGATTTACAAGGATGATACCAGAAATGCGAGGGTATACCTATCAGGAAAGGATGAACAGGCTGGGTCTCTTTTCTCTTGAAAAGAGAAGGCTGAGGGGTGACCTAATATAGATCTTTAAAATTATGAAAGGTTTTGATAGAATGGATACAGAGAGAATGTTTCCACTTGTGGGGAAGAGCATAACTAAAGGCCATCAATATAAGATAGTCACCAAGAAATCCAATAGGGAACTCAGAAGAAACTTCTTTACCCAAAGAGTGATGAGAATGTGGGACTCGCTACCACAGGGAGTGGTTGAAGCGAATAGTATAGATGCATTTAAGGGGAGGCTAGACAAGCATATGAGGGAGAAGGGAATAGAGGGTTATGCTGATAGATTTAGATGAGGAAAGACGGGAGGAGGCTCGAGTGGAGCATAAACGCCGGCATGGACTGGTTGGGCCGAATGGCCTGTTTCTGTGCCGTATATCCCATGTAATCCTATGAAAACATAACATTGTGCCGCCCTCAATGGCATTTAACATTACTGCAAATTCTCTAAGTTGTAAATAGGCTATAAAGGTGTAAACATCTTAAGACTGAGACTTTCCAGAACAAATAACTATCAATTATTGCTCAGCACTCTGGGCCTGCAGAAATCTGGTACATTGATCAGAACAGTAACAGGTTGACAAAAGAGGTTGACACGCACTAAACACATTGCGACACTCATACGAGAGTGAGATGTCAGGGCTGAGAAGTGGAAGGTGGAAGCAAAGTTGTGACAGTGAAACTTAACAGAATGGCAGCAGCATGATTAGAACATGCAGCTTAATTTGATTCAACATAGGAAACCTGACCCAGCCATGACACAGAAATGAATGCAAGATTGATAGCTCTTTCTTGATCTCGCTCAAGATGGTCCAGTGCCATTCACAGCTGGCGCAGCAATGTTTTTTTGTCCGTTTAATTGTGACCAGAAATGAGAAAGACTTCTTCAAATTAATTACATGAACTCTGAATAGTCCGTGTACAACTTCTTTAAGGGTTTTGTGGAATTTCTAAGCAAAGCATTAAAACACCTCAACATATCCCTTCAGTCTGTAATATGTCAATGTTGAATAGTTTAAGCCCATACATCATAGGCAGCTAAGAAAACTTACATTTTGTAATTAATTTTTCGATGAAGAAAGCACTTATATGCCTGTACTTGATAGACAGACCAGGAAAACATACATTTTCTGTGTAAATTACTTCTGAATAATAATAAAAAGAAACATCATCTTGTAATAGAGAGACCAGGCTAAAACATCCTCTGTAATTTAGTCTTGGATAAAGAAATAATTTTTATCTATGTCTGCACTTGACAAAGGTATTGCACACCACACTGGGGCATTTGTTAAAACATGTTCTATAACTCAAGGAAGAAAAATAATTTTAAAGTGAGACCATTTGATTCTCAAAAACTTAGGGGGAGAAATTCACTAGCGCCCCATTTGGGGTGCTAACTTTTGAAATCTTGAAAAATTAGCGCCAGGCACTAATGATTGTGAGCTTCTAGCAAATTGGCTGTTAGCGCTCCAGGAAGGAAGTGGAGTGCTAAATCAAGCGCTACCACTTCCCTTGGGGCGCTAAAGCTGGCAAGAGGGGCGGTAGCGGTGCAGCACTGCCCAATGTCGAGGGCAGCGCAGCCCGGAACGGAGGCTCCTTCCCTCCCTTAAAGGGAAGGGCCATCGCTGCAGGCTCTGCATTGAAACAAAGTCCCTGGTCGCCGATGGCAGCCGCGATCCGACATGATCAGCAGAGTGCAGGGCTGATCAATCGTGGCCGAAGAAAATGCTGAAAAATGGATGTACGGCATTAAGAAAAAAATTTTCACGCAACCATCATCACCTTTTAAATACCGCTCCCCAATCAGCCGGTCTGCCTGACAACGCCTCCTGCAGCTGTCAGTTTTGTCGCCCGGCGATGCTGCAGGGGGTGGAACCGAATTTCAGGTCTGGGGCACTACTGGGGCGATGCGCAGTATGATGATGTCATGATCTCCGGGCGCAGGAGATCGTGGCACTCGGGGTGACCGCCGCCGCAAACCTCGATGGGAATTTTGCAGGCGTCGGTACTCTCGCCGCGCCCGGTCGCAAAGCCGGTAGCACCCCGTTATGGCCCCCCCCCCCCCCCCCCCGAGGCGCTAACGGGAGGCGCAAAGGAGGTGAATAAGGTCTTATGATTCAATAAGCTTAAAAGACAAATGAATCTTTTTAGTTGATATTAACCCTTAGGCTGCTAATAAGTTCAGCCAAACTCCTGCTATTGTGGGCCAATCAGTTTTATTTGTTTTTAGCTTGCTCATTGTGATGCTTAAAAACACTAATATTGCAGTAATAAAACTAGTCAAGCACTAAAAAAATATTACTATATTACCTTGCATTCAAAACATAAAACACAATATGCATATAATACACATCTGTGCCTGTCACATTTCAGCCATTACACCTCAAGGGGGGAGAAATTCGGTATCGCCCCGTTTGGTGTGCAATTATCGGCCGGGCGCAAAGTTTAGCGCCTGCCGCTAATTATCGCTTCCGACTGCAAACTTGGCTTCTATCGCCCCTGGAGGTGATTAGAGCGCTAAATCAGGCGCTACACACCTCTCTTAAGGCGCTAACGCTGAGGAGCGAGGCGCTACCTCAGAGCGCTGGCGAAGCTCATGTGATGTCAGTCAGCAATGGAACACAGATACACTGGCGCCGGCCAGTTCTTAAAGGGGAGCGTCGATCTTGCTCTCCATCCAAACCCTGCTCATTGCAACCTTGAATATCAGCCTGGAGAGACCTGTACATCAATTCTGCTGGAAAGAACAATGGAGAGGCCCAGGGAAAGAGCTCAGAGTGCAGCCCCCACAGTGTCTTCTAAATCGATGCAAGGAAGATCAAATCAAAATGAACCTGCAAAATGCTGCTCAGTACCCAAAACTCCTCAACACAGCGTTGAATATCTCCAGAGTCTCTCTCTCTCTCACTCAGAATGCGTGGTGCAAAAATGCTGCTGACAAAAAAAGGCAGGAAGCGGTCGTCTTTAAATAGCGCTCCCGCAGTCCCGTCCCGACTGCAAAACGCTCCCCTCAACTTGTCATTGCTAACAGCAGGTGGTGAGGCAGGGGGCGCCACTCAATATCCGGTCTGGGGTGCTACCGGGGCGTTGCACGCTCGACTGATGTCACGATCTGCGAGCGCAGGAGATCGTGGTGGTAGTGTTTAGCGCCGCTGCAAAATGTCAATTTTGCGAGCGGCGCAAACATCACAGCGCCTGGGCGCTAGTTGATTTGCGCCCCATTAGCACCCTCTTAAGGCGCTAACGGGAGGCACAAAGCAACCGAATTTTCCCCCCCAAGTGTCACAGCTCAGATGTCACACTTTTCACTCATGCAAATTCCTGCATCACAGTTGCACCCATTTGGGTGAAAATTTGTATTCCTAAAACAAATCTCAATTGAACAGGAATGGAACCTATCAATAAACAAGTGCTAAGTGGGAACCAAAACAAGCAGTCAACAATTTCAAAACCTACCAGCTAAAATTTGTCAATCAGCCAACAGCTATCAATAAAACAACTAGCAAATGAGGGGAACCAATGACATTTCTCAAATTATTTTTCAAACATCCTTTTGGCTGTCATATTGGGGGCGATTTTTCCAGCCTCGAGGAGGCGGGTTTGGAGGCGGGACAGTTGGCAAAATGGCAAAGACTGAGGGTGGGTTCGGAACCCGCCTCCAACCAGCCTCCGCGCAATTTTGCCGGAGGCGGGTTTGATGGGTGCGATTCGGTCCCACCTCCATCAGTCGGGGGAGGTAGTTAAGACCCTTAAATAGTAGTTAAGGGCCTCCATAATCCTATTTTGACAGGCCTTCGTTATTTGACCACATTTTCAGCGTGCTGCACGACCCTCCTAAACCACGCCAGCTAATCCTGGCGGGTTGACAAGTGGGTGGCCTCCTCACAGCTGCAGCTCCACCATTAAAATGGAGCTTTCATCAGGGAGCAGTTGCAAGTGGCAGAACTTTTGTTCCAAAGGATTTTTCATCACTTTTAGCAGGCCTACCGAAGTCAGAGGTGCTGCAGCTTCTATCTCTCAACTGTGGGACCTCCTTGGAAAACCCTCTCCCCGCTTGGACTGAGCGCTTCCCCAATGGAGGCATCTGCCAGTAGCATGGGAACCATTTATTTCCTTTCACCATGGAGCTCAGATTCGGATGAGGAGCAGCCACGGCAGCAGCAGAACCAGGCAGCTCAGCAGCAACAGCAGCAGGAGCCCCAACCTCCTGCTCACCCACCTGATGCTGCACAGGGCAGAAGGCGCCAGCGCATGGAAGCACGTCGTGCAAGGAATGCACTCATCCTGGCCAGATTTGCATAGGTTGCCTATTGTGGCACATGTGCTTGGCTCCTTCTTAACACATGATAGACAATGGACATGACTCTCTGGCCTCCTTTCACTCTGACCAACAACCTGACCACGCAAGTGTCGCGGAGCCCGCAATGTGGAGCTGCCTAAGCCAAAATAACAGATGCCATCACGCCAACAGTTTGCCATCACCTGATTTTAATACATTCCCACAGGGATGGCATTTCATCAATAAACAGAAACAATCACCCAATCTGCACACAGATCTGGAGGTTATATCCCTTGCCAGCTGGACCCACACAGCCTTGGTTTCTTTGGGAGGCCTCTTCCTCCCAGATGAGGGGAAGAGCACCTCCCTGCTAGCTCTGACCCCCTCAACCAGCATACCCAGCGCCTCATCCGAGAACCTCGGGGAGGCCCTTGCCTTGGAGCTAGCCATTTTTCAAGGAGATAACAGCTTGGAGGTGGTGCACCATCGACCAAAAACCAGTGGAATGAGCCAAGGCAGCAAACAGCCCTTAAATGAAGCTGGATAAGTGACGTCAGCAGAGGCGAGTTTCAGTCCCAAAACACTCATTGGCCCAGGAGAACCCACACCTCTGAAATCAACTGGCCAATTAGGGGAAAATCGCAAATTTTTCCCACCTCTCAGTGGAGGCAGGTTTGGAACCCACCCAAACCGAAAGCCGCCTCCAACCCACCTCCATTGGGAAAATTGCCCCCATTGTTTCAAATGAAAATGTAAAAATGCATTTTAATTGTGTTTGTCCAATTGTTCCTTTTCTCTCTCTTCATTCCTCGTCTCGCTTTGTGTTTTTTTTATATTAACTTGAATTTCCCTCTTTTTCTAACTAATGTACTTTGTTCTACGCATTCTTCTTATTTTTTTTTTACGTTTCAAAATCTCTGAGTAAAAAGGCATTAAGTTGACAATGGATTTGAAAATCTTCAAGGATGTGAGGCCAGCAATTACACTGGGATTGCACCCACTGGTGACCTTTGACACTGAGCAGGCTGGACTATGTGGAGTCACTGGGAGCTCACCCTGTTTCGATATTGCCAGCGGGCACCCTCACCAATGGGGATTTACCTTCAGCGCCTGTGTGCTCTGGGACGCTGTGAAATGCAGCCTTGTTGCCCAGGCCAGGGATGTGGAATGTCGGAGTCTCACTGTAACCAATCCGATTTGGTCCCCTTTGTGAGGGAGCTGCATCACAGTCTCAAAAAATGTTTTGATCTTCAGGGTTCCAGGCTGCTCCCCTGGACTTGACTCCCAAGATGGTCATCATGTCTGCTGAGGAAGAGACTGGTAGGCCTCTTCTCACTGGTTATACCAGCTTTCAAAGATGTCCTGACCTTCCAAAACTGTAGCAGATGGAGCTCAGTGTGGGGGAAGTATGAGTTCATCCACTTTGGACTTAAGAAAGATAGATCAGAGTATTTTCTAAAAGGTGAGAAGCTGAGAATTGTGGTGGGACAGAGAGATTTAGGGGTCCATGTCTAGAAATCACTAAAAGCTGGTTGACAGGTACAAAAAATAATTTATTCCATTGGCCTTTATCTCAAGGGGGCTGGAATACAAATGGGTAGAAGTTATGCTACTGTTGTATAACGCTCTGGTGAGACCACATCTGGAATATTGCATTCAATTCTGGGCACCGCACCTCAGGAAGGATATATTGGCCTTGGAGTGGGTAAAGCGCAGATTCATCAGAATGATACCAGGGGCTAAAAGGATTAAATTATGACGACAGGTTGCATAGACTAGGAGATTCTCTTGAGTATAGACGATTAAGGGGTTATCTCATTCAGGTGTTTAAGATGATTAAAGGATTTGATGGGGTAGATAAAGCGAAACTATTTCCTCTGGTGGGGGAGTCCAGAACAAGGGGGAATAATCTTAAAATTAGAGCTAGGCCATTCATGGGGTGATGTCAGGAAATACTTCTTCACACCATGGGTAGTGGAAATCTGGAACTCTCTCCCCCAAAAAGCTGTTGAGGTTAGATCAATTGAAAATTTCAATACTGAGATTGCTAGATTTTTGTTAGGCAAGGGTATTAAGGGTTACGGAACTAAGGAGGGTAAATAGAGTTAAGATACACATCAGCCATGATCTACTTGAATGGCAGAACAGGCTCAAGGGGCTGAATGGCCTCCTCGAGTTCCTATGTTCCACAAGACCGAGGTCACGGAGATTCCTTATATGGGGACTCCCCACCCACTCCTACGTCCCTGAATCTGCTCCCTATACATTGCTGACCCTGTAAGGAGCAGATGGAGGCTCTGTCCCTAACAAGGCGGAGTGGGACCTCCAAAATAATGCTGGGACTTGAAATATCTGGTTTGTGGCCTGCTTTTTGGCCCTCTACCACATTCCCTCTTGGGTTACAGCAGATGTGCGCTGGATAGCCTATGGAACTTTGGCCCAAGATGTATATTTTTCATCCCTTTCTACTTAAGTAAGAATATGCATTTACAAAAAAAAAACTATAGGGTTGAATATCAGGTCCAGGGCCTCAGGCAGCAGAACTGATGCACCGTGAATGACTGGCATCAGTGGATCGTCACTACAAGTTGAGCAAGAACTCATGACCTGGATTGGCCTGCTGTCAGAAGCACGTTCATTGTGGTGGGACATTCTGCACTGCCGCAGCTCCTAAAGAGGCTACGGCTGCACCATAAAGGAAGGTTTTTTTGTTGGTAGTAAGTGGATCACAAGGAACGACTCGCTCACTGATAAGCAATGGTGCCATGCTAACAAAGAACCTCAGCATTCAATGATACAGCTGTGAAGCTGATAATTCAAGGAGTGGTCGGGTACTGAAGGCCACCTTCCCCAGTGGACAGCCAGCTGAACTGTGTGGGAGGACGTGGCTCAAAGGGCCAACGCAATATTTCACATTCAGAGGTCCTCAGATCAGATGAGGAAGATGGTTGTCAGCCTCAGAAAATGGACCAAGATAAGCCTGCTATACAAGGCGCACGGGCAAAGTATGCATCCCATAAACATGTCCGCCTTGGTTGGGGTTGTGTGGTAAGCATATGCAAAGAAGCTCACATCGCAAATTCCCCAAAAATGTTGCTGTTCGACGTATGTTCGTTTATTCACAGATGTTGGGATGTAGTGTCAGTGTATGGGTCCTTTAATCTTTCATTCGCTTTTTAACAGTCTTATTCACATGAAGTGTTGCTTTTAATATCTTGTGAACCTGAACTCCAAATCCCTCTGCCCTTCCAGATCACCCATCCTTCCCTTATTCAAAGTATAATTATTTACAATTTCTTTACCAAAATGTACCACGTCAGGTTTTAACTCCTCTCTGCCTGGCTCAAACTGGATGAGGGGGCAGTTAAAATGAGGGCAGTCACTTACCTACAGTCTTGCTACAATTGTACAGGGCTTTGGTGAGACCACACCTGGAGTACTGTGTACAGTTTTGGTCTCCTTATCTAAGGAAGGATATATTTGCCTTAGAGGCGGTTCAACGAAGGTTCACTAGACTAATCCCTGGGATGAGAGGGTTGTCCTATGAGGAGCGATTGAGTAGATTAGGCCTATACTCTTTGGAATTTAGAAGAATGAGAGGAGATCTCACTGAAACATACAAGATTCTGAGGAGGATTGACAGGATAGATGCTGAGAGATTGTTTCCCATGGCTGGAGTGTCTAGAACTAGGGGCAGAGTCTCAGGATAAGGGGTCGGCCATTTAAGACTGAGACAACAAGGAATCTCATCGAAACATATAAAATTCTGACAGGTCTGGACAAACTAGATGCAGGAAAAATGTTCCCGATGGTCGGAGAGTCCAGAACCAGGGGTCATAATCTAAGGATAAGGGGTAAGCCATTTAGGACAGAAATGAGGAAGAATTTCTTCACCCAGAGAGTGGTGAACCTGTGGAATTCTCTACCACAGAAGGTAGTTGAGGCCAAATCATTAAATATATTCAAGAATGAGTTAGATATATTTCTTAAAGCTAAAGGTATCAAGGGATATGGGGAGAAGGCAGGTACAGGGTACTGAGTTTGGATGATCAGCTTTGATCTCATCGAATGGCGGAGCAGGCTCGAGGGGCCGAATGGCCTACTCCTGCTCCTATCTTCTATGTTTCTATGTTTCTATGTGAAATTCTTCACTCAGAGGGTTGTGAATCTTTGGAATTCTCTGCCCCAAAGGGCTGTGGATGCTCAATCATTGAGTATATTCAAGGTTGAGATAGATAGATTTTTGGACTCTAGAGGAATCAAGGGATATGGGGATATGGAGGGAAATCCAATTTGCTATCCTTCCCTTGCAGCATACCCCTTCTCCAGTAGTTTCCTTTGTGGTATGTTGTCAAAGTCTTTCTGAAAGTCCATGTGCACCACATCTGCTGCATTTTCCCCATCCACTGTATCCGTTACTTCCACAAAGAACTCTATTAGGTTTGTCAAGCATGAATTTCCTTTCCGAAATCCATGTTGCTTGCTTCTAATTATTTTCTGTTCATCTAGATATTTAGTAATTGGATGTTTAATTAAAGATTCCAAAAAATTCCCCATCACAGATGTTAAACTAACTGGCCCGGGTTAGCTTGATCTCCATTTTTGAAAATAGGTACTACATCATGGATATCCCTCCTCCCCCCCCGCCCACCATCATAATTGTTAGAGCCTCAAGACAGCTTTCTGGTACCCAGTGCCTATAGCCCTCTGCTTCTGCCTCGATCTCCACCTTTAAAAGTCTTCTCAAAAACCATCTCTTTGACTAATCTTTTTGGCCATTTCTAGTAACTCTCCATTAATACTCTAAAAATGGACTTTCACCTTATATGGGGTAGAGTTTGCGCTAGTTTGCGGTAGTTTTATCAGCGCAATCTGGGTGAAATCAGCCGAACCAGCGCAAAAAGATCACTGAAGCTCAAGCGTAAGTTATGTCCAGCGTAAATTCAGTTTTGGCCCCGCCCACAGAAATTGGCCACGCCCCCGATCGAAATAATGAGGATGACGAGTTTCCACCGCGTGCGCTTGTTGGCGGCCGTTCGAAGGGGCTCTTCAAAGTGAGCTCATTTGTTTAGGCACACAGACACCAGTAGGCATGTTTTAAAGGGTTTTACATCTTAAAAAAATATTTAATTTACAAAGAAGCTGACTAGTGTACAGCAATGAAACTAGTAACTGGTTCAGTATAGTTTTTCTTTTAACTCCTTTTCAGCAGTTTAAAATCAGGTTACTCTCAGGTGATGGACGAGACACTCATTAAAAATGCTTATTTTTTGTGAGGAACCCATTTTCAGCTGTATTAATAAAACTGTACCTGGTTGCTACTCTTAAATACAACAAGGAATACTTTTTAATGAAAAGAAAAATAAGCAATTATGTTCTATTATGCTGACCAATTGCACTGGGTCATGGAAAATTTTATGTTTGTGATTATACAAATGTATTTTCGTGGAAACTTGAACTGTAACCTAACCAGCGCAATTTCCAGCGCAATTTGCGCCCAATTTCCCGATTACGCTCAAAGTGGAAACTCTACCCATATATATTTTGCCAATAGCAGTGAGCATAGTTTGCTTCTGCCATTCACAGCATAATATCAATAGAGAAACGCCTAAGAGAGCGGGCCATCGTAAGTCGTTCCAGGCCAAAATAAGCAAGTTAATTATGAATTGAGTTTTTAAATACATGGCATAAAATTAGGCAGAAACCAGGGCAAAAATAGAGTGTGCTTCGGGCTTTTATTTTACTAGAACAATAGATGATTGGACGTTGAGGAAAGTTGATGCTGCTCAGTCAAAGTTTAAATGAATGACACAGTAATTAGAGGCTAATGTGTCATCCAAGATCTTTTGATAAGATCCTCTGACCTTTTGTGCCACCTTTGGACCCTAAAAGCAAAAGTGATGACATGTAAAAAGACCTTTCACACCCATCTTGACAGAAAGCGAAGTCCATGACAGCTCGTTCATATTCAGGAATCTCTTCATCAAGATCCGACCCGTCTACCCCTCCTCAGGTTAAATCAGGCATGACGCAACCCTACAGAGCCCAACTTTCAAAAACTTTCTTTCACCTTTGTCCACCGATGCTGCATGTTGTTTGTGCGAGATGTGAGAAGGTTTTTGAGATACTGCTGCTGCTAATTATAATTTTAATTTGCATTTTAATTAGAGTGGTGGCAAATTAAAGAGTGGCAGCTGGAGAATTTTGAATGCTTTGCACTGAATTTGTGTCAGTGCCTTTACCCTTCTGTCTTTTCTTTCATTTTCCCTATCTTATATTGCCACAAATCCATTAGCTATTCTATCTCTCCTCTCTCTTTCTTCTGCTTTCTCTACCACACTTCCTCTCTCCTTGTAGCACTGCTTTCCCATTTTTAATGCCACTCTCAGTATGATTGCTTTCTCTTGCTTCCATATCCTTGTTCTGCAACTGAATTAGTTGATTGATTGACAGGTTTGGTGGCCTGGACTGATGTCCATCTCACTGTCATGTCTGTTTTCAAATAAGTGCTTGTTCATCGGTTGACCCTGCAGATACTCTAATGGCCTCAAATTAGCTAATTTGGTGTTAACTGGCATTAAAGGTACCAAATATACTATCAAAGAAAGACAGTGGGGCTCTTTGGTTGACTGAAAAATAAAAGCATTCATTGATGTCGGACTCGTAGCTCATAAGCACAAAGGCTGAGTGGTCTCTCCAGTCCCTGCCCACTAGTTGGTTTACTTCTTAACTACTCACTGAGTTTTGTCAATTATGTTATGTACACCATGGATTCGAAGAGTTTGATGTATTTTTCAAAGATTGAGACACTATAATGGCTTTAGTCAGTCTTGATTTTGTAATTGCATAAGACACTGTGTGTACTCCTTTATATGCAGATGTGCCATTATGCAGTGATGTGACAGTTGTGGAGTTTAGTGTTGAGGCAAGCTGGCTGCTGTGCACATCACAGTGTGGGTGAAAACAACAATCCATTTCTCTTTCAGTATAATAAGGGTAATTTTTAATAAATGAATATTATACCATATACAAAAGAGGCATTACCGGCAGAAAGAGGTTAACCAGGAGGATTGGGTGGTGCAGAGGGACTGACACTGGCCATTCACTTCTGGGACTTGGGTTTTATTACAGCCCACACTGCTGGGATAAAAGTCTTCTCTGTCTGCTGGCTATCATGGGGTCCCACATAAAAGGAGTTTAAGCAGACTCAATCCAGTTCTCAGTGAACACAGGCCCGCAGCACAAAACTGCTCCTGATTTGGCACTAATTAACAATCTCACTCAAAGTGGTTCACTCAGGATGGCTGATGTGGTAAATGGGAAATTGTGGCACCATTGCACTGTTTCTTCTGGCAAGTGGGTCGGTAATTGAATATAATAGGCAAAAGAACTAGAGGGGAAATGAGGAAACATTTTTTCACACAGAGGGTTGTTAAGATCTGGAACGCATTTCCTGAAAGAGTGGTGGAATCAGATTCCACAGGAACATTCAAAGGCAGTTGGACATGTACTTGAAGAGGACTAATTTGCAGGGTTATGAGGAAAAGCTGGGCTGTGGGAAAATATTGGACAGCTGTTTCCAAGAGTTGGCACAGGCACGATGACTCGAATAGTCTCCTTCTGTGCTGTAAGATTCTATGATTGCAGTGGAGATGCTCTTCTGTGGTTGGAGTTGACGCACATTATGGGACAGAGTAGAGAGGGAACTTCACACTGTATCTAACCATGCTGTAGGAATGTTTGATACTGTGACTGGGTGCCTAAAATGAAAAGTGTTCCGTTTGAAATAAAGAAAAAGAAAGACTTGCATTTATATAAAAAGAAAATACTGCAGATGCTGGAAATCTGAAATAAAAACAGAAAATGCTGGAGATACTCAGCAGGTCAGGCAGCATCTGTGAAGAGAGAAACAGAGTTAACGTTTCAGGTCGATGACCTTTCGTCAGAACTCTGACGAAAGGTAATCGACCTGAAACGTTAACTCTGTTTCTCTCTTCACAGATGCTGCCTGACCTGCTGAGTATCTCCAGCATTTTCTGTTTTTATTACTTGCATTTATATAGCGCCTTTCACAACCTCATCTTATATGGGGTAGAGTTTGCACTAGTCCCAATACAGCCAATGAAGTACTTTTGAAGTGTAGTCAATGTAGTAATGCAGGAAAACATGGCAGCCAATTTGTGCACAGCAAGCTCCCCCCAAACAGCAAGGTCATAATCACCAGATAATCTGTTTTTTTTGTCGTGATGTTTATTGAGGGATAAATATTGGCCAGGAGACCAGTGATAACTCGCCTGCTCTTCTTTGAAATGGTCTCATAGGATCTTTTACATCCACCTGAGAGAGCAGACGTCTCAGTTTAATGTCTCATCCGAAAGACGGCACCTCCGACAGTGCAGCACTCCCTCAGTACTGCACTGGAGTGTCAGCTAGATTTTTGTGCTCAAGTCTCTGGCATGGGACTTGAACCCACAACCTTCTGACTCTAGAGGCAAGAGTGCTACCAAGTGAGCCACAGCTGACACTAACATCACTCACCTTAAGGCCCACAAAATTCACTCAAAGGGGTAAAGGTGCCTGGAATTTCTGCAGGGGGTTTTCTGATCTCCCCCATGGCTGTATATGCCTTTTCTCCTGGGTTTCTGACAAAGTTCCGGCAGGAGATCTCGAAAATTCTTCCCCATGAATAAGGAGATGTGAAAGGAAGTGCTTGGCATCATTGGCTGTGCACGTATGTGCATCTTAGCCGAGTTGTAGTTAAAAAAGTGTTCGAAATAATCCACCACAAATCAATAGAGCAAGTTCTCTGATCCTGTGCTCCATGGGGCAGCTGCACTCCAAGGGACTACCGGTCGGAGATGTTATTACACCGTAGTGAATATTCTCTGATCCACACTCCCTTTAAGCATGGCTTCCTACTTTGATGGGCAAATTTACCCAATTATTCACAAATAAATAAATATGTGGGGGAGACCAAAACTAGGGATCATGCAGAGAGCATCTGGTCACTAATAAATCCAATAGGGAATTCAGGAGAAACATCTTCACCCAGAGAATGGTTAGAATGTGGAACTCGCTACCACAAGGCGTATTTGAGGCAATTGACATAGATACATTTAAAGGGGAAGATAGATAAACACATGAGGAAGAAAGCAACAGAAGATTATGCTAATAGGCTTAGATGAAGAGGGGTGGGAGGAGGCTCATGTGGAGCATAAACACGGACATAGACCAGATGGGTCGACTGGCCTGTTTCTGTGCTGTACATTCTATGTAAATATAATGTAATGTATTTTCTATATTTTTATCTGAGATATAATTTCAAGCAGCTGACTGAAATTTCTGCTGGACTTAACGAAGACATTGTTTAAACCATAGAAATAGTCCTATTACCATGTTAGTTTCTTTTAAATGCAAGCTGCTACAATTAAGCAATAATAACCACTGGGGTGACTAATGAGGCAATATCTAGATACACAAATAAATGGCTGGGGACTTCATCACTTGGCAGTAGGATGTTATGCATAGACTCTTCATTTTTAGATGCATGTGTGTTGAGGTTTCAAGCCTTATGCTGTGGAATCATTCTCCCAATCACTGCATGCCTTGTAGACTTTGCGTGCTATGGAAACAATGGTGCACGTTTGAGAGAAACAGTACACGAGGTGGCGAGGACAATACCAGGCGCAAAGTCAGTTTATATAGCTTCTCCCCTGTTAAAAACATGTGATTTTCAATTTGGTTCCTGATTACATTTTTTTACCAACACAAAAATAAAGCTATTTTGAACCAGTTGTTTAAACAGACAGTATAAACTAATACCAGCTCGATAAGTTTAGTCGGAGATGTGTAAGCAGTGGCAACTGAATAAATGCAATTTGTTAAAAAGCGGTAACTTTTGCGACACTGAGACAAGTCCGGGGCTGGGAATGTCCTCAGACCTACTCCCGCTCCCCGCCATAATGTCGCTGGAAATGCGACGGCAGACTCTGAGGAAATTCCCAGTCCAGATTTTGGTGCGGTGGACACAAATGGCAACGTCATGAATTTGTGCTCCTGTCACAGAGCTTTGCCCGTCGCGAGCACATATCGGGAATCCGGACACAAGGGCACCGATCTTTGCCGTGGTGGGGTTTCGGAACATGGGAGGGGAGCACGGGGAGTTATGATCCCCGTACGCCGGGGTGTTTTAACTCCAGGGCATGTGTGCTTTTTATTTCCTCCAGGTTCCTCGCCTGAAAGCCCTACCTGTCGGACAGGGAAATCCTGTGGCACAGGGCTGCAGCCCAGGGAGCAGGTATGTTTAGTAGTGGTGGGAGGAGATTGCGGGGGGTGGAGGGGTGGAAGAGATCTTGGGGGGAAGCTGACAGATCGTGGGGAGATCAAGGCGGGGAGAAAGGGGGTATAAGACGGAGGTGGGGGGTGGGGGGGGGAGTCAGGGAGAGATCATGGAGGTAAGGGGGACCCCGAGCTCCCGGTGGCCTGTCACTTTAATTCTCCGCTCCACTCCCACTCTGACCTCACCGTCCTCGGCCTCTTGCATTGTTCCACGGAAGCTCAGCGTAAGCTCGAGGAACAGCACCTCATCTTTCGATTAGGCACGCTACAGCCCTCTGGACACAACATCGAGTTCAAGAATTTCAGATCATAACCTTGGCCCCTATCACATATATATATATATTTTTTTCATCCACCCTTTTGTTTGGCCCTTTTTTTTTCCCTCCCAGAAGCTGGCAGCTGTCCTTCATTCTGCCAGCGCAGTTCACACTTCATCTAGCCTCTACCTGTCACATTACCACCTCCTCTTGCCTTGATTATCTCTTAATGTCTCTTAATCTTTCCTGCTTTCTATCCCACCACTGACCTTGCCTTTTGTTCTTTCATCCCCTCCCCCTTTTCCCAGCATTATACTTGCTTTAGATCTATTTCATTTCCTGCTTTTTTCCAGTTCTGATGAAAGGTCTTCGACCTGAAACGTTAACTCTGTTTCTCTCTCCACGGATGCTGCCTGGCCTGCTGAGTTTTTCCAGCGTTTTCTGTTGTTGTCATGGAGGTATTTACAGGTTTGCTTGTTGGGCCTGGAGGAAACACACCTGCTCCTCCTGGCCCACAAGCATTGCTGCAAAGGCACTTACCTGATGGATCCAGCCCTTCTCTCCTCCTTTTACCTGACAGGTTTCCCGAGGTCTGGGAAACCCTGCCCACAGTAGTTAAAAATAGAAACCTTGTTAAAATGGAGGCACGCAGCCCCCTTAGAAGGTTTCAATGACTGACCCGCCTCCTGAGAGCGGTTGGTCACGTGGCCCTCAACCCCCCCACCCCCCGCCCCCCCTCTTTTAAGACCGGAAGTGGGTGGCTTCGAGGCAGGTTGGAATTTTGTTTGAAATTTTTAAAATTTTTACTTCCCACCCAACTCAAACCTACCCGTTTTGGGGGCTTAAAATTCCCACCATGCTCTCCCCACCCCCCCGCCCCCCCACCACCTCCCAATTTTATATCCCTTCATTTTAATGGGTAGAAAATCATGGGTGACACATACCTGAATTCCTGATATTGTGCTCCCACCTGGCAATTCTTAAAATTACCATGGGAAGCCACAGGGACAAAATTTGTTTGTATTTTTTTCACCATTATTCTCTATAAACTGATTTTTCTTCCATATCTAACATTGATTTTTCTTCTAACCATCCAGGTGCTCCAGCATAAGCTTAACAGAAAGGTCAGGAGAGCCCAACACCACGCCAATTTTGCCTTAATTTTCCGCCCTTGTGAACTTTCTAAGGCAGAGGTCTAAGTTGGTGCCTAATTGCGTGCAGTTTTGTTTTATGCCACCAGAAACTGGGTCAAGGGTTTCTAGGACTGGACTTGAAGTGATGAGTGAAGCAAGAGCAATCATCTCAGCACTCTTAATATTAGCATTGGGGAGCAGTAGCTTCTCTCTCTGCCCTAAACGGGCACCTGTTCTTTTTATCTCTGGGACCATGGTCCCGCTGCAGGCTGACGGAATTTAGTCACCGCTTTGTGTTGGCATGGCATGAGTTTGGGCGGCCTCAATCCAGCTTTGAGTGCACATTGCAAATAACTTGGCAATTCACAAGTTGGTAGTAAATTAACAATCTCACTCAAGGTGTGGAAAATTCAATCTTTATCGTGGTGCAGCAGGGGGTGGTTTTCTGCAGTTGGGTTAAAAGAATAGAGTAATGGCTGTTTGATTTTGATCATATTGTTCATCAATAAACTGACATTTAAAAGTTTGCAGGATCAGGAGACCCTGTTTTGAATGGGATTGGTGGGTACCTGCACCTGTAGAGGCACATCTAGGGTGCTACCTGCTGAAGGGGCCAGAAAGTCAGAAAGTACAGCTTAAGAATGGCATACTGGAGGGGTGAGAAAAAGAAAGAAAGTCTTGCATTTCTATCGCTCCTTTCATGACCTCAGGACGCCCCAAGGCGCTTTACAGCCATTTAAGTACTTTTGAAGTGTAGTCACTGTTGTAATGTAGGAAACACGGCAGCCATTTTGTGCACAGCAAGCTCCCACAAACAGCAATGTGATAATGACCAGATAATCTGTTTTTGTTATGTTGCTTGAGGGATAAATATTGAGCAGGACACCGGAGATAACCCCCCTGCTCTTCTTCGAAATAGTGCCATGGGATCTTTTACATCCACCTGAGAGAACAGACAGGGCCTGGCTTAACATTTCATCCAAAAGACAGCACCTCTGACAGTGCAGCACTCCCTCAGTACTGCACTGGAGTGTCAGCCTAGATTTTTGTGCTCAAGTCTCTGGAGTGGGACTTTGAACCCACAACCTTTTGACTCAGAGGCAAGAGTGCTACCATCTGAGCCACAGCTGATACCAGCTCCTCCCCCAGAGACATCGCAAGGTAACGCCAGCATCCGCCTTTGTAAAGAGCCCAAATGTAAAACTCAAAATCCTCTTCCTCTTCGGGAATAATGTCGTAAGTTGTAATTCCCAATTTGTATGCATCCACCCAAATTGGCCAGACCTTTTGATGGGCAGATAAAGGGGGGAACCCAGAATAACTGGTTCCCATCTCAAATTCTTCCTGTTATTGGAGTCTTTTAAGGATGTTTTTTCCCTCCAGGAGCCAGGTCCAGAAGTGCACAGTTAGCATCATGTAGACACCTTTGAGAAGGAATACTTTGACCCGGTAAAAATTGGATGCAACAAATAAATTACAGGCTGAGGCACAAGCTAAATCTGAACTGCGTCTTACGTGACTGGCACAACTAACGATGAAGTGATCTGGACTTCGTCAAATGGGTAAAAAGTGCACCTCAGCTGGGCTCTGAGTTAATTGATTTCCTTGATCTTAATATTAATATCTTTATATTTTGGTTGGACGATTAGAACCTACCCACCCACCCAATTGTTGCGATCTGGAATGCACTGTCTGAAAGGGCGGGGGAACCAGGTTCAATCATAACTTTCAAAAGGGAATTGGATAAATACTTGAAGCAGAAGTATTTGCAGGGTTATGGGGAAAGAGCAGGGGAGTGGGACTAATTGGAATAGCTCTTTCAAAGAGCCAGCACAGGCACATTGGGCCAAATGGCCTCCTTCCGTGCTGTATGATTCTATGATTTGTAATCCATTGATTTTGAAGGAATGAAAATCGTGAGGGGGGTGGGGTGGGGTCTGTAAAGGGCTGGCAATCTGTGTGGCCAAATTATTATGTAGGCAGTGAAGATTGAAACCAACCCGATATAATCCCTTAGTAAAACCACAGTTGGAGTACTGAATTAGTACAATAATGTGTATAATTTAGTTATTACAACATAGTTTATTTGTTATGTGTAGCTATTACATAAGCTCTAATATCTAACCGTAATACATACATTACGCACCAATTTTCTAAGCGTACACTGCCAACAAAGAGGATAGCTTGCCGACAGTGCATATCAGGAAACCATGGGCACTCATCGGCAGGTAAGGCTCGCTGTCGGCAGAGTAAACTTAGTAAATGACCCCTTCAGAGTCTATGTACTACAAAATTGCTTGGGTAGTCCAAGACCTGGAACAGGGTTTCTTCTACCCTGGCCCCACTCTGCTCTGAAGCAACACCCTCCCCCAACCCATTGCGGCTCTGACTCAGGAGCTAGCAACACTACCCTGAGTGATTCCTGGAGCCTTAGCCAATGAGAAAGAAGAAAAACACTGGATATGCAATAACGAAAGTTGATAGATGTCCATAAAAACATTCTTGTCACAGACCAGAGTTATACTCAACCTGCTGCCAACCCCAAGCAGCGTGACATAGGTTCCTGGATGGAATCTAACATCACATAACTGGACCAGCCACATAAATACTGTAACTACAAGAGCAGGTCAGAGGCTGGACATTTTGCAGCAAGTGACTCACCTCATGACTTCCCAAAGTCTTTCCACCATCTACAAGGCACAAGTCAGGAGTGTATTGGAATACTCTCCACTTGCCTGGATGAGTGCAGCTCCAACAACACTCAAGAAGCTCGACACCATCCAGGACAAAGCAGCCCTCTTGATTGGCACCCCATCCACCACCTTAAAAATTCACTCCCTCCACCACCGGCGTACCGTGGCTGCAGTGTGTACCATCTACAAGATGCACTGCAGCAACTCGCCAAGGCTTCTTTGACAGCACCTCCCAAACCCGCAACCTCTACCACCTAGAAGGACAAGGGCAGCAGACGCATGGGAACACCACCACCTCCAAGTTCCCCTCTAAGTCACACGCCATCCTGACTTGGAAATATATTGCTGTTCCTTCATCGTCGCTGGGTGAAAATCTTGGAACACCTTAACTAACAGCACTGTAGGAGTACCTTCACCACACGGACTGCAGTGGTTCAAGAAGGCGGCTCACCACCACCTTCTCAAGGGCAATTAGGGATGGGCAATAAATGCTGGCCTTGCCAGCGATGCCCAGATCCTGTGAATGAATGAAAAAATACTTTTAATGAGTCGTGGAGTTAGAATGGGACCTGATTCCAAAGTTATAATAGAACTTTCACATTGTTGTGCACTTTAAATGTGTTGCATCAGTACAAATGTAATCCTATAAGTGCAGCCTTAAATTAAAAGGGTAACACACTAAAATAGCTACATATGATGTAAGAATATGTAAGATCAGAATTAAAGTAGTTGGCCACTGTTTGGCTGTTTAACACGTTTTCTGCGGCTTATTTTACCACACACCTGGGAGGGCAGACGAGGCCTCGGTTTAATGTCTCATCCAAAAGACGGCACCTCCGACAGTGCAGCACTTCCTCAGTGTTAGCCTTGATTTTGTGCTGCAAGTCTCGGAAGTGGGACTATGAACCCACAACCTCGTGATTCATCAGGCAAAAGTGCCGCCACTAAGCCACGGCTACCCTTGTTTGAGAGATGTGGGATTATAACAGATATCAAAGGTTGTCACTTCAAAACTCCTCATTTGTAATCATTCCCAAATGTATATATCATTTATTTAACTTTAGTAAAATCATCAAACGATTGATTCATATGCATACACCTCCTTGACCTGTACAAGATTAGGCTGTTTAGTTATCAGGACACCGGTAAGCAGTAGGCTCTACCTTTCCTTTGAAGGTGGAATATCAGTTACAACAGCTGAGTCAGGATTCTGCTTATGTTAAGAAAGTCGTTCAAATTCATGAACAGTAATGATAAGTTTCAGAGACTGAGGCGAGAGTGCTATCACTGAGCCACAGCTGAGAACCATGAGCTTGAGTGATCAGCGAGCATCAAAGCTGAGCACATTCTGTCCTCATCCAACACCCCCACTTTCCAGTATAGAACTGGACTGTAATCAGGAGTGTGAACCCTGCAAATCCATTGGCAGGATAGGCGCACCAACGTCAGTGTTCTTGCTCAGGCCAACATCCCCAGCATCGAAGCTTTGACCACGCTCCGATGGACGGGTCACATTGTCCGCATGCCCGATACGAGACTCCCAAAACAAACGCTCTACTCGGAGCTCCGGCATGGCAAGAGAGCCCCAGATGGGCAGAGGAAACGCTTCAAGGACACCCTCAAAGCCTCCTTGAAAAAGTGTAACATCCCCACCGACACCTGCGAATCCCTGGCCCAAGACCGCACAAAGTGGAGGAGAAGCATCCGGGAAGGCGCCGAACACCTCGAGTCTCTTCGCCGGGAGCAAGCGGAAGCCAAGCGCAGGCAGCGCAAGGAGCGCACATCAACCCAAGCACCCCACCCACCTGCTCCTTCAACCACCGTCTGCCCCACCTGTGACAGAGACTGTAGGTCCTGCATTGGACTCATCAGTCACCTGAGAACTCATTTTTAATGTGGAAGCAAGTCATCCTCGGTTCCGAGGGACTGCCTAAGAGAGAAGAGAAGAGAACCCAGCTGGCTTTGTCCCCTCCTTCAATGGGGATTCACTGAAACTAATCATAGCACCCCCCACCACTACTTTCACTTAGGCGGGCCGAATCAGCATTGACCAGAAATTGAACCTGGAATGTTCGGGGTCTATATGACTTAGTACCACATCACACAGCATGTTGACTCACTAAGCCATGAGGCTATCCCTCAAAAGATGTTAAATATTCCTCCATATAATTATAATCCCCCAAATACTGGCAATTCTACAGCAATCTGTTTGAATTTGCTACGGTTTCCAGTGAATTAAATGATTATATACCAAAGTATTTGAAATACATTTGCCAGCATTTGATAAAAAAAACTTTGAGATGGATTCTGGGATTTAAGATGACCCTGGAGTTGCCTCTAAGCGTTGTCTTTGATAATGCTCCAATAAAAGATTTGTCAGAAAAATTAGTGTCTTGACACATACAAAAATTCACTTTCAACATGTTCTGAAACTGCAAGATAAACAACAGGTGTAGTACATGGTTCTTACGGGGAATTAACCTGTCTTGATCTACTTGCTAAGGGCAGTATTTAGCAGCAAGCAAGCACAATCATTAAAGAGTATGTGAAACGCTGCACAAATTTGACAAACCAATGCAATTTTAAATTAATTGCTTTTTCTGGAGGTATAAATTGGATCATACATTGATGAATTTCTTGGAAATAAGTTTTCTTCCAACTGCACATAGCAGTGGAATTTAAATCCAGCATCACCATCAGCAACAATTCTTATATATCTAGTGTTAATCCAATCCTGGAGAAACAATTAAAATAATACCTGGATTGTCGAAATTAATGTGTCATTTGGCAAAAATTATTATTAAAAACCTTTTAATCAGAGGAAATCAATGAGCTTTGGAAACAGGAATAATAGAAAGCAGAAAAACATTCGACCCATAAGCCTAGATTTTCTGATTGGCATTAACCCATTCCTTTTGAATGGTTTAACAGAGGTGTTTGATAAGAAAATCTAAGCTATAAAGTCCACTTATTCCTTCCTTGTATAATTTGTCTTCTCATGGACTCGGCACACAATTTATTTAATCTTCTGAAGCTAACTTCTGTCGAATTTTTCCCTCTCCCCAATAGTAATCAGGTTAAACTCTCAAACATCTAGCTAACCTTACAACCAAGATTACTCCTCTTACTGGTTGCTTTCCAAATATTTCCTATCTCCAGTGTGCAAAATCATCAATCAGTTTTAAAAAAAATCAAAGACTTACAGTAAAATAAAAGAGACTCGTGGCAAGAAATGAGAGCTAGTCTTTGGGACCATGACACCTTCGCCTTTCTCACTCTTTTGGTATGTCACCATTTCTCTGATACAATTCTGGATTTCTAGTTGGCTACTTCAATGCATTCTTCATCTTCGATTATTATTTCTCTAATTTTACTTATATTTGGGAGCAGTTGGTGAGGGGTGAAGGAAAGACTTTAGAGGGACCAAAAGGTAGACTGAGAGAGAAAGAGAGAGAAAAGCACTAGAAATGGAAAAGGAGAGCGAATTAAGAAGTAGAGATGAAAAAATAGAAACAAACTAGAGGTGGCAGATGAGAAAGAGAGTACTAGAGGTGGCAAAGGAGAAAAAGAGAACTAAAGGTAGCATAGGAGGAATAAAAACTAGAATGACAAAGGAGGGAGATAAAGAACTAGATATGACAGAGGAGAGAGATATAATTAAAGGTGAAAAAGGAGAGAGCAAAAAACAAATGAACTAACAACTACTGATTTATGCTAATTCCTCTACCTCGCTCATCCTTGGTTTTAAAGAAAAGTGTTATCTCTTGGGATGACTCTGTACCAAGCCAGTAGAGAGCTTTCCAGGCAACACTAGCACCACCTCGAGCAAATCCTGTTGCAGCCCCATCCTACAACAATACCACTGAGATAGTTCTTGAAGAAATGGAGGCACACAATGATCTGAAACTGATCTGTAAAATTGAGAATATTGTCAGCGATTACATAGATCACTTGAACCCTTCTATTTGTACTGTGCAGAAATAGACGTGTGTAACTTACAGTGAATTTAATGGTGCATGGGTCTGATTGTGTGTACCTAACATCAGCATGGGGGAACTAATTAAGGCTGGAGTGGCGTGTATAGCAATAATTCACCAATCAATAGATCCTAACACTAAAATAATATTGCTGCGAAATGGAATGTTCAGTTAATTAGTTAATGAATGTTTCACTCATTGATTGGAGGCTCACTACAGGGGTGGTGCCACTGGGGATTTGTTTTTGGATAGACTGAATTCCTGGAATTGCCGAAAAACCAGCTGCTCTGAAAACGCAGCTGAATTGTCGTGCTTTCGGCCAGCTGCAGTAACTTCACACTGCACCGTTACACCTGTGAACTCTTTGCAGTGAATTTGTTTCATATCAATCTATATTCCATTAAAAAACCCATTGGGAATACAACATTGAAGGAAGCATGGCTGGCGATGTGATGACATCACTGAATCACTGCTCACGTCATTAGCCAGCCCTCCGTGTACAAGCATTGCAACGCACCTTACAGAGTAACTTAAAAGGCAACATCCTTGAAAGATTTGCTCACCCAAGTTCGCTCTCCGACTGGCACAGCAAGATTATTTGTTAATGTTCAACGCTATCCAAGAAGGAGCGTTCAGTTATACTGGCATTTAATGCAGAGTCAAGTTAAACGCAATTCACCACATTCATAAAATTTAACCAATTTTTCTCCCACTTTTTTTGACTTGATAACAAGAATAGAATGCAACTGCCTCAGCACTTAAAAAAAAAATACATGTCACGGTGGTTGGTAGCTAATGAAGATCCTTTCGTTTATCTTCATCAATTGTCAAATATTTTAGTCTAAGAAGTAGTGCGATGAGGTACAAAGACAGACATTTGAAAGGATTTTAACTCATTTGAGCAATTACATGCTCAGCTGCACCATGATAATCTGACAGACTGAGCATTCTACAGCAATACAACAGAGGAGGCTTATAATCACAAGATTCAAAGCACAAAGCCCAATCGTGGATCGGAGGGGAGCATCAGTGAAATTAATTGCTGGTGACAAACAGCAGACTGCTTGCAAGTTGCATATCACATGGCTACCTAACCATATGAATAGAAGAAATGCAAAACACTTTTAGACCATAAATAATGAAGGTATCTTTGTTTCAAATATATCCTTAATCTATTAACTGTTAACATTTTCCGTCTCCATCAAAAATTGTTAAAAATACAATTGCGGAGCTTTAAAAATATCACCGTATTACGCAAGTTACTGCAAATTATTGGGTTGCTTTTTCATCAGCTAACAAAATAACTTTTCGAACTATTGAAGGAGGATAAAGCAGAGATAAAGGGCTAGAAATTCATCGCGGGCGGTGACGCACAACAGGCGGTATCGGATCAACCGCCCGTTATGCGCAGTGCCTGGTATTCAGTTCCACTGACTGCAATGGAACTGAATATCGGGCGCTGCGTATAATGGGCAGCAGATCCGATACCGGCCGTTTTGCGTCTCCGCCCGAGACGAATTTCAAGGCCAAACTATCAACGCAAATGAGGTGATTCAACACTTTCAGTTAATATTGGGGCAGAAATTCGGCTGTTGTCGGGTGAGTACGCACTGTGTACTCACCCGTGGAAGGAACAAAAGTGCCGGTTTCTTGCATGCACTGCGCATGCGTGGGAAACCGGCAGTTCCGTTCCCCTGAGGAAAGGGGTTCAGAGGTCGAACGCGAACGCCGGAGGGCCAGCGCGTTCGCCTCGCACTTCGGATTTTTTTACAGGTTCCTCCGTGAGGGTAAGCACGGAGAAGATACACTTTTAAAAAGGATGCGCAAGGCCTTCTTTTAACAAGGTAAGTGTTGATTTTATTAAAATTTAAACATTTTTTTCACAGATTTATCTTTTTTAATTACTTTAAAGAAACGTAAGTTTAGTTTTAGCCCTGTTAAAATAGTAATTAATTTTTTCAAAAATTTAAATTTTTGTTTAAAATAGTTAATTAATATAATTTATAGTTATTTTTAAAATGTGATTTTAAAAAAAAAATTATTTGTAGTTTTAGGGATGTTTTGGGGCTGATCTATATTCATAGATTTGACAGGTCTTCCTGTCAAATCTATGAATGAAAGATGCTCTGCTGCCATTGGCTCTCCATGGCCCACGTGATCCCAGGGGACGCATCACACTAACTACGCCCCTGGGATACACAAGCACTGCGCGCCGGCAGTTGGAGGAGGCCCAGGAGTCAACGGCAGGTGCGGTAGGTAGGTGCGCGCGCGATCCTTGCACCCGCGGGAAGCCAGGGAGCCGAATTTCTGGCCCAATACATTTGATTTCGAAATTACAAAAGTACAACCTTATCATTTATTCAGATAACAGACTCAAAGTTATAAAGTTTCCTACAACTGATTCTAGTTTACAATATTCATTCGAAGGAATTTTCAGAACGTGTTCTTTGTCGGACACAATATGATATAAAGGCTGCAAAGATGCAAAGGAATCAAAGGAATGAGACAGTTCAAACGTTCCCTCTCACCTTAATTAGCAACCGAATCCAAGTAACAAACGTATTTAGATGGTGCCTGTTAGATCCTCAAGAAGTCTCAAAGAACTTCATTTCCCATGAATAACAGTTCAGTCACTGCGGTTGTGTAGGCAAGTGCAGCAGCCATTTTACACACAGCCAAGTCTCGCAAACAGCAAGTGAGATGACTGACCAATTAGCCTGTTTTTGATGGTGTTGATTGAGGGATGAATGTTGGCCAGGACATCGGGAGAACTCCCTCCTCTTCTGAAGGATCTATTACAACCACCCAGACAGGCAGACGGGCCCCTCAGTTTAACGTCTCATGCAAAAGACGGCAGCTCCCACAATGCAGCACTCCCTCAGTACTGCACGGACTTGTCAACCCAGATTATTTGCTTAAATCCTGCAGTGTGGCTTGAACCCAAGAGCAATTTAAAGGCATAAGCTTAAATATACAATTACTGCCAGGAATATGAGAAATAGACTCTGTCAAAGATTACTTTTTAGATGCCTTGGGTTACAGCATAAAAATGTTTCCATCTGAAGTTTCTGTTCCTCTTGGCTGAATAGTTGACGTATGTGCAATACAACTTTTTATAACAGGGCAATGGTTACATTTAATGAGATGATTAATGAAAATGCTGATCTGTAACATTCCTGTGTCTTGTACTATCAACTGAAAAACTTCCAGTTTGGGGAAAAAAGCAGTCCAGAAAATGATACAAGCACCGAAAATCATAGAAATGACTGCAAAGTTAGTAACCTGAGCCCACCTCTACCCTTCACCCTTTCCCAGTCTAACCTGATACTGGACTGTGTCCTTTTTAGATTCAAGGGCCTAGAAATTCGTCTCGGGCGATGACGCAAAATGGGCAGTATTGTGCCGGCCGCCCGTTATACGCTGCGCCCGATATTCAGTTGCATTGCGGTCAGAATCGAAGGGCTGGATTATGTGGGGGGTCAGCGAGCGCGATCGGTGGCGGGTCGGTGGGAAAGTCTTGTTTTTCCTCAGCGGGTCGGGACACCGCTGTGAACCCGCTGCCATGCGCCTTTCGCCGATGTCGGGTCTGTCAGCACTGAGCAGACCCGAAACGCAGCGGGGGGTTCACAGCGGGGGACCCAATTCAGGTAATTAGTGGCTTGTTTAGAGCCACTTAAGAATGAATTTCAGCTCACCTTCTGCATTTGACAGCTCGCCCATGGGGTCCGCGCTGATTGTGGACTATGGGCTGAATTTTGAAACTGGGGTCGGGTTGGGGTCGGGAATCACACATTCTGGCTTGTGAACCCGCCTCCATCGAGATGTAGCCAACCCACTGTATTTTCCCTTGATTGACCTTGTTGAGCCCGCCCAGCGGGCTCAGCAGGCCAATTAAGGGCTACCCAGCAACAGGTGACGTCACAGACTGACATTTCATCTGTCAAGAGCTTTTGACAGATGAAATATCAGCGTTTGACAGCTCTGTGAAGCTGTCAAACACTGACAATATGATTTCTAACTTCAGTCCTTCCTCTCAGGCTGAGTTAGAAATCATTCCACCACAGAAAACAGAAGGCTGCAGTTTTTGACAGAACCACGGCTTTCCTGCTTTCTGTGCCGGTGAGATTTCTAACTCCCGAGAACTGAAGGGCTGACACCTGCAGGAGGAGGTTAAGGTAAGTAAAACTTTTTCCAACACTTAGCACTTACCTTACACACTTACCTCTGCACACATGCACCCATCACTCACCTGCCCACCGGACATATCGACCCCTCCAACCCCTGCAGACCCACGGCCCACCCCGATAACTTGGCGTGGTTGCCACCTGTCGGGAAGCCCACACTTCTCTTTTTAAAATAGGGATTATGGAAAAAACTGCCTGTTAACTATCTGTTAACAGGCAGTTAATTGTCACTAATCCCTTCCCGCCTCGGGGAGTCGGGTCTCAGCACAGGTCAGGTACCCGCCACCAGAGAAAATGGCATGGAGGCGGGTTGGAGGCGGGATGGGGTCGGGACCTCCGAATCTGCAACTTTAACCCCCCCGCCTCCAAACCCGACTCCACGGGTCATTGAAAATCCAGCGCTATGTCTGTGAAACTGAGGCAGGAGGTCAGTGGCCATTGAATCAGCTGTTGAGTTGACAGTTGCATAAGTACAGTAAAAGCTCACACCTTACAGAGATATCGTCCCTCAACCACAAACTCTTTCTAACTGCATTTCCACAACAGATTCACCATGCTGCAAGTCTTTACACAAGTCTCCATCCAGTCTGACCTCATTACCTCTCTCACCATTAACAGATTGCTTTTGTCATCTCTACTTCACCTGACATCTATTCCATCAGCATGGGTGCACTTTATACTCTCTCACGTTGGTCCTCAGAACCCCACCATGATCAGCCCCAACACCAGCAGCACCAACAACAACACCACCAACCTTCTCTGCAATCACCTGATGCTGCACATGACAGAGGGCATCAGCACCCAACCACATTGCTGCCTGGGAGGCCAGATTTACTTTACTTGATGCTGTACACCCTGGCTGCCACATGATGCGCCAGGTTGATACCACCCCACACCAACACCATAAAGCATCCCTACAATGCCCAAGCCATTCCTTTCACACTCATCACCATTGTGGGGGGTATCATTATGTCTCACTATTCACTGCAACTCACTAAGCCACTTCCAAAGGTGCACACAAATCTATCCAAGAACGCAAAGGGCGAGAAATTCGGTACCTTAGCGCCTCCAGTTAGCGTCTGAAGGGGGTGCTAATGGGGTGCTGAGGCAGTATCGCCGCGGTGAGGCAAATCGAGCAATGCACGCCAAATCTGGCAGTCCCGTAGCGCCGCCGCTATGAGTTAGCGGTGGGGACTTTAGCGCCGGGCAGATCATGATATCAGTGAGTGTGCAACGCTCACTGAGTGCCTGATCTGCAAAATTGATTATCGCCCCCTGGCTTAGCGCCTCGCCCCGACAGCGACAGGGAGAGGAGGTGTGAAGCAGTCGGTAGCCGGCTCCAGGGGCGCTCCCTAAAGGGATCATGAGTAATGGGTCGCAGCTGTCAGGTTAGTGCTGTTTCACTGCTTCCTTGTCAGTTTGACATGTGCAACAGTTTAAATCGGTCATTTACAGGTTGTTTAGAGTGTTGTGGCTACTAAAAATTAGTTACATTTATTCTCACAACATATCAAAGCGATACACTTCATTATATTAATGGGCGCTGTACTGGCAGTCGACCTCACCCTCCAGGATCTACGGGAGGCCTTACTCTCTGAGGATATTCCGACAGCACTTCTCCTACCTTCAATTAAGTGAGGAGCAGTGTATTAGAAGGCTCCGCTTCACCAAGGAGGCGGTCACAGAAATCTGCCACCTCCTGCAACCAGACCTCGAGCCTCAGATCAGGGCGACCACGGCTGTCTCAGTGGCAGTCAAGATCACCGTCGCCCTCAATTTCTTCGCCAGTGGATCCTTCCAGTCTGCAACAGGAGATATAGCTAACATCTCGCAGCTCGCCGTCCATCGCTGCATCCGGGAGGTCACAGAGGCTCTCTACAGTAGGACAAGGGAGTACATTTCCTTCCCCATGACCAGAGAGAAGCAGGACAAGCGTGCATGTGGCTTTGCCAGGATAGTGGGATTCCCCATGGTGCAGGGCGCCATTGACTGCACCCACATGGCTTTGCGGGCACCGCATAACAATCCTGACATCTTCCGTAACCGCAAAGGCTACCACTCACTTAATGTGCAGTTGGTGTGTGACCACAGACAGCGAATCCTCAATGTGAATGCCTGCTATCCTGGCAACAGCCACGATGCCTTCATCCTGTGCCAGACCAGTGTGCCGGCACTCTTCCAGCCACCACATCAAGCTCACGGCTGGCTGGTCGGAGACAAGGGTTATCCATGCTCCATCTGGCTCATGACTCCCCTCCACAAACCCAACACTCCTGCCCAGCACTCATATAATGAAAGCCATGCTGCCACCAGGAACATCATCGAGCAGACTATCGGAGTGCTCAAGCAACAGTTCCACTGCCTTGACCGCTCGGGAGGAGCCCTCCAGTACTCGGCTGAATGGGTGTCCCATTTCGTGGTGGTCTGCTGCATGCTGCACAATTTGACCATCACGAGGGCCCAGCTCCTGCCACCAGGGATTGCGGGACCACCTCAGGAGGAGGAAGAGGGAGAGGAGGAGGAGGACGAGGAGGAGGAGGTAGCCAATTAATCGGCCTTCTGAAAGGGCAGTCCGTGATTGCCTCATCAGACTGCGGTACCAATAAATTAAACCCCAGATCCCCGTTGCTCACCACATCCCCATCATTCCATCCCTGTCGCAGGCCATTTCACAGTGCAAAGCTGAAATGAGACACACCACAAAATAATCCAAACTGAATTAATAAATTTATCAATAATCAGATAACACATTTTTACAACAACAATATTACCTATTCACCCTTGTGCAATCCCTATGTTCCTCTCGTTACTGTGCCTTTACCTACTCTAGTGCTCCTACGAAGTGTTGGCCCAGTGGCTGCAGCAGGGCTGGTGGAAGGCTGCTGAGTGTCCGTGCGGGAGACTTCAGATGGCCTTGCAGGACGCCCTCGACCAGCTCTGGCCTTGGAAGGCACGGCTGTAGACTGCACCACCTCAGCATGGGCGGCAGCAGTCTGGGCTGGCTGGATGACAGGCAGCGACAAGAGCAATGGCGGAGTGGCAGTGGTGGGAGCAGGAATGCTGTCATCCTGAGAGAGGACAGCAAGTTCCTGCTCCACTGACCCACTGCCACTCTCCCGGAGCTGCACCTCAGCATCCCCAGCAATTTGCTGCAGCACAGATTGCTGGCCTGCTGCAACACTGTGAAAGCCCCGGTCAACGGTGGTAGACCCAGCCACGATGGCAGCAGTCAGAGCTTGCGTAGCATCAAGCTGAGGCTGCATGAGAGCAGTCTGAGATTGAATGGCACCAACCATAGAATGCATTACAGCACTAAGACATTGCGTCGCTTCCACCTGTGCTGCAATGGAAGCTACCACATTGCCCATCACACACGGCATCAGGTGTGGGTCACCACGGTCTCTCTGGATGCTCCATGGTGTGGGCAGAGCTTTGTGCAATGTTGGAGGCGGACTCCTCCACGCTCCTTACCATTGCCGAGAGTCTCTCGGGCACCTTTGCCATTGCACCTGTCATCTCCGTGTGCATGCCCATCACCCTTCTTCTAAACACCTCCCCATCGAGGTCCTCATCTGAGTCCTGTGGAGCTGGCCCCCAAGCTACCCTTTCCCCCTGGCCTAGCTGCAGCCCGCTCGTTCTCGGTGCCTCACCCTGTGCAGATCCTGCTACTATACTGGCCTCTAAATAATGCATAGTGCCAGTGTCTGAGCTGGTGCCCGCGGGTGAGACAAGCAGTGACGCGGTGTGTTCTTCCTTCTCCTCTACTTCTGCCTTGCTCTCAACGGTGCCCTCAGGGACAGGCTGCTCAGGTCCTTGCTCATTATCTGAAAGCATAAAGGCAGAAGAGTCGGGTTAAGGTGAAGTGAGCGGGGCAGGAAGGGAAAAAGGCATGCATACAGCATGATAACCTGGAAAGTGCGAAAGACTTGTGGGGTGAGGGGAAAGTGGGATGTGAGCAGAAGGAGTAGGGATGAACATACCGTTGTTGTCCCCAAGGGGGGTCAACTTCGCCGGTGGCTACGGCGCCCAATAATCTGCAGTACTCTATTTTCCAGTGAAGACAGTGGTTGGGTGTCGGCTTGTCCCCCGCCTGTGAGCTCCTGCTCCCTCCTGTTGTGAGCCACCTTGGCCTGCAAGAGAAAGGAAAGTGTGTGAGTGAGTGTGGAGCAATGTGTTTGGGTGATGTGCCTACCATAGTTGAATAGCTGTCATTGTGTGCAAGGTGTGAGATGTGGGTGTGAATGTTGGTAGGTAGAGATTGTTGGTGGGTGAGCGCTGGGGTGTGGTGCTTTGGCCAGTGCGTGCAGACTGGTTCAGACGGTGGTATGTAGCCTTTGTTGAGGCATTGACTCGCCCATACCACCTGAGTGAGGTTGTTAAATTTCTTCCTGCACTGTGTGTGGGTCCTGGGGACCACAGTGCTGCCCGAGACATGCTGGGCAACCTCCCTCCAAATGGCATGGAAGACTTGCGGCGAGGGCCTCCTGCCACTTGTCAGGTAGAGCACCACCCTCCATCTCTCCACAGCGGACATCAACTCCTCCAATGCTTGGTCCAAAAATCTGCGGGCTCTCTCCCTGAGGCATGGATCTGCCATCATGACACCTGCTTGAGTCGTCCGGCTCCTTGGGCTTGGCCTGCTCCTGCTTGCTGACACAGGTTCACAGCCAGCAATGCTGAGAATGAGGTTCTGCAGCATCAATGAACCTCCCCTTTAAGAACTGGAACGAGCCTGTGGCAATGATAACTTGCGATTATGCTGCACTTGATATTGGTTAGCGCTTTGACTATAACGTCACTGAGCTTGGCCATTAGCGCTTCATTTAGTGCTTCAATCCTTTCTTTGAGCGATGATACTTAATTTTGCATGCAGCGTGATTCATTAGCGCCTGGCGTTAAATCTCAAACTTTCTGAAGTTACCGCCCATTCCTGGGCTATAATGAATTTCTCCCCCAACGTATTCAAAATAAAGGTTTCAATGTTTGACACCACATTAGCAGAACCTTTACATGAACATTGCATAAAACACCCAAGTGCCTACCCTTGTGTGTTGTTCGTTGATATGATTGCACTGGGATGAGGGTGAGTGTGAGGGGTGGCTAGTGAGATGGGGATGTGATAATATAGATAGAGAGGGATGGGTGGAGGTGCAAGGTAAGTTGGTGTGAGTAAGGATGTGAAGGAGTAGGGTAGGGAAGGCAGAGTGATGGGGATGTGATGAGAGGCACAGCAGGATGAGGTTGGAGTGTGGCTTTGTAATAGCGTTTCGTGATCTGCTGAAATCATTGAAACGTTTGCAGCACTGCACCCAGGTCCTCCTGACCACATCCCTGCTTGTGCCCTCCTCTGCAATGTGCAACCAGGCTGTGTTGATCTTCTGGGGAGGTCTCTTCCGCCCATGGAAATGTGCTGTGACTCCCTCCATAAGCATATGGAGGGAGTCATGGGAGAGCCTGGGTGCAGCCCTGCACCTCTGTGCAGTGCTTGTCAGTGTTTGCAGCACCTCAATGCTGTAGAACACTGACAGCACAAATGTCAAATTAAAGTTGGCCGTGGCCCCTGCAAGGAAACCGGCTGATGATGCCATCACCAGACCTGCATCCTCTAATGAGCCCAATCAAGGGATGGAGCCAGCAGCGGGGTCGGGACCCGCCACTGATGTCGCCCGCCATGGACCCACCGAGGTGAGCAACATCGCGGCCTAAGAGGATGTCTATCAAGCTGTGGCCGAAGTTATGTTAAAATTCAGATTTGTTGCCTTAAGCTGGAGACAATGGACTTTGTTTCATGTTTAAAGTTAGTCAATCAATATTTTTTTAAGACATTAAAATGGAAGACTTACTTCTGCTAAATAATTGCAAAATGAATTTAATCTGTTGGAAGGATTGTTGAATATGTTGTTCCAAAAACTTGTCACTATTAATGCGGAGTCGCAACTTCACATTTTCGTGAAAAAGTCAACCTGTGTAATATCACAGCCTTCATATTAAAGTTGGCCGTGGCCCCTGCAAGGAAACCGGCTGATGATGCCATCACCAGACCTGCATCCTCTAATGAGCCCAATCAAGGGATGGAGCCAGCAGCGGGGTCGGGACCCGCCACCGAACGTTACCCCACTATTCAAAAAGGGGGGTAGGGAAAAAGCAGGTAATTACAGACCTGTAAGCCTTACATCAGTTGTGGGCAAAATGCTGGAGTCCATCATTAAGGATGAAATAGCGGAGCACTTAGCAAATGGGGACAGGATAGGACAGAGTCAACATGGATTTACAAAGGGTAAATCGTGCTTGACTAATCTATTGGAATTTTTTGAGGGAGTAACTGGTAAAATAGATGGGGGAGAGCCAGTAGATGTGGTGTACCTGGACTTCCAAAAGGCCTTCGATAAGCTCCCACATAAAAGATTAGCAGGGAAAATTGAAGCTCATGGGATAAAGGGGAAAGTATTGACGTGGATAGAGAACTGGCTGTCAGATAGAAAACAGAGAGTTGGAATAAACGGCTCATTTTCTGAATGGCAGGCAGTAACAAGTGGGGTACCGCAGGGATCTGTCCTGGGTCCCCAGCTGTTCACAATTTACATTAATGACCTGGATCAGGGAGTCGGATGCAGCATTTCCAAATTTGCAGACGACACTAAACTAGGAGGGGGGGTGGGCTCAGAGGAGGAGACCAGGAAGCTCCAGAGCGATTTGGACAGACTGGGTGATTGGGCGGATAAATGGCAGATGCACTATAATGTGGACAAGTGCGAAGTTATCCACCTTGGGTGCAGGAACGGGAGGGCAAATTATTATTTAAATGGCAATAAATTGGGAGAGGGGGAAGTACAGAGAGACCTGGGTGTTCTTGTACACCAGTCACTGAAGGCGAGCATGCAGGTGCAACAGGCGGTCAAGAAGGCAAACGGTATGCTGGCCTTCATAGCAAAAGGGTTGGAATACAGGAACAGGGATACCTTGCTGCAGCTGTACAGGGCACTGGTGAGACCACACCTCGAGTACTGTGTACAGTTTTGGTCGCCTCATCTGAGGAAAGATGTTCTTGCCATGGAGGGGGTGCAGCGGCGATTCACCAGGCTGATACCAGGAATGGCGGGATTGACCTATGAGGAGAGACTATGTAGTTTAGGGATGTACACACTAGAGTTTAGAAGATTGAGAGGGGACCTCATAGAAGTGTATAAAATTCTGACAGGTCTAGACAGACTAGATGCAGAAGGAATGTTTCCCTTGGCGGGTGAGAACAGAACTAGAGGACATAATTTAAGGATAAGGGCTAAACCATTTAGGACAGAAATGAGGGGGAATTTCTTCACTCAGAGGGTGGTGAACCTGTGGAACTCATTGCCACAGAGGGCAGTGTACGCCAGCTCATTAAATATATTTAAGAGGGAATTAGATATATTTCTACAGGCAAAAGGGGTTAAGGGTTACGGAGAGAAGGCGGGGACGGGATACTGAATTGGAGGATCAGCCATGATCTCATTAAATGGCGGAGCAGGCTCGAAGGGCCGGATGGCCTACTCCTGCTCCTATCTTCTATGTATCTATGTATATTATGTTGGGAGAAGTTTTCTCTGGGCTGAATGTGTAACAGAATGCGCATGGAGAAAATCTATGTCAGATAAAAGCAAGAAAAAAAGACTTGCATTTACATAGCATCTTTCATAAACTTAGGCCGTCCCAAAGCGTCTTACATCCAATGAAGGACTTTTTGAAGTGTAGTCACTATTGTAATGTAGCAAATGCGGCAGCTAATTTGCGCACAGCAAGGTCCCACGAACAACAATGTGATAATGACCAGATAATCTGTTTTAGTGATGTTGGTAGTGGGATAAATATTGGCCAGGACACCCCTACTCTTCTTGGAAATAGTGCCACGGGTTTTTTTTTATGTCCACTTGAGAGGGCAGGCAGCACCTCCAACAGTGCTGCACTCCCTCAGCACTGCACTGGAGTATCAGTCTAGATTTTATGCTCAAGTCTCTGGAGTGGGACTTGAACTCACAACCTTATGACTCAGAGGCAAGAGTGCTACTTCTGAGCCACGACTGACACCATAAATAAAGAACATTTTCTGAATATTCTGTTGCAAGAGCATTATAAAATGGAACGTCACCATTTTTCACTCATATCTGCATTTTTTTACAATTAGAAATTGCAAGAATTTCGGCTCCTTAACCATTCATTAGGTGAATACAGTTTAGATAGAGCCAAAGCATTTAATTTTTGCTTTCTGTGGGTGCTAATCTGAACTTATGCTGCTGCCATTATGTTGTGCATGTCATTATATGTACAGTTACGGGCAAAATTGTTTTACTTTATTCCATGCACATTATCTCCCATTATATCGATGGCATTAGGAAAATGCATAATTGCATGAAAAATGTGTCACCTTCAAAGCATGCTCCCCTGCAAATAACTACACAGTATATTCCGTGCATAGCTGGTATATAATACAGCGAGAAATCCTATTACCATTCACATTACATGGAATCATTCATCTTATTATGTACTTACTCAGGTCCTAGTCATTTGCATATTTCTCTAAAATAATTGTTTTGATTTCACAAGTACTTCTGACAGGAAGTATAAAATATTGAAATCTGTTGCCATGTATGCAAGTCAGATTGAAATGAATCTTATTAAATGTGGCAGGACAAATCATATTAGTGACATTAGACCCTGTGACAGAAACAGAGCTCTTGTCAAGCTTCTAACTGTAAAATCTCCGCATTATATCTTTTTCATGTGAAACTATAATTAGACCAAAATATTGCAATATAAAATGGAATTCTGTTGAACAGCATTGTTAAGAGAGTTGTTTTCTCCATGTGGGGAATCTGTCTGGGGATAGCTGTTAGTTTTGGAGGAACTAGCCAGTGATTTCCAAAGCCAAGTCGTAACATGTGGTCACAAGTTCCTTGCATTCGAAATCTCCCTCATGTTTTTTGAAATTTCCAATGCCTGTGAGACAATTTAGGGTTGCTGTCGGCGCCAAGCTTTTTAATATGCAAGTCAGGTATTAAGAGAAAACAAAGCCAACAGCTCGACAGAGGGTTGCTGTTCACATTTTGTCCACCTGGCTGGTAAAGTGATTAACATCATGCTTGTGTGTCTCGTGAGAAACCATTGCTTTGATCTGAGGTGCTCTTCAAAGAAATTGACCCGCACTTCAGAAAGTGTCTGAGTATATCTTAGGCCCTTCACTGCCCGGTTCCCTGTTTGCCTATCTGTATACATGTTATGGCAGTAAGAAGGGCTCCATGAAGATGAAGCACCCACAATGCATTCATCAAAGACTCAGCTAAAAGCTTTTGAAAAGGACCCCAAGAGGTTGGAGCGTTTGTTATTTTTGGAACATCTCAAGGAACTGTGTAAACTAAGCATTGTTTGCTCATTATTGTCATATTCTTTTGCATCTGTGTAATTATAATACTTGTGAATAAATCTGATAACTAGTTTGAGCCTGAATTCAATGGTGATGTTTTCCGCCTTGCAGAGTGGACAGGATAATGTAGTGGGAAGCTACAATGAAAGGGTTATTGTTATTCCTCTGACATACTCCCAGTTATGGTGCACAGAAGTTTGTACGGTTCGGATCATAGGAGATGTGAATCTGCCTATGGAAACTGCCCTTTGCTACGAACTTGAATAAGGAGTGCGGGGAAGAGTTCAAATTTTAACAGACCCTAAGGGAGAAAAGAGGTAATATATGGCGCACAGGTCTTTGCTTTCTTACACTGACAAAATAATAGCCTGCAAACTGTCATTCAAGAGAAAAATTGCATGACTCATATGGAATTAAGGGCACCCGGAGGAAATTAACTGCACATTATTGTGGCCTCAGAAGTTTCATTATCCACTTTATCCCTTCCCCTTCCCACTATTGTATCATACACAAAACAGAGAAATTAATAGCGATCACCAAATTATCTCTCCTTGTATCGCTATGACCATCTGACCACAATGCCATAGTTGCACATCTATGTAGAAGCCCAAATTTCTTCAGCATTGTTAAAAAAAAGAAACACAACTGTGTTTGTACGTCAAGCACCACTATATGTTCTAGCCTGCCTGAGCATGAAGCAGCAAAATGTGTTCACCTGGAGACTGTCAGCGTATGAAACACTCTCACCATTACATAGAAGTTGACAGGTCAGTAGTAACATTTGACTCAAGGTTAATGCTGAAAATGCCCATCCATTACTCGACAAAAGTTCAATAGATGTAACAAATAAAGCTGGGCACTAAGTGGAAAAAGTGTCATACTTGATGACCCTGCTGCCACTCTCAAGCGTGAGTCAATGTAACCCATGGTTAATGGTTCTTCTTATTCTTTCAAGTGGCTGATTATTGACCAGATCAACCCACTTCAGACAGGGATGTAATCCTAACTGCATCAGCCTTGAAGACAAGGAAGTGTAGAGAAACGCAGTGAATTTTCCACTGCAAGTAAATTGTGTGCTGACTATTAAGTCCCCACATTATTCTTCCGCAGATGTGTCTAGTAGTGGGGGAAGGAGGGGAGGAAAGAGGGTTGGAAGCTGGGTCAAGTAGGACCATCAAGGTTGTTGACCGTTTGATGCAGTCTGAATGAGTAGTCAGAGAGATAGACGGAATCAGTGGTAAGGGGTTTTTGACAGGGGCTGAATACAATGGCTTCAGGCCTCCCAGTATTTAATTGGAAGAATCATAGAAGTTCACAGCACAGAAGGAGACCATTTATCCCATCTTATCTGTGTTAGCTCTTTGCTAAAGCAATCCAAAATAAATATCATTGCCTGCTAACTCTTCAATAAAACCATAGAAGAAATTCTAGCCCAACCGTACAACTTGATGTCGCACAGGCAGTCTGACAATACAGCTATGTTTGTGGCATTGAGCGGAGAGATGAGGAACTACAGGTGGGTGTCAACAACATACATTTGGAAATCGACCCCATGCCCATGGATGATGTCATCGATGGGTAACAAGAGGTAAAGGAGAGGGCTGAGGTTAGGACTTTGAGGTACACTAGAGTTGACTGGGTGGGTATGGGAGGAGAAGTCATTGCTGGAGATGCACTGGCTGCCTTAGGACAGGTAGGACACATAAACAGTCCCTCACAAGTGAATCATGGAGAAGAGGTCAAGGAGGGATAATGTGCCACGGGTCTTCATGTTGTGGGCATGACCTAAACCAGACTAACGGTAAGCATGGAGTTAGGAGGTGATGACATGTAGAATAATTTTGGAGAAGTAAAGAAGACTCGAGTGGTCACTGGAGTGGGAAGAATGATCAAGATGAACTTTTTGAGAAGGGGTTTTATTAAAGAGGAGGGAGATGGTACCCGAGAGGATTAACTTTTTACAATGTTGGCAAGATTTGGGCAAGAAAAGATAATTTAGTGATCAAGTGTTGGCTGGAGAAAGGATCTCATGGAAGAGATAAGCTTGGATTGGATGGTGGAGAAGATGGAGAGAAATTACAGAGCGAATAGGGGTTATGGTGGAGTGAACAGAGGGGCTGAGGAGGTCAGAGACAAAGGGGGAGTGGAAGGAAAGATGGTAGCTCGAGTAGCTGAGTAGCTGGTCTCAATCTTAAAGATGAAAAAGTCCACAAACTCCTAACCCTACACATCTACAAATCATTGGGTGTATTCACAGCATAAGTCCTAAGCTTTTACACAGAAGTTGAGGCAATTGTAACTATTGTGTTATTGCAAGTTATACAAGAAGCCAAGAAATGTCAGATTTGAAACAAAGCTGAAGGGCCCAATACACTTTTGAATAGGCCAAAAAAACTACTCAGAGTCAATTATGTACTCTTTAAATTCATCGCTGCAGTTATTTAATAAGTGGAATCCCTCTCAACTGGCACAGCTGAAAGATTGATGGAATCTCTTAGCTTGAAGATATTTTGATGACAGATAGTGGCACTGAAATTTAGCCCACTGGCTGGGTAGTTCATTAGATCTAAAAAAAAAATAGACATTTGTTATTCTCAGTACAGGGAAGGATCCCATTGCCCCTCCTCATGTTTTACAAAGTTTAAATACAAACTTACGAAAATAAGGGTCAGGAAAAGACCAGCTGGTTCACCAAGCCTGCCCCACACTCATGATGCTTAGAGCATCATGACTAAACACTTCCTAATCCCCCCCTCTTCCCCACAGCCATGTAATCCTTTGGGAGAGGCAAAAAAAACAGAAATAAAAACCCAGGGCCAATAAGGGGGGAAAAGAACTCTGGGAAATTCCTCTCCGACCCCCTCAGGCGATCGAAACCAACCCAGGAGACCGGGTACGTACGTAATGTTAGTTATTTGCTCAGAACAAGAGCCCTTTTTAAAAACAAATTCGAGCTTTTATCAACAGTTGGTATTCAAAGTGATTGCCAATGATGCATTTCAGCCATAACAACAGAAAATGCTGGAAACACTCAACAGGCCAGGCGGCATCCGTGGAGAGAGAAACAGAGTTAATGGGCTGGATTTTGTGAATGGAGACGAGTTGGAGGCGGGACGGCTGCTTGTCATGTCAATGTCCCATCCTCGCCTGACCAACCAGAGGGATTTTCCCCTGATTGACCTTGTTAAGCCTGCTCAGCAGGCCAATTAGGGAGGAGGTCACTGACAGAGCACGTCAACGTCAGACGTGCTCTCTGTCAAGACTTCTTGAAAGAAGAAATGTCAGCGTTTGACAGCTCTGTCAAAGCTGTCAAACACTGACATTCTCTTTAGTTTGATGAGTCCTTGTGTTCAGGACTCATCAAACCTTTCAGTTTTGTAAATTTCACATGGCTGTTGGTTCAGAGGTTCCAACAGCCAGTCTGTGAAATTGACAAGGAGGATGTCGGCTCTCCCGATCCAGCGCGGCTGAAGGCTGTAGGAAGAAAACAAGGTAAGTGAACATTTTTTTAAACTTATCACTCACCTTACATACTTACCACTCCACACCTGCACCCATCACTCACCTCTACATCTTAATTCCAGGTGCCTCCGACCCCCGCAGACCTCCTCCATGTCTCCTCCAACCCGGCGGGGTTCTCCGAGGTTGGGAAGCCTTCACCTGTGAAGGTAAAATGGCACTAATCCTTTTTTCTGCCTGTTAACTACCTGTTAACGGGACCCGAAGCAGCACATCTTCCCGCCTCCTGGCTATAGGACAGGGAGGCGGGACAGGGGCGGGTTTGCCATCCGCCCCCACTTTCTCCTAATTTACCGGCTGTCCCGCCTCCATGCCAGGCTCCTCGGGGCTTGGAAAATCCAGTCCAATGTTTCATGTCTATGACCCTTCGTCAGAACTGGTAAAGTTTGGAGATGTAACAGGTTTTAAGCAGGTGCAGAGGCAGGAAGAGGGGGAGGGAAGGGGAGGAAGGAACTAAAGGCACAGTCTGTGCTAGGATTGAACTCAGGAGAGATAAAATGTTGCAAATGGGAATGGTAGAATCAGCAACAGCTGCCACCTGAAAAAATGGGGGGGGGTTATATTCTGAAATTGTTGAACTCAATGTTGAGTCCAGAAGGCTGTAAAGTGCCTAATCGAAAGATGAGGTGCTGTTCCTCGAGCTTACGTTGAGCTTCATTGGAACAGTGTCAGAGGCCGAGGATAGAGAAGTCAGAGTGAGAGTGGAGCGGAGAATTAAAGTGACAAGGCGACTGGAAGCTCGGGGTCACCCTTATGGACTGAACGGAGGTGTTCCGCAAAGCGGTCACCCAATCTGCGTTTGGTCTCCCCAATGTAGAGATGCTGCCTGGCCTGCTGAGTGTCTCCAGCATTTTCTGTTGTTATTTCAGATTTCCAGCATCCGCAGTATTTTGCTAATGCATTTCGGCATTCAGGTTGCGAAAAAAAATTTGAATGTTGGAATTTCCTGTGACAGATGGCAACACCTGTGCTGTGGGGCATATTAGCAGTGGCAACAATCAATCAATGCCAGGTTGTGTTCAATACAGCTCAAAATAATAAGCAGTTTATAATTTACCCCGAGGATCAACAGGTGTGTGCTGACTATAGGCAGGAGGTGAAGGCACATTTTCATACTGTGGAATTATCTAACACTTGCTCACTTTTTGGAGAGGTTTTTGCAGCTTTTTTGTATGAAGATCTGGGGGCAGCGTTTGCGCGAGTTTGCGCGAGTTTTGGCAGCACAATCCGGGTGCAATCGGCCAAACCAGCGCAAAAGGTCGGGGAATTTTATACGTAAGTTTACGTCCAGATTAAATCACGTTTCCACCATCTTAACGCTGGTTTAAAAATCATTTCACCCGAACCCGGCCCCACCCAGAAAATTGCCCACACACACGATCGAAATAATGAGGATCATAGAATGGTTACAGCATGGAAGAAGGCCATTCGGCCCGTCGAGCCCGTGCCGACTCTCAGCTCGTCCCACTCCCCCGCCCTTTCCCCGTAGCCCTGCAAATGTTTTTCCTTCAGATACTTCTCCAACTCCCTTTTGAAAGATAAGATTGGGTCTGCCTCCACCACCCTTTCAGGTAGTGCATTCCAGATCCTAACCACTCGCTGCGTAAAAAAGTTTTTTCTTACGTCGCCTTTGGTTCTTTTGCCAGTCACCTTAAATCTGTGTCCTCTGGTTCTTGACCCTTCTGTCAATGGGCACATAAGAACATAAGAAATAGGAGCAGGAGTAGACCAATCGGCCCCTCGAGCCTGCTCCGCCATTCAATGAGATCATGGCTGATCTGATCCAACCTCAACTCTAAAGAACACAAGAAGCAGGAGCAGGACCAGGCCACTCAGCCCCTGGGCCCGCTCCACCACCCACAGGGCCTTGACCGATCCGAACTCAAACTCATGTCCAATTTCCAGCCCGCTCCCCATAACCCCTGATTCCCTTTACTTCTAGGAAACGGTCTATTTCTGTTTTAAATTTATTTAATGAAGTAGCTTCCACAGCTTCCTGGGGTAGCAAATTCCACAGGCCCACTACCCTCTGAGTGAAAAAGTTTCTCCTCATCTCAGTTTTGAAAGAGAAGCCCCTTATTCTAAGATTATGTCCCCTAGTTCTAGTTTCACCCATCATTGGGAACATCCTCACCGCGTCCACCCGATCAAGCCCCTTCACAATCTTATATGTTTCAATAAGATCGCCTCTCATTCTTCTGAACTCCAATGAGTAGAGTCCCAATCTACTCAACCTCTCCTCGTATGTCCACCCCCTCATCCCCGGAATTAACCGAGTGAACCTTCTTTGTACTGCCTCGAGAGCAAGTATGTCTTTTCTTAAGTATGGACACCAAAACTGTATGCAGTACTCCAGGTGCGGTCTCACCAATACCCTATACAACTGCAGCAATACCTCCCTGTTTTTATATTCTATCCCCTTAGCAATAAAAGCCAACATTCCATTGGCTTTCTTGATCACCTGCTGCACCTGCATACTAACTTTTTGATTTTCTTGCACCAAGACCCCCAGATCCCTTTGAACTGCAGTACTTTCCAGTTTCTCGCCATTAAGATAATAACTTGCTCTCTGATTTTTCCTGCCAAAGTGCATAACCTCACATTTTCCAATATTGTATTGCATCTGCCAAATCTCTGCCCACTCACCCAGCCTGTCTATATCCCCTTGTAGGTTTTTTATGTCCTCCTCACTCTCTACTTTCCCTCCCATCTTTGTATCATCTGCAAACTTTGATATGTTACACTCGGTCCCCTCCTCAAATCGTTAATATAGATTGTAAAGAGTTGGGGACCCAGCACCGACCCCTGCGGAACACCACTGGCTACTGGTTGCCAGTCTGAGAATGAACCATTTATCCCAACTCTCTGCTTCCTATTAGATAACCAATCCTCCACCCATGCCAGAATATTCCCCCCAATCCAGTGATTTTTTATCTTGAGTAATAATCTTTTATGTGGCACCTTGTCGAATGCCTTCTGGAAGTCTAAATACACTACATCCACTGGTTCCCCTTTATCCACCCTGTACGTTATGTCCTCAAAGAACTCGAGCAAGTTTGTCAGACATGACTTCCCCTTCATAAAGCCATGCTGACTTTGTCCTATTAAATTATGTTTATCTAAATGTTCCGTTACTGTCTCCTTAATAATAGACTCCAAAATTTTACCCACCACAGATGTTAGGCTAACTGGTCTATAATTTCCAGCCTTCTGCCTACAACCCTTTTTAAATAAGGGTGTTACATTAACAGTTTTCCAATCTGCCGGGACCTTTGCTGAGTTCAGGGAGTTTTGGAAAATTATTACCAAAGCATCCACAATTCCTACTGCCACTTCTCTCAAGACCCTAGGATGTAAGGCACAGTTTCTATCTACTCTGTCCAGACCCCTCATGATTTTGAACACCTCTATCAAATCTCCTCTCAATCTTCTCTGCTCCAAGCAGAACAACCCCAGCTTCTCCAGTCTATCAATGTAATTGGAATCATTTTCGTAAATCTTTACTGCACCTTCTCTAAGGCCTTCACATCCTTCCTAAAGTGTGGTGCCCAGAATTGGACACAGTACTCCAGTTGGGGCCGAACCAGTGTTTTATACAGGTTTATCATAATTTCAACACTTTTGTACTCTACACCTCTATTTATGAAGCCCAGGATCACGTAAGCCTTTTTAACTGCTTTCTCAACCTGCCCTACCACCTTCAACGATTTGTGCACACATACCCTCAGGTCTCTCTGTTCGTGCACTCCCTTTAGGATTGTACCCTTTAGTTTATATGTCCTCTCCTCATTCTTTCTACCAAAATGTATCACTTCACACTTTTCTGCGCTAAATTTAATCTGCCATGTGTCCGCTCATTTCACCAGCCTGTCTATGTCTTCCTGAAGTCTCTCACTCTCCTCCCCACTGTTCACTATACTTCCAAGTTTTGTGTCATCTACAAATTTTGAAATTATGCCCCATACACCCACGTCCAAGTCATTAATATATATCAAGAAAAGCAGTGGTCCTAGAACCTACCCCGGGGGAACACCACTGCATACCTTCCTCCAGTCTGAAAAACAACCGTTCACCACTACTCTCTGTTTCCTGTCACTTAGCCAATCTCGTATCCATGCTGCCATTGTCCCTTTTATTCCATGGGGTTCAATTTTGCTGGCAAGCCTATTTTGTGGCACGTTGTCGAACACCTTTTGGAAATCCATGTACATTACGTCAACCGCATTACCCTGATGAACCCTCTCTGTTACCTCATCAAAAAACTCGACCAAGTTGGTTAAACACGATTTGCCTTTAACAAATCCATGCTGGCTTTCCTGCGAGTTTGAGACCGTTTGAGGAGGCTCTTCAAATTGAGTTAATTTTTTTTAGATACACAGGCACCAGTAGGCAGGTTTTAAAAGTTTTTACATGTTAAAAAATTTAATACACTAAAATACTGGCTAGACCAATGTGTAAAGGAATGAGCCATATTTCAGAAAAATACACCATCCTATGAATAGAATTCTGACATTATTAAAATATGACAAACTGGGGTTAAAAATCTAAAAGCCTCAACGACACAAGCTGTAAACAGAAATACAGGCTTCTGAGATAAGATAAAGTGTTAACACAAAGCTGTAAACACCATACAAGCTTTTGAAATGGGAAATGGTTATTGACACAGAGACAATGGCCCTATTGAAGAAGCAAAGACTTGCTTCCAAGGAGTCTGCAGTTTGGAACCAACACAATAGCTTACCTAGTTTAAAGTGTTAAAAGCAAACATTTCGAACAGGAACACGGAACATTAAAAAACCATGTGCCTTTGTAAAAGTAACATCAAATGAAACAGGAAACACAATTATATATACAACCAATTGAAGTAGCTAAGAAATGCATGGAACACCTTGGTTGAAGTGGTTTTGATTTACATATTGTAAATATGATACCTACAGAACACTTTGAAGATATAATATCAATAGATGTACCAAGCAATCACATTGTGTTTGTATTGAACTTGGAACAGTTGGGAGGCATGACGTCTGCTTATAACCAGTTAAGGGGATATTAAGAATTCAATAGAAGACCTCGTAAGAATGGCATCAAATAGATAAATCTGTTAAACCATATTTGATGATAAGTTATGAAACACCTATACAGCAGACAGGATTCTGAGAGTTAGCAGCTGAACTAACAGTAAGAATAGAAATAAGTCAACAGAAAGACTGACTAGAGATAATTAGCTTACATCAGCAGAAAACTTCAAAGGAGATACCACTGCAAAAAGAGTATAAGATATGGGATTTTCAAATGGGAATACAGAAGTCGCTGGAAAGGGCAGGCGATTCTCTGCTTCAGAGGCAGGCTCTGTAAGTTTTTAACTCTTTGAGTCTCGGGGATCAAACGGTACTTTAATTGATTTTGGTGGATATTCTGGATTAAGAATAAGACTTAGAAATGTAAAAATGTAATGAAGTTAAGATTTGAGAATAAGGATCTCTGAGAATAGAATTGTAAGCTATTTGTATTTTGAACTGTTAAAGTTGCGATTGACTCATCAACTGTTAACTAAATGTCGGTTCCTTAATAAATCTATATATTTTTAGAATTGTCTCACAGAGTATTTCTGTATCAACCTTGTGAACTCAAATCTCTGTACACTCTTTTGTGAGGAGTTGCAGAATTCGGGGGGGGGGGGGTTTCCGGACCCTCATAATATCCGGAAGGTTACAGTCTAGTTAAACTTATTAAAAGTGCTATCTGGAGGACGGTAATATCTTCAAGTTGTTTCTTTCCTTTAGGGAGAGATAGTCTGGACCTTTAGACCCAATTAAGCATCTTATAGGATTCGGCTATCTCTAACTTTAGTTGAAGGGGAACGTCTGGGGAATACGCCTGATCTGGGGTAGCCCGAGAAGGGCTAGGACTTGTAATTATCCCTTCAAATGAAACTAGTAAATGGCTCTGTATAGTTTTTTAAGCAATTTTCAGTGATTTAAAACCAGGTTACTCACAGATGGTGGACTAAGAACTCACAAAAAATGCTAAATCAACCCATTTTCAGCTGCATTAATAAAACTGCACCAGGTTACCACTCTTAAATACATCAATGGATATTTTTTAATGCAAGGGGGAAAAAAAATTACGTTCTGCCCAATGTGCTGGCTCATGGAAGATTTTACGTTTGTGATTATGCAAGTGCATTTTAGTGGAAACTTGAACTGTAACCTAACCACCGCAATTTGAAGCGCAATTTGCGCTAAACTTACCCCCCTTGAATTGATATTTCTTCACTCCACCGAAACATTCTGGTAGTCCTGTTTCACAAATCTGCTCATAAAGCCTATGGGGGAAAAATTCAGTTGGTTGCGCCTCCCGTTAGCGCCTTAAGAGGGCGCTAATGGGGCGCAAATCATCTAGCGCCCAGGCGCGGCCATGTTTGCGCCGCTCGCGAAATTAACTAGACATTTTGTGGTGGCGCTAAACACTACCGCCACGATCTCCTGCGCCGGCAGATCATGACGTCAGTCGAGTGCGCAACGCCCCGGTATCGCCCCGGAGCGGATATTGAGTGGCACCCCCTGCCTTACCGCCTGACGCAAGCAACGACAGGTTGAGGGGAGCATTCTGCAGTCATGAAGGGAAAGGGGGAGCGCTATTTAAAGGTGACCGCTTCCTGCCTTTTATTGTTGGTGCCATTTTTGAACTATGCATTCTGAGAGAGAGAGGGAGAGACTTCTGGAGAGATTCAACGCTGTGTGAAGGAGTTTTGGGTACTGAGCAGGACTTTGCAGGTTCATTTTGATTTGCCATTCCTTGTATCGATTTAGAAGAGACTTTGGTCCTGCACTCTGAGCTCTTTGCCTGGTACTCTCCATTGTTCTTTTCAGCAGATTTGATGTGCAGGTCTCTCCAGGCAGAGATTCAAGGATGCAATGAGCAGGATGTGGATGGAAAGCAAGATTAACCATCTCCTTTAAGAACTGGCCCGTGCCATTGTGTGTGTGTTCCATTGCTGACTGACATTACATGAGCTTCGCCAGCGCTCTGAGGTAGCGCCTCGCTCCTCGGCCTTTGCACCTTAAGACAGGTGTGAAGCGCCTGATTTAGCGCTCCAATCACCTCCAGGGGCGATAAAAGTCAAGTTTGCAGTCGGTGGCGATAATTAGCGCCAGGCGCTAATCTTTGCGCCCAGCCGATAATTGCGCCCCAAATGGGGCGATACTGAATTTCTCCCCCATGATTTATGTGTTTTGTCCGCTCCTCTCCGAAAGACTCCTTGCTGGGTTGTAGTTCTATGGGCACTGGTCATCATCCAGCACCTCACTCAGTGGGGCCACTATTCATGTGCGAATTTGATAATGAGTGTCAGCAGGCTATTGAATGTCTGGGAGCATCACAGCCAAGCTTTGCACTGTTTTGACGAGAAATAGAGTTAACGTTGCAGGCCGATGACCTTTTTTAAAATATTTGTTTATGGGATGTGGGAGTTGCTGGCAAGGCCAGCATTTATTGCCCATCCCTAATTGCCCTTGAGAAGGTGGTGGTGAGCCTCCTTCTTGAACTGCTGCAGTCCGTGTGGTGAAGGTGCTCCCACAGTGCTGTTAGGTAGGGAGTTCCAGGATTTTGACCCAGCGACCTTTCATCAGAACACTCGGATAGTCATCGACCTGAAACGTTAACTCTGTTTCTCTCTCCACAGACGCTGCCTGACCAACTGAGTATTTCCAGCATTCTCTGCTTTTATTTAAGATTTCCAGCATCCCCAGTGTTTTGCTTTGGTTTTTCATACTGTTTTTAACTGATGCACACACACATCAAGCAGCAGTTGCTGGACTTTAATCAAGAGCTAGAAGCTTGGCCAATATTTTTCTCCCTAACCCAGAGGTTGACCCCACCCATTGCTCCACCTGAAATCAGCTCACCCACCCCAGACAGGGAATCAAACCAAGGATGGTCCTTATCTGTATGGCACAGACTAAACCTATAGGGCCGTCGGTGAAGCAGTCATACTGTCCAATTGATTTTTTTAATTTGTTCATGGGATGTGCCCATCCCTAATTGCCCTTGAGAAGGTGGTGGTGAGCCGCCTTCTTGAACCGCTGCAGTCTGTGTGGTGAAGGTACTCCCACAGTGCTGTTAGGGAGGGAGTTACAGAATTTTGACCCAGCGCCGATGAAGGAACGGCGATATATTTCCAAGTCAGGATGGTATGTAACTTGGAGGGGAACGTGGAGGTGATGGCATTCTCAAATGCCTGCTGCCCTTGTCCGTCTAGATGGTAGAGGTCACGGGTTTGGGAGATGCTGGCGAGTTGCTGCAGTGCATCTTGTAGATGGTACACACTGCAGCCACGGTGCGCCGGTGGTGGAGGGAGTGAATGTTTAAGGTGGTGGATGGGGTGCCAATCAAGCGGGCTGCTTTTTCCTGGATGGTGTTAGAGCTGCACTCATCCAGCATTCCATCACACTCCTAACTTGTGCCTTGTAGATGGTGGAAAGGCTCTGGGGAGTCAGGAGGTGAGACATTCGCCGCAGAATACCCAGCATCCGACTTGCTCTTGTAGCCACAGTATTTACGTGACTGGGACAATTGGAAAGTAATAGTATCATGTTGGGAATTATGCTCCTTGTTGCTTGGTCATAAAAGACGTTCCAAAATATTTGATTCCGTTCTTCACGCATCATTCGCCGTAGGTTAACCAACAAAATCTGCGGTGAGATTATGATTGGGATAATTGATTTGTCGCAGGAAGAGATTTGTTATCGCTAAGATCTGCTCGGAAATGGTCATTTTCACCACTATTGGGGCTTTCTATGCAAAATTACTGTCCTGGGGCAGTGAGTCATGCTACACATGGTTTGTATAGAAATTTGCAGGATTTGTCACAGGAGTTGTGCCATAGCAAAGCAATTGCCCTGGTTAGGAAAGCCCTGAAATTCAGTGGGGGAGTGGGGAGGAGTCTACCAATCTCTTGCTGTCACTCCAGCCAGAGACCAGCGGAACCACCATGGAAACAGTGTCAATGGCCATTCTTAGCCGTTTATGCCATTTCTCTGTGGGTTCCACTGGTCTCCCGCTGGCGATACAGTGGGAGACCAGTCAAACTCCCATGGAATTAACAGAACTAAATATTTAAATCAGCTGTCCTTTTTCTATTTTGGCCTAAGTAATTCTTTTACATCAAAAAATGTTAAAGGCATCTGCATGCTTATCATTCGGTACATCTAATGCTGGCAATAAGTTTGCTTACTCTTTAAAAATCTACATAAAAGGATAAAGTACCATTGTATAGCCAGCCCTACTGGCCTCCATAATATCCCACGGCCAAGTGGAGTTACAGTCGTAAGTCCATTGTGTCTGTCCATAAAAAATGCACTACCATGGAAATAAAGAGAAAAGCCAGTTATACTCTGCCTTATCAAGTTTCTCAGAAATATCTTAAAGTGCTTCGTTAGTCATGGCTCAGTGGTAGCTCTCTCGCCTCCAGATCAGAAGGTTATGGATTCAAGCTTGACTGCAGGACTTGAGTACGAAAATCAGGCTGACACTCCAGTTAAGTACTGAGGGAGTACTGCGCTGTTGGAGGTGCTGTATTTCGGATGAGATGTTAAAACGAGGCCCCGTCTGGTCTCTCAGGTGGACATAAAAGATTCCATGGCAATATTTTGAAGAAAAGCAGGGGCGGGGGGGGTTCTTCCCCCATGTCCTGGCCAACATTTATCCCCTCAACCAACAACTCTAAACGGATTATCTGGTCTTTCTCACATTGCTGTCTGTGAGACCTTGCTGTGTAAATTGGCTGCCGTGTTTCCTACATTACAACAGTGACTACGCTTCTAAAAGTACTTCATGGACTGTAAAGCATTTTGGGGCGTGCTGAGGTCTTGAAAGGCGCTATATAGATGCACGTCTTTTATGCGCAATATAGTTAGCTTGCTCTGAGATGGGAAAGTGAAGCCCCATCTTCCTTGTCTAGCATACAAAACACTAAAACCTAGAAATTACTGTTTACAATGTTAGCAGATGAGCACTTAACATGTTTCAGTGATGTTTCACTGTCTGTTATTTGCCCATTTAAAATAAATGAGTTAAACGCCATTGTTAAAAATCACCGACAGAGGAATGTCATACAAACACGCTAAGTGTTCTGCCATTAACACTACAAACAGTAATTTCTAGGCTTAAAGCTTCTTGGTAAAACATAAAATCAGGTGGCACTTTTACTATCAAAATTTGTGTCAGATCCTTGTAGGGAGGCCAATCGGGTGTAAAATCTTGCACAATTAACATGAACTGAGAGATTTCGGGCTGGATTTTGCCGGCGCTCAGAGGACGGGTTTAGAGGCGGGTCAAAGGGTAAAATCATTTTGATTGACGGCGAATTGCGATCCCGCCTCCAAACAATTTTCCCAAGTGTCGGGTCCCCGATTTGCGCATGGACCCGACAACTAGCGGCGGGAAGAGGATTAAAGCCAATTACCTGCCTATTAACAGGTAGTTGATAGTAGTTTACAGGCTATTTTTTAATTTTGCCACTTCTGCCTCGGGTTGCCCGATATCCGGACACCACGCCAGGTAAGTGTGGCATGTTGTGAGTCTGCTGCAATGTTTCTGGATTGATGACAGCTGCAGAAGTGGTGTGAAGGATCCAATGGTGCACTGGTGAGTCTCAGAGGTAAGAAAATGTTGGGGAAATCATTTTTAATGCATTTACACATTTCTTTAGGTAACATATTTTGAAATCCATGTCCAGTGCCACCTCACTGGGAGAACCTCTCTCACCAGTGACAGACCGCTTCTGTCACCTCACCTGCAGCTGCCATCTATTCCAGCCTATGGAGGGAGTCATTGGAGAGCCTGGGCGCAAGAGCTCACCTTTGTACAGTGATTGTCAGTGTTTGCAGCACCTCAATGCTGTCAAACACTGAGAAATCAGCTGTCAAAAAAAAATTGTGCGTGCTTCCTTTAAGAAAACCAGCAGATGATGCGTCATCAAATGACGTCATCTGACCGGTTTCCTCTTAATTGGCCGGCAAGCCCACAAGGTGGGCTTAACAAGGTCAATCAACGTAAAATCACGTCTGTGGGCCGGATGCAGTTGGGGGCAGGACTGGAAGCTGGAAACCACCTGACCCGCACCCAACCCGCCTCCATTGAAAAAATCGCGGCCAAATTTTTTAAGGCTACAATTAGAAAAAGTTTCAACAGCTAACGAAAGAGGAAGAAACATATTGAATACTGCAACATTTTCCAGTGAGAAAATTCTAGCAGATTGGAGTTGGCCTCCTCAGGAAACGAGGACCCCTCCATGTTGTTGAGAGAAGGACAATGCTAAATGTGAGGCGATCATTCTTTCCTCCACATTTCCTAGTTCAGCTCCCTATCTTCTCCTCCTCACCCATTCACGAGGACAGTACACGGTTGTGAATGAATAATGAAATAGAGTAATTTATACTGTCAACAATGTAGTGATGAAAAAAATTATGAAGAGCTCTTGCATGATGCATGTGTTTTGCTACTTATTAGATACATACATACATTATATGATAAAGTACTTTTCAATGTATCCTCAATTTGGTTTTGTTTGTGCCTTTGTGTGCTACTACCAGAGAAGGATACAGACACATCTAGTTTTCCATTAATAAAAAATGAATCAATCTGATTGATGGTCATTGCCACTGATTATTGCCTCTGTCTGAAGTACAGTAAGAACATCTGGCATCTGACTGGAGGATCGAATGACTTCCATTGTAGCATTTAATTGATGTGAAATTTGGAGTTCATGCCATAATATATAAGGTACTGAGCAAAGTTCCCTCATCCTGAACAACAAGTTTCCAAATTAGACTGGACATCCTGAATGTCTTTTAATCTTTCATGTTATTTGTGAATGTTTACCGCCAACATGCCCGATTACTCCAAAAGCCTTCTACAGTTGAAGAATAAAAATTGTGACTGATTTATTTTCAATAAGCCCCAAACTGAAAATAAGTCCATTGCAATTTTCCTCAAAAGCTACTTGTAAAAGAAGTAACACTTTCAACACTGGAACCTGTAGATTCCTCACAAATTCACTTTCACTGGTGCACACTTTCCCATGAGAGCAATACACCTTTTCTACAGAAGGCATACGTAATTTTCACAGTTACTATACCTATTTGCAACACTAACAAAGGGAGGGAGTGCTGCATTGTTGGGATAATGGCCCAGAAATTAAACAGTGAGTGTTCGCGCGGGGGTAAGGCTTCCCCGCGATATCTCACTCCGCGCCTACCTTTTTCCTCCAGGCCCACACGAATTTTAGTTTCAAGGCCAGTCCCACATGCAGCTGTGCAGTGCTTGCATGACCCAGAGACGCAATTAGTTCGTGTGAGCTCTGGGATCACGTGATTCAGTTAGAGCCAATGGCAGCACACCATCTTTCATTCATAGTTTTCACAGCAAGAGCTGTCAAAGCTATGAATCCTACACCCCCCCAAAAGAACAGCTAAACCTCAATTAAATTTTTAAAAAAAGCCATCACATTAATAAAATAAGTATAGTTAAATAAATTAACCACTTTAAACAAAAAAATAAATTTTTGAATAAATTTAAAATCTTTTTAAAAGTTATAAAAATAAACTTACCTTTCTTTAAAGTCTCTAAAAAAGATAAACCTGTTGAAAAAAATTAAAAATAATACTTAATTAACTACTTACCTTGTTAAAAGAGGGTCTTACGCCTCATTTCTTCATGTGTAAAATCTTCCATGCTTACCTGCGCGTTCAAAGCTGCAAAAATAACTAAGTGCACTGCGTGCGCGCAGCCTGTAGCGCGCACACGGTTCACTTAGGAACCGCCCCCTTTTGAATTCACGAAGTGCCGGTTTCCCGCGCATGCGCAGTGCATGCAGGAAACCGGCAATTGGAGACCTAAAACGCGAGAGTACACAGTGCGTACTCTCGCGTATTAGGTCTAATTTTTGGGCCATTGTCTTTCAGATGAGACATTAAGCCGAGGCCCCATCTGCCTGTTCAGGTGGATGTAAAGATCCCAAGGCACTATTCGAAGAAGAGCCATGGAGTTCTCCCGATATCCTGGCCATTATTCATCCCATAACCACCACCACCACAACAGATTAACTGACCATTTATCCCATTTACTGTTTGTGGGAACTTGCTGTGCGCAAATTGGCTGCAACACTTGTCTACATAACAACAGCGACTACACTTAAAAAATGATTTCAGAAGTAATTCTTTGGCTGAGAAGTACTTTGGGACATTCTGAGGACATGAAAGGTACTATGTAAATGCAAGTTATTTTTTAACCGCACGAATGTCACCTCTTTCATTGCCAAGAATGGCTTCTTTTATTCTTAAGTAGCTCTTCTGCTATGATGACCATGCAACATCCTCTGTTTATAGCATACAGTATGAACCACTGCAATGAGACATAACACCGTCTATTGCCTCCTTTGCATTTGCCCGAGAATCCTTTCTACTGGACTGTATATTGCTGCATGCATAATCCCATGGCACCATAAGGCTGTTTCAAACAGCCTCACATCAAAATGAAATGATAGCAAATGATTTCAACAGATTTGACTGCTTGTTTGCTCATTTCATTAAAGCATCAGTAATGCTTCAGTGGAAAACTAATTGTTTACTTGGAACCAGACCCCTGTGCTTTCTGCGTAGGTCTCACTGAATAGTTAACACTTCAAACACTAAAATTGTTCAGCTGCAGGTATAAATAAGAAAAGCTAATTGATAAATGCATGACTACTCATCGAATCTCTGTAAACTTTACTAAGTGTTAAAACTTCAAGCAGCTGGAATAAGTTTAAAATATGTTAAGTCAAGCTTACAAAATTAATGTTATGCATCCTTTTCAAATAGGAGATGTGGGAAATGGATCATTTTCTCCCTATTTAGTGTCACTGTCTGGTCAATGCATGATACTTGCAAATTATCATTTTGTGCTAATACTTATTTCATTATGCAAAATTCTTTCGATTGATGGGCAGACAGCATCTCAAAGGTCAAGAGCTGGAACAAGAAATTGTACAGTGACAAAAGGCAGATGTTTTAAATATTTAGAATTATTCACCTATCCTTTGCCCCTCATGGGGAGCATGCTTGAAGGGAATGCAGGTCAGCACTACAGTGTTGTAGCCCTATTTCTGGTTTGTGCTCCCTTTGAGTGCAGCTCCTTGCCGCGAGTGTGGGATCAGCAAATTTACTTTGAACAGTACTAGTGTGCTCACTGATATTCTCACTGTAATTTAAATAAACTGAGTGTGTAATTTTGAAACCTGGACCATTGAGGAAACATTTAGCGTGCTATGTTTCCAACTATTTACTTGGCTTCTGGATTGTACCCTGCCATGCCTATATCTCATTCCTTCTCTATTTCTTGCTTCTTTCTCCCACTCTTATTCACCCTTTTCCCTTCTCTATCATTCTCTGTCTCTCACACTATGGGGGAAAAATTCGGTTGCTTTGCGCCTCCCGTTAGTGCCCCGGCCGCGATCTTCGGTAGCGCCCCCTGACTTACCGCCGGACGCTATGTCCGACGGGGTCAGGGGGGCCTACCTGCAGCTGGGGCGGCGCTATTTAAAGGCGAGGTGCCGGGCGGCCTTTTTGTTGCAGGCCGCCTGCCAGCACCTGCCTCCACTGCCGTCCCCAGCCTCCTTACCCGCCCCCCCCCGCGGGGTGCCAGCTGTGCTCCATGAGCCTGGCACTTCTCTTGAGTGCCGGGCTCTTTTGCCGGCACTCCCAATCCCCGGGGGCCCAGCTGGGTCACGCTGCGCAAGGCCCCTCCCCTTTAAGAAGGGGAGGAAGGCCTGCAATACCGCGGCGCGACGTGCCGCAGCATGTGGCGCTGCGGCACGTAGCACCGCGATATTCCCTCGCAGTGCCCCAAGAGGGAGGTGGGGCGCTTCCAGTAGCGCCCTGCTTTCCTCTTGGGGCGCTATCACTCAATTTCGGTCATGGGGGTGATCATTTTTCCGGGTTAGCGCCCCGGCGAAGTTAGCGCCCCAAAGGGGGCGTGACTCAATTTTTCGCCCTATATCTTTTGGTTTCTCCTCATTCCTCCTTTTTTCTCATTCTTACTCGTTTTATCATTCCCTCTTTAATTCTTTCTCACATTATCTATTTCCTCCTTACTCAATCCCTCACTCTCTTTCATTCCCTGTTGTCTTTTTCTCATTCCCTCTCTTCTGGTCTTTCATTCGCTCTCAATCTGTCTTTCTGTAATTCCCTCTATTCCCTTTACTCTCCTCTCTTCCATTCACATTGTTCTTTTCTCTCATTTCCCTTTGCTTGCCTCTCATTCCTTCTTTCTCTCACTCCCTCCATCCCTCTCTCCAATTCATTCTCTCTTTGTGTGTGTGCTTCTTTCTCTCTCATTCATTTTCTCTTTGCCTCTCGTTCCTTAATTTCCTCCGTCTTTCTCTTTTCCCCTCTGTCCCTGACTCTCTCTCTCATTCACACTTTCTGCCTTTCATTTTCTCTCTCTTGCCTTCTCTCTTTCTACTTCCCTCCATCTATCTCAATCACTTTCACCTTGCCTCTTTCTCATTTAGTCTCTCGTCCATCTCCTTCTCTCCCTGCCTCTCATTTCTTCCCTCAATTTCTCATTCTTTCAACATTAAAAAGAAACTCATTCTCTGGAATAATTGGGGACAATTTTTGTCTCACTGCTGTCGCGTTTACACCTATAAACAGGGCAGTAACAAGGCAAACATCAGGAGCAAAAAAATGACAACTTACTGCTAGAGATCCACCTGCTCTAATTTTTAGTGGGACTTTGATTTTAACAGCCCACACTCCCGCTGGAAACAAGCCTAATTAACATATTCAAGCAGGAATATACCAACATTGTCAGTAGCCCCGCTGCCATTTTCATGTCCATCAGTGCTGCCATTGCTACCTTTTCAACGTGCCCACAAACCATGAGCGGCACAGGTTGGGAGGTGGCCATTACAATGCTACTTAAAGGGATCCTTATCTGCAGTCAGCCAATCCTGGAAGCAGGTCTATCACTCATGTTTTCTTCAGTCTATTGGGACTTTTGAGCCTTAAAGGCTTCCATGAGTTGATGTCATCTTCCCCTCTTTGTCCAACCTCCTTCAGTCTTTCCTTGCTCCAGAAATCTTTAGAGCCAGTCACCCAATCGGCACTTTCTAATTTACCTCGTCTTCTCGTTCACTCTTTTCGACCTTGCTGCTAGGCCGTACAATGAACTTTTCACCTTTGTTTCTCAATTTTAAAAAAGAGAAAGAAAGGCATGTAAAGATCAGTCAATGAATTGGTGTAGGCAATGGGAACGAAACTAACAGTCAACGTATTGGTAATGATTTAAAAATATATGGTTTAAAAATACTTTCCATTCAAAAATCGGTCTCAATCTGCAGCTACCCGACAAACTTTTCGAAGTAGTGGCAGCCACCCACGGAGATTATCTTCAGTGGCAACCAATATATTGCGGAAAAATAAGGCTTGCAAATCGAAAAAGAGGCACTGCATTTTACACATTGTTTCATTTGGCCACAATCGACACTGCTTTTCTGTTTATTGTAGTTTCCGATTGGCAGTTTAAAATAAGCTCATCTTGCTATTTATAAAACAGATGACTGGTTGTCAACTGCATGTGACTTGTGTTACAGAGAAAAGAACAGACTCGGCACCTTGGGATATGTGCACATATTGTTAATTACTCCACTAAGATTGGCACTAATTATATGTTGTATGCTCAAACCAATTTTTTTTTTAAGTACAAGCAGGACGTTGACTAATCCTCCGTGAGGCTCATGCCTACAAATTCTACTTAATCACTCACTCACATCTTCACTGCTTCTCTAATGAATAAAAAATCTTTGTTTAAAGTACTCCTTCCTCTTTTTCTGCCTCCTACTTTGCCAGCATAAAATAAAATGAAGATTTATTTCATTTGAAAGTTTATCGTCCTTCAGATGAGACCTTAAAAGAAGGCCCCGTCTGCCCTCTCAGGTAAACGTAATAGATCCTGTGGCACTATTCGAAGACGAGCAGGGGAGTACTCCCAGTGTCCTGGCTGATATTTATCCCTCAACCAACACCACCAAGAAACAGATTATCTGGTCATTTGTGTTGTCGTTGTTTGTGGGACCTTGCTGTGCATAAATTAGCTGCGGCAGTTTCCTACATTACAACAGTGATTACGCTTCAAAAGTACTTATTGGCTGTGAAGCGCTTTGGGACATCTTGAGGTTGTGAAAGGTGCTATATAAATGTAAGTTCTTTTTTTTCTGTGGTGCTGGCTGTACGTTATGTTTTCCTTTGGAGGGAGAAAAGAAAATATTACAGTGAGTGTCATTGAGACGTCTCCAATATGAGGTCGTGCATGCCATAATTATAAGAGGTGAAGTTGTCTTTTCCCTTTAAATGCAGTGTTTGTAAAGAGAAACAAAGGTTTTTGTGGCAGGCAAAGAATTGAGAGAATAATTTTGAGCAAAGAAGGTGCTTGAGGGTTTGAAGAGATTGGACTTTGTAGAAGTGAGTTTCCCTGACAACCAGGTGCTGAGTAAGAAAGTCTGTGATAGATAAGGAGGTGCATAAAAACTGTATGAGTGGTAGAGGATACGCATTGGCACCAGAGCCTTGTCCACCCTTGTGAGGTCGCTAAACCCCTTCCTGCACTGTGTGGCAGTTCTTGGGGTAATGGAGGTTGCACTGACTGCCTCTGCCACCACACTCCAGACACCTGCACCACTCTCTTATGGGGCTTCCTGATCTCAATGCTCACCAGATTGTCCCTCCTAGCCCTCAATTCTATCAGTAGCACCTCCATGGAGGCATCAGAAAATCTGGGGGCCAACCTCTGAGACCCCCAAGACTACTGCTGCTTCTGCCACCTTGCTGAAAAGTGATGTTGCCCTGCTGCTGAAACTCTCATCCATGCCTTTGTTATCTCTAGACTTGACTATTCCAATGCACTCCTGGCTGGCCTCCCACATTCTACCCTCTGTGAACTTGAGGTCATCCAAAACTCGGCTGCCCATGTCCTAACTCATACCAAGTCCTGTTCACCCAACACCCCTGTGCTCGCTGACCTACATTGTCTCCCGGTGAAGCAATGCCTCGATTTTAAAATTCTCGTCCTTGTTTTCAAATCCCTCCATGGCCTCACCCCACCCTATCTCTGTAATCTCCTCCCGCCCCACAAACCCCCCAAGATATCTGCGCTCCTCCAATTCTGGCCTCTTGAGCATCCCCGATTTTAATCACTCCACCATTGGCGGCCGTACCTTCAGCTGCCAAGGCCCTAAGCTCTGGAATTCCCTCCCTAATCCTCTGCACCTCTCTTTCCTCCTTTAGGAAGCTCCTTAAAACCTACCTCTTCTGCCCCAATATCTCCTCATCAGGCTGTGTGTCAAATTTTGTTTTATAATACTCCTGTGAAGCACCTGGGAATGTTTTACTACGTTAAAGGCGCTATATAAATACAAATTCTGGTTGTTGTTTCAGTGGATGCAGCCTTTTAAAGGGCTGCACCAGGACTGTATTTCCCTCCCTTCTAGTGCCGGCAAGCCAATGAAGGCGGTCTTTTGACCTCTAGAACAGTTTCATTGATAATGAGTGTTCTGGCCGGTTTCACATCAGACCACGCTACGATCATGCCATCGCAAACCTATCAATGGGAGGAGAATTAAGACCCTGATCACCAAGCTCTTTCCTCCACTTTCCAGCTCAATTCTACTGTCAAAAGACTCTACATTCATTCAAGCGGCTAAAATAATGTGTAATCAGTATAACAGATGAAAATCTTGCTGATCCAATGTGGAGTGCTCAAAACTTGCTCGTAATGGCTTCCCAAAAATTTCGATTCAGACACAAGGCTGAGTGTTCAAGTAAAGGAAGTTCCAGGTCTGAACAAGATCGCGTGTTCTTTCAATTTAAAGATGTGCTGTTCCTCAGACAGCAGGATAAGCTGCTTTTGTCAACCACAGAAAATTCCATCGACCCGATGAAGCACAGGTTATAGCTGTTTAATAATTTCAAATCTGCAACGGTAAAAGTAATGAGTCTACTATTAATGACTAATAGTTTCGGTGTCCTTGAGCCTATATAGAAGAAGTAATATTACAACAGTAAGCCCACAACGCAATCAGAAATTAAATTTTCAAATTCAAATTAAGTCATATTGAACCACATCTTGGACTGGTTATAAAACGGTAAGAATTACATATATGCGCCTTGCTTTAGTGTGTAACTAAGACTGCCTATTTCCACCTCTGTAATATCGCCTGACTCCAACCCTGCCTCAGTTCATCTGCTGCTGAAACCCTCATCCATGCCTTTGTTACCTCTAGACTTGACTATTCCAACGCACTCCTGGCCGGCCTCCCAGCTTCCACCCTACATAAACTTGTGCTCATCCAAAACTCTGCTGACCATATCGTAACTCGCTCACACCCTCATTCACCTATCACTCCTGTGCTTGCTGACCTACACTGTTCCCGGTCTGACAACACCTCAATTTTAAAATCCTCACCCTTGCTTTCAAATCCCTCCATGGCCTTACCCCTCCCTATCTCTGTATTCTCCTCCAGCCCTACAAGCCTTCGAGAGCTCTGCGCTCCTCCAATTCTGGCCTCTTACGCATCCCCCGATTTTAATCGCTCCAACATTGGTGGCCGTGCTTTCAGCTGCTGAGGCCCTAAGCTCTGGAATTCCCTCCCTAAACCTCTCCGCCTCTCTCTCCTCCTTTAAGATGCTCCTTAAAACCTACCTCTTTGACCAATCTTTTGGTCATCTTTCCTGATATCACCTTCTGTGACTCGCTGTCAATAATGTTTTAATTGATATCACTCTTGTCAAGTGCCTCGGGAGATTTTGCTACATTAAACACACTATATAAATGTAAGTTGTTATTGTTGTAATATTAGTTTATTGAGTGCCAGTTTTCCCTCCTGATTCACACTCATCATAATTTAGAAACTGAAAACACAAGTTTGAGAATCAATGGGAGGGTTGATGTATTTAGTATGTTTCCAATCTGGGAAGAAAATGTAAAATAACCTTTAAAACCAAAGTCTGAAAGAATATTTTAGTTATCTTACATTGTCTCAATAAATCGATAAGGATAATAAATAATGATGTACATTTTCATGTTGTCTCCCAGACATAAAACTGATAGGCTGCCAGTTATAGAAACCACCCGATTTTGATGTCCATTCAATAAAGATCATTCCTATTTGTCTGCTGCAAATGTGCATGTAGGGGTCACAAGATAACAAGATAATGACAGATGACAAAGGCCTTTTGGCTCATCTTAGTTCATCCATCCAGTTGTTTCTGAAATGATTCGAGGGGTTTATCCAGAAGTTTATTCCACATGTTGATCACTCTGTGAAGACGTATTTCCAGATGTCCGTTCTGAAATTGTCTTTTACTGGCTGTGTGGACAGGCTTGTGGTTGTCTATGAAGCATCCTCACACTCCAATAGCCTACTGACACTCATTGTGTAGATGCACGCATGAAGGGATGCTACTTGTCTGAGGTACAGAAGGCTGTCAGTGCCTGTGGAACTGTACTCCAGAATAAAGCATTGGCTTCAGGAGAGGAGCGAAGAAAAAGGAAGCAAATTGGAACAAATATTAACACTAGTCACCTCCAAATCTAAACGTCATTGAAAGAATTTGGAATTTTTTAAAATTTGACTGGATTAGATCATTTCTGACATCAGATGCCACCTTGGACTATTTAATCTAAGTACAGGAGCAGTTGCTACAAAAGATAACATCTAAATTTGCCTACAGAGTCATTGCACTATTAAGATATCTATGTATGAAAAAAGTGAATCAGACTTGAAATTCAGATGTGGAATCAACAGACTTCTCCCCTCCTTTGTCAAATACCTTTTATAATTTTTAAAAATTGATTTCTATGACCATCTGCAATATCACAACAAAAGAAAAAGAACAGTGCTCACTACTTGCATTATTATACTGGACAAGTTGTGAAACTACAAACTTATATCTAAAAATGAATAGAGCATGAACTGTTTTTGCACCCAGATTCCATTATTGTTACATGGGATTGTAAGATAGAACGTACCTGTAGGATTTAGTAAACATTATTAAGATTTTAAACCATTATTAAATAACTATAATGTATGACAATGTGTGTTAAAAGCCTAAAGCCTGTATAAAATGGCAAACGGTTGAGAAGCAAAGCATGATGGTAAATTATGCCAACTTGATGTAATTCTGTAAAATGGTCTGTTAAGTAAACAAGGAGATAGTGGGGAACGAGAAATTCAGCAACATTGCAAAAGAAGATAGGGGGCTGGAGACAGTCACCACTCCCTGTCTTCTCAAAAATGCAGAACCGGCTAAACAATGAGCTGATTAAAAAGCAAAAAGACATCTGTGAGAACTTAGTGTGAAGGTTGTTCTCAGATAAGGATAGCTTGATTACTGACTGCCACATAGGCAAAAGGGAGAAAAAGGGTATAAAAATACAAATATTGAACATCGAAAGCAGCGCGAAGCCAGAGGAGGAAGAAGAAGCTTCAGTCAACAGAACACAGCAAGAGAATAAAGAGAGCGCACCACAGTCACTCGGAAGGAACGCCGGGGTTCGATGAACAGACTGCAACTATTTTCTTGTTACGTATTACTTCTTTGTACTGGATGTTTAATGCTTAATAAACCTGTTTTACTTGTACACAATATACCTGTACCCAGAGTGGTTTGTGTAGTCATGGACAGATTATTCTAAAGAGCTTTTAAAAGTTACAGGATTCTGGGAATTTTATTTGTTCCATGGAGACCGCATTGTACATTTATAATTAGGGCCATTGGTTTATCGTGAAAGAATAAGTCAAATCTTGATCTTATTGTTTGGAATGATGGAACTTTCCCAGAGTCTTACTGGGTTTTCTTTTGGGATTGTATTTCAAAAATTCAGCCATTTTCCTCATGAAAACTCAAATCAATGGGTTGGGTAATGATTCTGTCAAACATTAAGTGTTGTTGCTTCGGCTACGGACAGAGTTGTTACTGCCTCAGGAAATAATGTATCCTTTTCAAACCAAGGCACAGTTTCTATGAAAACAGTCATTTAACAATTTGTTGGGCATAACACAGGCATCATCTTGTTTTACAGTGCCACATATAGTGGTGTAAATGCTACTTTACATCGTACAATGGGCCGGATTTCGAGGTAAAAATAACCGCCTTCACCATCATTGACATGTAAGTCAAACAGCAACTTCCAGCGACTGCACACGTGTAGTTAAACGTGGAAATCAGGAAGTTGCTGTCGGAGATGCCCTGCTCCTCCAGAAGCTGCGCTACATCGGTACCTCGCTGAGAGACTCACCATTCAACTACATGGAATGGTGTGAAGTTGCTGTACTTACCTTAAACATATGCACTAAACTCGCCAGTAAAAGTTAGGGCTTGTCCATTCCAGTGCAAGTAAATTTTTAACAATATGATAAGCCTTAATTGCTGCCAAACAACTTTTCTGGCACTGAAAATTAAATGTAGCAAGTGTGGAGTCTTATTCCTTTTGTTTTACTTTTTCTTTCTGTCTCTTTTATCACTTTCTCTTAATTCAATCTTTATTTCCCTCTTTATTTTATTTTCTGTACCTGATTTGACATTGAACTAAATATTCTAACTGACACTTCCTGGTTCAGACTCTACACTGCTCATTAACAATTCTTCAATCTGATTGGTTAAGGAGATACGCAGTTGCCTGCCCTGTTCACACAGGTCCCAGATATCCAGCGGGCTTAGCAGACAAATTAAGGGAAAGCCGGTTACAGAGAACGTCAGCATATGACGTTTCATCTGTCAAAAGTTTTTGACAGATGAATTGTCATCATTTGACAGCTCTGTGAAGCTGTCAAACACTGACATTCTCTGTAGTTTGATGAGTTGTTGAATTCAAGATCTCATCAAACCTCTTTCTTTTGCAGAAATTAGATGGTTGTTGCATTGGAGAATGCAACGGCCATCTGTCATCTCTGCCGTGGAGATGCGAGACTCTCCGCATCCCCAACGATTGAAGCCTGCAGGAAGAAACAAAGGTAAGTAAATTTTTCTAACACTTTCCACTTACCTCACATACTCACCTCTCCAACACTTGCACCCATCACTTACCATCACAGCGCATTTTTGCACCCCGCAGACCCCCGCAGACCCACTACTCGCCTCAGTGACCCTGGCGGGTTTCGGAGCCTTCGGGAAGCCCGCACTTGTGTGGGCAAAATGGGGATAAGCCTCTTATCTGCCTGTTAACTACCTGTTAACAGGCAGATAAGTGGCACTAATCCCCTTCCCGCCTCCAGGAGACGGGACCCGGCGCGGGTCGGCTACCCGCCTCCTGGGAAGATGGCACGGAGGCGGGTTGTGGGCGGGATGAGTACCTGCCCCCAGATTCTGCCATTTTCCCGGCAGTCCTGCCTCCAAACCCACCTCCCCAGTGCTGGCGAAATCCAGCCCCATGGGCAAGTGCAAGTGTAACGCTCGCCGCTGACCGCAAAATCCAGCCCATTATTTCAGTTTATATAATGCAATGTAAATAATGTGAGATTACTTCCCAACATCACACTGTTACAGGTACTGGCATTAGTCTACCAGCAACCCTTGGCCAAACTAAGCTAAAATCCCCCTATGACAGCTCCAAATAAGGTACTTTTTTGCTGCTGCCAGAATCAAGTTGGGCCAATAGTACTTGAAAGTAGATTATTGAGGGATAAACAATAAAATAATAACAATAAAAATGCTTAAAACGATATTTATTCAATTTGTTGTTTTATCTAACCAATGCACATTTGGGTGACATTTAAAAGAAAAGAAAATATCTGGAAGTGTACTTGTAGTTTGTTCAAATCATTCCCTGCCCACTAATACAAAAGCAAAATACTGCGGATGCTGGAAATCTGAAATAAAAACAGAAAATGCTGGAAATACTCAGCACGTCAGGCAGCATCTGTAGAGAGAGAAACAGAGTTAACATTTCAGGTCGATGACCCTTCGTCAGAACTGGAAAAAGCTGGAGGTGGAACAGGTTTTTAAGCAAGTGTAGGAGCAGGGAGAGGGGGGAGCGGAGGAAAGAACAAAAGGGAAGGTCTGTGATAGGATGGAAGGCAGGAGAGATTAAGAGACTAAAGGGATGATGTTGCAAGGCAAAAGGAGATGGTAATGGGACATGTTAAGAAACAAAAGATGACTCTAGTTGAAGTGTAAATGGCAATGGCAAAAACATCAACAGCTGTCATGTGAGAGAGAGAAAAAAAATGATAGGGGCCGAGGTTATGGTCCGAAATTGTTGAACTCGATGTTGAGTCCAGAAGGCTGTAAAGTGTCTAATCGAAAGATGAGGTGCTGTTCCTCGGCCTTACGTTGAGCTTCATTGGAACAGTGTAAGAGGCCGAGGACGGAGAGGTCAGAGTGGGAGTGGAGCGGAGAATTAAAGTGACAGGCGGCCGGAAGCTCGGGGTCACCCTTACGGACTGAACGGAGGTGTTCTGCAAAGCGGTCACCCAATCTGCGTTTGGTCTCCCCAATGTAGAGGAGACCGCATCGTGAGCAGCGAATACAGTATACTAAATTGCAAGAAGTACAAGTAAATCGCTGTTTCACCTGGAAGGAGTGTTTGGGGTCCTGGACAGTGGGAAGGGATGAGGTAAAAGGGCAGGTGTTGCATCTCTAATATGTCTAAAAACAATCTTTCAGTATATCACACACTGAATCTGATTTTTTTACTCTGTGCTAGTGCTGTTGCTGATGCTTCTTATAACCTTTTAGGGCAGAAAACCTTGGTTATTCTGCCCTCTTGAGCATCCCTGATTATAATCGCTCAACCTTTGGTGGTTGTGCCTTCTGTTGCCTAGGCCCTAAGCTCTGGAATTCCCTCCCTAAACCTCTCCGCCTCTTTACCTCTCTTTCCTCCTTTAAGACGCTCCTTAAAACCAACCTCTTTGACCAAGCTTTTGGTCACCTGCCCTAATTTATCCTTATGTGGATCGGTGTCAAATTTTTTGTCTTAAAATACTCCTGTGCAGCGCCTTGGGACGTTTTACTACGTTAAAGGCGCTATATAAATACAAGTTGTTGTTGTTGTTATATTTGGTGCTGCAAATCGTCATTATGTTGCCACTGACTTACAATGCATATAAGATCGGTATACCTGCATTTATATAGCAAGCTGCCACATTATTAAAATGCCCCAAAGTCCGTCATATGATTATTATGTTTTTGGGAGTGCAGCAATTGTTTTTATTTGGCAAACTCTCTTCATGTGTATCTGACTTGGTCTTACATCATCGCACTGTTATTACATCTGGACAAAGTGAAGGAAATAACCTCACACTTTACACCCTGCCTGATTTTAAGCCAATTGAGAGTAAAATTGGCCTGGGTGCAAATCAGGTGGTCGACCCGCTGGACAGTTAAAAGACTATTTTCACTCTAAATTGCTCCCAAATATAAAGATATGAAGATGAGCCATTATTCATTAGGATCAGGTGACAATAAGATAAATATTACTGCTGGCAATACTAGCGGAGGAACCTTTAATGTACCCCGATAACATTGATCTTCTAACAGTGACATTAACCTGTGTAAAATAAATGGGTAAAACCTCCGCTAACATAGCAGACAAAGGAATGTCGAATGAATATATTAAGCAACAATTCCAGCTTTATGAGCACATTAAAATCAATCTTGTTAAATGATGGTAATGTAAGATTCCAAAGTACAATCGGATGTGTGTATGGGGAGAGAATGTAATTCAAATGTAGTTATGATTATGGGAACAAAGTGCTCCATCAGTACTGTCCCTGACCCCTCTTTGGTGATACATAACAACCACTATACTGGTTGTACAGAGGGAGGAAGGAAGCAGAAACCGTCATTTAAATGACACATGTCTGCACAAGAAAGGCGATAAAATCTACGAGGTAAATTTTAGCCTAACCTAACCCAGCGGGAAACTGACTGTAGCGGGTTAACCACCTGATTTGCACCCTGGCCGATTTTACTCTCAATTGGCTTAAAATTGGACAGGGTGTAAAACGGGCAGCCGACCTGAACTTGCCCGTTTCCCACCCGGCGGGTTAGATTAAAATTACCGCCCGGTCTTAGCATCTTCATATGGCTCTGAAATCCAGCCCAACATAAAGCAGGAATGAATAGGGGCTTACTGATTGCTGCACTAATTTGCGAAAGAGACACAAATTCTGGGTAAAACAGGAATCAACAGAGCTCTGGGGAAAGAGCAGGGAAGTGGCCCTAATCGGATAGCTCTTTCAAAGAGCCGGCACAGGCACGATGGGCCGAATGCCCTCCTTCTGTGCTGTATGATTCTATGCTTCGATGAAACAAATTCCTTTAAGTTCTAAAAACAGGCTTAATGGCAGTTTATCGTTAAATCGCCACCATTTTAGTTTGAAGATCTGTTCAACATACTCCTGAGAAAATGTTGAGTTGAGAAAATAATGTCCACCCTTGGTGGTGAATTCTCAGCTCTGCCAGATAAATGAAACCAAACTCTCATCCAGTGAAGCTTCTGTTTAGCACATAATTATTTAGTCGAAAAAAGGGGCATATAGGCAAAAAAAAACATTTTGATGAATTTCATACACATCATTGCCCCAATGTTAGCATCAAGTATTCCTAGGAGAGATAAAGCTTCTTCTACTCTTCCCCAGAAATGTGCCTTAGCCGTAATCTCAAAAGAGCACTCTTTACTGAATCAATGTGACATTTTTTGTTTTCTTTATTTGACATCATGGCATAACTTTGCAGCAGCAGTAAGTCCAAGGAGATTCAGGACCACGACAAGCGAAACTGTCATAGTAAGGGGCAGTTTTGTGCTGTGGGTTTAGGTCACTATGAAGTGGGTTGGCGTACTAGATAAATTCAGCGAACAGAGAGGCCACGATTTTGCCGGCGCTCAGAGGGCGGGTTTGGAGGCGGGGCAGAGGTTAAATTCGTTTTGATTGACGGCGGGTTCCGAACGCGCCGTCAACCCGCCTCCGCGCAACTTTGTCAAGTGTCGGGTCTGGGAGTCCCAATCAGACCCACCACCAAGTGGCGGGAGAGGCACTTAAGGCAGTTAACAGCTTGTTAACTGCCTACATAATCCCATTTTAGCAGGTACGTACGGAACTCCACCAAGTATAAATGGGGGTTCCCTTCATTTATTGATTGGGCCGGCCCACGTGATCCCATGGGCGCCTACGAACCACTTGCGTCCCTGGGATACGGGGACCTCTGCCCGCGCGGACCTAGCGAGGCCCAGGATCGCAAGCCTCCATATCTTCCAGGCCACCAGGTAAATGCGTAGAATTTTTGCAGATCGGAGACATTGTAAGATTCTCAAAATTCACAGATCCCCCTAAACTCTAAGAAAAACCCTAAGGAAAAAGACTTTGGACTCCTTTCTAGCTATTACAGGGTGGTGAAGTGCATTGGGCCTAACCGAAGGACATTTTTGAGCAAAAACCAAGATTTGGTATTTTAAAAGACATGTCTGGGCTTGTAAGGGAGAAAAGGTTGTAAAGGAAGGTGGGTTCAACCTCTGTAAAACAGTTTGGGTATTGGAGCTAATGGAAACTGTCGGGGGAACCGCATGACCTCGCTGGGAGTTTAAATAGGCCCCTATCAGACATTAACATCCTAACAATAAACCTGAGGAAAACCAGTCTCCACCCCAATTTACAGAGCCCATTAAAGACATGCATAAAACAGATTACTTCAGCCTACTCTATAGAAATCCTAGGCCCAGTCAAGAAACCCAAAACATGAGGACAATCAACTACGATTAAGTGGCAAATCGACAGGATGGGGCCATCCCGGAACCACTTCACACCTTAACAAACAAGTTACCATTAACGAGCCCGCCAAAATCTAACAATGATCGGGACCTGATTTGGCACGCAGATAAGGGAGCTTCAATGGGTATAATTGAAGGCCCGTTCTCAACCTGAAAAAAGAGGAAGAGGAAGGAAGAACAAGAAGACATCCACGGAGGCATTCTCCACAACACAGTTCTACAACACCACCGTTCAGCGTTCCGTGTCCAGCCAGGAGGTTGACAGCTCGAAGGCCAGACCATCCAACAAAGTAGGCCAACACGTGAAGAAACCAGAACGACCACCTCAGTGACCATCAGACACCTCGCAGCAACAAGGCCCTCACGAAAACAACCAACTGAACATCAGGTACCAATACTGGGCCACCGCAACCAAAGAAAACCAACTCGAAAAAAAACCGAAGACCCGCAAAGTTTCCACTCTACAATCTACTCCTGACTTACCCCTGGGTAAGATTTTCCCTTAAAAACTCTAAACCCTACTTCTAATCCAAAGAAAAGTGGGTACTCACCTGATAGATCCAATACACACCCTACCACATCAGTGGACTCACGAAGACTGACCAGATACGCAGTTGAAGTCCTCTACCGCATACGGGGTACGGCAGACACCAACCAACATACAGAGCGAACCCCAAAACCGCAAACTAACCCAACTGTCAAGAATTCTGGTGAGTATCACCCCTGGTCCTCTGGAGTCCAACTTAGCTAGTAAAGTGGGAGTGGGAGGGGTGAAGTATTCTTCTAATGTTATTTCCCTCGTTTGTACCGAAGTGTTCTCCACTTTTAGAGTGTTAAGAGTGTTTGTGTTGTGTTTTATTTTCTTGAATAAAGTTCAATGTTCTTGCATCAAAACCAGTTGTCTGCTGCACTTTTTGTCACAACCCCCAAATAAGTCCAAGGTCTAGAACCAAGGGAGTGGGAGCGATTCAAACCGCTCAGAAGTCAGAGGTGAAGCTGACAACTAGAATTCAAAGTGCCCATGCCTTAGAGCTCTGACTGATGGAAATTGAAGCATCAACTCTCATTCTATCAGTCTGCTTCACATTGTTTTGACTGCAATAAAATGCCATTGTCATTAGCGCTGCTGCTTCCAGTGGCTTGAGTTTGTTCCAGTTAAATTGTACATTGTAATTCTCAAAGAGCATCAATTAGCGATGCTACAGCAACGGATTCTGAGAAATTATTTCACTTCAACCGAAAAAAAAGCGCACACCAAAATTAGAATAAATTCTGCAATCAAATGAAGGCCAGAAAACATCATCAAAACTATCGTAATCATTTTTTTAATTTGTTAAATTTTCAAAAAGTTATAATTATTTCAAAAAAGGGAGGGGAAACTAAAAACTGGGGCTGCATGATCCTTTTGAAAAAGAGGATTAAGTAACCTTTTTATCTTTATTGATATTCTAACACAATGGCACAGTGATTGAGACAGAGACCATTGCATCTTTTAAGGCAGAGAGAGCAGGGCAATGGCATTAGTTTTGGGATTGCTCTAGCAAAGCCCATGCATTGACATGATGGGCTGAATGGACCATTTGTGTGCTTTAACCTGAGTGATTAAGTTTATTTCTGATGCATTTTATCCTTTGCTGTTGGATTTTAAATGCACTATTAGGACAAAATTAGGACTCATGGTATTAGGGGTAATATATTAGCATGGATTGAGTATTGGTTAACAGACAGAAAACAGAGAGTAGGAATAAACGGGACTTTTTCAGGTTGGCAGGCTGTAATAGCGGGGTGCTGCAAGGATCAGTGCTTGGGCCTCAACTATTTACAATCTATATTAATGACTTAGGTGAAGGGACTGAGTGTAATGTATTCAAGTTTGCTGATGATACAAAGTTAGGTGGGAAAGTAAGCTATGAGGAGGACGCAAAGAGGCTGCAGAGAGATATAGACAGGTTAACTGAGTGGGCAAGAACATGGCAAATGGAATACAATGTGGGGAAGTATGAAGTTATCCACTTTGGTAGGAAAAACAAGAAAGCAGAATATTTTTTGAATGGTGAGAGACTGGGAAATGTTTGCACTCAGGGACCTGGGTGTCCTTGTACATGAATTACAGAAAGCTAACATGCAGGTACAGCAAACAATTAGGAAAGCAAATGGTGTGTCAACTTTTGTTACAAAGGGATTAGAGTATAAGAGTAAAGGGCCTAAAAATTCGGTTGCTTTGCGCCTCCAATTAGCGCCCTAACGGGGCGCAAAGCAACTAGCACCCGGGCGTGGCGCCGCCAACGCCTCCCGCAAAATTCAGCGGGAGGTTAGTGGTGGCGGTAACCATTAGCACCCCGCAGTGCTGCGCCGCCGGAGATGACGTCATCGCCGTGCGCAGCACCCCGGCCGTGATCTTCGGTAGCGCCCCCTGACTTACCGCCGGACACTAATTAAAGGCGAAGTGCCGGGCGACCATTTTTGTTGCTGGCAGCCTGTCAGCACCTGCCCCCATTGTCATCCCCGGCCTCCTGACCGTGGAGTGCCGGCTGCGCTCCGTGAGCCCGGCATTTCTCTTGAATGCCGGGCTCTTTTGCCGGCACTCCGATCCCTGGTGGCCTAGCTGGGCCCTGGGTCGTGCGCACAAGGCCCCTCCCCTTTAAGAAGGGGAGGAAGGCCTGCAATACCGCGGCACGTTGCGCCGCGATATTCCCTCGCAGCGCCCCAAGAGGGTGGCGGGGCGCTTCCAGTAGCTCCCCGCTTCCATCTTGGGGCGCCACCGATGAATTTCGGCCGTGGGGACACTAATTTTTAGCGCCCCGGCGAAGTTAGCGCCCCAAAGGGGGCACGACTCAATTTTTCCCCCAAGAAGTCTTACTAGAATTATGCAGGGCATTGGTGAGGTCACACCTGGAGTACTGTGTACAGTTCTAGTCTCCTTACCTAAGGAAAGATGCTTGCCTTAGAGGAATTGCAGCGAAGGTTCAATAGACTGGTTCCTGGGATGAGGGGATTGCCCTATGAGGAGAGATTGAGTAGGCCTATATTCCTTAGAGTTTAGAAGAATGAGAGGTGATCTAATTGAAACATAAAATTCTTAAGTGGCTTGACAGGGTTAATGCTGGGAAAATGTTTCCCCTGGCTGAGGAATCTAGAACACGGGGTCGCAGTCACAGAATAAGGGGTAGACCATTTAGGACTGAGATGAGGAGAAATTTCTTCACTCAAAGGGTTGTAAATCTTTGGAATTCTCTACTCCAGAGAGCTGTGGATGCTCAGTCGTTGAGTATATTCAAGACAGAGGTCGATAAATTTTTGGGAACGAAGGGAATGAAGGGATATGGGGATAGTGCGGAAAGGTGGAGTTGAGGTAGAAGATCAGCCATGATCTTATTGAATGACGGAGCAGGCTCGAAGGGCCGAATGGCCTACTCCTGCTCCTATTTCTTATGTATGTTCTTATGTAATGGCAGGTATGCACCGATTTTATGCAGCTGACTTTGTGGAATGTAATTTCATTACCAAAATTGCCAAATGCAACTGATGACAGCATAGCCATAATAATGATCCTTTTACACTTCTCAAAGAAAGAAAGAACTTGCATTATATAGCGCCTTTCACAAGCTCAGTGGCCATTGCTCCAGCTGATTACTTGACAGCTTCAAATGTAGAGTAAAATCTCCCTCCTGACTGATATTCACTTTCCTCAGCCACAAGCTGTATCTCAGTCCATTTCCAGCACAGATTCTGCAGACTTTCCACTTTCCACTCTCCAGCCACTCTCATCTCATTGGAAGAACTCTCTCACCATTGACAGAATGCTTCTGTCATCTCTACTTCACCTGCCATCTATTCCATTAACATGGGTGCCCTTTATACTGTCTCACCTTGGTCCTCAGAATCCGACCATGATCAGCCCCAACACCAGCAGCACCAGGTGCACCAGCAGCGCCACCAACAACACCAACCTTCTTCGCAATCACCTGATGCTGCACAGGACAGAGGGCATCAGCACCCGACCACATTGCTGCCCGGGAGGCCAGGGATGGCCTCACCATGGCCAGATTTACTTCACTTGTCGCTGTACACCCTGGCTGCCACATGATGCGCCAGGTTGGCACCACCCCACACCAACACCATAAAGCATCCCTACAATGATCAAGCCATTCCTTTCACACTCATCACCATTGTGGGGGTAACGTTATGACTCACCATTCACTGCAACTCACTAAGCCACTTCCAAAGGTGCACACAAATCTGTCCAAGAACGCGGTGTTGAAAATAAAGGTTTCAATGTTTGACACCACATTAACAGAAACTTTACATGAACATTGGATAAAACACCCAAGTGGCTACCTTTGTGTGTTGTTAGTTGGTATAATTGCACTAGGATGATGGTGAGTGTGAGGGTTGGCTAGTGAGATTGGGATGTGATAATGTAGATAGAGAGAGATGGATGGTGGAGGTGCAAGATAAGTTGGTGTGAGTAAGGATGTTGGGGTAGGGAAGGCAGAGTGATGGGGATGTGATGAGAAGCACAGGAGGATGAAGGTGAGTGTGGATTTGTACTAACATTTCGTAATCTACTGAGTTAATTGAAAGGTTTGCGCCACTGCACCCAGGTCCTCCTGACCACATCCCTGCTTGTGACCTCTTCTGCAATGTGCAACCAGGCTGCGTTGGTCTCCTGAGGAGGTCTCTTCCGCCGATTGGAAGGGAAGAGGACCTCCCTGCGCGCTGTGACTCCCTCCATAAGCATATGGAGTCATGGGAGAGCCTGGGTGCAGCCGTGCACCTCTGTGCAGTGCGTGTCAGTGTTTGCTGCACCTCAATGCTGTAGAACACTGACAGCACAAACGTCAAAAGTAGGGTGGCCATGGTCCGTTTAAGGAAACCGGCTGATGACGCGTCGTGAATGATGTCACCAGACCCGCTTCCTCTAATTGGACCGGGGAACACGCTGGGCGGGCTTAACAAGCCCTATCAACGTAAATTCATTTTGGACAGCGGGATGGAGCCACCAGCGGGGCCACAACCCCCCACCCACATCGCCTGCACCGGACCCGCCGAGGTCAGCAAAATCTCGGCCTACGAGTTTCAGTTTTGAAATTTTAGAATGACCTAGTTTGATTTATAGAACTGTTTGGTTTGTTAAAATAGTCACACAGTATGTACATGCAGTTGTTTTCATATATTCAAGGCAACTTTACTTCGGTAGAATTCTGGCTGAAACACAGAGGAGAAGACTGGATGATTCATTTCTAGACAGACTACCTTAATGTCAAATTAAGTAATTTACTAAGAAAGGGAATATGAATCTGGGAATTTCAACATGAAGCTCAGACTTTATTGTGTTCAAACAATGCCCTCCTCCCAAAAAAAATCTACACTATTGCTTAAATGTTCCCTCAGCAATCAGTAGACTTATGTATATTAAATATATTTCTCACAGACTATTGTAGGAAGTACAGATCTGAATCCTGGTGGGTTCTTAAGTGGTGTCTTTTCTTTCATAAGACAATCTATCTATATAATTTATAGCCCTGTATCTAGAACAGTGTACCTTACATCAGTATGCCACACTTTGTTAGTTTGCTTAACTAACCACTATCTGTTCAGTTAATGATGCTGATCTGCTCAAAGACCTGAAACGTTAACTCTGTTTCTCTCTCCACGGATGTTGCCTGGCCTGCTGAGTTTTTCCAGCGTTTTCTGTTGTTGCTCAAAGATCTAAATAGGCAACAAAATGTAATAATACAGATGAAAAAGGAAGCAGAAAAAAGCTCCCAATCAAATCACTCAATTTATTTTCAAAACTAGCAATCTAGAAGAAGCAACCAACACAAAACAAATCAACCAAGTCACTCAAATGTTTTTTTTTTACCTGCTTTTAGCTGCCATCTTGATCGCTGGTGTGATTTTTCTCTTCCTTCCATTTACACGTTTGTTGTTTTGATCGCATGTATGCCAAAAGGCCTGACCTTTCATATTTAGACAAAACCTCTGCCAAAACAATTATGTGTTTTTAATTTTCTGTCTGCCAACTGCTTGTCCAACTATTCCGGGTTTTTTTTTAAACTAAAAATGTTATATTTTTCCCAACTTTGAAAACAGGCTGATCGCTGACTCATGCAAGCTTTGATTGCTTGAACATGTTATACATTCTGTTCTTTGCTTGAGAACTTTTATTACAGCTATTTTAATAGCTATTGTCGATTCCGTATGGCCGCCTTCTTCTATTCTCTATTTTTCGAACCCCCCCCCCCCTCATGCTTTGTGCACGTGAACCATGTGACCTCTGACCCCACCTCATTGGCCTTTCCAGGGATCTTCTGTGTTGCTGGGACAAAGAAATGCAATTTCGCTGCATACTTTTGTTGATTCTAAGCTTTTCAGTGATTCGATTTATGTTTTATAATAATACTTAGTGCTTTACATGGCATTTGCCATTATTAAACAGCATATCCCCTGACTCACAATGAACAATGTCAAGGGAGCACCATATAACGTCATTAAAATAATTGCTCTTGTCTTTTTCAGAGGGCAAGAATATACAAAGTGCAGTGGTGCTGAGGGAGAAGTTAAAAATGCTCTTTTTTGGGTGGAGTTGCTAGTTGTTACTGCTAACAAAATCTTTGTCATATTATAAAGTAAGGTGTCCTGTTTCCTTTCTTTCATTTTCCAACCAAGAGGATCTTTGCTCCTCATTGATTTTAATCATGACCCATAGAGGTAGAAATGACTTTGTGCACTATTTATAACAAAATGTTTAACACTTTGGGGCCGACCATCTCTCCCTCTGCCACATTTCATCTGCTGCTGAAACCCTCATCCATGTTCTTATTAGCTCCAGACTCGACTATTCCAATCCTCTCCTGGGCAGCGCCCCTTCTTCCACCTTCCATAAGCTTTTCCTCATCCAAAACTCATCCCATTCACCCATCATCACTATATTTAGCGACCGACATTGTCTCCCGGTCCAATAAGGCCTCAGTTTTAAATTTCTCATCCTCGTGTTCAAATCCCTCCATTGTCTCATCCGTCCTTATGTCTGTAACCTCCTCCAGCCCTACAATCCTCTGAGAACTATTACTTTCCTCCAACTCTGGCCTCTTTGCATCCTCCACTTCCTTCGTCTGTGCTTTCAGCCGTCTAGACCCTAAACTCCAGAATTCCCTCTTTAAACCTCTCCACTTCTCCACCTCTCTCTCCTCCTTTAAGGCATTCCTTAAAACCTACCTCTTTAAACAAACTTTTAGTCACCCATCCTAATATCTCTGTCTTTGGCTCGGTGTCAATTTCTGTCTCATTACACTTCTGTGTAGAACCTAGGGACGTTTTACAATTTTTGACTGTGGAATGGTACATGGGAACACAGAAATGTCCAGAACTGAAAATGACCATTTCAGTCATTCTGGCTGACCCGAGAAAGCCATGTTTGTTTTACTAATCGGTGAAGATTGCCGTGTTTGGGAAATTGCAGAATATTATAAAAATTATGGATTGAACATCATGAGGGGCAATTTTCAACTGCTGGCCGTCCGACCTATGCCTAAAGATGGACGATAGGCCGAGGAAAATCTGATGGGGACCTTGCACACCCATTTGGCTGCATGATTCAATTTTTAGGCAGGCTTTTAAATGGGCACCCAGCACTCCCACCCAAAGCAGGCAGGAGGGCTGTTTAAATATGCAAATCGAGGAACTACGCTGGTTGTAGGACTCTAATTGCACTTTTCATGAAGGTTCAGGTAGAGCATATGATATACATGATAGTCCCACTTTCTCCAGGTGTTGAGAGGCCTAACCAATGGTCAAGGACCACTGGAGGCTACTCAGAAAAGGTAAGTCATTCTTATTTTGTGTGGGGTTAGGAGGAGCATTCATTCAAATGAGACGTTAAACCGAGGCCAAGACACTTAGGAGAAGTCCTCTGTTCTTCTTCGAAATAGACCCATGGGCTCTTTGATGTTCACCTGAGAGGTCAGAGGGGGCCTCGGTTTATCATCTCATCTGAAAGACGGCACCTCCGACAGTGCAGCGCTCCCTCAGTACTATACTGGAGTGTCAGCCTAGATTTTGTGCTCAAGTCCCCGGAGTGGGACTTGAACCCACGACCTTCTGACTCACAGGCGAGAGTGCGACCCACTGAGCCACAGCTGACATCAACCAACACATTAACGCATTCAAAAAAATCCACATATTTTGGAAAAGATAACTGGGAATAACTGCATCACTGCCAGTACTGTGTGCGACTATTCCTGTCTGGTACTTCTGATGTAACAGCTGTTCAGCATCCAAGTGCATCATTATTTTGAATGTACTCTGGTGAAGAAGAAAATAGCGAAGCAGTGAGATCAGCCTTAACTTTGTAGCAATGCAGAACAGACACAGTCGTTGTCTATTTCCTGCAGGGCATATCAGTTAAAGAAGAAAGGTACTTAATTTTAAAAAAATTATAGCAACGTAACTATTTTTTGTGTGAAACATACTTTTTAAAACAGCTATATTTGGATTTGAATGCCCCCCCCCCCCCCACTTAAATTAAAGGCAGTTAAATCGAATTGTAACTTAATTCAGAACTGAGGCTTGTTGCTTTGAAGGCAGGCAACCTTTCTCTTGGAAGCTTTTGCTGTGGTGAGATGCCATGTCAGGCTGATAACTCATTTGATCAGCACTGGCGCTGGGGCTGGGAGGGCGTTTGTAGTTCCTTGTGCCTCTTATTATTGCAACAACTAAAAGTTGGGCAGTGTCCTAGGCCCAACCATCTTCAACTGCTTCATCAATGACCTTCCCTCCAACATAAGATCAGAAATGGGGATGTTCGCTGATGATTGCACAGTGTTCAGCGCCATTCACAACTCCTCAGATAATGAAGCTGAATCCCCCACCATCAACAATCTGGGGGTCACCATTGACCAGAAACTTAACTGGACCAGCCACACAAATACTGTGGCAACAAGAGCAGGTCAGAGGCTAGGTATTCTGTGCCGAGTGTCTCATCTCCTGACTCCCCAAAGCCTTTCCACCATCTACAAGGCACAAGTAAGGAGTGTGATGGAATACTCTCCACTTGCCTGGAGGAGTGCAGCTGCAACAACACTCAAGAAGCTCGACACCATCCAGGACAAAGCAGCTCGCTTGATTGGCACCCCATCCACCACCGTAAACATTCACTCCCTCCACTACCGGCATACCGTGGCTGCAGTGTGTACCATCTACAAGATGCACTGCAGCAACTCACCAAGGCTTCTTCAGCAGCACCTCCCAAACCCACGACCTCTTCCACCTAGAAGGACAAGGGCAGCAGGCGCATGGGAACACCACCACCTCCAAGTTCTCCTCCAAGTCACACACCATCCTGAGTTAGAAGTATATCGCCGATCCTTCATCGTCGCTGGGTTAAAGTCCTGGAACTCCCTACCTAACAGCACTGTGGGAGTACCTTCACCACACGGACTGCAGCGTTTCAAGAAGGCGGCTCACCTTCTCAAGGGCAATTAGAGATGGGCAATAAATGCTGGCCCAGCGACACCCAGATCCCATAAGTGAATTAAAAAAAGTTACAGATGCATTTTCTTCTTTAACGTTGGTCAATGTTAAACTGGGAAAGAGCAAACTTTAAACAATGTCTGACTGCCAATATTAAGTTATTGCCTACTTTTAGGTCATTAAGTTTTGTGGAGTACTTGCAATAGGTTCTCGGATCCAATAACCACTAATTTGCATGCTAATCGTGGTCCAGGAACAGTCTGAATATTTTTTCATACTTCCACATTGTGAAAACCATAATTATTCAATGGTTGGAATCTAAGATCAGTTTCCAACTGGTCTCTCAATTCTAGGAACTGAAGTCAAAATCCCGCTACCTTTGGGATTTATAACATTTCAGACACAAATTTATTTCGGCAGTAAATCCTGAATTAACTACAAATGCTCAGGGCAGGAGGACTGCATTTAGTCAGCTCTAAGGAATTGAACAGAAAGTTAACTTCAGTATTTTCTTTCTGGTGTTTCACTGAGTCAGCCCGCTAAGCATTTATACCAGTTCTGCAACTCACTTTTAATCAGATTAACAACAACAACAACAACTTGTATTTATATTAATTTGATTAAATTGAGGGCCACTAAATTTGTCACCACTTCAGTGATTAATTCACATTAGAATACATTAACGTACATCAGAAATGTATCATTCCTCTGTGAGTGGTGTATAACAAAACCTTCAGCCAGTTTGTAAAGAATTCCGTCACACAAAGCATACACAGGAACTCTCCCCCACAAGTGCTTTATCATAATATTGCATTGCGTTATATATTAATTGCTTTATAATGAATTTAGTAACTTTTTGTAGTTTCATATGTAGGGCTGCCACTTTCAGATTTATATCTGCGTGACGCAATGAGAATAAACGGATCTGCCAATCAAAAGCTCCCATCTTCCATTCGAAAGATCTGTTTCACTTGTGTATCTGCACCTTTGCTGGGAAGTTCCTCTGCGCGGGTCACATTACAGCCAATTTACAATGGATAGAACTAATTCAATCCTTTGGTGAACCTCTGTCAAATAAAAGTAATTCATCAAAAATGGAAAAACATTACAGGAATGCATCATGAATACCCTCATCTTGATTTGTTTTTTAAAAGAAGCAAATGATGGTTTAACTATTAGTGAAATCAATTTCTCCAACAGTGTGACAGGCAATTGCAACGAATGCACTAGGGAAAAGCATAAAATAAATGTAGCACAATATTTTCTTTACTGGATTGAATCACCACTTTAACTATTAAAAACAGCTGTCCACATGACTCAGTTGCATTGCTGAGTGTGAAACTGAACCAAGAAAGATGTAACAACAACAACTTGTATTTATATAGCGCCTTTAACGTAGTAAAACGTCTCAAGGCGCTTCACAGCAGTATTTTATGACAAAAAATTTGACACCGATCCACATAAGGATAAATTAGAGCAGGTGACCAGAAGCTTGGTCAAAGAGGTAGGTTTTAAGGAGCGTCTTAAAGGAGGAAAGAGAGGTAGAGAGGCGAACAGGTTTAGGCAGGGAATTCCAGAGCTTAGGACCGAGGCAACAGAAGGCACGGCCACCAAAGGTTGAGCGATTATAATCATGATCCGGTGTTGGACTGGGGTGGACAAAAGTGAGAAGTCGCACAACACCAGGTTATAGTCCAACAGTTTTATTTGAAATCACAAGCTTTCGGAGCTGCTGCTCCTTCGTCAGGTGAAGTGAAGGAATACGAATCGGCAAAGCATATATAGACAGAGAACAATGCCTGTGTAGCGTACAATGTCAGACGACTACAGTTAATCTTTCTGACTGCCTTTTATCACACCTCGGCAGAGAGACAATCAGGTCAGTCAGGGAGACATTATATCAAAGACATAGCAAAATACAACTAAGACAATGAGGTGGGGTCACAGGGGGTCTAATGTGTCAAATGCTGCAGTCTGTATGGAAAACCATAAACTTTAAACTTTTTACTTTTTTTACTGGAAATCACATCTGTGAACAAGCCAACGACGACTCGAGTCCAGATGACTCTACGTCAGGTGGGGTTACATGTAGCGTGACATGAACCCAAGATCCCGGTTGAGGCCGTCCTCATGGGTGCGGAACTTGGCTATCAGTTTCTGCTCGATGATTTTGCATTGTCATGTGTCTCGAAGGCCGCCTTTGAGAACGCTTACCCGAAGATCCGAGGCTGAATGTCCTTGTCTGCTGAAGTGTTCCCTGACTGGGAGGTAACAATCCTGCCTGGCGATTGTTGCGCGGTATCCGTTCATACGTTGTCGCAGTGTCTGCATGGTCTCGCCGATGTACCATGCCCCGGGGCATCCTCTCCTGCAACGTATGAGGTAGACAACGTTGGCTGAGTGCATTGGAATAGTCAAGCCTAGAGGTAACAAAGGCATGGATGAGGGTTTCAGCAGCGGATGAGCTGAGGCAAGGGCGGAGACGGGCGATGTTACGGAGTTGGAAGTAGGCGTTCTTTGTTATGCTGCGGCTATGTGGTTGGAAGCTCAGTTCAGGGTCAAATATGACACCAAGGTTGTGAACAGTGTGGTTCAGCCTCAGACAGATGTTAGGGAGAGGGATGGAGTCAGTGGCTAGGGAACGGAGTTGGTGGCGGGGGCCAAAAGAAAGATTTGCATTTATATAGCGCCTTTCATGGTCTCAGGGCATCCCAAAGTGCTTTACAGCCAATGAAGTACTTTTTGAAGTGTAGTCACTGTTGTAATGTAGGAAACACGGTAGCCAATTTGTGCACAGCAAGCTCCCACAAACAGCAATGAGATAAATGAGCAGATAATCTGTTTTTTTAGGTGTTGGTTGAGGGATAAATGTTGGCCAGGACACCGGGGAGAACTCCACTGCTCTTCTTCGAATAGCGCCGTGGGATCTTTTATGTCCACCTGAGACGCCAGACCAGTTCTCGGTTTAACATCTCATTTGAAAGACGGAAGGTCAGGAAGGTGCTAAATTTGATCCCAAAGTCTTTTTACCTGATCTAAGTTAGGGTGATAAACTAGATATTACAGTCCTGATAAAGTGTCATCGACCTGAAACATTGGCTGCGATTTTGTAAATGGATGCGGCTTGGGAGCGGGTCAGCTGGTTTCCAGCTTCCAGTCCCGCCCCCAACTGCATCCGGCCCACGGACGTGATTTTCCCTTGATTGACCTTGTTAAGCCCGCCCTGCGGGCTTGCCGGCCAATTAAGAGGAAGCCGGTCTGATGACATCATTTGATAATGCGGCATCTGCCGGTTTTCTTAAAGGGACCACGCACAATTTTTATTTGACAGCTCATTTCTCAGTGTTTGACAGCATTGAGGTGCTGTAAACACTGACAATCACTGTACAAAGGTGAGCTCTTGCATCTAGGCTCTCCAATGACTTCCTCCATAGGCTAGAACAGATGGCAGCTGCAGGTGAGGTTACAGATGCGATCTGTCACTGGTGAGAGAGGTTCTCCCAATGAGGTGGGACTAGACATCCAATTCAAAACATGTTACCTACAGAAAAGTACCTCTGAAACTTACCAGTGCACCATTGGATCCTTCACAATGCAGAAACATTACAGTAGACTCACAACACACCACACTTACCTGGTGTGGTGTCCGGACATTGGGAACCCCGAGGCAGAAGCGGCAAAATTGAAAAAGAGCCTGTTAACAGCTATCAAGTACCTGTTAACAGCCAGGTAAGTGGCTTTAATCCTCTTCTCGCCGCTGGGTGTCGGATCCATGCGCAAATCAGGGACCCGACACTTGGGAAGATTGATTGGAGGCGGGTGGACAGCAGGTTTCCCATCCGCTGTCAATCTTTGCGATTTTGACAGCGGTCCCGCCTCCAAACCCGCACTCTGAGCGCCGGCAAAATTCCGGCAGTTAACTCTGTTTCTCTCCCTACAGATGCTGCCTGACCCGTTGAGTGTTTCCAGCATTTTCTGTTTTTATTTCAGCTATTACAGTTGCTCGCATGGGTTGGGAAGGGGAACAAATCAGCCAAATATTCTGGTCTTGCAGTGATTCTTGCTTGATGTTCTCATGTGGAAACATTCCGGCAAGGACAGGATTAGACTCAGTTTTGATGGCCTTTATAGTTGAATGGGCTGCCAATCCTCACAAACTAGACCCACCCATGAAGAATGGCCACTTAGGTGAGGTACTGGATGGCAACTGATACCTATGAACTCCTCATCCCAGCCTGATATAGTCCCTTCAGTAGACTAGTGGAAAAACTGGACAAAACAATGTAAAAGGAAATCTAACATAACCAAATACAAATGCAACGATTGATTTTAACCACCAATTTAAATTTTAAAAAATCAATCTTTAAAAAAGTAGAAAAGTAGCAGCTCTTATCCGTGTTATACAACAGCTGTACATGTACACCTGATTAAAGCCTAACCATAACTGTTTTTAATATTTGGGCCATAAACAGTTCTCGTCATATCACCTCTAGCTTAGTGTGAACGAACATCTTTTGGTGATTGGAAATTATCCATTAAATGGTGCGGAGCTAATGCTGTTGTGAGCGAATAAATTAGTGCACCTGAGTGTATGATTCTATGTATGGGCATGCAGTTTAATTAAAGAAAAGTTTGGTTGACAGATGTTTCTCCGGCATAATTTCAATACTGTATGTTTCTGCTCATTTTGTTCGGGATTACTTCTAATGGGTCGAATAAGATTATTTTACATTGCCCTTTACTTAAGAAGAGGAGGAGGCCATTCAGCCCCTCGAGCCTGTTCCGCCATTCAATTAGATCATGGTTGATCTGTATCTTAACTCCATCTACCCGCCTTGGTTCCGTATCCCTTAATACCCTTGCCTAACAAAAATCTATCAATCTCAGTTTTGAAATTTTCAATTGACCCCCAGCCTCAATGGCTTTTTGGGGGAGCGAGTTCCAGATTTCCACTATCTGTTCAGTCCCGTTGCAGTCATTAGAACTGAATGTCAGGTGCTGCGTATAATGGGCGGCCGATCCGATAGCGCCCGTTTTGCGCCACCACCGAGACGAATTTCTACCCCAGCATGTTTTTAAATTATTGAATTGCGTTCGATTGCGACTGCTTCCCTTTTAAGTTAATTCTAAGTCTTCATGATAAAATATCTTGGGGGTGAAATTGGCCTTCGGCAGTCGTGTAAAACGGGTGAGAATGAATCGGCAGCCTGTTTTACATCGCGTCCGATTTTCTTTTCCATTGACTTCAGTGAAAATTGGGTGGTGTGAAACGGACTGCTGATTCATTATCACCTGTTTTGAGCTACTGCCGAAGATCGATTCCACTCCTCCTGGTGTCTGGCATGTGCGTCAAGTTAGTTTTGAATCTGTCACATTGTGACCATCAAGCCATCCAAGTCAATGTTCTGTTCTTCCTCCTAATTGGATGAGTCTCTGTTCTTCTCTTTCTGATTCGTTGTAAAATCCGTCTTCCCAATCACAGTCCCCCAAAAAAATAATCTACCCAATAATATTCCGGCAGAAGAAATTCTCCATGAAACTGTTCCACTGCAATTATAATTTTGATCTAATAAAGGTAAAAAAATTCAACAATTCTGAAAAAAACCCACAAAGTTACCCATCCCATCTATTAATTGTCCCAACAACCCCCATTCCCCAAGGCTTCATGGACTTCTTCAACTCTGGGCACACAGTTACCTTCGAAAGCTGTATTATTGGATAGATTTTGCTAGTGGTTATCCGTCTCACTCTCCAATGTCCATCTTCCATTCATACATCACGGCAGCAATAATAAGCTGAAAGGGAATTTGCTGAATGAAAAAGAGAGGTTGTAATTAGTGGCTGTGGTCATTGGAATTTGAAATAGCTTAAATATTTGCTATAAAGCGGTAATTGGAGAGCGTATGTAAGTTGTTAACCTCATGGGCTCAAGCGCAACTCCAGGATTTGATCACATGGACTGGGCTAACAATTCAGTGCAGTGCTGTCTGAGGAAGAGTTGCATTGTCAGAGATGCAGGGGTAGATGTTGACTTTCATAACCAGATGGCAGTAGCGGCAATGCCACCCATTATACGCCTCGCTGGATTTTCCCTTCCATTCACTTCAGTTGTAAGGAAAATCAGGCAGCGTGTATAACAGTAGGCCGATCCGCTACTGCCAGTTTTCCGCCTGGGGTGAAAGTTAACGTTTTCGGATGAGGAAAGAAGTCGAGACCTTGTCTTCCTGTGCAGATGGGCATGGTAGTTTTTCAAAGATAAACAGAAAGTTTCCCTAGTGTCCTGGCCAGCATTCATCCTTCAAACAACACTTTCCAAAACAAATTAACAGGACATAGACCTCATTTTCTGTTTGTGGGACCTTGCTGTGCACAACTTGGCTACTCTGTTTGTGTACATAATAACGGTGACTACACTTCAAAAGGTACTTTATTGATTGTGAAATATTTTCCGATATCCTGAGGATGGGTAAGGCCATGCATAAATGCACGATTTTTTACTCTTTCTAATTCATCTATAAAATGGGCAGTGCCCCTGACCGGGGATGAGGAATAGGGGAGATGGCAGCACTCAATCTCACATAGTGACACAAGTGAATGTTGCCTTTGCCCAGGCCTCAGAATATTTTTGTCACCACCAAAAATGCACATGGAAAAAAAAAATGCTCCCTGAATAACTTAACTAGTAGCAAGCTCCCCAATGTGACATTCAAGGAAAATATCCAGGAATTAGATCAGGAATAGTAACATTTGTAGATCGGTGTGCATATTTGCTGGAGGAAATAAATCCTTTGTAGTTCATGACCGTTGCCCTAGCAACTCTAACCAAATCACTCCAAGGTCATATAGATTGATCTCAAAGATAATGCTTGCTTATTTTCTTCATGGAAAGAGCGAGAGAGAGAGAGAAAGAATGAGAAAATAGTCAGAGGCAGAGGGAGAGGGAAACAGAAAAAAATGAGAGTGGGACAAAAAACAAAGGCAACAACAGGAAGAGAGAGAGACATAGAAGAGCAGTGTTTATGAATTCTTAGTGAAAAGCTTTGCAAACTGGGAGGGCAGATGAGAATTTTGGGCAGGAGCTTAAGGGCCCACAGGACTTTCCACTCTACATAGTATTTTTGAACTATTATTCAAACACACAGCAGAAGATTCATTACTACATTTGACAAGTTATAAGAAAGCTTTCCTTCGTGACTCCATGGACAAATGCACCATGTGCTGTGATACTGGGAGTGCCACTCATTTAATCTTGGACTCATGCTCTGTCTGGAAATGTTTAAAATATGGAAACTTTAAAGTATGCCAGAAGTCCTGTACTTTGTCAAGTAAAAAGAACTAAAATAACTTTTTTCCAATTATGCCTGTGTCTTATGATGCGGGAGAGAGAACTGGAAAATTTAAGTAAGATTCACTTGAAAGGTATACAATTTTTTTTTTAAATTTCCATAAGCTATCATACAAACAGTTGAGAATCTTCAAGGCATTCTGTAGCTTTTAAAGAAAGCCCTAGACAGATTAAAAGCCTTTGGTGAGGTAAACTCATACCATTAATTGGACTAACCAGGAGGCGCTTTGGCCCACTATTTATCCCTCAACCAATATCACTAAAACGGATTATCTGCTCATTATCTCACTGCTGTTTGTGGGACCTTGCTGTGCATCAATTAGCTGCCTTGTTTCCCTACATTACAACAGTGACTACACTCCAAAAGTACTTCATTGGCTGTAAAGCACTTTGGGATGTCCTGAGGTTGTGAAAGGCGCTATATAAATGCAGGTTCTTCTTTCCTTCGCTCGGATAACTTTTCTTCTTCGATTGAAGTTTATTCATGGATTCATAGAAACTTACAGCACAGAAGGAGGCCATTCAGCTCAACATGCCTGTGCTGGCTCTTTGACTTTGCAGTCATGCTTAGTCCCACATCCCTGCTTTTGGCCCGTAACCCTGTAAGTTGCTCATCCTCAAGTACTTATCCAACTTTGTTTTAAAATTATTTATGGAATCAGCTTCCACCACCTTTTCAGACAGAGCGTTCCAGATCCTGGCAACTCTCTGACTAAAAAAAATTCTCCTCATCTCCCCTCTAGATCTTTTTCCAATGATTTTGAATTTATGACTTCCAGTTATTGACCCACTCGCCAAAGGGAATATTTTTTTTCCTATTTACTCTATCAAAACCTCTCATCATCTTGAAAACATCTATTAGGTCCCCTCTTAACCTTCTCTGTTCCAAGGAGAACAGTCCTAACTTTTCCAACCTCTCCTCATAACTGAAGTCCCTCATCCCTGGTAACATCCTGGTAAACCTCCTCTGTATCCTTTCTAAGGCCTTTGCATCTTTCCTGAAGTGTGGGGCCCAGAATTGTCCACAATACTCCAGCTGAGGCCTAACCAGTGATTTATAAAGTTCTAGCATGATCTCTTTGCTTTTGTATTCTATTCCTTTATTTATAAAACCAAGTAGCCCGTATGCTTTTTTGACCACCTTTAAGGATTTGTGTATATGGACACCAAGGTCTTTCTGCTCATCTACACTTTTCAAAAATGTGCCATTTACAGTATACTGTCTTTCCATATTAGTCCTCCCAAAGTGCATCACTTCATACTTCTCCGCATTGAAGTCCATTTGTCATGCTTCTGCCCATTTCACCATCCTATCTATGTCACACTGAAGCCTATAACTATCCTCATCATCATCTACTACTTTACCAAGTTTTGTATCTGCAAACTTTATAATGCTGCTCCCTACACTCGAGTCGAGGTGGTTTTAAAAATTGCAAAGAGTAATGGACCCAAAACCAATCCTTGGGGAACACCACTGCAAACAACCTCCCAGTCTGAAAAGCATTCATCCACCATGACCCTTTGCTTTCTGCCAATGAGCCAATTTTGTGTCCATAGTGCCACTTTCCCCTTAATTCCATTGGCTTCCATCTTTTTAATAAGCCTCCTGTGTGGCACTTTGTTGAATACCTTCTGAAAGTCCATATATACAACATCTACTGCACTATCTTGATCAACCTTCTCTGTTATCTCGTCAAAGAATTCAATCAAGTTCGTCGGATACGATTTACCTTTAACAAATCCATGCTGGCTCTCCTTGATTAACCCATGCCTTTCTAAATGAAAGTTTATTTTTCCCTGATAATGGTTTCCAATAACCTCCCCACCACCGATGGTAGGCTGACTGGCCTGTAGTTTCCTGGTTTATCCTTCTCCCCTTTCCTGAATAGTGGTATAACATTAGAAACACTCCAGTCCTCTGGCACTGCTCCTGTATCCAATAAGGATTGAAAGATTGTGACCAATGCCTCTGCTATTTCTACCTTTGCTTCTTTCAGCAACCTAGGATGCATTCCATCTGGACCAGGTGACTTACCAACTTTCAGTAATGCTAATCTTTTTAGTACGTCTTGTCTATCTAGTATTATCCTGTCTATAACTTAACCTCTCCTCTTTTAGTGTAACCTTCATCATCAGCTTCCTTTGTGAAGACAGTATAGCACTCATTTAATACTTTTGCCATGTCCTCTGCCTCCACATGAAGATTTCCCTTTGAGACCTTAATAGGCCCAACTTTTTCCCTAGTTTTAAAGTTCAATTTAAAGTTTAAGGATTCCTACTAAACTATTTTCAGCATCGCTGGTCAGGGCCCATTATATGCCTGATATTAAAAAGGGAGTGTATGGTTTTCATAGCCCAAGTTATCTGTTGTCTCACAATTAACCGTTAACAATGTTAAATAGGCAGATTTTCTCTAAATTTCCAAAATTGATGGGATGGACATAGAGAATTTGTTTTTAAAAAAACACAGGAAATACATTCGAATTAGAGCCAAAATCAAAAATTGTATGGTGCGTTTTTCTTGAGAACTTCCAAGCAAGTATAATTGAGTGGGTGCTAGTACTTGGCGACACTAAGGAGTCTCCAGGAGTAACTCAGTCATTTGTCAAAGCTATGGTCATACTATACAGGTAAATGAAGGAGCAGAGCAGGTGGAATACCAACTTTAACCAGAGCCTCCTTCGTGTGAGTTTTCAGTTGCCCCAGTTGTGGGTCTCAGTCAGCTCAAAGACCCCTACATTTCTGCAGGAGACAGTCACGTAGTTCTTTAAACTTGATCAGGAGAAGTAAGGAGTAATGCTAAGATAAGGAAATCTCAAGGTAAATGGAACTCCAAGAGTAACTACACAACCTTTGTGAAATAAATTGCCACAGTGATCATAGACTTGGTTCAAATGCTCAAAAAGAAATGAACAGATTTCAGATTCAATTCCCTACTGAATTAGGCTTACCCTAAGACTGGAGAGATGATCCTACTTTCTTATGTTAAATCTGTGAGAGATTAAATATCCATTCATAATAATAATTACTCCACAAATGCGCCTCTCATGCAACACTTGAGATTCCTCTGGTTGGGGTGAAAATTCACTTTTAATCTTCGCTAGATTAAGAAAAAGCTAAACTTGGGTATTTGCAAGTCAAATCTAAATTTAAATTATGCTGCCATTTTGAGTTATGCTCCAGACAAATCACAATCTGTTGAGTACTTATTACTCTCCCTACGAAACTATCAGGGATCAAGTAGATACATAACCACTCCACTACACTATATTTTAGACCAACTGGGAACTAGAACATGTCCCATTTTAACAAAGTCACATTTTTCTCTTCGCCACAAATGTGTTGGATACAAATGTTAATAATACAGCCGCATACATCATTCCCCAAATTAAACTGCTTGGCTCAGGCAAATATGTAACCAAGATTCAAATACCACCAATTTACCAATTTCACTACAACACACTTACTCATCACTAATGGCCTATATGTGACTCCAGACCCACAGCAATGTGGTTGACTCTTAACTGCCCACTGAAATGGCCTAGCAAGCCACTCAGTTGTAAAAAAACTGCTATGAGAAACAATAAGAATAAAACCGGACGGACCACCTGGCATCGACCTCGGCACTGGCTACGGACACGACAATGGCACACCCAGCCCAGTCGACCCTGCAAAGTCCACCTCACCAACATCTGGGGACTTGTGCCAAAATTGGGAGAGCTGTCCCACAGACTAGTCAAGCAACAGCCTGACATAGTCATACTCACAGAATCATACCTTTCAGCCCATATCCCAAACTCCTCCATCACCATCCCTGGGTATGTCCTGTCCCACCGGCAGGACAGACCCACCAGGGGTGGCTTAACAGTGGTATACAGTCGGGAAGGAGTGGCCCTGGGAGTCCTCAACATTGACTCCGGACCCCATGAAGTCTCCTGACTTCAGGTCAAGCATGGACAAGGATACCTGCTGCAGCTTACCACCTACCGCCCTCCCTCAGCTGATGAATCAGTACTCCTCCATGTTGAACACCACTTGGAAGAAGCACTGAGAGTAGCAAGGGCACAGAATGTACTTTGGGTGGAGGACTTTAATGTCCATCACCAAGAGTGGCTCGGTAACACCACTACTGACCGAGCTGGCCGAGTCCTGAAGGACATAACTGCCAGTCTGGGCCTGCGACAGGTGGTGAGAGAACCAACATGAGGGGAAAACCTCTTGAACTCATCCTCACCAATCTACCTGTTGCTGATGCATCTGTCCATGACAGCATTGGTAGCAGTGACCACCACACAGTCATTGTGGAGACAAAGTCCCGTCTTCACACTGAGGACACCCTCCACCGTGCTAAATGGGATAGATTCAGAACAGATCTAGCAACTCAAAACTGGGCATCCATGAGGCGCTGTGGGCCATCAGCAGCAGCAGAATTGTATTCCACCACAATCTGTAACCTCATGGCCCAGCATATCCCTCACTCTACCACTACCATCAAGCCAGGGGACCAACCCTGGTTCAATAAAGAGTGTAGAAGAGCATGCCAGGAGCAGCACCAGGTGTACCTAAAAATGCGGTGCCAACCTGGGGAAGCTGCAACACAGGACTACATGCATGCTAAAAAGCAGAAGCAGCATGCTATAGACAGAGCTAAGCAATCCCACAATCAACGGATCAGATCAAAGCTCTGCAGTCCTGCCACATCCAGTCGTGAATGGTGGTGGACCATTAAACAACTAACGGGAGGAGTAGGCTCCATGAATATCCCCATCCTCAATGATGGTGCAGCCCAGCACGTGAGTGCAAAAAACAAGGCTGAAGCGTTTGCAATCATCTTCAGCCAGAAGTGCCGAGTGGATGATCCATATCGGCCTCCTCCTGAGGTCCCCACCACCACAGAAGCCAGTCTTCAGCCAATTCAATTCACTCCACGTGATATCAATAAACGGCTGAGCGCACTGGATACAGCAAAGACTGTGGGCCCCGACAATATCCCGGCTGTCGTACTGAAGACTTGTGCTCCAGAACTAGCCACGCCTCTAGCCGAGCTGTTCCAGTACAGCTATAACACTGGCATCTATCCAACAATGTGAAAAACTGTCCAGGTATGTCCTGTCCACAAAAAGCAGGACAAATCCAATCCGGCCAATTACCGCCCCATCAGTCTATTCTCAATCATCAGCAAAACGATGGAAGGTGTCGTCGACAGTGCTATCAAGCAGCACTTACTCACCAATAACCTGCTCACTGATGCCCAGTTTGGGTTCCGCCAGGACCACTCGGCTCCAGACCTCATTACAGCCTTGGTCCAAACATGGACAAAGGAGCTGAATTCCAGAGGTGAGGTGAGAGTGACTGCCCTTGACATCAAGGCAGCATTTGACTGAGTGTGGCATTAAGGAGCCCTAGTAAAACTGAAGTCAATGGGAACCGGCGGGGGGGAAACTCTCCACTGGCTGGAGTTATACCTAACACAAAGGAAGATGGTTGTGGTGGTTGGATGTCCATCATCACAACCCCAGGACATCGCTGCAGGAGTTCTTGAGGGCAGTGTCCTAGGCCCAACCATCTTCAGCTGCTTCATCAATGACCTTACCTCCATCATAAGATCAGAAGTGGGGATGTTCGCTGATGACTGCACAGTGTTCAGTGCCATTCGCAACTCTTCAAATAATGAAGTAGTCCATGCCCGCTTGCAGCAAGACCTGGACAACATTCAGGCTTGGGTTGAAAAGTGGCAAGTAACATTCGTGTCACACAAATGCCAGGCAATGACTATCTCCAACAAGCGAGCGTCTAACCACAGCCCCTTGACATTCAACGGCATTACCATCGCCGAATCCCCCACCATCAATGTCCTGGGGGTCACCATTGACCAGAAACTTAACTGGACCAGCCACATAAATACTGTGGCAACAAGAGCAGGTCAGAGGCTGGGTATTCTGTGGCGAGTGTCTCACCTCCTGACTCCCCAAAGCCTTTCCACCATCTACAAGGCACAAGTAAGGAGTGTGATGGAATACTCTCCACTTGCCTGGATGAGTGCAGCTCCAATAACACTCAAGAAGCTCAACACCATCCAAGACAAAGCAGTCCGCTTGATTGGCACCCCATCCACCACCTTAAACATTCACTCCCTCCACCACTGGCGTACCATGGCTGCAGTGTGTGCCATCTACAAGATGCACTGCAGCAACTCGCCAAGGCTTCTTTGGCAGCACCTCCCAAACCCGCGACCTCTACCACCTAGAAGGCCAAGGCCAACAGGCGCATGGGAACACTACCACCTCCAAGTTCCCCTCCAAGTCGCACACCATCCTGACTTGGAAGTACATCGTCGCTGGGTCAAAATCCTGGAACTCCATCCCTAACAGCACTGTGGGAGTACCTTCACCACACGGACTGCAGCGGTTCAATAAGGCGGCTCACCACCACCTTCTCAAGGGCAATTAGGGATGGGCAATAAATGCTGGCCTTGCCAGCGATGCCCACATCCCATGAACAAATTTTAAATAACCTATAACAGCACAGGAATTAATGGTAAGACACACAGAATGACCACATGAATATATAAGGAGCCAATTTATGCCTCGGTATATGTGCATGGCATTTGTTTTAAAAAGGGACCTGAAAGAGTTCCAAATGGATAAAATTTGGGTATATTCAAAAGTGTCCGAAATGAACCCATTCTCAGCACTCCAGATTTTGAATTTGTCTGAGTTCTATTTCTCTTAACATTCACATCCAAGAGTCACTATTAGTTCATTTGGAACTGTAAAATTCCCGATTTTTGGCTCAATATATTGCCACTGACAACTTGGACTGGAGCAATCTGAACTCATTTCATTTAAAACTATTAGCTAATATAATTCTTGAGAAGATCTGCAACAAATCAGGACAAAAGAGTTGGCACAGTCATCAATAGCTTTTGAGGTTTCCCCAGTACCACAGCCAATCTACAGGGAACGTCCATTAATTTAGTCACGGGGCTCTTGGAAAAGTTAATGGATTTGATTTTAACACCGCGTCGGGTGGGGGGTGGTGGTTACAATATCAGGATCGGGCAACCCAACCCCGTTCCTGCCCCTTTAAACTTCAAAGTGCATAAATCAGGGTATGGACGAGGTCTCCGCAAAAGTGGGGGTCCTAATTACCATACAAAGTTGTGGCTTGATGACATAATCGGTGGTGCGACTTCATTTTAACAGAAAGGGAGGGGGAAGCCCGAGCTGTGGGATTCCTGGCAGCTGAACAGAAGTGGGACCTTCCCCACCCTTCCAAGTGCCAACGCCCGCTCCCGATTGCCAAACCTCACCGTCTCCCAATTGCCGACTTCCCCCTACCCCTCTCGATTGCTGAACTCCCCCCACGCCCGATTGCCGATCTTAACCCCATCCCGATTGCCGACCGGAGCTTCGTTCACAGTGCTGGGGGCCACCCCCAAGGTTCCCCGGCTGCGGCCTCCTGCTGCTAGTGTTGCCCACCCACCGTCCGGTGGCCAGGCTGTCCATTTAGCCGGCTGCCGGGTGGGAGGTGGCCAAACAATATTCTAACGAGGCCCTGCCGTTAAGAGCAGCAGGGCCTCCACGTCCCCGGTCTTGCTGCGTTCTTCGGCTGATCACACGCTCCCGCTGCAGCCGAAAGTTAAAATTGAATTAAATGGAATGAAAATCATGTGGCTTTTATAACCATCGGGTGATCTGCTCCATCAGATTACCACCCAGGCAGAGAAGACAAAAAATCTACCTCCATGTGTGGCACTTTGACATACAACAAACACGTTGCATGAGTAACATTTTAGTGTATGACAGACACTTTCCCAGAACCTACTGATACAAACTATCTCTGTCAGTATAGCCCAGCAACTTCCCAAATATCACGTTTTATTGTTATTGGAACTGTTTCTTTTAATTGATTGTGGAGGCTTTTTTTCCATTTTCTCTGTTCAAAAGATTGCAGTCTCAGAGTGAACAATATAAATTGTTATGACCACTTCCCATTAAACAGTGGACTGGTGTTTGAGACCCATTGCTGACTATGGCTTGTCAAGGTCAACATTGTCTCACACCCAGGTTCACAAAGTGAGATCGATTGTTCCTTCAAGGGCAATCATGTAATGGTTTATCTCTTCCAAAATGTCAATGTTTTTGTCATGCCATCATTGATACCATTATAGAAACAAAAAAGAACTTGCATTTAACTCTGGAGTACTGTGTCCAATTCTGGGCACTGTACTTTAGGAAGGATGTGAAGGCCTTAGAGAGGGTGCAGAAAAGATTTACGAGAATGATTCCAGGGATGAGGGACTTCAGTTACGTGGATGGACTGGAGAAGCTGGGGTTGTTCTCCTTGGAGCAGAGAAGGTTGAGAGGAGATTTGATAGAGGTGTTCAAAATCATGAGGGGTCTAGACAGAGTAGATAGAGAGAAACTATTCCCATTGGTAGAAGGGTCGAGAACCAGAGGACACAGATTCAAGGTGATTGGCAAAAGAACCAAAGGTGACATGAGGATAAACTTTTTTACGCAGCGAGTGGCTAGGATCTGGAATGCACTGCCTGAAAGGGTGGTGGAGGCAGACTCAATCGTGGCTTTCAAAAGGGAATTGGATAAGTACCTGAAGGAAAACAATTTGCAGGGCTACGGGGAAAGTGGGACCAGCTGAGGTGCTCTTGCAGAGAACCGGCACGGGCTCGATGGGCCGAATGGTCTCCTTCTGTGCTGTAACGATTCTATGATTCTATGATTCCATACAGCGCCTTTCATGACCTCAGGACATCCCAAAGCACTTTACAGCCAATAAAGTACTTTTGAAGTGTAGTCACTGTTGTAATGTAGGAAATGCGGTAGCCAATTTACACACAGCAAGCTCCCACAAACAGCAATGAAATAAATTATCTGCTTTAGTCATTGGTTGAGGGGTAAATGTTGGGCACAACACTGGGAGAACTCCCCAGATCTTTTGCGAAATAAAGCCGTGAGAGCGTTTATGTCCACCTAAGAGGGCAGATGGGACCTCGCTTTAACGTCTCCTGCGAAAGACAGTACACCTCCGACAGTACAGCACTCCCTCAGTACTGCACTGGGGGTATTAGCCTAGATATTGTGCTCAAGTCTCTGGAGTGGCACTTTGACCCACAACCTTCTGACTCAGGGACAAGAGTGCCAAGACTGAGCCAGAGCTAATACTGTACACAGAGCTAACATGTATTCCATGTTCGATCATGTTAGAGAATGAATCTTATGTGTTTTATCATAGGCTTCAATACGCTTCTACATGATGCTCAACAGTACTGTAGACACATAAATCAGCATTACGAACTAATATATATATATAAAAAAATCAATAACAAGTAATCTGGGGAGAAATGAATAGTCCAATATTTGGGTTCAGATAAAGTTGATTGTTTAACTTTTTGGGGGAGAAATTCGGTATCAGCCCGTTGGGGCGCAATTATCGGCCGCGCGCAAAGTTTAGCGCCTGGCGCTAATTATCGCCTCCGACTGCAAACTTGGCTTCTATCACCCCTGGAGGTGATTGGAGCGCTAAATCAGGCACTACACACCTTCTTAAGGCGCTAATGCCGAGGAGCGAGGCGCTAACTCAGAGCGCTGGCGAAGCTCAGGTGATGTCAGTTAGCAATGGAACACAGACACACTGGCGCCGGCCAGTTCTTAAAGGGGAGGGTTGATCTTGCTCTCCAGCCACACCCTGCTCAATGCAGCCTTGAATCTCGGCCTGGAGAGACCTCAACTTCAAATCTGCTACAAAGAACAATAGAGAGGCCCAGGGAACGAGCTCAGCACTTCAGCGACCGGGCCTTGGTGGCTCTGGTTGGCGCAGTAGAGCGCCGAAGGTCAATACTCTACCCACAGAGTTGCAGGAGGCCATTGCCCCGCGACTATAGAAGAGTGTGGAGGGAGGTAGCTCAGCACATCTCCTCCAGGAGCATGGTGCCCAGGACCCACACACAATGTCAGAAGAAGTTCAACGACCTCACTCGGGTGGTCAGGGTGAGTGGCTGCTTTTTAATACCTCTACATCCCTCCATCTCAACCTCACTCTGTGGCCAGAGGGTATAAAAACCCCAAATGCCCAACACTCATCCAAGACCTATGGCCATCTCATAAAACACACACGCACGTTCCACACCTTGCACACATTAAGGGCTATTCAACTATGGGAGGCACATCAGATGCCGTCCTTTTTCTTGCAGGCCAAACTATCTCATTATAGGCACCAGCAGCAACGGACGGGTGGGGGGCCGCCTGAGCTGCAGACCCTCAGCGATTTGGAGGCGTGCGTCCACAGGATCGTTGCCAGCCAGGTGATAGGTCCCGTGGCCACTGGAGAGGTCGACCCCCTTGGGGACAGCAATGGTAAGTTTATCAGCTTTCTCTCCTCTCTCATTGCACTTGTCCCTCACAACACCAGCCTTTTACACTTTCAATCCAACTTAATAAATCTCTCCAGTCCTTGCTTCCTTACTGCCCCCCTGTCCTGACGCTAACACCACTCTTGTACCTCCCTGCTTTCAGATAGTGAACCACCAGCTGACAAGTCTGTCCCTCAACCAACCAGTGGGAGCGACGCCGCAGGCAAGGAGGAAGAGGAAGCCGGAGTCTCAGCACCAGCGTCTCCCAAGGGAGCCCATGGCCACACTGGGACCACGTCTTCCCTGCAGGGGAGCAGGGGGGAAGGGTCTGATGAGGGTAAAGCTCCGGGACCCAGCGGGCTGCAGCAACGCCATGGGGGTAGGGAAGCTCGGGGGCCATCTCCCCGGAGGGAGAGCAGGCCAGCGAGTCCTGCTGCACTGGACGCAGAGGAGGAGCGGCTCATCGCGGAAATTAACACCCAGGCGGTGAACATGCACACTCAGCTCATGGGTGCAATGGGAAGGGTGCCCGAAAGCATTGATGGACTGGCAAGGAGTGTGGAGCACTCCGCTGCAGCACAGGCCGACGCAACGCAACGGCTTAGTGCTGCAATTCAATCACTGGCTGCTGTGATCCAATCTCAGTCTGCTCTCATGCAGTCTCAGATTGAGGCAACGCAAGCAATGACTGCTGCCATCGTCGCTGGGTCGGCCACATTGCCCCAGGGCTCTCACGGCGCCGCAGCAGGCCAGCAATCTGTGCTCCAGCAGATTGCTCCGGATGCTGAGGTGCTGCCCCGTGGGAGTGCCAGTGTGTCGGTCGAGCAGGGAGGTGCTGTCCTGTCTCAGGATGACAGCATTCCTGCTCCCACCACTGGCACTTCCCCATTGCACTTGCCACCGCCTGCAACACAGCCAGCCCAGACTGCTGCCGCCCATGCAGAGTTGGTGCAGTCTGCAGCCGGGGCCTCCAGGCCCAGAGCTGGTCGAGGGCGTCCTTCAAGGGCATCTGTAGTCTCAGCATCTGACATTTAGCAGCCTTCCACCAGCCTTGCTGCAGCCACTGGGGCCCCATTACGGAGGAGCAGTAGGGTGGGAAGGGGGGAAGTGCGCAAGGGATGGAGATCACCCTCGAAGGGCAAAGAGCAGGAGGTCTAAATAAATGGTGGGAATGTTTTTATTAAAGGTCGAGGTTCGTCTGATAACTTTTGTTTAGTGTTTTGCCATTTATCTCCAGCTTGTGAGAACCAGTTATGTTAATGATTTGTTGTGTTTGTTTCTATTAGTTTGTCCTGAATAAATGACACACACAGAGTTTGTTAAATAAAAAAGTTGATGTATTCAAAATGTACATGTTTGGCCTTTGGAGTCATTGCTGCCTTGGCCGGCTATAAGGGTTGCGGGTTGCTTTCCATGATGTTGTTCTCCATGCCAGAAGCCATCTTCTGAGTAGGGGCCTAGAAGCGGCTTGTTATCAGCCGTTTACGGACGGCCCTTGCAGTGGCAACATTGTGGGCCTCCTTCCCGCCTTGGTGCTGCTGCTGATCATCCTCCTCATCCTCCTCCTCCTCCTCTTCCTCCTCCTCCTCCGGTGGTGCACCAATCCCTGGTGGCACTGGCTGAGTCCTCAGGATTGCCAGGTTGTGAAGCATGCAGCATAGAACTATGAAGAGGGTGACTTGCTCAGGTGAGTACTGCAGGGCTCCTCCTGAGTGGTCCAGACAGCGGAACCGTTGCTTGAGCATGCCGATCGTCTGCTCAAATATGTTCCTGGTGGCGATATGGCTCTCATTATACCGCAGCTTGGCAGGGGTGTTGGGGTAACAGAGCGGTGTCATCAGCCAGGTGCAGAGTGGATAACCCTTGTCCTCGAGGAGCCAACCACTAGGCTGATGCGCTGCCTGGAAAAGGTCTGGCGCACCAGTCTGGCGCAGGATGAAAGCATCGTGGCTGCTGCCAGGATAGCGGGCATTGACGGCGAGTATCAGCTGTCTGTGGTCACAGACCAACTGGACATTTAAGGAGTGGTAGCCCTTGCGGTTTCGGAAAACCTCTGCATTTTCATGCGGTGCCCGCAATGCCACATGCGTGCAGTCAATGGCGCCCTGCACCATGGGGAAGCCCGCTATCCTAGCAAAGCCACATGCGCGTTCATTCTGTTTGGCCCAGGTCATGGGGAAAGAGATGTACTGGCGTCTCCTTTTATAGAGGGCATTTGTCACCTCCCGGATACAGTAATGGACAGCGAACTGGGAGATATTGGCGATGTCCCCAGTAGCTGCTTCAAAGGAGCCGGTGGCATAAAAATTCAGAGCCACTGTGACCTTCACTGCCACCGACAGAGACGTCCTGGTCCTCAGTTGAGGCTGCAGATCTGGTTGCAGCAGGTGGCAGAGCTCAGTAACTACCTCCTTGCTGAAGCGTTAACACTGCTCCTCAGACAAATGAATGTAGGAGAATTGTTCCCGGAATACCCTGGGAGGGTAAGGTCTCCTGTGCAGAGGCCTGTTGGCCCTCCTCCCTCTGGCCATGTTTGCCACTCTCTCTCTGCGGCTCTGATGCAAGACGACGCCCCGAATCAGTGCAGCCCCCAAAGTCTCTTCTAAATCGATGCAAGGAAGGTCAAATCAAAAAGAACCTGCAAAGTGCTGCCCAGTAGCCAAAACTCCTTCACACAGCGTTGAATCTCTCCAGAAGTCTCTGGGGGGAAAATTTGGTTGCTTTGCACCTCCCGTTAGCGCTCTAAGAGGGGGCTAACGGGGTGCAAAGCAACTAGCGTCCGGGCGCGGAGCCGCCAAAGCCTTCCACAAAATTCAGCGGGAGGTTAGCGGCGGCGGTAACCAGTAGCACCCTGCGGCGCTGCGCCACCGGCGATGACATCATCGCCGTACGCAGCGCCCCGCTCGCGATCTTCGGGAGCGCCCCCTGACTTACCGCCGGACGCTATATCCGACGGGGTCAGGGGGGCTTACCTGTGGCCGGGGAGGCGCTATTTAAAGGCGAGGTGCAGGGCCCTGCCAGCACCTGCCTCCGCTCCCGTCCCCGGCCTCCTTACCCGCCCCCCCACGGAGTGTCGGCTGCGCTCCATGAGCCCGGCACTTCTCTTGAGTGCCGGGCTTTTTTGCCAGCACTCCCGATCCCCGGGGGCCTAGCTGGGCCCCGGGTTGCGCTGCGCAAGGCCCCTCCCCTTTAAGAAGGCGAGGAAGGTCTGCAATAGCGTGGCGCGATATTCCCTTGCAGCGCCCCAAGAGGGAGGCGGAGCGCTTCCACTCAATTTCCGTCGCGGGCGCGCTAATTTTTCCGGAGTGCTAAAAGTAGCGCCCCGGCGAAGATAGTGACCCAAAGGGGGCACTACTCAATTTTTAGCCCTCTCTCTCTCTCTCTCAGAATCTCTCTCTCTCTCTCTCAGAATGCATGGTGCAAAAATGTCTCCCACAAAAAAAGGCAGGAAGCGGTCGCCTTTAAATAGCACTCCCCCAGCCCCTTCCCGACTGCAAAACATTCCCCTCTACCTGTCATTGCTAGCGGCAGGCGGAAAGGAAGGGGGCGCCACTCAATATCCGGTCCGGGGCGCTACCGGGGCGTTGCACGCTCGACTGACGTCACGATCTGCGGGCGCAGGAGATCGTGATGGTAGAGTTTAGCGACGCCTCAAAAACTCTGGTCAATTTCGCGAACGGCGCAAACATCGCCACGCCTGGGCGCTAGTTGCTTTGCGCCCCGTTAGCGCCCTCTTAAGGCGCAAACGGGAGGCGCTAATCAACTGAATTTTTCCCCCTTTTAGTTTATATCACCTGCACCCTTCAATTGGGTACTAGTATTATAATTCCCGCCCAATTATCTAAAATGTTCAAGTTAATCTGATAGTCTTTCTTGCTTTATGGATAGATTTTCATCTATAATTAATGCAACACATGTAAACAATACTGCACAGTACTTTACAATTCATTGATTATCTGTCCACTGTTATATATACGCTGTACAAATATTTGTTTCTTACTGCAGAGCAGCTGTCTGGGGAGTGGAGATTGGGTCTTCTTGATTTTCTCTGATACTATTGAACTTAACAACTGAAGCTCATGTTAAATTCGGTCCACCCTTCAGGTTCCCTTGCCCAGCTGGCTAGAGTGGGTGAAGTTGTGCTTCCCTCTTTCGGTTTTGTACAGTAACTCAGACAGAGTGAGGACACATTCACCTTCTGCTTAACACAATGGTTAATCAGAAAGGTGTCAGACATGTTGGACTGTTCCTTTCCGACTTTCCCCACAACTGTGTCCTTTCCCTCTGGAAGAATGCAGTTACAATCTCGTGCTCTAAATATCAAGTCACTTATCTGATAATTTGGATTTTATTTTAGCACTAAATTGCCACTTGCTATTTCTCTTATATTATTTTATTTGAATTGTTAGATAAATCAATTTTTTTCTGGTACAGTAACATTGTATACTGTTTGGCCTCCAATCTTCTGAGAGAACTTGGAAAAGTCTTCTTTTGCAGTATAAAGTATGTCAGTGCAGAAAATCTGACTCATTAATTCCCCTTTTCTCGCACAAATGTAGTCTTGTGGACAATGGAAACTGCATTCTCCACAGCCAAGCAAAACAAGTTAAGCTAAATAACCTTCCAGCCTAATTTTCTCAATCTAACCCCGTTTCCAGACAAACACAAAATTAGTTGAGAATTTGCTTCGCCGATGTAAAAGTGTTGGCCGAAAGCAAATTCAGTCTCCAACTCGCAAGATTCACCCTTGCTGATATCTTGCTTTGTTCAAGAATTTCAGCTAAAAGTTGGAGAACGGTCAGCAGACAGCACGACTCATCCATGTTGAGCGCTGCTCTGGAAACTCATGTTAAATTGGATCCATTTATCAGGTTCCCTTGTCCAGCTGGATGGAAACAAGCTGAGTGGAGGAAGTCAGGATTTCCCCTTTGGATCCAGTGATCTCACTTGGCAGAGCTGGGACAACATCACCTTCTGCATAATTAGGAAGGTGCCTTGTCTTGATGAGCTGCTTTTTTTCTAATCCTCTTCACCAAAGTGGATTAATGAATATTAGTAAAACATTTTTCTTTTAATTTTTGGTAAAGCCTTATTAAAGAAAAAGAAAGACTTGCATTTCTATAGCGCCATTCACAACCTCAGGACGTCCCAAAGCCAATGAGGTACTTTTTGAATGGTAGTCTCTGTTGTAATGTAGGAAGTTAAGAGCATTAATGAGCAACACGCGCATCATTCCACAGCCACACAACCAAATCAAAAATGGAATATTTCACTCCAGGTCTGACCGATGTTAGTGAGCTGAACGAATGGGAAAATTCAAAGTACCCGTACAGCAGTGAGAGAAGTGAATAGTACAAGCCCTTGTTTGGGGGGTGGGGGGGGGGGGAGCGGGAACAGGATGGCTGAGGAGTGGACTCAATGAAGGCCCAAAAAACAAATACAGGGAAGAAGGAAGAAAGAAAGAAAGAAAAAGAGAGAGAGAAAGAGAGAAAGAAAGAGAGAAAGAAAAAAGAAAGAAAAAGAGAGAGAAAGAAAGAGAGAAAGAAAGAGAGAAAGAAAGAGAGAAAGAAAGAAAGAAAGAAAGAAAGAAAGAAAGAAAGAAAGACTTGCATTTATATAACGTCTTTCATGACCACAGGACGTCCCATAGTGCAAGTCAACACCAAGTTTGAAAGAATCAGATAGAAGATACATTTAGCAGTACCCCAGGAGAAATAGCATAAATGACTGTTTTCCACTGTTTCTGCCATTCTCCAGCTAATGTTATATAAATGTTGTTGTTGGTTTCAGAACATCTCGATTACCAGCTTTGTATGCACAGAAACGGCTGAACCATTGTCGATGAGATAACCTTCTTCTCAATAACTGACAGATGCTTTGTTTTACTTAAATCTGATGCGATATAAGCAAGATGGTGTAATGTCCATGAAACTTGTCAGTAGATAGACTCTGGACCCTCCCCCACACCCTTACTCTTTTCTTGAAGACTTACTGTGTAGCTCCACGTTGATAATATTTGATTATGTGGACCACTTTCCATACCTCGGGAGCCTACTGTCAAGAAGGGCAGACATCGATGACGAAGTCTAACACTGCCTTCAGTGTGCCAGTGCAGCCTTCGGTCGCCTGAGGAAGAGAGTGTTTGAAGACCAGGACCTCAAACCCAGCAACAAGCTCATGGTCTACAGAGCAGTAGTGATACCTGCCCTCCTGTATGCTTCAGAGACATGGACTATGTACAGCAGGCACCTCAAAGCACTGGAGAAGTACCACCAACGCTGCCTCCGCAAGATCCTGCAAATCCATTGGCAGGATAGGCGCACCAACGTCAGTGTTCTCGCTCAGGCCAGCATCCCCAACATTGAAGCTTTGACCACGCTCGATCAGCTCCGATGGATGGGTCACATCGTCCACATGCCCGATACGAGACTCCCAAAACAAGCGCTCTACTCGGAGTTCCGACACGGCAAGAGAGCCCCAGGTGGGCAGAGGAAACGCTTCAAGGACACCCTCAAAGCCTCCTTGAAAAAGTGCAACATCCCCACCGACACCTGCGAATCCCTGGCTCAAGACCGCACAAAGTAGAGGAGAAGCATCCGGGAAGGCGCCAAACACCTCGAGTCTATTCGCCGGGAGCAAGCAGAAGCCAAGCGCAAACAGCGGAAGGAGCGCACGTCAACCCAAGCACCCCACCCACCCGCCCCTTCAATCACTGTCTGCCCCACCTGTGACAGAGACTGTAGGTGCCACATTGGACTCATCAGTCACCTGAAAACTCATTTTTAGTGTGGAAGCAAGTCATCCTCGGTTCCGAGGAACTGCCTAAGAGAAGATTTGATGAAGGGTCACAATCTGTTAGCTCTGTTCTGCTTTTCTCTGCTGTATTTCTTATTTTGCCTCCTTGCCACGTACTGATTGCATAACACCAGATGTTAAACTTTGCTTGCTTTATGTCAGCTTTCTACATGTAATAAAACAATAAAATATCATTTAGATATATGTGTCCTGTTAATGTTACTGTGAATTTATTGCCTGTGTCTATTCTGGCAAATCAAGGTTATTATTAACATGGACACACTGTGCATTTAAATAAAGCAGAGGAGTACAAGAATACTTGTATTCTGCTGGATAATTTTCCTACCTAACAACAGTGACTACACTTCAAAAAGTGGGATATAAAGTATTAATAAATTCATGAGTGTTAGCGATGTTGCTAAATGTATTCCTTTAAAAAAAAACTGGAAAGAAAATTCAAGACCCAAAGGCCTCCAATGACTCAGTGAATTAATGCACCTCTTTGTGTGGTACTAATTTTTTGGAGAGCGAATCCAGAGTCAGTCACACTTGCAACTTTGGGGCTTGTGTATCATTTGACTAGATTGGTTTGGTGGCAAATACCGTTTCTAAAGGGGCCTTGATGTGCCTGCTTGTAATGCTAAGTTTCAATTTCTACCACTTTTGTGAACATTTAGGATTCCAATTCACTTTCAGCAGCACATCAGAGTCTCAGTGAAGTGCTAACAAACATTCTCAGAATAATCTGAAGCAAGCTATCGTAAAGCCCGCAACACAATGTATGTTGCAGATCATTAAAGTCCTTTGAATACAAGAATAAAAAACTTCAACAATAAGTCCATGTCTAGCTAATAAAATTCTTGAGGCTTCACTTTTGTCATACTTATTTCTCATTGTCATGATTTAGTAATGCTATTAAGATATTATAACGCCTGAGAGTATAGGCTATAGTGTGATGTTCAAATTTGCCACCATTACTTTAAGTAGGTAGCCTGCTGTTCAGTCCTCTCACCACTGGTGGCACTGTGGCGCAAAGCTGGCCAGTTCTGTCCACCATTTTGTCCTGTTACAACAAAGTACAGCGGAAACACATTCCATTTTTTCTGAGTAACCAGCGGCCAGGCCACACAAAATTCACGAATGAAATAATAATAATACCAGGATTTTATATAGCACCTTATATTATGCTGAAGCGTTTCAAAGTGCTTCACAGAATTGATTTAATTGTGAAGTGCAGTGTCTGTGCTGTTGCTATGCAGGCAAAATGCAACACCTGTAATACCGATTCGGAGAGTAGATTTTACTCAGCCCTGCACCTGGGAAATCAACGATCCCCAGGCACAGGTCAGAGTGGAGAAAGGGTGGGATCAATTTCTGGATGCAACAGGTGTGCTCTTCCCAGTTCCATATTACAAGTGAAAGCCTGGCAGGTGAAAACCAACACATCTACCTGTTCTTTGGTGACCTCCAGCAATCCCTTTAAGGACTGCGCGTGTTCCGCCCAGTTTTGGCCTATTTGGCACTGGGGTCCTGAGACGCCTTATTAGCATTTTCAAGGGGCCCAATGCCTGTTTTAGGCGGGCTCCTCGGGCACTCAACGCTTCTGAGGTGGGGGGGGCGGGAGGGGCAGGGAAATCGGGTGTTGGAGATTGCACCTGGAAGTTATTCCGCTCAATGTCTGTTTCATGCCCAGAAAACAGGTGCGATGGGGACCAATGGCCCCCATATACTAAATGTTTTCCCCAAACCTAGTGGGGGAAAGGAAAAGGGCATTTTGGAGAAATATTTTCTGTCTGATCAACTCAAAACAAAAAAGTAGAATCTGTAACGGTGATGTTCAGTGCAACACAGGCAAAGGAGAAACAACTCTGAGATTATACTGACCTGTTACAACCAGGTCACTTTTCCTACATCCTGGATTAGAACATGGACAATTTATTTTAAAAAAACAGCAATAGAATTATTCAGGTGAATATCTTAGTGAGGCCATGGATAAGGATAACAGTCAATTTCATTCTTCATAGTTGGAATCGGGGTCTTGAATTAAATTAACAGTCATGGTATGCAAGGTTTAAAATTCTGCACTGTTTTATAAAACTGATGTGCAGGTTTAGTTTTATTAGTATGGAAATAAAGCGGTGGAGGCTCAGTCGTTGAGTATATTCAAGACAGAGATCGATAGATTTTTGAATATTAAGGGAATCAAGGGATATGGGGATAGTGCAGGAAAGTGGAGGTGAGGTAGAAGATCAGCCATGTTCTTATTGAATGGCGGAGCAGGCTCGAAGGGCCAAATGGCCTACTCCTGCTCCTATTTCTTATGTTCTTATGTAATAAAGGAAAGGAATTGCATTTATATAGCACCCTTAACAACCTAAGGACATCCCAAAGCAATTTACAGCCAATTAAGTACTTTTTTTTCTAAGTGTAGTCACTGTTGTAATGTAGGGAAATTCGGCAGCCAATTTGCACGCAGCAAGTTCCACAAACAGCAATGAGCGACATGACAAGCTAATACGCTTTAGTGATGTTGGTTGAGGGATAACTATGTCAGGACACCGGGGAGAACTCCCTTGCTCTTCTTCAAATAGTGCCATGGGATTTTATAAGTCCACCTGAGGGAGATCATGCCTCTTGAAAAATGTTCGCACACCTATTGTTCTAGAAAGTAGACTGCCTTGTGCCCATTTTTTGGCCAAAAAACAAGAGCTGAAGGGTCCAATGCTGTGTTTTGCACTCGATATGTGATGGTGACGCCATTTTGCACCTCGCTGCTTTCAGGCATCCCTGGCAACCACCTGAAATCAGCACTAACCCAATTTTAAAAATGCAAAGAAGGGCTCTGTACCTGTTGCACGACCCTTGTACCTTATCTTGGCTTCGCATTGAAATTGCAGACCACTGACGTCTCGTGCTCACCCTCCTCCCAATCACCCCCAGACTTAATAGGGGCCCTCTGATTTTTCTCATCTCCGCGACTGGAAAACTGCCTCATGGGGCGCGACTGGTACCCACAGTACGCGCGGTCGCCCCCTGGTGATGCAAGAGGCCCAATATCGCGCGGTACTCTGGCCAATCGGTTCAGGCGCACCGGTTGCTGCGGTTCCCACCTAAGGACGGACACAGATGGTTTTCCAGGCCATTGTATTTTCTTCTGTCAGCTAAAAACCGTGCACTTTGTCTGTGCATGTGGGGCCCTGCAGCACGACTTCCCTGTCCTTTCTCTTTCAGAGTAAATGGATTACCTCACCTACTATATCTGGTATTTTGATGGTCACTGTAACCTTTTGAAGTGCTCCACCAGATTAGAAATATAACATTGAAAATTGCACTCTTACAGGACTTGACAAATCATACCCAGCAATTTTACTTTAAAGAAACATGTAAATACCAGTGTACTTGATAGGTAAACAATACTAACCCCACAGAAATGTCTCTAAAATTGAAAAAAAAGAGACACCTTATTTCTCTCCTGAAATTGCTCTGGAAGCTAAACGCAGGAAAAGTGTTGCAGAATACTTGGAATGATCTGAGCTCCGGGAATCGAAAATAGGTTGATGATAACCATATCCGACACAGCTCCCATTTCCAGAGTTCTTACACTGATCAAAGATATCATTGATGTATACTATGGCCCTTCACAACCTAAATGCATGTGATTTACCAGACGCACACACACACACACATATACATTGTCAACGTGTCTTCCAACTGGCCAGACAGTTTTTTAGTTTGTATTCTTTTTGGCTAGATAATGTTCAAGTTCAGTTCGTTTCTGCTGCCCACATCAGCCTCACACAACACTTCATTTTCAATCACCCCAAGCACGTACTTCACAGGGAAAAACAAAGCACTATCATCACCACTGATGGGTTTTGGGTCCCAGATCGACGCAGGCGAGTGGAAAGCAGAAAATACATTGGTTGTGGATAAAGTGATAACATGAAAGCAAGGCATTGATAAGAGCACAAGCCCTTTGCAGCTTTTCTCCCCCTTTTCCTTTCTTCAGTAGGTGACATTTTAATTGCTGGGCTTTAAACAGCTGCAGGCATCATGTCAAAGGGTCCTCTTCTGTGAGTCCCTTGTTCTTGATCAAGGCCTGCACAGATACAGCTTTTGTTCAAAACTACACCAATGAGTGCAGAGTATAAATAGAGATTGGATAATGTGCCTAGACAAAGGAGATAGATCGAGGTGTATGTTTGCACTGAGCAATGTCCAGTCAATCCACGGATTCTCAGATTACATGGTGTCGACTTTTGTCTGTTACGCAAGAACAACAGAAGACACCGAGAACAGCCCTGATCAATTCTTAATATTAATACGCCATCCACGGCTGCAGTAACGATGTTAGGGAAACGATGGAACCCTTGCCCACCTGGACCTGTTAATTGAGAAGCAAAGTACTCGAGGCAAAGATCAAGTCTGGGCAGATGGTGGGACAATGCAAGATGGCAGACCTGGGTCAGTGTCAATCCCAAACTGCACCTTAATGACTCATTTCTGCTGTTGGTTGTCAGCTGCTCTCTCTGGCTCCACCTCAGCTTCAGTTCCCCGAACCAGCCCTTGACAACAGTACAGTAATTTCATGTATATATATATATGCTGCCTTCTGCATAGTTTGAATGCTGTTGTTATTGAGATGGTCATCTACAATATTTCAACTAGGAGCTAAAAGCGTAATTATTTTCTCAACACCATTGAATGAACAATATAACGTTCCTACTTTATGCAGCCCAAATCTAGTGACCATTTTCATTGAGAAAGCTAAGGTACGACAGATATTTTAATCTATACACCATAACAGAATTATCCTTATTTGTCGCAACTGAAATGATTGGTGGTTATCAGAAATAAGCAGTTTAATGAAATTAAAAGTGATCGTAATTATTTTTCAGAACCTAACGGGCATCAGCCCACACAACCAGGAAATCTTTCCAGATTCCAGAACACAACACTGATTAAAATTCTAATATTTTTGACTACTGTTTGCGTTTATGACTGAGGTTAAAGTTCAGAAGAACAGGGAGCTAACAAGAGGCCACAGCAATGCAACTGATTGCTTCCACAGTGAATAATACATCAATAGAGTAAAATATACACTATGAATTGTATGTAATAAAAATATGTTTATTGATTTTAACCATAATAAATTGGTGTTGAAAAAGGATTCATTTTATGTGAAGTGATTGATTGTGGTGTATAATACAGAATGGAGTCTGGGTATAATAGTCAATTATTATTTTCTGAATCATATAATTTTGTTTATCTCAAACATTGTTTTTGAGATGTTTTCACCATGCAAACATTGATTTTGAGGCATCACACTGCCAAATCAAATCAAACCCAGAGGCGCAGCACAGAGAAAGCAGGCTTCCTGAAGAATTACTGACTCCTTTACAACCCAGTGCTTTCAATCACACAAGTGTCTCTCAGTGTTGCACATCACAGCGTATTCACGGGAAATTATGGTACCACTCTAGGTCTGACGCAGAAGTCACAAGAAAGAAGCAGGTGTCTGTTTAATAATTTGGTCAAAGATCAGAAGTTAAAGGTTAGGACGGCGAAAGGAGAATGGAAGGGTCAGACCACTCGCAGGAGAGGGCTGAGACTTGATCTTCTGGAGTCTGTAACAGGTCGAACCTCAAGGTCATCCATTAGTGATCCTGCTTAACTGCAGCACTGTCGATATAAATTCACCATGCCTCGTCTTTCAAAAATAATGTACGTCTGCATGATTGAAGGTACGGAAGCTTAAGCACATTTGTATCCTTAAAGTTGGTAGCAGAAACCATCCACATTGTAAAATATAATGAAAATAATATGTGGACAGAAAGTACATAATTTGTCCTGAATAACTAATACACAGAATATAAAATATTAATTTAGTAATTATCATTATTACCACTCTTGTTTAAGTTATTAGCTGGGAAATTACTGTGTATGATATCATATGAATGCTTAATGTGCTTGTATCGTATACTTCTGTTATTCTAACAGACCCATTAACCCATTCATTTTAAATTGGTAATGGCTCTGTTAAAATAATGGGCAGATGAGCATCGTAGCAAATGTGTTAAGCATTCGTACAATAATATTGCTAGGCTATTTTGAAGCTAAAACAAATTAAAATAATTTGCAAAGCAAATTCTGCAATCATCACATAAAACTTGTCCATAAAATAAAAATACTGTGGATTGTTGGGATCTTACGTGGAAATTATTATTTTCCCTCAAACATTAATGAAAGAAAGAAGAAAGAAAGACTTACATTTATATAGCGCCTTTCATGACCTCAGGATGTCCCAAATCGCTTTACAGCCAATGAAGTACTTTTGAAGTGTAGATACTGTTGTAATGTAGGAAACGCGGCAGCCAAATTGCACACAGCAAGATCCCACGAAGAGCAATGTGATAATGACTAGATAATCGTTCTTTGTAATGTTGGTTGAGGGATAAATATTGGCCACGACACCGGAGACAACTCCCCTGCTCTTCTTCGAAATAGTGCCATGGGATCTTTTACGTCCACCCGAAAGGGCAGATGGGTTCTCGGTTTAAAGTCTCATCCGAAAGAGGACACCTCTGACAGTGTGGGACTCCCTCAGTACTGCACTGGAGTGCCAACCTAAATTCTGCGCTCAAATCCTGAAGTATGACTTGAACCCACAACCTTCTAGACTCAGAGGCAAGAGTGCTACCCACTGAGCCACAGCTAAGGTAAAATGCGACGTTTCTGCGCTCCTAGTGGGGAGCCACCTCGATAGGAGCATGTGCCAGAGAGTTGGTGCTTAAGTATTGTAGCACTTCTCCAACCGACACGTCCTTTGAGTGGGGCTCCCCTCCTGGAGTGTGGGATCAATGAATTTACCCGATGTGTTTCAAGACAAAAACTTTAACTTAGAATGCCAGAGAATTCAGACCTCTTCGTGATTAAGATTGATGCTACACACTTCATTTCAAAAAAGAGAGGCGATTAAGAGATCCATGAAAGTGTTCTTTTCCTCCTTTTGAAATGACAGCAATAGTGTTACACTGAGTCATTAGAAGGTTCACTGTGTTCTTGCTCCCTCTTTACGACAGTTGCATTGTAACTTTTTGCCGATTAGGTATGCCCATTTAATGGATGGAAAGTGGGTGTAACTAATGGGGGGGGGGGGCGGAAATGGTCAGAGATCCATTATGCCAACCCTCTGCCCGATAAATACCAATTTTCTGGTTGGTTTTTGTAATGGTGCCACAGGTGCCCACCAGTTTGTGGTTGATCATGGTAAAATTAGGCCCTGAAGATGTCCGTGCAACTTCCTGCCATTTACCACCACATAGACCGGAATTTTACCGGCGCTCAGAGTGCCGGTTCGGAGGCGGGTCCGCTGTCAAAATCGAAAAGATTGACAGCGGATCATATCCCGCTGTCAACCCGCCTCCGTGTCAGTTTCCCAAGTGTTGGGTCTGTCATCCCTGAACAGACCCGACACCAAAGTGACGGGTCAGCCAATTCATATACTTAAAAGTTTGTTAAAAGTTACTTAAGCAGCATTTTACCAGGTATTTACCATTTTACCAGCTTTTTCACACGGTTCCTGGCGCCCAGGGATCACGTCAGGTAAGTGTGTCGGGTTCTCAATGACTCTCCATTGCTCTGAATAGGTGACAGCTGCAAAAGTGCTGTAAAAGCTACCATTTCACAGCTGTTCACTTTCCCATGTTAGAAGCTGGAGCCTTCAGGATTTGGAATACACTTTCAGCTTTATGCAGTTTGGAAGTGCTTTGGAGTAACCTCTCGATCCACTGTCACCTCCTTGGAGCAAGCTCTCTCACCATTGACAGATCACTTCTGTCATCTCAACTTCAGCTGCCATCTATTCCAACAGCATCGGTACCCTTAAAGAAATCTCATCTTGGTCCTCAGAATCCCACCACAATCAGCCCCAGCACCAACATCACCAGGCACACCAGCATCACCAACAACACAATCACCTGATGCTGCACAGGACACAGGGCATCAGCACCTGACTACATTGCTGCCCAGGAGGCCAGGAATGGCCTCACCATGGCCCGATTTACTTCACTTGACGCTGTACACCCTGGCTGCCACATGATGCACCAGGTTGGCACCACCCCACACCAGCACCATAAAGCATCCCAGCAATGCCCAAGCCATTCCTTTCACATTCATCACCATTGTGGGGGGGTAACGTTATGTCTCACCATTCACTGCAACTCACTAAGCCACATCCAAAGGAGCACACAAATCTGTCCGAAGGCAAAGAATGGAAAATAAAGATTTCAATGTTTGACAACACATCAACAGAAACTTTACATGAACATTAGCGAAAACACCCAAGTGCCTACCATTGTGTGTTGTTAGTTAATATGATTGGACAAGGATGAGGGTGAGTGTGTGGGGTGGCTAGTGAGATGGGGATGTAATAAGAACATAAGAACATAAGAAATAGGAGCAGGAGTAGGCCAATTGGCCCCTCGAGCCTGCTCCGCCATTCAATAAGATCATGGCTGATCTGATCCTAACTGCCAATCTACTATCACAGAACCATCTCCTGAACCTAACAGAATTGGACACACGAAATAGGAGCAGAATCAGGCTACACGGCCCCTGGGCCCGCTACGCTACCCACAGGGCGATGACCGATCCGAACCTAGACTCATGTCCAAATTCCTGCCCGCTCCCCGTAACCCTTAATTCCCTTTACTTCTAGGAAACTGTCTATTTCTGTTTTAAATTTATGTAATGATGTAGCTTCTACAGCTTTTTGGGGCAGCATATTCCATGGACCTACCACCCTCTGAGTGAAATAGTTCCTTCTCATCTCAGTTTTGAAAGAGCAGCCCCTTATTCTAAGACTATGCCCCCTAGTTCTAGTTTCACCCATCATCGGGAACATCCTCCCCGCATCCACCCGATCCAACCCCTTCACAATCTTATATGTTTCAATAAGATCGCCTCTCATTCTTCTGAACTCCAATGAGTAGAGTCCCAATCTACCCAACCTCTCCTCATATGTCCATCCCCTCATCCCCGGGATTAACCGAGTGAACCTTCTTTGTACTGACTCGAGAGCAAGTATGTCTTTTCTTAAGTATGGACACCAAAACTGTATGCAGTATTCCAGGTGCGGTCTCACCAATACCTTGTACAACTGAAGCAATACCTCCCTATTTTTATATTCTATCCCCTTAGCAATGAAAGCCAACATTCCATTGGCCTTCTTAATCACTTGCTGCACCTGCATACTAACCTTTTGAGTTTCGTGCACCAGGACCCCCAGATCCCTTTGTACTTCAGTACTTTCCAGTTTCTTGCCATTTAGATAATAACTTGCTCTACTATTTTTCCTGCCAAAGTGCATAACCTCACACTTTCCAGTATTGTATTCCATCTGCCAAATCTCTGCCCACTTACTTAGCCTGTCTATGTCCCCTTGCAGATTTTTTATGTCCTCCTCACTCACTACTTTCCCTCCCATCTTAGTATCATCTGCAAACTTTGATATGTTACACTCGGTCCCCTCCTCCAAATCGTTAATATAGATTGTAAAGAGTTGGGGACCCAGCACTGACCCCTGCGGAACACCACTAGTTACTGATTGCCAGTCTGAGAATGAACCATTTATCCCAACTCTCTGCCTTCTGTTAGATAGCCAATCCTCTATCCACGCCAGAATATTACCCCCAATCCCGTGATTTTTTATCTTAAGCAATAATCTTTTGTGTGGCACCTTGTCAAATGCCTTTTGGAAGTCTAAATACACCACATCCACTGGTTCCCCTTTATCCACCCTGTGTGTTACTTCCTCAAAGAACTCCAGCAAATTTGTCAAACATGACTTCCCCTTCATAAAACCATGCTGACTTTGTCCTATTAAATTATGATTATCCAAATGTCCCGTTACTGTCTCCTTAATAATGGACTCCAAAATTTTACCTACCACAGATGTTAGGCTAACCGGTCTATAGTTTCCAGCCTTCTGTCTACTGCCCTTTTTAAATAAGGGTGTTACATTAGCAGTTTTCCAGTCTGCCGGGATCTTTGCTGAGTCCAGGGAGTTTTGAAAAATTATTACCAATGCATCCACAATCCCTACTGCCACTTCCCTCAAGACCCTAGGATGTAAGCCATCAGGTCCAGGAGATTTATCCGCCTTGAGTCCCATTATTTTACCGAGTACCACTTCCTTAGTGATTTAGTAATGATGTAGATAGAGAGAGAGAGGGATGGATGGAGGTGCAAGGTAAGGATGTGCAGGAGTAGGGTAGGGAAGGCAGAGTGATGGGGATGTGATGGGAGGCACAGCAGGATGAGGTTGAGTGTGGCTTTGCAGTAACGCTTCATGATCGACTGAGATCATTGAAAGGTTTGCGCCACTGCAACCAGGTCCTCCTGACGACATCCCTACTTGTGCCCTCCTGTGCAATGTGCAACCAGGCTGTGTTGGTGTCCTGGGGAGGTCTCTACCGCCCATTGGAAGGGAAGAGTGTAATAGAGCCACCTGTTGGACTACTGATGTATATAATAATAAAGCCATGCACAGTACAGTTCTTACCGGAAGCCATGTTGTGCTGTTGCATATATATGTTGTGTCCCAAGATATCACAGAATTGGCGATGAGGATGCAATCGCAGATCCCTAGCTGAAACTTTTGTTGGAGGATAATCCTGCCAACCGACGGAGGGACTGTTAGAGGTTCTTCGTTTTGCAGAAAAACTTAAAAATCCGAGGTAAATTTCGAGCACACGTGGCTGAGCTGTCGACGTTGCCAGAGTCCAGATGGCTGTGTCTATGGGAATAATAGGGCACTTGGGTGAGGTCCATCATGACCGAGAGACTTTCGGAGCGTATGTGGAGCGGCTAGAAATGTTTTTCACCGCGAATAGTATCGTCGAAGTCCCCGATGATGTAAACCGTAACCGGGCGGTTTTAGAAATGAAATGGCTATATTTTTGACTGAAGCAGGCCCTGGGGTGTATGAAACCCTGAAAAATGTGCTTGTTCTTACCAAGCCGAAGGACACGCCACTGAAGGAGATCCTAACCAAGTTAGAACAGCACTACAGTCCTGAGCACCTGGAAATTGCTGAAAGTTATCATTTTGGAACATGTGATCAATTAAATGACAAGGGTATCAGTGAGTACATTGTAGCTTTAAAAAAGCTATCCATTCACTTACCATAGTTACTGACCATAAGCCCCTGACAGCAATCCTCCATCCAAAGTCCCCAGTTCCAACCTTAGCTGCAGCCCGAATACAGAGATGGCTTTGATTTTGTCAGCGTATGTGTATGACATCGAGTACAGATGATCAGCTGATCACAGTAATGCTGATGCTATGTCCAGGTTGCCATCCCCATCACAAGTTACACCCAATAAGGAAGAAGTGTTCTATTTCTCATACATTGATGAGCTGCCAGTCACAGCTGAAGAGATGGGTAGGGCAACCAAACGTGACCCAATTATGTCAAAAGTGTATGATTACATAGCAAATGGATGGCCAAACCAGGTATCAGAGGAAGATATCCATCCATACTTTGTTCGTAGGAATGAATTGTCAGTGGATAAAGATTGTATCATGTGGGGAGCAAGAGTGGTTATCCCAAATAGGTTCAGGTCTAAATTGTTAGGAGATCTTCATGACCAGCACCTGGGAATGTGCTTGACCAAGAGCTTTGCACGCAGTTACTTATGGTTGCCAGGTCTAGATAAAGAGATAGAGTACATAGTCAGTCAGTGTACAACATGTCAATCGGTGAGCAAAAAACCACCATCAGTACCATTACAGCCATGTAAATGGCCTCCCAGAGTGTGGCAAACGTTACATGTAGATTTTGCTGAGCTAGAAGGACAGCAATTATTCATAGTGATAGATAGTCACTCAAAGTGAGTAGAGGTGTTTCCGATGCAGATAAGAACAACAAGCAACACACTAGACAATTTGCGAAGATTGTTTTCTTCATACGGTCTCCCAGAAGAAATTGTGTCTGATAATGGGCCGCAATTTTGTTCAGAAGAGTTCCCACAGTTCATGAGCAGAAACGTTGTGAAACATACCAAAGTTCCACCGTACCACCCTGCTTCAAATGGAGCAGCAGAGCGTACAGTACAAACTGTCAAACGTGCCCTCATCAAGCAAATGTTGGATCCAAATCCAAAGAAATGTCAGTTGTCATTGGACCACAAACTGGCAAATTTTTTGATTACCTATTGGAATACTTCTCATACCACTACTGGTAGAAAACCAGCAGAGTTGTTTCTCAAACGACAGCCATGAACCAGGTTCTTGTTGTTAAAGCCAAACTTGGCACAGTTCGCAGAAGAGAAACAATCAAGGCAGAAAGAGAGTCATGATAAAGGTAGAGTTAGAGAGAGAAGTGTGAAGTTGAAGCAAAAGGTTAGAGTGAAGAACCATCACCATAAATGGTTAAAGTGGTTACCAGGAAGAGTAGTGAAGATATGTGGCCCTCGTACATATTTGGTCAAGATGTTTGATCATGGAAAGGTTAGGTTTGTTCACATTGATCATATCTTACCTACAGATGTGGAAGTCGTTGAAAGCTGGGATGATTCAATTTATTCTGATGAGTCAGATAGTCTTGTTAAAAGTAGAGTACCAGTAGCAAATCCTACATCAGATGTACCAGAAACAAGTCCAAGAATAAGTCAGAATTTACGTCTGAGCCCGAGTCAGGCAGACAAACAGTCTGAAAGTGTAGAGAGTCCAAATGTAGATTAAGGTCAGCCCTTGGAGAAAAATTCTCCGCAGGCTCAGCCTAGAATGAGTCAAAGTCCTACAACAAGATCTGAAAGCTCTCTTCAAGAAAAAAGGTATCCTCTTCGAAACAGAAATCCAGTGGTTAAGTTTAATCTGTAAATATGGAAAATAAGTTCATATCTTTTGTTTGTGTTACAGAATTCTATAACAACAACAAACAACAACAACTTGTATTTATATGGCGCCTTTAACGTAGTAAAACGTCCCAAAGTATTTCACAGGAGTATTATAAGACAAAAAATTTGACCGAGCCACATAAGGAGAAATTAGGGCAGGTGACCAAAAGCTTGGTCAAAGAGGTAGGTTTTAAGGAGCGTCTTAAAGGAGGAACAAAAATGAGAAGTCGCACAACACCAGGTTATAGTCCAACAGTTTTATTTGAAATCACAAGCTTTCGGAGCTATCGATCGCTCGAAAGAGAGGTAGAGAGGCGGAGAGGTTTAGGGAGGAAATTCCAGAGCTTAGGGCCTGGGCAACAGAAGGCACGGCCACCAAAGGTTGAGCGATTGTAATCAGGGATGCTCAAGAGGGCAGAATTAGAGGAGCGCAGATATCTCGGGGGGTTGTGGGGCTGAAGGAGATTACAGAGATAGGGAGCGGCGAGGCCATGGAGGGATTTGAAAACAAGGATGAAAATTTTGAAATTGAGGCGCTGCTTAACCGGGAGCCAATGTAGGTCAGCGAGCACACGGGAGATGGGCGAACGGGACTTGGTGCGAGTTAGGACACGGGCAACCGAGTTTTGGATGACCTCAAGTTTACATAGGGTGGAATGTGGGAGGCCAGCCAGGAGTGCGTTGGAATAGTCAAGTCTAGAGGTAACAAAGGCATGGATGAGTGTTTCAGCAGCGGATGAGCTGAGGCAAGGGCGGAGACGCCGATGTTACAGAGGTGGAAGTAGGCGGTCTTTGTTATACTGCGGATATGTGGTCAGAAGCTGATTTCAGGGTCAAATATGACACCAAGGTTGCGAAGAGTGTGGTTCAGCCTCAGACAGATGTTAGGGAGCGGGATGGAGTCAGTGGCTAGGGAACGGAATTTGTGGCGGGGACCAAAACCAATGGCTTCGGTTTTCCCAATATTTGATCGGAGAAATCTTTTGCTCATCCAGAACTGTATGTCGGACAAGCAGTCTGACAATTTAGACACATTGGAGGGGTCGAGAGAAGAGGTAGTGAGGTAGAGCTGGGTGTCGTCAGCGTACATGTGGAAACTGACGCTGTGTTTTCGGATGATGTCACCAAGGGGCAACATGTAGATGAGAAATAGTAGGGGGCCAAGGATAGATCCTTGGGGGACACCAGAGGTAATGATGCGGGAGCAGGAAGAGAAGCCGTTGCAGGTGATTCTCTGGCTACGATTAGATAGGTAAGAATGGAACCAAGCGAGTGCAGTCCCACCCAGCTGGACGATGGTGGAGAGGCTTTGAAGGGTGGAGTGGTCAACCGTTTCAAAGGCTGCAGACAAGTCAAGAAGGACGAGGAGGGATAGTTTACCTTTGTCACAGTCACAAAGGATGTCATTTGTGACTTTGATGAGAGCCATTTCGGTACTGTGGCAAGGGCGGTAACCTGATTGGAGGGATTCAAACATGGAATGGCGGGAAAGATGGGCACGGATTTGGGAGGTGACAACATGTTCAAGGACTTTGGAGAGGAAAGGGAGGTTGGAGATGGGGCGGTAGTTTGCAAGGATGGAGGGATCAAGGATTGTTTTATTGAGGAGAGGGGTGATGACGGCAGATTTGAGGGAGAGGGAGACAATACCTGAGGAGAGAGAAGCATTAACAATATCAGCTAACATGGGAGCCATAAAAGGAAGTTGGGTGGTCAGCAGTTTGGTGGGAATAGGGTCGAGGGAGCAGGAGGTGGGTCTCATGGACAAGATGAGCGCAGAGAGGTCATGAGGGGAGATCGGAGAGAAGCTGGAGAAAGATGTGAGTTCAGGGCTAGGGCAGGGGGCAACACGGTGGCATAGTGGTTAGCACTGGTGCCTCACAGCGCCAGGGACCTGGGTTCGAATCCGGCCTCGGGTGACTGTCTGTGTGGAGTTTGCACATTCTCCCCGTGTCTGCGTGGGTTTCCTCCGGGTGCTCCGGTTTCCTCCCACAGTCCAAAAATGTGCGGGTTAGGTTGATTTGGCTATGATAAATTGACCCTTAGTGTTAGGGGGGGATTAAATATGTGGGGTTACGGGGATAGGATGGGATATGTTAGGGGGAATTAAATACGTGGGGTTACGGAGATAGGGTGGGATATGTGTCGGTGCAGGCTCGATGGGGATTCTGTGTGAGAAAGCAGGGACAGGGTACTGGATTTGGATGATCAGCCATGATCGTATTGAATGGTGGAGCAGGCTCGACGGGCCGAATGGCCTACTCCTGCTCCTAGTTTCTATGTTTCTATGTTAACCCTAGAGGAGGTTTGGCCCAGTGGGCTAGGGGAAGGAAGGGAAGTGGCAGAGGCAGCTGAACGGATGGTCTCAATCTTAGAGACAAAGAAGTCCATGAGCTCCTCACACTTGTTATCGGAAGTGAGAATTTGGAAACATAAAATGGGATCCATTTGAGAAATGTATACCAAGAGTTGTGTACACCATGCAAGTCATGTACAATGATTATTTGCTATGATTAGCTTCTTCAATTAGGAGGGAGAAGTGTAATAGAGCCACCTGCTGGACTACTGATGTATATAATAATAAAGCCATATGCAGTACAGTTGTTACCAGAAGCCATGTTGTGCTGTTATATATATATATGCTGTGTCTCAAGATATCACAAAGAGAACCTCCCTGCGTGCTATGACTCCCTCCATAAGCATATGGAGGGAGTCATGGGAGAGCCTGGGTGCAGACGTGCACCTTTGTGCAGTGCTTGTCAGTGTTTGCAGCACCTCAATGCTGCAGAACACTGACAGCACAACTGTCAAAATGAATGTGGACATGGTCCCTTTAAGGAAAACGGCTGATGATGCGCCATCAAATGACGTCATCAGACCTGCTTCATTTTAATTGGCTGGGAACCTCGCATGCGTGCTTAACAAGCCCAATCAGGGCAAAATCACTTCAACAGAGCGCGATGGAACTGAGAGCGGGGTCGCCGTCTGCCATCTACCTCGCCACACTTAGCCCGCCTTGGTCGGCAAAATCGCGGCCATCGTGTTTAATCACTACCTATCTATGTAAAATGGGCGTGCAAGGCTTCTAGAGTGGACTGTTTGCAGACAGCCCTATAGTAATATTTGTAGCAGAATTTCAAAGGTATTTTTGAACCTTACTTCTTCATTTTATTCTTTCTTTCCTATTTCCACTTAGTTTGTGCCAAATGTTCTGGCCATTTTTTGGAATATCTATGATAAAGGGACAATGGGTTTCCCAATGGGAATTCCCTTTTACTTATTTATTTTGGAAGAAGAGGAGGAGGAGTAATAAGCAGTCATGCTGCACCATAGGCATGTTGTACCCGCATTTACCAGCAGAGGTGTACCTAACTGGCAAAGACCATGTGGAGCTGGTTACACGTGCAGTCAACCAGATTCAAAACTGTGCCAACTTCTGCAAGGGCATCTGCAGCTAACATGTACTATAGGAATGCCCTTTCCAGTGTCAGTGATAGTCAAGTGTGCCCTCAAGTCATCTTTCCCCCACTCCTTCTAATGCTGTCCTATTGGGACGGTGCCCTAGAGTGGGCCCATCACCTCATTCCGCATCATGTCTACGTCATGAGTATCAAACAGTGAATCGTACTGTCGTGTCACTCCATCACTTGGCCACAGATTCCATTTCTTGCCAAGCACTCAGTTTAGCCAGGCAATTTTGTGACCCTCATCGCCTTTTTTGTAAAGGTGATCGACAATTTTAGCCCCATATACAGCCACTTAAAGTTTATCCCTCACCCGCCCCTATAAGAAATTGCTTACATATCAATTCAAACCACTCCTCCCCTGGGTTGTTGACAAGCTCCCACTACCAAGCCCAAGATGGCCGATAGTTCACCCACACTATGTAAATGATGCTGTGCCCACAAAATCATGCAGAGTCAGCACACTGATGCTTCGGTGAGTGCTAATAATGCACCTGATGCAAGCTGTGATCAGAACATCTACCCCATTACAAGACTCATGGGGCTGGATTTTGATACTGGGGCGGGTTGGGGTCGTGTCATTCACTTTTCGTGTTATCCACCCGACTGCAATTCGATGTGGAAGATTGATGCAATTTTCACCTAATTGGGCAATTGAGTTCCAGCATGTGGGAATCCATGAACCAATTAGTGTTTTCAGTCTGAAAGTCGCCTCTGATGATGTCATCATTGCTGCTGCATTGAAGGTCTTCAAACACTGCTTGGCCTTTGCTGTGAGAGGACCTGCAAAATGAGCAGCAGCAGTCCTAAGTCTGCACCCAGATATTTTTACACCACCACTCCCAGATATGTCTCCTCTCCATCCATCCATATGTACATCCATCCCCACAGCCAGCCAGCCAGCGTCAACTATCCATATCCAAATGTGCTCCCGCCAGGTTTCACAATCGAGGTTCAGAACAGGCGTGCTTCACTTATAACAAGGGTTAAAATCACAAAGGCCTTTCAAAATGGCATTATAGAGCTAATTTAGTGCTTGTTAAGGGCCTTAACAACCTATCCCGCCTCTTAAAGGCGGGACGGAGTCGGGACCAGCAGACACGATTTAATGAAAATTGCGTGGAGGCGGGATGGAGGCGGACTTGTGCCCGCCTGCCAGTTTTTGCAATTTTAACCCCCCACACGCCTCCAAACCCGCCTCCACGGGTCAATGAAAATCCAGCCCATGGTGTCTCCCTCTCCCCTTTTTGAAATGATAGGAGTTGCTTTAAACTGTTCCAATTTAGAGGTTCATGATATTCTCTCTCCCATTTTGAAATGTCAGTGGTAGCGTTATACTAAGCCTTTGGATGAGTGATGGATCAGAGATCTGTCTTGTTTCTAATCTTAAAAGAATCTATATTTTTAATACTTCTTTATGGGAAGCTGTAGATTGGTAGGATTGTGGCAACTTTAAAATGTCACCCCATTTTCTATATCAGGAGGAATACACATCTTGATCAATGTGTTATTGTTGGTTCAAAGCGAGGTTGTCTAATCCTGACAAGGTGGATTTATTAATAAGTATCACAGATGTGCATTATTATAAGTTCTGGACGGCCCACTGAGGAGATGCTATCACCCATAGTATCTCAGTTCTACAGATGTAAACAACATCAATTTGCTTTAACGTAGTAAAACGTCCCAGGGCACTTCACAGGAGCGATTATCAAACAAAATTTGACACTGAGTCACATAAAGAGATATTAGGGCAGGTGACCAAAAGCTTGGTCAAAGAGATAGGTTTTAAGGAATGTCTTAAAGGAGGGGAGAGGGGTAGAGAAGAGGAGAGGTTTAGGGAAGGAATTCCAGAGCTTAGGGAAAAGGCAGCTGAAGGCACGGCCGCCAATGGTGGGATGATGGAAACCTGGGATGCACAGGAGGCCAGAATTGGAGGAGCGCAGTCATTACGTCGAGAGAAACTGTCAGGCAGTTTCAATGCCTCTCAAACATCTTTGATTGGTTGTGTTGCGTAACTGGGAGAATTACCTTTGTGTTATCTTCCTTTGTCCCAGTTCAGACTTCAAAGCAAAGGAGTAAAAGAGAAAACTTTATAAGGGGCACATCTGTTGCCCTGAATAAAGGTTTCTTCAGTGAATCTCTGCTTCACCAGGCAGCTAATAAGTGAGGCTAGTACAACACTCCATTACTACTCAATTTCATTCATAAACTCTACCGCCCACCCGCCCGTTCTGGAGCGAAGAGGCCGGAGCCATTTTGAAGCCCGGGCCTCATTTAAAAAGAACTGAGGAGCTGTGGGTACCAAACAGATGCCCCAGTGCAGACCGTCGAATCAGGCCAAGCAATATCGGGAGGCTCGAAGGCAGTCTAGCCGACAACAAGGTAAGAGAAAGACTTTTTTCATTGCCATCTCCATAACTGAGGGTCCAGTCAAACCAACCAATAACTTTGTGGAGTTATTTTATTTAATCCAGTCTTAGATAACGTTTTAAAGAAGGGGATGACATAGAGCAATTCTGAACGGCTCATGAATTGTTGGCAGACTATTGTAATTAAGACAAAAAAGCATTGGGCAGAAAGGCTGGTAGGTGGTGAATTTCCATGGGGTGGTGTGGGTTCTCCCGATCACCCAGCATCATTTCGACAGAAGTTAACCCCAATCAGAGCAGACCAGCAGCGAGTCACCCACAGAGTGTCACATGATGTACTTTGTCCGGGGAGCTTGCGTAGCGTGAGCTGAGCCGGACAGTTGAAGGTTCAATCCGCTGATCCTAAACAGGGGACTGTGTGGAGGCAGACAGAGCGCACTGACCTCACAGCAGTCAGAGCTTACAGGATCATTTCATCAGGAAAAGCCAATTTAGCACGAGAATGGTTGAATGCCACACTCCATCTGCGGTGAACAACCCTTATGTGTCTTGCCTGCTCAAGAGAAGGATGCAGGAGGTCATATTAGCCTGCTAGCTGGAGGGTTCGGTGGGGGGAGGGGGGAGGTTGAAGACATAATTGCTCATGGCGCGTATCTGCTTCAGCAAGACCGCAGTCAAATGAGTGAGTGATAGCCTGCGGCACAGCCCACATGGACTTTGCAGTCACTATCATCAGACGGAGTTTGCTTTGCAAGGTAATTTATCCAATGGGCAAACATGGGCGATGTGATGCCAGCAAGGTGGCATCTGCAGCCTCTGCTGCTGAATGCATGAGACCGTGGCAAAAGCAAGTTGCAGAAGGTGGTCAGTGCAGAGAAAACACATTTTCTGGACAGGATTCCCTGGAATTATTTAAGAAACAATTGAATCCCACAATGGTGGGGGTGGGGTGGGGGTGGGGAATGTTGGGATCTCTCTGGATGGATGAAACAAGATGGGCTGAATGGCCTTCCTTGTCTACGATTATCTTGTGATCTTGTAATTCCATGTATCCTGGCGAATATTGAACCTGGAAAGCTTGGCCGGCCACTTACACAAGCAAGGCAGAGGTCATGTGTTGGATAGGAGATGTTTTATTTCAAATTACGAAAAAAAAATGTTGAAGACCTTCGGTGGAACCTTGCTTGACGGGAATGTAGGTTCGGGAAATTGAGTATGAAGGTCCGTGCATCTGATTCACAGCGCTCTCTGATTATCTGATTCTTTCAATTAATGTAGGTGCAGGAGCATTTGGAATCTCAGGAAGCAAATGGAATAAACTGTCCCTCTGAGAGGCAGAAATGGAAAGATGTGCTTGCTGGTGGGGCCATGTTGGAAGTGGCAGAAAATGACCTGGTGAATACGGAGGCGAGTTTGTGTGTTATTTTGATCTTGTTGTACAAAAGAAGTTAAAGAAACTTTTAGAGACTTTCTGACAGCTACTTACATCTAAACTCGTTTATCTGTGACCATTCAGCTGACGCTGTTCGCTCATTTGTGTGCAGCTATGGCTGTCCCCACAGGCATACCTCTCTATTTTCAGGTTAAGGAGGAGGAGGATCATGGAGGCATGCTAGACAGATGCAGCTGTGCCTTCAATACTGTCTTCAAACATATCCTTATGTTACCACTCAAGTGTACAGGCCAAGGGTCTCACATCTGGATCTGTCAGAAGATGCCGACCTGTACAGACTAAGATTCCCGAAGGACTCCATGACAGAATTGTATACAGTCCTGTATCTAGAATTGGAAGCCAGGGGTGGCTCAGTCAGTGACTCTCGAGGTTTCCGCTGCATTGAACCTTTATGCAGCAGGCTCCTTTCAGGTATGTGCAAGGGGGTCTCTGTCACATCGGCCAGCTTTCAGTTCACAATTGCATCAAGCAGGTCACTGATGCATTGTTTGGCCAGACCAGTGATTTCATCCATATTGCTGTGAAAAGCAGCCAGTAAGAGCTATCCACTTCTGACATGTGATAGGATTCGCCAGAGTGTAGGGCATAATTGGCAGCGTTCATGTGCTCATATGTACCCTTAACCCCAATGCAACTCTATTCAGGAATAGAAAAGGCTACCATTCCATGAGCATGCAAGTGATCTATGTCCATCGGAACAGAATCATGCATGTTAGTGCCCATTTCCCTAGCAGCACCCATGATTCCTCATCCTCTAGCAGTCAATGGTGCCAGTATTATTTGAAGGACCAACAAGACTCAAAGGATGGTGTTGGAGGACCCCAAAAATAAGCCCCGCAGCTATGGCTCCAGACATTGCTGTGCCACCCATGGACAAGAGTTGAGGAGAGGTGCAAGGTGGCACACACATCCACCAGGGTCATAGTGGAACATACCTTCAGCATTTGAAACAGCAATTCCATTGCTTGGGTAGATCGGGAGAAGCTGAGCCAAGCCTCCAGGGATGTTGATGCCAGCTGTGTTCTGCACAACTTTGCCTTGAAAAGGGGCCTAACAATGGAATAATCAGAAGAAAGGCAACCACAAGCAGAACAAGAGACAAGAGCAATTGACAGCACAATGATCTGCTTAGTCTTTCAGAGTCACCAGGTACGGCCTTATGTCACCAGGTACAGTAGTAATCTCCATGTGTGCCCAAAGCCTTTCCCAAATAAAGCTTGGGGCTAGATTTTGAAACTGGGGATGGGATGGAGGCGGGACTCCCACTTTTTGGGTTGTAGTCCCGCCTCCATCGACTTGTGGCCAACCCATTGTATTTTAACTAGATTGACCTTGTTGTGCTCAGCAGGCCAATTAAAGGTCACCTGGCAACATCTGTCAAGAGCTTTTGACAGATGAAATATCAGCGTTTGACAGCTCTTTGAAGCTGTCGAACACTGACAATCTGTACTCTAAGTTAATTCCTTCCTCTCAGGCTGATTTAGAGATCTCTGCAGAACAAAAAGCAGAGGCTGCAGCTTTTGACAGCTCAACGGCCATTCTGCTTTCTGTGCCGGTGAGATTTCTGACTCCCAAGACCTGAAGGGCTGACACCTGCAGGAGGAAGTTAAGGCAAGTAAAACTTTTTTCCACACTTTACACTTACCTTACACACTTACCTCTGCACACATGCACCCATCACTCACCTGCCCACCAGACATATCGACCCCTCCAACCCCTGCAGACCCACGGTCCGCCTCGCTGAAACGGCATGGTTGGGACCTGTCGGTGAGCCCACATTTCAGGCATAAAAATAGGGATTAGGCAAAAAACTGCCTGTTAACTACCTGTTAACAGGCAGTTTATTGCCACTAATCCCCTTCCCACCTCGGGGAGGCGGGTTCCAGCACAGGTCGGGTACCCGCCTCCAGCGAAACTGGCATGGAGGCGGGTTGGAGGTGGGATGGGGTCGGGACCCCCGATTCAGCTATTTTCAATCCAGTCCCGCCTCCAAGGCTCAATGAAAATTCTGCCCTTTGTCTCCATTGGGCCCTGCCATACATTGACATCAATAAATGCTATTTCATTTCTCCCCACTGAGTTGTAGTATTAACATACCCTGAGAGGCAAGTTTTGCTGGGGGTGCACAGTAGGTCTGTCGGCATCTGGCAGAAAGGTATGCAGACATGGGGGTAATGTTGACACAGGTGATACGAAATGGAAATAAAAATGGTGGGAGATTTAAAACAGGCTGCCGATTCGTTATCATCGGTTTTACACTATTGCACAATGTCAACATTACCCCCATGTCTGCTACTTTCCTGCCAGATGCCGACAAACCTACTGTTAAAACTACCCACATAGAGTTTCCAGTTCTCATGAGGGGTTGGAATCATTTGTCCTGTTGTTTCTTCTTGCTGATGATGGTGGGCCTCAGGTGTCCAGTTCGCTGCATTAGCTATTTTGAAGTCCTTTTGCTCTATAAATGTGTTTTTTTCTTTGCCTCACTGAGATGCTCTTCATACATCCACCATCTGTTTTCATCTCTTTCCAGGTTCTCAATAAAATCTCTTTGGCTATTTGACCCATTAGGGCAGAAATTGCAACGTTTCGCTGGTATTCTTGGTCAGCGATCCAACATTGTAGCCCCGATTCTGCACCCATGCATCCATCTGGCAAGTGTCGACTGTGGATCAGAGGTAGCACTCTTCGCCTCTGAGCCAGAAGGTTGTGGGTTCAAGTCGCACTCCAGAGACTTGAGCACAAAATCTAGGCTGACGCGTCAGTGCAGTGCTGAGGGAGTGCTGCACTGTCGGAGGTGCTGTCTTTGAACCTGTTCGTGGGACCTTGCTGTGCGCAAATTGGCTGCAGTGTTTCCTGTGCGACAACGGTAACTACACTTCAAAAGCATTTGCGGACATCCGGAGGTCATGAAAGGTGCTATATAAATGCGAGTCTTTCTTTTTTTCAATACTCCGCACAGGCAAGGGAGCATTGCCTCACTGTGCACGTCCAGGGTTTACTGTTTTTATTTCAGATTGCTATCATTTGGTGTTTCTTTCTGATTAGGAGGAGCTTCATGTTATCTCTCTTCCCCCCTTTGAAACGACAGCATGGGTGACTCTGCGGTTCACAGCTCTCTAATACAACTGCTCTTCATTTCAAAAGGAGCAGAGCAAACACCGTGAACAACGTGATGACTCAGCCCAATACCTCTGCTGTCACATTGCAGGCAGAAGGGGTGAGGCAGGGGCGGGGAGAGGAGGCAATCACAGAAGTAAAGGGAATACTGTGAAATATTAACAACTGATCCAACTTGTGTCCCATGATGTCTGGGCCCGCCGAGGGTAATATGGCACGCAGTAAGGAAATTAAGACGACAGTGTGTTGACAGAAACCGAACGATTCTCCTTTTCGTCCCCCAAGACAGTACAAGTGACATCATTTCATCTCAAAGTGACATTGTAATGAATTTAGCAACACCTGAACTTTTCTGACTAAGTGAACCTTTGTCGCCAGCGAGCTGCTCTGTGTCTGTAATAATAGGATGTGGCATCACCTTGATTTGAAGCTATATTCACCTTCCTGTGCCTAACATGTTGACACTGGTTCATCTTGCTTCCCTTTAATGACATAAAGCTGCAGGTGTTGTACAGCTGTAGTGACTTTTTTTTTTAAATCCACAAATATGTCAGTCTGGTTGGAATGTCGATCTGACTAATGCAAATAGGCAGCTGTGGTTTCTAAGGAAGGATGTCTTGTTCGAGTTGAAGTGCTGCAGTTTATTTGTTCAAAGAAAGACTTTATCTTGTGCCAGAAAAATACAAACTTATTAAAATGAGCACTTCTTTGTAAAGTATACCTTCATTTTTCCTTCTTATTATCTGTAATACGGGGAAAAAAAATGGATTTCGCTATACACAGTCATACAGCTTACATACCCTACAAAAGCATAATCACTTGTCTGTCACTTCAGTCTAAAAAGTAATTAACTGTAGGAACGAACCTCTAATCTTTTACTTCAGGATTCAAAAAAGAAATGCTAATTGGAAGGCACATCTGAAAATAATGTTTGTGGAGGAAATGTAAGAACAAATGTTAGTTTCGTTTAGATGCTTCCATCTCCGGTGTTATGAATCAGCTGATTCATTCTGGGTTATTGCTAGTCACAGATTCCTCCACATGTAGTCCCACTTTTCCATATATTTCTGTCTCCAGCTGCTTTGCTCCCCAATGGGTATTCTCTTGCATTTCACTGGTGTCTCTTTTGTGTTCACTTTTCTCGCACAGAAGACGCCTTCTTTCCTGTGCGGCCTTCCTTTCAGGCCCACATTTAAACATAAACAATTGTTATTCACTCCTCAAAGGAGACCCCCTCACTCTCTTTGCTGACCAATTAAATGCCAGCTGGGCTCGAAGGACAAGCACAGAGGGGCTGCCTCACAACATAAATCAAGGGCCTCCCAGGAACCTGTGCTTTAAAAGCGTTAATACTGGTCAGAATTTATTTTTAATCAAAATATAGTTCTCATTAGTGTTTAGATAAAGGCATCAAAGCTACTTGCTACAATGCAAGGATAAATGCTTATTTTTTTTTAAATTGCCTCTATAATTGGTGTAACCCAACGGTGAACATAAAACATTTATAATTAGATTTTTAGTTGATTATTTTCTGCTAAGGTAATCAACTAAAAGGCATCGAAGATACAAATTTATTTCAGAGGAAGGAGATTTGCTAATGTTTTGCACAAGAAAACACTTGATAATTATATTCATTTTGATGAGAAACGATCGCTGTCAAATTCATATATATTTGCCTCCAAAATGAAAGAAATCACAGGGTTTACATTTACTCAACTATAACACTTCATATTTTTCTGAAATTTTGACTATTATGATTTCTGTAACAAAACAAAGTAGACCCCTGTGCAGTGTGTTTTAAAACCACTGAGGATTTAATAATATGATTTATATATATTAAGATTCACTAACCTATTTAATATACACTGAGGATATGCTAGCTAGGTAAGCACATGGAAGGATAGTTGAAAGGGGTGGGAAGAGGCTCGTGTGGAGCATAAACACTGGCATGGACCAGGTGGGCCGAATGGCCTGTTTCTATGCTGTAAATACTTTGTAATTTTGTAATGTGTTTTATACATCCTAAACATTTAGGTGGAAAAATTCAGTATCGCCCCATTTGGGGCGCAATTATCGGCCGGGCGCAAAGATTAGCGCCTGACGCTAATTATCGCCTCCGACTGCAAACTTGGCTTTTATCGCCCCTGGAGGTGATTGGAGCGCTAAATCAGGCGCTACACACCTGTCTTAAGGCGCAAAGGCCGAGGAGCGAGGCGCTACCTCAGAGCGCTGGCGAAGCTCATGTGATGTCAGTCAGCAGTGGAACAGAGACACAATGGCACCGGCCAGTTCTTAAAGGGGAGGGTTGATCTTGCTCTCCATCCACATCCTGCTCATTGAAGCCTTGAATCTCGGCCTGGAGAGACCTGTACATCAAATCTGCTGGAAAGAACAATGGAGAGAAACAGGGAAAGAGCTCAGAGTGCAGCCCCCACAGTCTCTTCTAAATAGATGCAAGGAAGGGCAAATCAAAATGAACCTGCAAAGTACTGCTTAGTACCCAAAACTCCTTCACACAGCGTTGAATCTCTCCAGAAGTCTTTCTCTCTCTCTCTCAGAATGCGTGGTGCAAAAATGTCACCAACAAAAAAAGGCAGGAAGTGTTCGCCTTTAAATAGCACTCCCCCAGTCCCTTCCTGACTGCAAAACGCTCCCCTCAACCTGTCGTTGCTAGCGGCAGGCGGTAAGGCAGGGGGCGCTACCGGGGCGTTGCGTACTCGACTGACGTCACGATCTGCCAGCGCAGGAGATCGTGGCGCTAGTGTTTAGCGCCGCCGCAAAATGTCTAGTTAATTTTGCGAGCGGCGCAAACATCGCCGCGCCCGGGCGCTAGTTGCTTTGCGCCCCATTAGCGCCCTCTTAAGGCGCTAACGGGAGGTGCAACCAACTGAATTTTTCCCCCTCAGCATTTACTTGTATGCTTTATAAACACTGAGGATGCATTAGTATGTTGTTTTTTTATTCATTCATGGGATGTGGGCATCGCTGGCAAGGCCAGCATTTATTGTCCATCCCTAGTTGCCCTTGAGAAGGTGGTGGTGAGCCGCTTTCTTGAACCGCTGCAGTCCGTGTGGTGAAGGTACTCCCACAGTGCTGTTAGGGAGGGAGTTCCTGGATTTTGACCCAGTGACGATAAAGGAATGGTGATATATTTCCAAGTCAGGATGATGTGTGATTTGGAGGGGAACATGGAGGTGGTGGTGTTCCCATGCGCCTGCTACCTTGTCCTTCTAGATGGTAGAGGTCGTGGGTTTGGGAGGTGCTGCCGAAGAAGCCTTGACGAGTTGCTGCAGTGCATCTTGTAGATGGTACACACTGCAGCCACGGTGCGCCGGTGGTGGAGGGTGTGGATGTTTAAGGTGGTAGAGGGGCTGCCAATCAAGTGGGCTGCTTTGTCCTGGATGGTGTCGAGCTTCTTGAGTGTTGTTGGAGCTGCACTCATCCAGGCAAGTGGAGAGTATTCCATCACACTCCTGACTTGTGCCTTGTAGATGGCGAAAAGGCTTTGGGGAGTCAGGAGGTGAGTCACTCGCCGCAGAATAAATACAAAGGGGTTGATAATACTTTTTATTTGCATCAAAGATCTAATATTGTTTTAGGTATCTTAATTGGATCTTTTCTACCCTTCTTAATCTAGATTTCAACTCTCATATCTTATGTCACTGTTACAGTTGCGTCCCAACTCGCCATAACTTTGTGAGTGCCTATCCAAGCCTTGAGATCTCGTAAGCTTTTGGTAATGTGTCCAGGATAATGAAACAGAAAACCCTGCCTGTTAATTTTTTTTTATAAGCTACTGGACTTACTCTATTCTATAATAGGATCTCGCTCATCTTCAATTAACAAATAGAGCATTACACCTTCAGATCTTGTTTTTTTAGTGTAAAATCATTATTTGAATTGATTTACAGTAAAAAACCCTTCAGCCTAACCCTCTCGAGTGGAAAAATAATAAAATGCTTACAATTCTATGTCAGAAGGACATTTTATTTATATAGCATGTTTCACATCTTCAGGGTGTCCCAAAGTGCTTCATACCACGTGAATTTCTTTTGATGTGTTGTCACTGTTGTTTTATAGGCGAATGAGGCAACCAGCTTTCACACAGCAAGGTCCCACAGACAGCAATGAGATAAATGGTCAGTTCATCTATTTTGGTGGATAGTTTGAAGGGTGAATTTTAGCCAAGGCACGAGGAGAACTCCCTGCTCTTCTTTGAAAACTTGTCGTGGAATCTTCCAGATCTTCTCTGGAAGAGGCAGATGGTGCCTTGGTTTAATGTCTCATCTGAAAAAAAAACCCACCTGTGACAATATAGCTCTCCCTCAGTACTGCACGAAAGTATCAATCTAGATCAAATGATCAATTCCCAGACTGGAGATTGAACTCATGACCTTGTAACTTAAAGGCAAGAGTGCTACCACTAAACTAGGCTGGCACTCAAGTTTACTTCTTGTAAATAATAATAGCCGGAATTTTGTCTACCTCGGCAGGTCTGGTGCGGACAGCGATCCTGCCGCTGTCTCCATCCCACTGTTGAAAATGGACTTACCTTAATGGGGCCTATTAAGCCCGCCCAGTGCGTTACCCGGCCCAATGAGATGGCGCAGGTCTGATGACGTCATTCATGACGCATTTTCAGCCGGGATCTTTAAAGGGACCATGGCCACATTAGATGTGAAGTGTAATCTAACATAGTGCTGTCAGTGTTCTACAGCATTGAGGTGCTGCAAACACTGACAAACACTGCACAGAGGCAGAGGGCTGCACCCAGGTTCTCCGATGACTCCCTCCATATACTTATTTGTGTGCACCTTTGGAAGTGGCTAAGTGAGTTGCAGTGAATGGTGAGACATGACGGTATCTCCCGCAATGGTGATGAGTATGAAAGGAATGGCTTGGTCATTGTAGGGATGCTTTATGGTGTTGGTGTGGGGTGGTACCAACCTGGTGCATCATGTGGCAGCCATTTGGGTGTACAGCGTAAAGTTAACTAAATCTGGTCATGATGAGGCCATCCCTGGCCTCCCAGGCAGCAATGTGCTCAGGTGCTGATGCCCTCTGTCCTGTGCAGCATCAGGTGATTGCGGAGAAGGTTGGTGTTACTGTTGGTGCTGATGGTGTGCCTGGTGCTGCTGGTGTTGGGGCTCATTGTGGTCCGATTCAGATGACCAAGGTGAGATTGTATAAACGGCACCCATGTTGATGGAATAGATGGCAGGTGAAGTACAGATGACAGAAGCATTCTGTAAATGGTGAGAGAGTTCTTCCAATGAGGTGAGACTGGATGGAGACTTTGCTGGAAAGACTTACAGCTTGCAGAATCTGTGCTGGAAATGGACTAAGCAACAACTTATGCCTGAGGAAAGTACATTTGATGCTGTCAAGTAATCAGCTGGAGCAATGGCCAAGGAACTCCCGCCTCAGGTTGACAGACGTGGTTCCCGAGCTGCGTGAATCCTGTGGCCATGCAGGGAAGTTTAAAAAGTAAGTGAAAAAAGGCTACCTGATAATTATTTCAATTGGGTCGCCCACCGCTGCCAGTCGGGTTGGCTCCGCGATGACAGACACGCCTGGGGGAGAGGCGCGTGGGAGCGGGATGACAGCGGGTTCCCGACTCGCAGTCAAAAATAACAACTTTCCCACCCAACCCGCCACCGATTGCGCCCGCTACCACCCCAGAAAATTCTCGCCAATGTCGCTTTTCTTAAATTTCTGACTCCTTCTGGGACCCACTACCAAAAGAACAGGATCACAACTTGAGGTGAGGAAGAAAGAACTTGCATTTCTATAGTACCTTTCTAAGTTATCTCCTGGAAGTTTCAAACCTTTCTTCTCTCTCTTCCCTCCTCAAGAGTTTCAAACTGACCCAATCCTCCGCTCTGATTTTCAATTTGATTCATTCCTTCTATAAGATTTTTCAAGCTGACTCGCAGATGTAAACAGAATAATTCTTCACATATCCCAGAAAAAAAATTCAGCAGGTATTTCTGGAGGTTGAATATTCAACCACTAAAATTTAAAGAGGAGCTAGCAGTCCTATTCAAACTGAACCAGTTGGACAGCATTGTCTAAGTGTGAACTATTCCTCTCTCAAGCCTCGAAGCAATGACACTTGTAACATTGTACTGAGATGAACTTGGCACAAGAATTTCGACTGCAGTCAGGTTTGTTTTCATTGCTTATGCATTATGACTGACTTTAAAGGAACATCTCCAAACTAACATGAGACAAAAATACTTTTGTCACGATAAATATTGTAAATTTACAAACAAGATTTAAAAGCATTAAATATATGTTTATATACACTTAGGATTTAATATTATGTTTTATAGACACTGAGGACTTTGTTTTGCAGAGATTGGGCATTTACGTATTTTATACACACTAAGCAAATGAAAAATGTTTTGTATACACTGAGTAATTGTTAGCATGTTTTATATACTTTGTGGCTTTGCCAACTAGCTTTATGTACACTGAGCTAGCATATTTTTATACACTTAGAATTTACTAACATTTTTATACACACTGGGGATGTTTTATGTGCATTGAGGTTGGACAAATATATTTTATATGCACTGAGGAAGTATCAGTCTGGTTCATATGCACTGAGCACATGTTTCATTGATGATTTACTATGCTTTATGTCTAATAATTTACAGTATGTTTTATACATCCAAGCGTTTACTGGAACGTCGCATGAACACTGAAAATTTCCAACATGCTTTATATACCTGGGGGGTGGACGATTTTAATCCTACTCGCTCAGCAGAAACCTGGCGGGTGGGCAGTTAAAATCGCCCTGGCTCTTACCTTTCCGAATGCCGCCATGATCGCAATTTTAACCTGCTCTCCTGAGCAGGCAGCAAGGACACGCGCACGGAGCCAACAGGGTCCTTCTTTACATATACATGCTGCGGCCCGATGAGATCATTGCGACCCGACTGTAATTTTAACTCAGGCCTGAGCGGGGAATCCACCTGGAGTTAAAATCAGGGCCACATACACTGCAGACTTGCTAGCATTTTTTACATTTATTAGTCTGTTTTATACTCCCAAGTATTTGCTAGCAGGTTTTACATAAACTGAGCATATAGTGGAATGTTCTGTGTGTACATATGCTTTATAAAGACTGAGGATATATCAAAATGTTTTATGATTTACTAACACCAAAGTTTAATGCCATGTTTTATATATATAGTGAGGAATTAATAAAATAATTATATACACTAAGGACTTACCATGTTGTTTTATATAAACTGAACATATACAAGCATATTTTATACACACAAAGGATCTACTTACCTGTTTGATATAGATTAAGAAATGACTCACATTTTTGTACATACACTAATGATTTATCAGCATGTTTCGTATTCACTGCGGATTTATTACCATGTTTTATATATACCGAGGACCGACTAGCTTACTTTATTTACACAGAGAATGTTGTAACATGGGTTGTATATGCTAAGGATACATTAAGCTGCTGAAGCTTTACCAACATGTTTTATTATACACCAAAGGTTTACCAATGTTGTTTATACACTGAGGATTTACTAGCATGTTTCATATACACTAGCATTTACTAACGTGTTGTGTAAACACTGACAATTTAGTACATATTTTATATAAACTGCAGATTTTCTGGCATATTCCAGTTACATTGAAGAGTTGCTAATATGTTTCAGATAAACTGAGGCTGTGCTAGCATGTTTTATCTAAACTGAAAATGTATTGTCTAGTTTAATATACACTGAAGGTTTACTAACAAACTTTATATAGACCATGGTTGTACTGCTTTATATACACTGAGATTCACTAACATGCTTTATGCACACTGATTATTTATCAGCATTTTTATACACAATAAGAAAGTACTCTTTTAAAGGAATAAAATAAAATTGATTTTATTTTTAACAGTGAATAAAATATGCACATATTATCGCCACAGTGTGGTAACCTTTTCTTAAGATGAGGCTTAAAATGCTGTTTTCAGCGATACACAAGTGAAATGTTTCTTATTTTTTTAGTCAAAGTGGTTAGTCAGTTTAGTGCCTTCCATCAGTTGCCCTCACTAAATGCGTACTGTTACTGACCACTTCTGTCCCCACTTGCATTACTTTCAGTGTCCTTTACCATTTCCTCATTTATCCAGCTGTTGCAGCTTTTGCTATTATCCCATCCCAGACTCACTCATGGAATGGCTTTCTTTAAAGCACCCCAACATCTTTGGAGTCAGACAAAGCATGCAGGCAAAGGCGAAGAGATTTGCCCATTTCTGGTTCGTAGAGTACCATTCAAGGACACAGGCAGACTCATTCGCAGTAATGAAAGGCTTTCATTACTTTGTAGATAATGTGAAACTTCTTTGAAGCCCAAAGCAGATGAAAGTGGATATTGTATGGAATCATTTTTCTGGCTGATTTCGAATACACTCTATTAAGACGTGCTAAGATTGAGCAGCATCAGTGGTGCCAATTATGAAGTAGGCGGCAAGATCATTTTTAATAAATATTGCAAGCGAGCTTTCAACTAACATCCACTTTTACAACGAGTGCGCTGGCTTTCTAAAAAAGTTGGAAAATGTGTCAGTTACTTTTCTTTTCCCCCCCAAAACTATTTTGTTTCCTATATTGTAGTTCAGATGAAGCTCATTACAAACCAACAGCAGGATGTGGATTAAACTATGTGTCTTTTGATCCTTTTTATGTGAATTGAGAGGTTAGCCCTGAGTTAATCAAAATGGCAGCCAGCCGAACATACCTTCCCCTGAACTAACACAAGCCTAATGACAGCTGTGCTCTGGCCGGGCAAGTTCCTTTATTTCCCTTGTTCAATGCCAGAGATCCGTGAATCTTCATCACTTTATGTATTTAACCATGGTCAGGTTTGTTTCATTATTTGCTTATTGTTACAGGCTCCCTGGGTGCTTCCCCTATTCAGAGTTAGAGCCTGTGTGTTCACTCTAGGTTAACCTTTTTAAGTGAGGCGATCGACCACCTGCACACATTGCCGAAGGCTGTGACATGCGTTGAGCTGATCAGTACACTTACTTACACACATTAGGAGCACTTACAGCTATTGCCAACGAGCGACTCTTTCAATTTTAGCACTGGAGTTTCTTTTTGAAAATGTTCAGAACTTTTCTCAACCTTATGTTTCGACCAAAATAAAACTGACAGCGCACACTTGGCAATATGCAGTCATTTTTACGCACTCGGTGGAAGAATTGCAATCTCAATACTGGTGGCGTTAGCTTACGAACACTTTTGATTTGACCAAATTCCTCTCTCTGCTATTTGAACGCTGGCGTTAATTTGCTTATTTGAATTGGGTTAACTCTCCTGTTAAAATAGCAGAGAGGGATTTGGTACAAATGCATTTAATGTTGGAATAATCAACAATAATTTCTATCCCTCCATTAGAAAAAGTAATAAGGGATTGTATGGAACACTGTTTTATGCAGGTATGTTTTGAGGAGAGGAAGGGAAACAATTACCGAGACCCCACAATAAGCAGTGAAGCATTTATTAGCAGGTCAGGACAAGAGTCTGCAATAAAAATAGTTTTCTCACAATTTCAATCCTCTTACCATTCCTTCTCTCCCTCACTTACTTTTCTATTTCAACTTCTCTCCCCTTTTCCACGGCTATTTTAGTTTCCTTATCATTGTTTTTTGTCTTCACCTCCATTTTCTTTTCTCCCCCCTTTTCTGTTTCTTCACTTTCTTCACCTTCCTGCCATTGTGTTGCTTTCTCACTGGTGCACTTTGATTCCAGCTTTGTTATTGCTCCTCTTGGAGTCGATGGTTCGGATTTTACTCCCTCTTTCTCGCCCCACTTTCGTGTGGCTCTCCTGGGCTGTCTCCATGCGGCCACCTAAAGCTCTGTTGGTCAGAGCAGCATTCAGCAGGTAGGATCAGGAGTAGCAGCTTTGTTTGCTCTTGTCGCTACTCAGACACACTCATTTACCACAACAACCTTCGACAACACGGTGCTCAAAATCCTACTCAGGGACGTCTTTAGCAGGAGTGTACACAACAATTGAGTGAAGAGGACTTTCAAGTGGGTCCCAGGAAATGCAGACTCCTGAGTTTTTTGACACCCCTTGTGAATCGTGAAGGGTCCTGATGAACCCTGATCATCTCACCCATATTCCTATTATCTTGTTTTTTCTTTTAAATCTCTTAAAAACAATAGTGTGGTCAGTTTCTAATATGCTGAAGACATTTCTCTGGGATGCCATTATTTACCCGTGCTGTGCCTAAAGTAGTGGACTTACTGATTGAGTTTAAACAGGCGGTCACACAACACTTAAACTTAAGCCAAGTGGAACTAAACTTTGAAATCCAAATTCCTGGTTATTCACAGTGTAATTGCATGCATTGTTCTGTCTCTGTATGCAGTCATTTTAGAACCCACTGTTTAAAAAAATAGCTTCTGGGGTTTACTTGGCTATTCTTAAAAGAAAACTATGTGGATGATTCCAGGTTCTCAGTGGAGAAGCCACACTTACAGGGATCCCATGTTGAAGATAGGACTACAACATTGCAAGCCCCCAATTCTCCGGCTCAGTCACCCTGGAGTGTGGTTCTTTACTGGGAGGATCACAGAATCACTCTTTATATATTTTAAATATTTGCTGTACCCAGGAAATGATTGAGAGTGACATTACCTTGCAAATGCTTAATGTGCTCATATCAAACTCCTCTCACTGCTATTTTAAAGGAGACTGGATTAACACTTCCATTAAAATAGTGGAGCGAGGGATTTGATACGAATAGGTTAAGCATTCAGATGATATCACGCACTGTGATTTTTAGGCTTATAATTGGTCAATTTGTGCATAAGATCTTGCATTTGATATCCTGTTTCATATTAGTATATAGATAGCATAAGAAAAAAATTATATTGATGTCAAGAGCCTGTAATTGGAACCAGTTATAAACATAATTAGCACAAACGGAGAATTTCTATTTGTTACTATTCATCTTTTGGATAGGTTAAAATTGCTCAATCACTTAAGACCAAATATGGGCAAATTTTTAATCAGGGTGTTGCATCCGCACATTTGCAATTCGGCAGTCCTTAAATGATGCCTATCATGCAAGCTTTCTGTTAAGTTGTGTCTTAATTGTCCAGGCAAGTGTGCAATTCATGAATATTTAAAGTGCAGGGAAAGGAGCCTGAATCAGCTGTTCCCCTCGATTCACTGATGCCAGGAGCATGGCAAGCAGACCGCAGGCGGCATCTGACTGAATTTTTTAAAAAATGATCTTTGTATACACTAGAGGTGGCGGGTGCAGAAGGAGTTAATACAAGTCGTTTTTATTCTTGATTAATTCCTCCCTTAAAAACATCAGAATGGTCAATTCGGAGAGGGGTAAAAGCATTTTGGAGTGTTGCTATGAGCACCCTGGATAAAGGTTGGCATAACAAGAGTGGCAGCAGACAGATAGCTGTAGGTTTGCCAGGTACTCAAAGATCGCCAGATAGCTGGTGATGGGTGCCATCACGGGCAGGCGGGAAACATTTTTTTTAAATAAAGACAAGATGGGAAAAAAAAACATTCTGGGGTGGGGTCCGCAGAAAATATTAGTTTTATCCCCTCCCCTCTCAGTTTGCGAAGTAATTTCCTTCGGCCTCCTCTGCTTACTACCCACATCATGCATGATGGGCAGCTAAAACATCTGTTCCCACACCTGCGCCAATGATATTTCAAACCCGTCGTTGGCACAGTTGGGCACCAGCGACTTGCCTTCCAATTTCCTCCGTGGGGAAGCGCGTCATCTTTGTTTCTCACCCTCCCCTGGCAGTCCAGCTGAGAGCAGAGGCTTGCTGTGCGGAGAATCGGAGATGCGAAGAGTCCATCTCCTGATACCTGTGGCACAACCTTTCGATGTGTCAGCCATGGCTCAGTGGGTAGCACTCTCACCTCTGAGTCAGAAGGTTGTGGGTTCACTCCAGAGACTTGAGAACAAAAATCTAGGCTGATACTCCAGTGCAGTGCTGAGGGAGTGCTGCACTGTCAGAGGTGCTGTCTTTCAGATAAGACGTTAAACCGAGGCCCCGTCTAGCTCTCTCAGATGGATGTAAAAGATCCCACGGCACTATATTGAAGATGAGCAGGGGGGTTCTCCCCGGTGTCCTGGCCAATATTTATCCCTCAACTAACATCACTGAAACAGATTATCTGGTCATTATCACATTGCTGTTTGTGGGAGCTTGCTGTGTGCAAATTGGCTGCCACGTTTCCCACATTACAACAGTGACTACACTTTGAAATAGCACTTAATTGGCTGTAAAGCGCTTTGGGATATCCGGTGGTTGTGAAAGGCGCTATATAAATGCAAGTCTTTCTTTCGATGCCCTCGGATCCTGCCCAGTATCCCTACATGATCAGCCACCTCTGCCTGCAAAAATTGGACCTTGCATTTGTTGTTTTTATTTTAAATAAAAATAAATTTGCACTCCATAAAGACCCTGGGGTAGATCTTTGACTTTGTGCGACAGTGTAAAATGGCTGATAGCGGTTTGGCAGCCCGTTGTACATCTCTCCCGCTTTTTATTTCCATTCAAGATTTACTCCTCTATTTCTGACAGCTTTGCAGAACACACACACACACACACACACACATATGTACTACTTGAACGGAAGAGAAATAGAACTGCCAGTACTCCAGTACAGAAGTGCCTAAACTCACTTCATTACCTTCAAATACTTTTACCTTCAAATAATGATGGCCATGGGTCTCCAGAAATTTTCAACGTGTTTCTTTTTTTTTATTACTAGTGATTTTATCTGCAGTAAAATGTCTTGATTTAGATGTCTCGCTGCTCTGGCCTCCTCCCCGACTGCGGTAATAAGGATGGGCTACCTGCTGTGACCTGAAGAATGCCACTTCACGGCCACTGCATTGCAAGCAGCTTTTATTTATAGAGCTCAGAAAATGAATGGGTATTAGTGTCCAAATATTTCAGCATGCTCTTGCAACGACACACAAAAGCATAGATTTACTGCAAATCTGCACTTTTGTGCCAGCATTCACTAGCACAGGCAGAACTGCTGGCAAATCGCTGATAGCTGCTGAAAGCCTTGGAATGGAGTTCTACTTTTCACCTATTCAGAATTAGTTATCTTTCTTGAATAAAACACGCCGTTCCATGTAACTCTTTCAGTACCGAATTGTTCTGATGAAGTTGCCATGAGAGATGGGCAGTTTACAAATGAGTTGATAATACTTCCCTAGAAGCTAATTATCAACTGGTTAAACTGATATATGATAAATCTCAAGCTTTATGCTTGTCGGAGAAGTGGGCTTTACATCAGCTAGAACCAATTACACACATTTGACTTTGAGTGAATTACAATGTCAGGTTAATGGGTCTATTCATAGAAGTATCATACATTAAAAATAAGCGAATGAAAATTAGATCACAAACATACTGCAAGTAAAATTAATCCAAAGTAAATTTTCTGGAGTTTTTAATGTACGATTTTCATTCCACCTGTGGTAACACTTTTCAGCTTCCTGTATGACATCACTTCCTGTAATCAGTCCAGGATAAATACTGGACTGATCAGTTAGCTCTGGAAGAGGCATAGGGTAAGACCTCTTTTGTATGCAGCACCGTTTTAAGTTGATTAAAGCTTACATTAAGTTTACCACGCGTAAGGCTCATTCTTACGACAATTTAATCAACTTTGGAAAAACTTCGCACTCAAACTTTTTGGACGAACTCGGAGCTAAGGATCCAGGGAATCACCCATCATGGAAAACATCCTTAAACCATCGCGTCTTGACTTGGACCCAAACACCCCAGCAGCCGGTAAGGTGTGGAAACACTGGTATCGCACGTTTGAGAATTTTCTTGAGTATTGCAAAGCTGATGATAACTCAAAGTTGCGGATACTCATCAACTGTGTCACCCCGAATGTATTTCAGTATGTGGAAGACTGGGACAGTTATGAGGAGGCAATTCAGACGCTTAAGAGACTATATACTAAGACACCGAATGAGGTCTATGCTAGACATCTACTAGCTACAGCCCAACAAGGGCCGGAGGAATCCATTGATAAATTCCTCCAAGAGCTTCGCAGACTTAGTATGGACTGTAACTTTCGGGCAGCCTCAGCTGAGCTATACCGCGAAGAAATGATCCGTGATGCGTTCATCTGCGGGCTTGCCTCCCCATTTATACGCCAGCGTCTACTGGAAAGTAAGACACTTGAGCTGCAGAGAGCTTATGACCTGGCTTGCTCTCTAGATCTGGCAAAAAGGAATGCAGACCTTTTTACAGTGCCCAGACCTCGGTCTGCTGCCTTAACTACAGTCAGGCAATTTAAGAGGCCACAGGTGAACTCTATTAGGGAGGACTTTATCCCTGACGATCGATCTGATGACTTCACTGATGAAGAGGATGATGACCCCACTGTGGCAGCCTCTTGGCAATCTAAGAAATGCTTTTTTTGTGGTGATGAGTTTCACCCTCGGAGATTCTGCCCTGCTCGCAATGCGTTTTGCAGTCATTGCAACAAAAAGGGTCATTTTGTAAAGGTTTGCCTATCAAGAGCCTCTACGAGGGCTTATCAAGCTAAGTCCTACCGAACTGCCCCAGTAAGGGCCTATCAGGATGTTCCAACTAAAAACTATCGTGCTTCCTCTCGGGTTTTTTCTCGAAGAAACACACCTAGAATTTCAGCCACTCTTTGTGCAACGACACCAATTACAGCTGCTTGTCCTCAGAATCTATTCCATGCAGCTACAAAAGCATCAATTAAGGGACATACTTTAGATGCCTTAATTGACTCAGGTAGCACTGATAGTTTCATTAGGGAACAGACTGTTGCACAGTTAAAGCTACATGTTTTTCCATCGGACCAGGCAGTTGCGATGGCTCAGTCATCACTTAATACCAGAATTTCTGGCTTCTGTGTAGTTGAAATAATGCTTAAAGGTCACAGGTATCCCTCCACCCGGCTTTCGGTGCTCAAGGACTTATGTAGTGATCTTATCTTAGGGCTGGATTTTCAAAAGCAGCATAAGAAGCTTACCATTGAGTTCGGCGGATCCAAACCTGAACTCACTATTTCTAATATACGACCTCGATTACCGTTCTGTGCCTTGTCAGCAGCTTCACTGGATGAACCCTCACTGTTTGCCAGTATCCCTCCTCGATGCAAACCGATTATAACAAAGTCACGCCGTTTCAGTCAGGAAGACCAGTCTTTTATTGCGGTTGAGATTTCTCGGCTTTTAGCAGAGGATATCATCGAGCCTTGTTCGTCGCCATGGCGCGCCCAGGTCGTTATTGTTAAGAACCCTCTACAACCTCACAAGAAACGGCTGTGCATTGACTATTCACAGACCATCAATCAGTATACGGACTTGGACGCATACCCATTGCCGCGCATCGATGATATGGTTAATAAATTGGCTGAGTACACGGTGTTCTCGACTTATGATCTGAAAAGCGCCTATCATCAGGTACCCTTAAAGGTCTCAGACAAGCAGTATACAGCCTTTGAAGCCAATGGGCGGCTGTATCAATTTCGTCGCCTCCCCTTTGGGGTCACTAATGGAGTGGCTGTCTTCCAACCAGCAATGGGAAGCAGTACTTCCAGACGCATTACACTCCACACGGTCCCTCCTTTCGACCGCCACAAATACGACGCCTCATGAACGGTTCTTCCGATTTCAGCGTCGCTCATCCTATGGGACATCTCTCCCGTCGTGGCTGACTACACCGGGACCAGTGCTACTCCGAAGATATGTCCGGGCGTCTAAGAATGACCCCCTGGTAGATGAGGTTGAGCTCACTGACGTCAACCCTACCTACGCCTATATTCGGTATCCTGACGGTCGGGAATCTACCGTGTCATTGCGGGATCTGGCTCCCTGCCCGCCGAAACATAGAGGGACACCAGGGGATGATATTGTACCAGGCACATCTCTGGGCTTGCCAGGTGCCTCTCATCATGATCGGGATCTGACGCCGGCTGGTACCTCACTCCAGCGTGCCGACCTGGGGCAGACTGACTATGAGCCCGTCGGGGCTCGCACGCGCAGCCACGATCAACCCTGTACCGTACGCTCAGAAACGGATCTGCCACAGCCCTGCCCGACACCCATTCGGGTACCAGTACACGGTCAGGATCGTTCTGACCCCTCACAGAGCGGGCTGGAGCACTCGGACTCTGGTCCATGGCCCGCAGCGGGTAAACGGGCTAGGGGCCCTCTACCGCTACGAGAACCCAAACGGGTGCGGCTCTCCCTCATCCAACGGCTACGAAATGGAGGGAGCATTCCGGCCTCCTAATCTTTTGGGGGGGGAGAATGTGGTAACACTTTTCAGCTTCCTGTATGACATCACTTCCTGTAATCAGTCCAGGATAAATACTGGACTGATCAGTTAGCTCTGGAAGAGGCATAGGGTAAGACCTCTTTTGTATGCAGCACCGTTTTAAGTTGATTAAAGCTTACATTAAGTTTACCACGCGTAAGGCTCATTCTTACGACACCACCTATGGTGTTTCACTATTTGGATGCGGCTTTTACCTAATTGACCTGTTCTAATTATCTGTTGTCAGGAACGTCTGGCTATAAGTTACCTGGAGCCTGTAGCGTTCCAGATTAAACAACACTCGGAATATGTAAGCTAAGTAGATGTTAAGGATTGAGCCACTAAACACAAGTTTGCTGTTACTCCTCACAGTCGCAGCTTTTGAAAAGTCCGTGGTTTATGTGTCACAACTTCTGACAGTCTACTTTTAAGGTCAAGGCTATATTTTTGGAATTATGCCAGGAACTAAAGCATCCTCGCTGATCTTGCCATACTTGACTAAAGAGTTCTTTAGTGTCGGGTGCACTGTGGGGAGAAATCCACTCTGCGGTTCTGTCAAACTTTACCTTAATGAGCACCAACACACTAAAAACGCACACACACTTTAAATTGCCCAGAAGTGCAGAGGTGACCTTATAAAAGTGCTTAATGTAAGTTGGTATCATTCAAATTTAAATAACAAATGGTGCCAGTTGAATAGATAACCCTTTGATTGCTGTGGTGGAACTTGCACACCCAAATTTTAAAGTAGCCTTTATCTTGAGAATCATTATAACTAAAAAAAAAATGCATGGTTGTGTACATTTCTGTATCATTCAACATTGGAAACTTTCAAAAATGTTATTTACACGAGTTACATGGTCACAAAAATGTGCCTGTTTTTAAAACCAAGAAAGGTTTTTCATTACTTGGATGGTTAATGACAACATTAATTATGAATACCTTAGTGTATTAACTTCATAGACTCATGAATTATTTTCTAACATGTTCTTGGGCAAAATGCAGATCCGAAACTAAAGGAACACTTTGAAGCGATGTAGTTGAAACACTTCTGATGAAGTCAGTTATGGGCTTGAATATTACTGATACTGGGGTCAGGACTTGCAAAGACTGTGCATATTTGATTTTTTTTTTAACACAAGTGGTCCTTTCAGAAATTTACCATTGCACTGTAGATTCAAACATTGGATCTACAAAGCACTTACTGGGGAATGGGCTAAGGATGCAAAGTTTGGAGATAGTGGGGCTATTTCTACAACAGTTCATATATTAGTTTGTGACATTTTCCTGACAGCAGCTTTCTGCAACATTTTCGAAAACACACACCACTTCCCTGCTCCACAGTAGTCGAGTGGTTTGTCCTGAGCCCCAAATTGTTTTTCTCGTGTCGCCAAGTTGTGATGTCTGTGACTTGCTGACCAGTGGCAGCTTCCCTGGTGATAGAGGGAATGGTGCCTACTTACAGCATTCCCAGTATCAATCTGTCATTTACATCCAAAAGCAATGATGTGAAAGATCTAAAAGTTCTTTGGGTGCTTTGATTTGGCTCAGATGCCGAATGTCCGAACAAACAGGCAACAAACGAGCATTTAGTGCTTCCGTTATGTGTCATTGAAGAACAGACCCTTTACTATAGTAACCACCTTACTTAAAATTGAAACTCTGTTCATCTCAATAGTTTCACAGTGAAAATTATATTTTGGTCAGAGAATAGCTTGATGAACAGGGGGGGAAATTTTAACCTAATATTATTCTACACTGACTTCAATAGAGAGTAAAATCAGGCGGAGTGTAAAACCATCGTTGCACCCGATCCCGTCAATTTCCCGACGGGCCGGTCAGCTTAAAATTGCCCTTTTCTCCCCATCTTCCGCTGAAAAAATTGGGCCCCTTTTTATTAATTGTCTGGTCAGTGTGATTCTTGTACTGAACATTTATCGCCATATACAAGAAGTGGTATTTTCAGCGCTTTTGAACATATCTAAAGCCAGCACAAATGTGCAAAACATATTAATGATCTTATCGTCTGCATGTTAACAACACAGCACAGGATCTGATGCACTAAATTAGCATCAATTACCGTTCTTCAGCAGTTAACCAGTGTTCTTGATTATATTCTAACCACAATTAAAAAGAAAATTGAATAGGGACTGATCATAACAAGGCCTGTATTAAAACGAATTGCCTAATACCTATTTGGTTTTGTGGTGATCAAATCGCACTGCACTTAAATGTATAGCTGATTTATGCGTATGCTATTGACGGATGGATTCTCTATTAAGTTCAGGTTTTTTACTTGATGTTTGCTGTTATTTTTATTTAATGTTTTCATTTTCACTTTTGTGTTGATCATCTGAACGCATTGCCAGTAGATGTTTCTGAGCAGCAGCTTAGGTTCTGCTGTGCCTTTATATCACTTGTATATGTTGCACATCTTCCTTACTTGAATTTGTATTTATAAAAGAAACACAAATTCGCAACGTGCTTTTTTTTTTAAGTTTCTAAAATCTTTACTTTAAATTATGGCGTGTGGTATGAGCAACCGGATTTTCCAACATGTTTGTCCGAAGCTCCTGGAGCTGCCACCGCAACAGTAGCATTAATCTCTTTACAATAAATACCCGTTGCATAATTTCAAGGCTGCTAAGTTTCATTTGATGAGGAATCTTCTCCTCACCACCCCCAAAATGTACAAAATGTTTTCTTATAAAAGATAAATAAACATTTAAATTTTTTTAAAAACCACAATTGAGTTTGCAATAAAAACAAAATGGAACTCAGGTGAATCCGTGACAGGGCTAACTTCGCGAAAACCTTTCATATTTTTGACACGAGGAACCTGTGGAACTGTCGGGGCTAAATCCGCATGATAATCTAAAAATAAAAATCCATATTCCGTAGCAACCGGACCAGACTATGGTCAGGCCTGATGAACAGGCCGTAGTGTCTTGTGCAGTGGGCAGAAGTAAGTTCACATTCACATCCTGAAGATACTGTTCGTACTTAACCTCCAACGATAGTATTGCTGGAGGGAAATAACTCGTATAATTAACTCCACCTTTAGCCGCTCTTAAAATGTATCGGGAAACGAATTTTTGACTTTGTGCAATTTAATTTCTGTAGTTGAGATTTTAGACACACACACAGAACAGGGCCAGTGGATTGTATTTGCGCACACTTACAGGCCCCAATAAAAAGTTATTTGTTGTTTTTACTTAACAAAGTACCTCATTAATTCTCATGCAGAACTCCAATTTATTCACAGCAAAAATGATATTTTCACAAACTTATGAGGCTTTTCAATACAGGTATACTGGGTATTATCGCAAAGGAACCAAAACACTCCTCTAAGTCTGTAAATTCCTTTAGATTTATTTTTAATCATATTCATGTCCTCGCTGTGCCAAGCCTAATTTGCATCTATTAGAGTGGGAGTCTACAGTGCGCTTGTCCTTACGCACACTTACCGAAGATGATATTATGACATCCCGCAGTAACAAGCATTCTTCTGTTTAAATTTATATCAATTAGTTAGTAACAGTAATTCAATCTGACAGTGCAGTGGATGTTGAAAGGCTTGTGACGATGTCACCGAGGCGACCTTTCTTCCTGCTCACAGCCAAAAGCCATTTTTAACAGGGAATTCTGAAAGAACCTGCTACCTCAGCCATACTTTGATAATTAGTTATTGATTAAGAACAATGTAGCGCTGAATATTGCTGGATTAGTTTGACGCCAGTGGGTCGCGACATACAGACCTTATCACAATAATCTACTAAAATATATATCATGCTCTAACAACTTATTGTTCTCTTCTGCTTTGTAATTCATTGGACCTGAGCAACGAGGGTCAATAATATTATTACTAACAGTGCAGGGAAAATGGATTTTAACCTTATTAGAAAAACTAGCATACTAATCTAATGGTTATCCAATAACATTATTTACCTGAAATTTGCAATTCAAGCAGTCCTTGTTCCTGCGCATCGTTGGCTAGCAACTTTTAAGTAGGGTTTCAAAATAAGATATTGAGCGTGCAACGTTTTCTGCATCCTTACAAAACATCAGATGTATGCTTGGATGGCAATCTTTTTTTTTAAAGTCCTCACGTGCACAGAATCCTACAGCAGAGAAGGAGGCCATTCGGCCCATTGTGCCTGTGCCGGCTCTTTGAAAGAGCTATCCAATTAGCCCCACTCCCCCTGCTCTTTCCCCATGTGCTTCCTTTTCAAGTGTATATCCAATTCTCTTTTGAAAGTTGCTATTGAATCTGCTTCCACTGCCCTTTCAGGCAGTGCATTCCAGATCGTAACAGGGAGCACAGAACAGGAAATGAATCACCAGCAACCCGTGAGTTTATGACCATTCATTTTAATAGATAGAAGAGCATGTGCTGGGCCATGTAAGTTGTGCTCAGCCAAGTGAAAGGAGCACAGCGATGGGAAATTTCCTCTATTGTGATTATTTTTCTCCCTCTTCAGAACCTCCTATGTTCAGATAGTAACTGTCGATTCCTGTTTACTGTTTGTTTCATGACTCCCACCTGTGTGTATGTCTATACACACACTCCTCACACTCCTGGCCGGCCTCCCACATTCTACCCTACGTAAACTTGAGGTCATCCAAAACTCGGCTGCCCGTGTCCTAACTCGCACCAAGTCCCGTTCGCCCATCAGCCCTGTGCTCGCTGACCTACATTGGCTCCCGGTTAAACAACGCCTTGATTTCAAAATTCTCATCCTTGTTTTCAAATCCCTCCATGGCCCTCGCCCCTCCCTATCTCTGTAATCTCCTTCAGCCCCATAACACCCCAAGATATCTGCGCTCCTCTAATTTTGCCCTCTTGAACATCCCTGATTACAATCGCTCAACCATTGGTGGCTGTGCCTTCTGTTGCCTAGGCCCTAAGCTCTGGAATTTCCTCCCTAAACCTCTCCGCCTCTCTACCTCTCTTTCCTCCTTTAAGACACTCCTTAAAACCTACCTCTCTGACCAAGCTTTTGGTCACCTGCCCTAATTTATCCTTATGCGACTCGGTGTCAAATGTTTTGTCTTATAACACTCCTGTGAAGCGCCTTGGAATGTTTTACTACGTTAAAGGCGCTATATAAATTCAAGTTATTGTTGCTGTTGTTGTATTATTGAGAAAGCTGAATGATCCGCTAACATTACAAAATTAAATATTTTCACATTAGTTTCAAAGTGGAAATATTATATTTGGGCACATTTACCAACAGTGATATGGAAATATTTGATGCAGGCAAATCCCTGCCAACGTATTTTATTTCTGTTAATTAAATACTATTTTTGTTAATCCGTGTGTAAGTGTTTATATATTTTTACCTGGTGGCAGTGCAAATTATAATTTTTTCATTCTGCATCATATTGTTATGGTAGGATATGCGCTCAGCAAAAATAAAGCAAGGTATAATTAGGATTCCAGTATAAGTAAATATTTTCTGTTTAATGGGTTATTCGTCTAACAGGAATAGGCTGCCTCTGACGGCTGTATGTTTTTGAACCCAAGTAATGTTGAATGCTAAGCTTTGTTTCTGCTGTAAGGAGAACATCAGCGTATGTTGTTTACACTTCTAAACATATTTTGAAGGTAAGAATTAGCTGGAAGTGAAGCTGGGAAGCGTGTTATAAATGTAAGCGATTTGTTTCTTGTGCTAGGTGAAAATAAACAAAATGGAAGCAACTATATATTTTCAAATCTCAGCTACTTAAACACAAATTGAATGAAAATCTGTGTTAGAATAAGAAGAAACTGTAAATTGAAGTTCCACTATGTCAGTCTGGCGATGAGTCAAGTTTCTGAAGATGTCGACGAACCATAAATTGTGTATCTTGGAATGATGGTTAGATAGATAAGATAGAAAGATTTGCACCTTTCACAACCTCATGACGTCCCAAAGCGCTTTACAGCCAATTAAGTACTTTTTGATGTGTAGTCACTGTTGTAATGCAGGAAACATGATAGCTAATTTGCGCACAGCAAGCCCCCACAAACAGCCATGTGATAATGACCAGATAATCTGAGTGTTTTTTTTAAGTTATGTTGATTGAGGGATAAATATTGGCCAGGACACCAGGGAGAACTCTCCTGCTTTTCTTGGAAATAGTGCCATGGGATCTTTTACGTCCATCTGAGAGGGCAGATGTGGCCTTCGGTTTAATGTCTCATCCGAAAGACGGCACCTCTGACAGCGCAGTACTCCCTCAGTACTGCACTGGAGTGTCTAACCTAGATTTTTGTGCTCAAGTCTCTGGAGTGGGACTATGATCCCACAACCTTCTGACTCAGAGGCGAGGGTGCTACCAACTGAGCTATGGCTGAGTTAGACAGATGGATAGAAGGATAGATGGATAGATGGATAGACAGATATATAGATAGACAGACAGACAGATGGACAGATAGGTAGGTAGGTAGGTAGATTGGTAGATAGATAGATATTTCTGATACCTGTGTGACTATATGTTAGTACAGGATTCTTAGGCCTCAGCTTCTACTCCATAGTCTTCTACTGATTGTGAATAACACAGTAGTAATGATGTCTGTCATGGTCAATCTGTTGAAATGTTGGAAAATAAGGAGAGATAATTCGCATGGCATGTACTGACTTTATTTGCTTACCTTTATCTTTTATATATTTCTAACATATTTACATTGTATATCTCACAAAAAGCCAAAAATGTTCTGTTATGACCTGGGATCCCATTCTGATATGAAACCCTTTTGACACGTGACACTATGAAGGCCACACACCTTATCACTAGTTGATCATGTCTACTTGGAGTAAATTCTGATTGCGCTGGACATGGATAACGAAGCCTGTCTGGAGGGACTCTTCAGAATCCAAACATTGCTGCTGCATTGTTACAAAAAATGCCGGTGCCAGTCTGCAGTGCCATCTGATCTCGCATCTCCTCACCAGGAGTTGCTGATTGCTGTTACTAGGCTGAAAGAAGAAATTCCATTTACAAGTCAAATTCTCCTGTCAAGCACCTATATTTTTTGGCTTCACCGCCCCCTGATTTTACATATCTATAGACGCACAATTGGTACTCAATACTTTCACCTATGTTGCTCCCATACACATTGGCAATGTAAATCTCAGAAATCAAATCGGCAAAACAGGCAATCGAGCTTCCCCTCTATGGATTGTGGATACGTGCATGTGCAGTGCAGACCTGAAAGAAACTGTAGGCGCTGCAGTGACTGGGAGGGGTGTGGCTGGATTCTCCTCCGCGATCCCACCTGAAATTGGATGGGATTGCGATGGAGAACAAGAGAACATTCGGGGCGGTGAGGCCTAGTGCCACTTCACTGTTCGAACCAGGATTTCCTTCATCCCCCAGCGCCAGTACAGCGGCTGGCCACTCCTTCCTTGTGTGGTGCATGCAAGTGGCAATGGGGTGAGGCGGAAGTCGGGGGGAGGGGGTGTGGTGGAGGGGCAGAGGCTGGGTCCTGCTCCTCCTAGCTCCACAGGAGAGTATGTAAAAATAAGCTTCCCTTCTTTTTTTTTCAGCGGCCTGCAACGGTCCCTTGAAGGATTGGTTGGTTAGGCCACTGCTGAACTGGAAAAGGCAATGCACGGTTGCTCACTCATCTCTACTCTATAAGGGTGTGTTGGTCTGTGCAGTTGTAAGCATCTATCTCCTCAGCTTGGTCATGACAAGGATAAATGGGTAGTAAAGTCAGTTGAAAAAGCCAGTGGAAGAATGGTATTTGAAAATCTTGTCCCTACTTGCTTTGGACAATAGTAATAGTATTCTATAAAGCAAGTACCTGCCCAGTGATGGCGTATTATAGCTCTGTTAGGTAGGCTTTAAAGAAAACCTTGTTTCTTGCTCCTGGATTAAATATGGTCCAAAATCATCAAGAATGTCGAACTGGGTAAGGATAGTCCAATTCATCCAATGTAATCTGTTGCTGCCCATCTGTCTCTGAAACCATCACCCAATGGTTTAGTCACCTCCAGACTAGACTGTTTCAATGCTGTCCTGGCTGGCCTCCCATCTTCCAACCTCCATAAACTTCAGCTCATGCTGAGCTCTGATGCCTGTATTCTATCCTGCACCAAGTCCTGCTCACACTTCACCCTCGCTCTTACTGAGCTACAGCGGCTCCCAATTCCCCAACGCCTCCAATTTGAAATCCTAGTCCGTGTGTTTAAATCTCTTCATAGTTTCACCTCTACCTATCTAACCTCTTTGAGCCCTACAATCCCCTAGATCACCGCGTTCCTCCGACTCCGGCCTCTTGTGCATTGTCCCTCTCTTCTCCCCACCATTGATGGCCGTGCCTTCAGCCACCTAGGCTCTGCACCCTGGAATCTCCTCCCTAACCATCGCCGCCTCTCCACCTCCATCTCCTATGTCATGATCCTTGTAAAACCTATCTCTTTGACCAACCTTTGAGTTATCCCTCCTAAGATCTCTTTCTTTGGCTAGGGGTCCATTTTTGTCAGATTATGCTTCTGCGGAATGCTTTTCAACATTAAAGGCACTATATAAATGTTGTTGTTGTTGTTGTAGTAACATTACAGTCATCTGGCCTGACTGCTGGTCCCTTACATGATCAAATGAAACAGCAGTACACCAATTGCTAATGTTTATGGTAAGGCTAGATATTTATGCAAAATGTGTGGCAAAGGTTATCCTGCGTGTATAATTCGCTGCTAGACAAAGTTATCCCTTTGAACTCTGTCCTTATATGAAGAAACAGAGATAACCATTATATGCTGAAATAGATTTCTGGAGTAGGCCTGAAGCCATCGAGAGACTCTAGCTGTGCCCCTTTGGCAACTCGATGCAAATTCTCCCGACTACTTTGCGTTCTGAGAAAATGCCATAAGACTTCTGTCATTGCTACAGTTGCCTTTCTGTCCACCTTGCTCTACCTAAAGAAAAATCATTTGTAGAATGGATCCATCCCTGTTCCTCCACACAAATCACACTTAATGCACAGAACACACTTGAACATTAAAACGGATTCATTATCACAACTCTTCCCCTTCATCAATAGTCTGTTTGTTCTGTGGCTCAGGGAAGTGTTACTGCAGATCATGGTAGGCCGTCATTCCTATCAACCCATCGCGGATTTATGGCTCCTCCCACACTGATATTGCAAACTGGACACCAGCACTGTATGGCGAGTGGTTCAGTCAGATCGGAGAAAGGTTGGTTCCCATCAATTTAGTGACAGAAACACGGCGAGCAGAGATTATATCTACCCCATTAAATAAAATGAACCTCAAGGACACCCTGCATTCCCACCCCAGACAAAAACTACAAAAAGACCTATTACAAAGCATAAAAATGGCCAAGCATTCACTTGCATGGAATTCTAATATCTTCCATCCTTTATGTAATGCGGGAGAGCATCCGTAATGGGCACTAATGCACTTACTGCCGGGAACACAATGGGCAATGTCGGTAATGCAGGAGGGTTCAATGGAGCTTCATCAACATGGAACATTTTGTCGGAATCTTCAACGTTTCATCCCATCAGCAAAAATTCTAAGTAGTCCCGTGACCATAATCTGGGCAAAAGCAAATGTTAAAAAGTCTTGCAAGAAACTGGGATATTGCACTTACCAAATGGTTACATTTCAAAGTGTATGATACCTATCACAGAATGAATGCTCATCAATATACTGCAAGATCCATTGTGGCTAACCTTTCTAAGTCACCTGTATATATTATCTTCCTGTTATGACACTGCGGTAGCTACCCTTTTGATTATCTCAGCGAGTATTAGTTTTAACTGTTGAGTGTCATTAAATATCTGACAAGTTTGGAAGCTCTCCAAAATACTCATCACCTCTTTTATTATGATAGCATGGGCCCAATATTGCCCAGGCTCAGGGCTACAAGCATTATCAGAACAACTCACATTCAAATGTCGTGATAGCAACCATGGTTGTATAACAATGCCACATCACTGATGATACACTAAAAATAATGCAACTTTATATCATAGCGAGTAACAGATGCTGTGGAGTGAGTTAAATGCTATGATTCAATCGCAGGTCTCTGCTGACACTCATAAACATTCCATGCTGTGTGTTTGTGGTTTAAGCAAAGAACTTGCATTTATATAGCGCCTTTCACGACCTCAGGATGTCCCAAAATGATTTACAGCTAATGAGGGCTTTTGAAGTGGAGTCACTGCCCGCGATTTCGCCAGCCATGAAAAGTCCGGTGCGGACAACGGCCACAAACTCCGCACCCGTCTTCATCCTGCCTCCTCCAAGTGATTTTGCCCTGATTGGGCTTATTAAGCCCGCCCTGTAAGGTTCCCGGCCAATTAAAAGGAAGCGGATCTGATGACGTTATCTGATGACGCGTCATCAGCCGGTTTCCTTAAAGGGGCCATGTCCAAATTTATTTTGACATTTGTGCTGTCAGTGTTCTACAGCATTGAGGTGCTGCAAACACTGACAAGCACTGCACAGAGATGCACGATGGCACACAGGCTCTCCCACAACTCCCTCCATATGCTTGTGGAGGGAGTCACAGCACACAGGGAGGTTCTCTTCCCCAGGAGACTAATGCAGCCTGGTTGCACATTGCACAGGAGGACACAAGCAGGAATGTCGTCAGGAGGACCAGGCTGCAGTGGTGCAAACATTTCAATGATCTCAGTAGATCACGAAACGTTACTGCGAAACCACACTCAACCTCATCCTGCTGTGCCACTCATCACATCCCCATTACTCTGCCTTCCCTACCCTACTCCTGCACATCCTTACTCACACCAACTTACCTTGCACCTCCACCCATCCCTCTCTATCTACATTAGCACTTCCCCATCTCACTAGCCACCCCTCACACTCACTCTCATCCTTGTCCAATCATACCAACTAACAACACACAAGGTAGGCACTTGGGTGTTTTAGCCAATGGTCGTGTAAACTTTCTGTTAATGTGTTGTCAAGCATTGAAATCCTTATTTGCGTTCTTGGACAGATTTGTGTTCACCTTTGAAAGTGTCTTAGTGAGTTCCAGTGAATGGTGAGACATAACCCCCCGCCGCCAATGGTAATGAGTGTGAAAGGAATGGCTTGGACATTGTAGGGATGCTTTATGGTTAGTGTGGGGTGGTGCCAACCTGGTGCATCATGTGGCAGCCAGGGTGTACAGTGTCAAGTGAAGCAAATCTGGACATGGTCAGGCCATCGCTGGCGTCCCGGGCAGCAATGTGCACGGGTGATGATGCCCTGTGTTCGGTGCAGCATCAGTTGATTGCGGAGAAGGTTGGTGTGGATGTTAATGCTGCTAGTGTGCCTGGTACTGCTGGTGTTGGGGCTGATCGTGTTGGGATTCTGAGGACCAAGGTGAGATTTTATCAAGGCCACAGATGCTGATGGAATAGATGGCAGGTGAGGTTGAGATGACAGAAGTAATCTGTCAATGTTGAGATAGATTGTTCCAAGGAGATGACAGTGGATCGAGAGATTACTCCAAACACTTCAAAAGTGTATAAAGCTTCCAAATCATTAATGCTCCTCCTTCTAAGATTGGGAAGTGAACAGCTGTGAAATGCTAGGTTTTAGACGACTTTTGCAGCTTTCACCTATTCACAGCAATCCACAGTCATTGAGAACCCGACATACTTACCTGATGTGATAGCCGCTCTCCGGGAACCTCGTTAAAAACCTGGGAAAATGGTAAGTACATGGGAAAAAGGTTCTTAACTACCTTTTAAAAGCTTTTAACTAACTAAATTGGCTGACCCGCTGCTTGGTGTCGGGTCTGTTCAGGGTTGGCAGACCCGACACTTGGGAAACTCACAAGGAGGCGGGTTTATAGTGGGATACCGACCTGCTGTCAATCTTTGTGATTTTGACAGCGGACCCGTCTCCAAACCCGCACTCTGAGCACAGGCAAAATTCAGCCCACTGTTGTAATGAGTGGATAATGGCAGCTACTTTAGGAACAGCAAGGTCCCACAAACAGCAATGAGATAAATGACCAGATATTCTGTTTTAGTGATGTTGGTTGAGGGATAAATATTGGCCAGGACACTGGAAGAACTTCCCTGCTCTTCTTCGAATCTTTCTTTGGGTTTTCTTTACGTCCACCGAAGATGACAGATGGGATCTCGGTTTAACATGTCATAAGAATAACAGCCCCTCTGACAGTGTGGCACTCCCTCAGTACTACACTGAAGTGTTAGCCTGGACTATCTGCTCAAGTCTTTGGAGTGAAGCTTGAACCCATGATCTTCTGACTCAGAGATTAGAGTGCTACCACTGAGCCATGGGTGGCACTAAGCTTATGATGTCATCAGAACCCCTTGATTGAATTTAATGCTGAGAACTCCTAGCAGGCACCTGTTCTTATCTATATCGAGGTATTTACTAATCCATATGATTAACACAATCCTACTGCTTTTTGGAGAAAAAATATAAGAAATGACTGTTGGTTATGTAGTGAAAGACCACTTGATGCATTTGCATGACATTCTTTTGTCTGCTATTTTAATGCACCAATACATTCCCTTTCAATGCCTTTCCTAAGATGGCAGACAGATGTACGTCTTTCAGTGCACACCAGCTAATATCTCCACCATTAATACCTAGGCTATAGCTGCTTGGCAGTAACACTGGCAAGAAATGAATCATTATCAACATGTTGTGAGATATACTATTAAATTTTACTGCACCTTAGTCAGTGTGGAGTTTTCTCCCACAGGCAATGAACAAGGCAAAAAATTCCAGCTTCATTATTGGCCGATTTGGCCCCTCCCTGTCTCTGTAACCCCCTCCAGTCCTACAACCCTCCAAGAACTCTGCGTTCCTCCAGCCCTGGCTTCTTGTGCATGCCCCCACTTCCTTCGCCCCATCATTGGCGGCCGTGCCTTCCACAGTCTAGGCGCCAATCTCTGGAATTCACTCCCTAAACCTCCCCATATCTTTACCTCTCTCTCTCTCCTCCTTTAAGATGCTCCTTAAAACATACCTCTTTGTCACCTGTCCTAACATCTCCTTCTTTGGCTTAGTGTGAACTTTTGTCGGAAAACACTCCTGCAAAGCGCCTTAGAATGTTTTACTATGTTAAAGGTGCTATATAAATGCAAGTTGTTGTTATTTGTGAAAAGATCCAACATCAGCTGCCATCTACAGTTATATCATAAGAGTCTGCTTTTTGCCCATAAATTATACAGCACAATTCCAAGCACAGAATCTTCATCAATTTGAACAATTGTTCTGAAGAAGGATTTTCCTGAAACAATCCCGTCTTTTGCCTCTCCAGATGCTGACTGACCTGCTGCATATTTCCAGAATTTTCTTGCAGAAGTGGGCTCTTATCTTCCTGTCCACACTGCACTGTGTTGCATATCTCTGTGGCAGCATTACATCCACGTGGAGCACACTTTTTCTGCCACTGTGCACCTTGTTTGTCGTATACTTGAGGAATACCAACGTGAGCAAACATCATTTTAGAAAACTGTTCTTTTGTAAAAATATAAATCTTTGAGATCAATAGCTGGATCTTTATTCCAAAACAACAATGACAACAAGCATTTAAATAGCATCATTAACACCGAGCCACATGAGATATTAGGACAGGTGACCAAAAGCTTGGTCAAAGAGGTAGGTTTTAAGGAGCACCTTCAATAGGAACAAGAGTCTGATTTGTGTGGATTGTGTGTAATATTTGTACACCTGACCTGATTCCACCCAGCAACCCCTCTCTTTTGCTTGTCTACATTCTCCTTTGTGTCTAACCTGCGTGGGGAAGTCTTCAAATGTGTGTTCTTAGCTATAGGTATCATACCTAGCTCAAGCAACATTTATGCATGCACGAGTAGAGTCCATGCATTGTGTTAAAAGCAAATGGTGGCCCCAGACATCTTAACGCACCACAGTTTTCCTTTTGCACAGATTCAGCACGTACTGACTATGTTTGGTGAGTAGAATTTTGATTATATGCATCATCACTGTTAATATGCATACCAATCCCTTCACTGTTTCTAATTTAAAGGCAAAGTCACTTCAAGCCCTTATGTTGTATATTTCCCAAATTTATATGATCTGTCACATCTGCCATTAGCACATTCTGCTGGACTGACAGACGTATTTTCCTACAGCTGGATTGGTGAGATGTGCTCTTACCCTCTGAAGATTCAGTCACATTAGCTGGTGAGCTGAATGCGTCGTTTGAACAATGGAAGCCTGTCAGCATAGACAGCAGGGCACAAATGTATGATCTCAACACTGACAGTGAGGGTCTCTAAGGGTAAACTGCTTTGCTGGAACTAATTAAACATATGAAATTATTACAAGAATATGCAGATGTTGTTTACATTTTACCATATGCTATTATGCCAGGTAATAACTCGTATACGGAAGACACCCCCATCAAGAAGAAATGGTCTGAAGCATACAGTCTCCAGGTGTCACCTTTGAGCTGCCAGGCTGACTGTGAATTTGACAGAATCTGACTGTATAAAAACTTAGCAGCTTTCTGCCTTGCATCAGTTATCTATTTTGACACATCCTGTTGTTAGCCATGAGCAGCAGTGACTTTATATTACCTTTAATTCTTACCTTTCGCAGATTGCTTGCTGTAATGGGAAGGTGTTTTCATCAATTCAATTGGAAGTTTGTACATCGGCAAGCTTGAACATTTGGGTTATGAATACTATCAATTTTCGGCATCCCCTGATATTACTGGCTGAGTTGCTTATAATTCAATAAAATACGCTGCAGGACGATCAGATTTATCGAAATACAGGAGCCTGACTTTCCAAGGCATCACAATCTAAATAAACAAAAGACTTGGAAAACAATGAACTTTAAAATGTTTGTAAGCTTTTCAATTCCCATTATAATGACTGGACAGTATTTTGCATCAACAGATTTTTTTAAATTTTGTACCCCAAGTTGCTTTTTCTCACTGGAATTAAATTTGATGCCAAGGACTTAATAGTCAGTACATTGCAAAAAAAAACTTCAAGGTAACAAAAATGCTTACATGAAGAGCTTCGATAGGATTTCAAAACAAAAATATCTGTTATTGTCTTCGAAATATTTCTCAGTCTTACTCAAATTATGATATTTTTCTCAAGTGTTGCTTCAGTAAAATTCTAAGCATCATTCTTCCATTTCTTTATTTACATACATACACATTGATTTATCTCTCCTAAAAATAGGTTGTCTGAATATATTAAAATATATATATACATGTATGTATAGAGACTAATTTCTCTATAAATAGTTTGTCTGAATATGTTAAGATACCTTAACATATTCAGACATATTTTGACAACTTACTTATGGGGGAAATTAAAACAGAAAATGCCAGAACTACACTGCAGGTCTCTCAGCCTCTGTTATGATAAAACATGGATTAATGGTTCAGATGTAGTAGTCCCTTGATCAGAACTATTCTAATGAAGGGTCTGCACCCGAAACATTAACCCACCTTTTCCTTTTACAGAAGCTGATGAACGTACTCTGTATTTCTGGCATCTTCTGCTTTATTTCCACCCTTTGCATTTTTATCTCTTTAAAAAAAAACGGAATATAAAGGAAAAGTATTTTTTTAAAAGTTAAACCTAAAGATGTATGGGTTTATATTGAGTCTATAATTAAAAAAAAACTGTAACTGAAAAGTTCATTATTTTTAAATTTTCTTGGTAATTATTTCATCCTTTTTTTGATTTGTTTAAACATGTTAATATTATCATAGTATTCCTTTCACTAACATCCTCCACCTCTGTCAGTCCCAATGCACAAAAATCATAGATTGGCTTTTAAGTCAACAACTGGCAGAAATATTCAACTGGATCGGTAAAAAAGGACAACAATAGCTTTATACTATTTTGCAAATGAACTAAATGCTGCCATAATTAAGTCGAATGTTTTGTTGTTTTTATTCCTATTTTTGTTTAGTCTTTCAAATATATGCAATAAAAAGCAAAATATGCAAAAAGATCTTTTGTTTCCAAGAAACTTAGCCATGCGTACAACTTCTTAATCATTGCTAATATGCTGTGCAGCAATTACTGGCTACTCAGTATCCAGGTCAAAAATGCTTAGGTGATGCTAAAACTATGATTTTATAATATTGTAATCTGATACAAACGTCATGATAATTCATATAATTATCAGCTCCTTGGCAATACTAGCTAGAATCACCATCACCAACTTCTACAGTGTAGTGTTCATGCAGATGAATGCACACTTAGGTAACTCTTTGTAGTACCAATATAATCAGTCAGATAGGTTTCTTCAACTAGCATTGCATGATGATAAGTTTATCATCAAGCTACAAAGCTTTGTTCATTTGAAAAGTCCCATTTGTAGTATGCTGATGTTTATCACTAAAAATGTGTTTCATATTTTCTTTATTCGTAATTTAAGGTCTAAGCCATTTGCACATCATCTGTTTGCTATGGTGGCTATTTAAAAATTATTGAGTTTGATGTGCAGAAAATATATTTCAGCAGATCCCAGATAAAATCAAATTGAACATTTTAATGCTGAGGAAAAACATATTGTTTTAATACAGATATTCTGTAAAGTCACTAAAGTATTGTAAAAAAAAATCTTTTAACAAGGTGAGCTTGGATTAAAATCAGCAGATTACATGGTCGACAGTTTTATCGTAAAGGGTGCTTTAAAAGTACTTCACATTTTGAAAATAAAATGGATCCTCACGTCTTGGTATGCTGAGTAATAATAGCAAGCCTCAGTTTTAATTGGATAGGTCTTAATTTATCTATTAATATGTGGAAATAATTTTCTTACTTGTTAAAGATGAATTACTTAATAAGCTAGCTCATGCGTAATGTTTTTTCATTTGCTTTCATTTTTCTTAATAATTTATAATACACAGAAAAGCAAATGCCATTTCAATCAGGTACTGGAGGCAGGCTATCGAGATCAAAGTACAAAACTGGTGCAAAAATACCCAATGTGGGTTCTTGCATTGATTATCTACATTGTATGTTAATTTGACAAGTTTGTTCTGCATTATTGCATATTATAATATTCTGGAAACATAAGTAGTGCGCTCACAAATACCCACTGATGTTTAAAGTACATTATATCTGCATATGCACATAACCTATTGTTTACAGCAAATAAGATTCATAAAGTAAAATCAGTTATCGATTCATAACATGAAAGTCTTTAGCAGCTATAACTGTAATGTAGCTGTTAACAGTTGTAAGGTTTAACATATCTTATAACTAAAACAAAACAGCCTTTACCATCATCTTTTCACCATCCTATTAAGCACTCCAGATTATTGTGCCTTTGATTTTAAAATTATGCAGAAAGTACCATCCTAGAGGTTACTGAACTGCTTGACTCCCATGCTGTTTGGGACCGGCTGTCTTTAATGAACCAGACAGCCTACTATTGAAAGTGATGCCCACCTCTAACCTTTTTAGTGCTACTGCTCCCCTCCTCTCGGGTTAGCATTCAGCTGAGGGGTACGACAATTTGGCAGAAGTTTTCAGACTAGTTGGCAGCCAGTTCATCCCTGGGAGTTTTCAACTGACATCTCTCTCAACCAGTCTGAACAGAGGTCAGTGGCAACCCTGACTCCCAGGCCCCAACTCACCAAACTGTGTCACAAGTCATGACCAATATAAATTGAAATTTTAAAGCTTCACTGTGAAGGTTTTCCTTCCCTCAATACTTCCTGGATGACAGCTTATATTTGACTCGGTCCCAATTTTAGGCTTATTATAGCGTTAAAAATTCAGACCGCGTGCAATCAGCAAAGATTTTAGATTAGCGGTTTTCTAGGAGCATTGAAAGTATCTGCATTCTGCAACAACATCAGTTTGTGAAGGTTAAATAATAATGCATGTAAGATGCATGGTTTGTATTTAAGGGTTTTTAAATAAGAAAAATAATCCTTTCAGACAACACATGGTAGAATTATTTTTCATGGAGCTGAAATATTTTCATATAAATGTTCTGTAACATAGCTTAGCATTGGGATATAGTATTCAGCTTTGGTTTTTGCTCAGCATTAGTTTAAAAATAATGCATTATATGTTGTGAAATATGTTTTTTTTCCTCCACGTACTAAGAAGTTCTCCAAGGGATTAATAATATTAATAAAAACAAATTAAGGTACTCATCTCAGCAGTGATGCCAACAATTGTCATTCAGGTAATTATATTTCTGAAGAGCATTTAACCAGAAAACAATGCCATATTATTATGCTGACTGAACAGCAAGTTATTTTGAGTGCTAGGGCTTCTTGTCACAGTATTTTATGAAAGGAATTCTAGCAGGCCTGGAGGAGCACATTTTCATAATATATAGAAAGTACATTCCTTGGGTTAGTTTATAATGAGACTAACAGTGCCAAACTATACTGACAAAAGATGCACTTATTAACAATTATGTAAAAATTGTGCATAGCTATGCAAATATAGCCTGAAAAATGGCATTCCATTTTTTAAATTTTACAATGGAAGTCGTTAACCTCTCGCAATTTTCGCTAAATATATTTGAACATTTGGAAAAGGTCATTGTGTCAGAGCTCGTTTGCATTCTTGATTTAAATGTACATTTTTTCCAATGTATATCAACATTAAGGAAGTTACAACAAATAGATTGAGTGATATGCATTATGTATCATATTAACATTTTTTTTGTGCCTCTGTTCCTAGAACATAGGAACTATTAACTCCCTGTTGGAACAGAGAGTATTTTATGATACTTTAATCAGTTATCTGTCCTCCAATTCAAAAGAAAACACAGATGCCACTCCAATATTGCCTTTAGTAAATAGTACAAGCTTTCATATCACATAGTCCCATTACAAATGTTAATAATAATTGTTCGTATTCAACTAATCATTGAATGCACTGTGTTAACTGTAAGGAGTTCCTGTCACTTCAGCAGGGTAAGGCTTGAATTATGTTCTGTGAAGGTGTCTCATATCGGGAATTATTGCCTGCTGACCAGCCAATTAAAATGCTGGAATTTGAATAATAATGCAGTAGTACTAAACACTGTAAATACCCTAATTGAAATAGTTAAAGTACTGAACTGTGGGGCATTGATGTTAAAACATGTACTTTAAATGATTTGTAAAAAGTCAATGTGGGTTTAGTTTTTTTTAAAGTTGTGTTTTTAATGAAATTACTATTGCTATTAAGAAGTTATTATAATAAAAATGGTGTAATATGGATTACATGTTGGACATAACTTCAATAATTTTATATTACTTATTATTTAAAGAGAGGAAAATTCAATTTTCAAGCAATAAGTTTCAACGCATCATAAGTTGCCAAATACCAATGCAGTGTTTGTACTGTTTTGAAAATATGTTAGCTAATTTGTTTTTAGGATTATTACGAATAAACGACATTGATGAGAAACAAGCTTAGAGTTTTGTACAATAATAACTCTCTGCACATTTTCATGTTTCAAATTGATTTAAGCTTAGCTCAGTTTGACAAGGCTGTGTGCTCCACAAGTCACTTAAACTTGATTTAATAGGCGACATGGGTTGGGAAATGTACAACTCTTTACATGTTGGACATCTGAAGTAAATGCAAGCGTCACTCTTGGATGTGATAAAGTAATCTTAAGCTAGCCCCAGCCTGCCACATCGAGCCTAAAGGGATTTGATGTGGTGTCAGAACCTTTGGCTCGAGGGTCACTTTCTGTTCTTGCTTCCTTTATGACAAAAGCAGGCTTTTGTCTTGTGTATTCATCACTGATGTTGCACACAGGCGTTTTTTTTCTGCCTTCAGAAACATTTTCATTAAAGGTGAAGCTCTGAAGTATCTAAGACAGGCTGTATAAGTTAAAATCCAGAGCCTCTTATGCAGCCTGATTGAAATCACTACAGCTCCATAGCTGTGTCAGGGCCGTCATATCTCAGAAAGACATAAAACACATGGAAACATCAATAAAAAACAAGCTACTGACAGCTCAGAGACATACCAGCTGATGATAGGAGAAAGGGGGAAGGTTATGGCTCAAGGGGGAATTTTAAAATGCCTAACAGCCAGCCGAAGTGTCTACAGACTTCAGGGAGGCTGACGAACACAAGATAAAGTCTATCAGGTTATCACCTGTTCGAGCAGGAACCCAGACAGCAAGGCCGCAGGGACCATGGATGACACATGAACCATTTTATTTGCAAAATATATCAGAGAAGAGGCCCCATACAGTAAGGTTGCCTTGACAGCTCTTATGCCAAGTCAGATAAAAGAAAATGTTAAAGAGGAAGATGAGCAGCATGTTACAGTGAAGGAATTCTGCTTCCAGCTATGGTTTACAGACATAAAAAAAGATTAGCAAAGTGCCTTTAATTCTTTCAATACCATAAGTAGAGCAATTCGTGTAGCGAGATCAGAGATGTTTTCAATTAGTAATTTCATTTGATTGCTATAATAATGAAAGTAGTCTTTTAATGGTTCGACCTACTGACTTGAGGGAGACTGCACTGTTATTACTTTGTTATGAGTAAAAACATGCTTGTTCTGCACTTGTACATTTTTAATGCAAAAGTTGCTGGTCTAGTTTATAAATTAAATGTGATTGAAGTATCAGCCTCCAATACTGCAATGACGAATCACTATAGTTATCATTCATTATGGAAGGACTGTGTTGCAGGAAATTAAAGTTTACTGGAAATACTGCAAACTAATTTCTCTTTGATTTGTCACACTGATCAAATAATTTGTGATTAACGATACATAACAACATAACAAATTCCATTAGCATATCAACAATTGTACCTTTTCCATTCAATAAGCTTAGCCTTAACTTTGACACTCAGTGATGCATTTTGCAGTTCTTTTTATTAGATTTAAAGATCAATGAAAATAGTTGTGCAGGTTGTATTGTTTCCACATAACATAGGCGCTTTGCAACAAGGGAGCTTTATTTATCAAATAAGAACAAGAAATATTGATCCGAAATATTACAATGAAACATACTTAAATATTGGAATTTTCGATCATTTGGATGATGAGTCTTAATACTTATGATACTTAACCAGTGACCTTGGCCTCTTTTGAACTGGATAATTAAAACTGTATTTGTTCGATGTGTATGAGATTATTTTCCCTTCAGACTGTCAAAAAACTTCCAGTATTTTACCAGTTATTTGTACCCAGTGCCCACTTGCCCAGATCCTGCCTAATTATCTTGACTACATCAAGTGATCTGTGACGAGTCTTTCTTTTGTCAACGTGATAGCTTACTTTGATTTTTTAATGACAAATATAATTCTACTAAAAATGCAAAAGGGTAGAATTGCATTTTTCATAAACGAATCCAAGTATGAATCAGCTATGATTCAAGTCCGCTCCTAAAAAGAACATAGCAGTTTGTATTTAGAAGCTGTGCAGCCTGTTTTTTGCCCACACTCTAATCATCCTATAGACATCTGGTTTTTTTTTCAAAATGAGAAGAAAATAACTTTACAATGAACTTAAAGTGGATCTTTCATTTTGGTTGTCCAGAACATTAACTTAATATTTCAAGATATTCAAATCTAAATCTCTGCAGAACCTTGCAACAGGGCTTAAGCAAGAGAGTAAGCAAAAACGTGTGATTTAATTGTTCAGCCTTGGTACTGATATATTGTACTTTACAATTTCACTGTTTTACCTCTGGTGCTGATACGTACACTGATGTTGTCAGCCGAGATATATAACACGAGCACAGCGGAAGATATTATCACAGGCCAGGGCAGCTGGAAAACCATTACACTTCAACTGAGCCCTAAGAACCACAGCAGCTTGCAGTAACTGCCTCGATAACCCTCTCAATATAGTCATTCTTCAGACATTAAATATGTTAAGAAATAATAGTAGAAATGAATAGGGAGGTTAGTATGTGAATGCCAATCTTTTATATTGCTTCCCAGAATGCAATTGGAGCAAGGCTGGAGGGCCTATAAAAATATGTATTCTTAATTATATGTTATTTACATTCTCTCTGCTGGAATGGAAATATGTTGTGTTGCTTTTAGTGTTCAAAATAGCACTGTCGGTGCTGGAGGAGGGATGGTGGAATTCAGAGGCTAGTGAATTCGATGTGGATCTAAGTTGAGTAGATTGTGGACACCATTAGGTCTCATTGAGTAACACTTCACAGTGAGGTCATGACTTCATGAAACCAGCAGTTTTGCTGTACAACTCTCCACATAACTTTTGACTCCAAGGAAAAGTAAAATATCAGTAATATTATTTGACATAGTTGTCATTCATTTTTCAAATGCATATCAATTGTTTCACAGCAAAATTAAGGGCTTTTTCAGTAGATTACTCTTTTGGGGTAAATTAAGTGCTTAATTTTCTCTTTGCCTTCTCACTGATACGGTCCTTTATTAAAATGGACATCTACCTCTTCAACTATAGAATTCCGTATAAAATAGAATGATGTTGCCTCTGACATGGAGCACATAAAGCAATATACTTTCCACTGAAAAATATTTACACCCACAGCTACCTTAGTCATTCACAGCAACTAAAGGGATGGGTACGATTCTGTGTGCATAGATGTCTAGCTGCGTAAGAGAATTATTCACTTATCAGATAATCCCTTCATTTGAGTTATCTGTGAAAATTGGACAGAAGATGCTTGCATATTACTTAGTACTTTTTGCCTAATATCCTTGCTGGAATACATTCACATTCTTGGTGTGAAAGAAGAATTACTCAAAACTCATGCTTTCTTTTATGGAACTAAAATGAAAGAGTTGGCTGAGGTTCAGCCCTGTGGTTAGTTTCGACTGAGATGTTTCCGTGTAGTTTTCAGCTGCTCAATGCTATCTTCTTTGCTCATTTGAAGAACTTCATGTTCCATGCTGGAGGTCTTGTTCACCAGCGCATTGGACCAGGTGCTTTAGATCCTCAAATTTAAGCTTCAGATAACCAGAACAAGCTAACACCAGGTAAAATGTGATCATATAAGCAACTCTTTCAGATCCAACACATTTACCTTCTATTTTATTATTGCGCAGCATTTAATTCATACATGTTACCACACTTCACTTAACCATGTTGAAGTATTGTAAGTTATTCATGCATTATATTCGCTGTTAATTTTTGATTGATTGGCCATGTATTCAAAATAAGGCAGTTTTTGTGGCTTTGGGCAGAAATTTCCAGAAGTTCACTGTTTTTGGCAGAATGTTCCTTAGCAGATAGACCTCACCGAGCTCCACATCAGTCATTGTCAGCATGCCCAGGGCAAGTGGATATCACCTCCATAACATCCATTCAATGGAACTCTGTCCAACACTTGAGGCAAGTGGTCCTGTGTTATGTAAACAGCCAACCCTAAATTATCAGTGGATTTATTTAGTTGAAGCAGATGCGAAATCTGAATAACTCCATATTAGTCAACCGAGAAAAAACAATTTAATCAAAAAATGTGTCCAGGACGTTTTCCTTATCGGTGTGAATGACATTGTTTATAAGAACAAGAGACCCATGTGTGCTCTGACTAGTCGACTGAGAGTGTTAGCAATTGTCACATCCTTGCAAGACGGCATTGTGAAATCAAAACTTCCAGGTGCGTAAACTCAGTAAAAGAGAATTCAATATCAAACTAATCAAATGCACGCCCCAAATGCTAAGAGAGGGATTGCCCTTTGCACAGTACAGCTTGATGATTGCGTGGGTGATTGAAGTAACTCAATGTGTGGAAGAAGAATTTGTGCCCCAAAATAGGAATGGGTTGTTGCCAAACTAAATTTTTGCCATATTATCAGGAAGTACATTTTTTTTTAATTGTCCAACTCAACAGAAAGTACTTGAAGTTAGTGGAGAACATTTGTGTATTATAATGACTGCTGACACATTTCACTAGATAATAAAGTACATTAAAAATCTATTTTCAGCATTTTTGTACTTAATTTTTTTAAGGTGTTGCATGGTCTAAACTTTGACAGTGAGAAGTTGGAAAAAATTCTGAGGGACAGAATTAGTCTCCACTTGGAGAAGCAAGGATTAATCAAGGATAGTCAGCATGGCTTTGTCAGGGGGAGATCATGTCTGACCAATTTGATTGAATTTTTCGAGGGGGTGACTAGGTGTGTGGATGAGGGTAGTGCAGTTGATGTAGTCTACATGGACTTCAGTAAGGCTTTTGACAAAGTCCCGCATGGGAGACTGATCAAGAAGGTAAGAGCCCATGGGATCCAGGGCAATTTGGCACATTGGATCCAAAATTGGCTTAGTGGCAGGAGGCAGAGGGTGACGGTCGAAAGTTGTTTTTGTGACTGGTAGCCTGTGTCCAGTGGTGTACCACAGCTGGGTCCTTTGCTGTTTGTAGTGTACATTAATGATTTAGATATGAATGTAGGAGGTATGATCAGTAAGTTCGCAGATGACACAAAAATTGGTGGAGTGGTAAATAGCAAGGAGGGAAGCCTCAGGCTACAGGATGATATAGACAGGTTGGTTAGATGGGCAGAACAGTGGCAAATGGAATTTAACCCTGAAAAGTGTGAGGTGATGCATTTTGGGAGGACTAACAAGGCAAGGGAATACACAATGAATGGTAGGACCCTAGGAAGGACAGAGGATCAGAGGGACCTTGGTGTGCATGTACATAGATCCCTGAAGGCGGCAGGACAGGTAGATAAGGTGGTTAAAAAGGCATATGGGATACTTGCCTTCATTAGCCGAGGCATAGAATATAAGAGCAGGGAGGTTATGATGGAGCTGTACAAAACGCTAGTTAGGCCACAGCTGGAATACTGTGTGCAGTTCTGGTCGCCACACTATAGGAGGGATGTGATTGCATTGGGGAGGGTGCAGAGGAGATTCACCAGGATGTTACCTGGGCTGGAGCGCTTCAGCTATGAAGAGAGACTGGACAGGCTGGGGTTGTTTTCCTTAGAGCAGAGAAGGCTGAGGGGGGACCTGATTGAGGTGTACAAAATTATGAGGGGCATAGATAGGGTAGATAGAAAGGAACTTTTCCCCTTAGTGGAGAGGTCAATAACCAGGGGGCATAGTTTCAAGGTAAGGGGCAGGAGGTTTAGAGGGGATTTGAGGAAAAACTTTTTCACCCAGAGGGTGGTTGGAATCTGGAACTCACTGCCTGAAAGGGTGATAGAGGCAGGAACCCTCACAACATTCAAGAAGCATTTAGATGAGCACTTGAAACGCCATAGCATACAAGGCTAGGGACCAAGTGCTGGAAAATGGGATTAGAATAGACAGGGCTTGATGGCCGGCGCGGACACGATGGGCCGAAGGGCCTCTTTCTGTGCTGTATGGCTCTATGGCTCTATGGAGGAAAAATTAAGTATCGCCCCATTTGGGGCGCAATTATCGTCCGGGCGCAAAGATTAGCGCCTGGCGCTAATTATCGCCTCCGACTGCAAACTTGGCTTTTATCGCCCCTGGAGGTGATTGGAGCGCTAAATCAGGCACTTCACACCTGTCTTAAGGTGCAAAGGCCGAGGAGCGAGGCGCTACCTCAGAGCACTGGCGAAGCTCATGTGATGTCAGTCAGCAATGGAACAGAGACACAATGGCGCCGGCCAGTTCTTAAAGGGGAGGGTTGATCTTGCTCTCCATCCACATCCTACTCATTGCAGCCTTGAATCTCGGCCTGGAGAGACCTGTACATCAAATCTGCTGGAAAGAACAATGGAGAGAAACAGGGAAAGAGCTCAGAGTGCAGCCCCCACAGTCTCTTCTAAATAGATGCAAGGAAGGGCAAATCAAAATGAACCTGCAAAGTGCTGCTCAGTACCCAAAACTCCTTCACACAGCGTTGAATCTTTCCAGAAGTCTCTCTCGCTCTCTCAGAATGCGTGGTGCAAAAATGTCACCAACAAAAAAAGGCAGGAAGCGGTCGCCTTTAAATAGCTCCCCCAGTCCCTTCCTGACTGCAAAACACTCCCCTCAACCTGTCGTTGCTAGCGGCAGGCGGTAAGGCAGGGGCGCCACTCAATATCCGCTCCGGGGCGCTACCGGGACGCTGCGCACTCAACTGACGTCACGATCTGCCGGCGCAGGAGATCGTGGCGCTAGTGTTTAGCGCCGCCGCAAAATGTCTCGTTAATTTTGCGAGCGGCGCAAACATCGCCGCGCCCGGGCGCTAGTTGCTTTGCGCCCCATTAGCGCCCTCTTAAGGCGCTAACGGGAGGTGCAACCAACTGAATTTTTCCCCCTATGACTCTAAGTGAGAGCAGTTCTATGAATTAAGGTGTCATCCTATTACAATACATGGTTGGTCATCTTTAACATTCACAATTCCTTGAGGAAGTATGCTTGCCCTCACTCTGATTCTCATAATTGTCGCTAAGCAAATGTTGTTCCCTTTGCTGATGACACAGTCCTTCATAAAGTGATTATTCTCACCCTATTTGAGGTGCGTGCAATCACCAGATCACTACCGAAAAATCTAGGCAAATTTGGAGAGTGATGCTAACCAGTCATCTCCATTGTATAATGGAGAACTGTCTTCGGTTACAAACATTATGTTTTACGGCTTGGTACTTATATAAGAATCTAACTTCTCCAATATTGTCAGACCTATACAAAATTAAGATTGAACCAGTACCACAAGAGTTGTTATGATCTGGAATGCACTGCCTGAAAGTGTGGTAGAAACAGATTCAATAGTAACTTACAAAATGGAATTGGATATATACTTGAAAAGGAAAAATTTACAGGGCTATGGGGAAAGAGCAGGAGAGTGGGACTAATTGGATAGGTCTTTCAAAAAGCAGACACGGGCGCAATGGGTTGAATGGCCTCCTTCTGTGCTGCATGATTCTATGAAGAGTTAGCATTTACCATGTCTCCATGAGCACAAGAGTTGCTGCAGCTACACTTCGATATTCTGTCTCAATGTAAGATATTGGCACAGAGTGCTAGCAGTGAAGCTTGATACGCCACTTCTTCTGTCTGTGGAATACAGCAAACAGTGCTATTACCTGAAGCATTGCCACTTGTACGGAGAAATTTAAATATGGAGTTATCCAACATAGGAATTGCTAGTCAAAAAAAGGTCCATCTAGTTTGCCTTCTACCATCCTGGTTGTCGCATGACACAACAATAATGTAATTGCTGGCTAATCATAGCAATCAATCTCTATCAATTAGTCTACAACAGACCCAGATATGAGGTTAGGAAAACTCCAGTTGTTGAAAGCCTTGGGAACCATAGATCAAAAGTCACCTGTTCCTCCCAAGCAAGTTACACTTACCACATGTCATGTCTTAAATTACTCATATACTTTATCCCAAAACGTTATTTTATGAAAGAAATCGATCTGATTTGCATTTGAATGAATCAGTATGATCTACTTCCACCGTCTCCCGAGGGAACCTGTTTCATGGACTGACCACTCGCTCACTGAAATATTGCTTCTGCAGCTTAGTTTTGAATTTAGCCCCCTTCAAGAGCAGGCCCTGTGGAGTCAGCACTGCCCAAGCATTTATGAGACTCAAACTAATCTGTTGCTCACTGGTGGCCTAATACAAATTTTCCAAGTTTCTCTGTAGTCTCAGCAGCCACATAGAGACCTTATTACATTATCTCCAGCCGTACCCTGTTGTAATGCTACCTAATATGAAGAAAGACTATTACCAATATCGGTTTTATACCCTAAGGGGGTGATTTTGCCAATGGGGAGCTTTTGGAGGCAGGACTCCCACTTGTCGGGTTTCAGTCCCGCCTCCATCAACTTCTGGCCAACCCACGTTATTTTCCCTTGATTGACCTTGTTAAACCCGCTCAGCGGGCTTAGTAGGTCAATTAAGGGAAAGCCGGTTGCAGAGAATCTCAACGTATGACGTTTCATCTGTCAAAAATGTTTGACAGATGAATTGTCATCGTTTGACAGCTCTGTGAAGCTGTCAAACACTGACATTCTCTGTAGTTTGATGATGTCTTGAATTCAAGACCTCATCAAACCTCTTTCTTTTGCAAAAATGAGATGGTTGTTGCATTGGAGAATGCAACGGCCATCTGTCATCTCTACTGCGGAGGTGCGAGACTCTCCGCATACCCACCGACTGAAGCCTGCAGGAAGAAACAAAGGTAAGTTCACTTTTTCTAACACTTTGCACTTACCTCAGATACTCACCTCTACACTCTTGCACCCATCACTCACCTTCACACCACATTTTTGGACCCCTCCGACCCCCTCCGACCCAGTACTCGCCTCGCTGACCTGGTGGGTTTCGGAGCCTTTGGGATGCTCGCACTTGTGAGGGCAAAAAGGGGATAATCCTATTTTCTGCCTGGTAACTCCAAGGAGACGGGGCCCGGCGCGGGACAGCTACCCGCCTCCTGGCAAGATGGCATGGAGGCGGGTTGGGGCGGATTGGGCACCCGCCCCCAAATCCTGCCATTTTCCCGGCAGTCCCGCCTCCAAGCCCGCCTCCCCAGGGCTGGCAAAATTGCCCCCTATGTGTATGTCTACATATGAATTATTTCATTAAATGTACCTCAGGTTTGACAATATTATTTAGGGTAACATGACATGCATGGTATTGTATTTAATGGTCAAGGATTAAATATCTAATTACACAGTTAAACTGCCATCGTTTTTTCTAAAACAAAACTCTCATACCTGTCCATGCCTTAGCAAGTTTCAAAAATTCCCAATTCAAATTCAAATATGAAAATGACACTGAAATCTCTTTGGAGACTGGAGTGCAGATAACCTATATAATTTAATAATTATGCAAAGATCTATCAACACTTCTCATTAGAAATAGTTCACCATCTTAACCTCCTGCTGGCCAAGATGCATGTGGTTCTTCATCGACCGTTCCAAAGAAAGTGAAAGTTCCGTTATTATTCTACCTGCTCTGGATTAATAGGGCTGATGCTGACTGTGTAAAAACTTGTAATGTATTTTGTCATTTCACATCAGAATATGGGCCTCGAATTTCCTCCTTGGGCGCATCCTGGAAGTTAGACCCGTAAAGTTGCGTCCATTTTGCCGATGTCAAGTTACACCCAAGTATCCTCCCAACCTCTTTTGAATATGGCCAAACTTAAAATGTGCGTAAATCAGCGCAAACATTGGGGGCCGAAGAAAAGAGGCGAACCCACACCAGTATATTTCTTCTTTAAGCATGAAAATTTAAAGTTTCAACTCATTTCACACTCATTCATGCACATCAGGCACAGCATGTGTAAGAACCTGCAGTCGGGGAAGCTTTTCAATTTTTTTAATGTGACTTGCGCCATGAAAATCTATTCAAAGAAACGGAAAATACAGAGCAGGTCTCAGTGAGGATCATTTTTTTTTTTACAAAAGCTCAAAAAATTGCAATTAAGCACCAGAAAAATGACTTTGTTTCCTGCCGTGCCTGAAAATCTGGTCGCAAGGTTAAGAGACCCCCCCTCCGAATAAGCGCAACTGGAGGATATTCACATTTGAGAGTTGGGGGCGTGGCCAGTTTTGTGGCCGTTGATTTGTTCGGGCGAGGTATACGATGGATGGACGTTAAAGATGAAAGGGACTTGGGCGTATTGTAGTTACGCGCTTAACTCACTTACGCTCTGAAATTCCCTGATCTTTTAAGCTACGTAATTTGTTTGCAGCCAGGTTACTCTCCGAGCACTAATGCGGAGGAAACTCCAGGGTGTTTAAACTGAGCATTTGCTCCTAGTTTTTAAATTCTAACATGTGTTGATGTAGTTTCTGCTGCTGAAATATTATTGGTCCCAAACGGAGACTGCATTAAAACGTCTTAGCATATAAAAATCAAATGTTTCACCGCATTACTTTGCGTGTATCCTATCTGGTATAATGTTAAGCAATTAGATAGATTCAGTAAAAGATCAAAAGAGTATAAAGGGAATTTGTCACACTCACAGTTTATTATTAGTCTATAAAAATACTTTGTACTATTTGAACTGGACCTCAAGCAGCCACATCTATCCTAACTATTACAAAGCACACCTAGTCTGCTTGTGAATGCCTCAGTCATTATCCTCTGTGAGTACAGTCACACATGAGCAGCACTGACCTTTGGACTGGTGCTTTAATCCCTTCAAACCTGTCTCGTAAAATTTATACAAGTCTCTTTTCAATCCTTTAATTTACATCATTACACTCCCTTGGTCTGCTCTTAGATTTGTTGATTTCCTTTTTAGTTCCTTTTTTACTTTTTTTCACTAGTTTATGTCTAACATGGTCCGATATTAGAAGCTTTTTTTACGGTTTTGAATCAAACCATCTACCTCGAAGCAGCTCAACCCAGCAACGAGTACCTGAAAATGTATTCATTTCTCTCTGATCTGTTCTAATTTGCACAGCTATTCACCTTTTTAGAACTGATAACCCAAAAGACTGAATGGAAGCTTTCAACTTGAAAGGAGCTTCTTGAGTGCAAAGTTAAGACGGTACATAGTGAAACGGGTTCAAAATTATGATTTTTTTTTTTAAACTGCCAGTGTTGAAAATCTGAACGAACAACATGAGAGCAGAGTGTGCTGGATGTTTCTGGTGGGTACCCATAAAACAAGACAAGCTGTAATGTTTTGGGTGTGTACTGCAAACAGACAGACAGGTTCGCTAAAAATAAAAATCACTAAAAAACAGATTATCTGGTCATTAGCTCATTGCTGTTTGTTGGAGCTTGCTGTGCGCAAATTGGCTGCCGCGTTTCCCTACATTACAACAGTGACTACACTTCAAAACCTACTTCATCGGCTGTAAAGCGTTTTGGGACATCCCGAGGTTGTGAAAGGCGCTACATAAATGCGAATCCTTCTTTCTTTCTTTCAAGTTGTCACGGGTGATTTTCAGCTTGCTGCAGCTGCTCAAAACCAACGTTGCTGGTCGTGCCCTCATTCTAGAAGCCGCCTGATTTTCCATTCCATTGAAACCAATGGAAAGGAAGATCAGGCGGTTTCTTTGATACATGCCCAACCTGCTGGTAGTGCATTAGGTTCGACAGTAATAAAAACAGAAAATGCTGGAAATACTCAGCAGGTCAGGCAGCATCTGTAGAGAGAGAAACAAGAGTTAATGTTTTCAGGTCGATGACCCCTTCGTTTTCTGTTTTCTGTTTTTATTTCAGATTTCCAGCATCTGCAGTATTTTGCTTTTGTTTAAGTTAGACAGTCAGTTGGAAATGACCCCAATGATGCCTTGGGTATGCAAGCTGATGAGTTGGACTGGCTTGCTATGTATTTCCAGCATTGTCTATTTTTACTGCAAAAAAAAAATCACTGGCAGTAATTTTGACTCTTCCCTGGAAATGGAAATCAGGAGAGGTGTTTAATGGGTGGCCGAGTCCATATCACATGTTTTACTCTGTCGTCTGAAGTCAAAGTTACCCCTCGGTCTGTAAATGAAAGATATGCGTCACAGCATCTGAAGATTAGATTTTGTTTTCAAAACCCAAACATAACCGGGGAAAAAGTGATTCAAACAATTTCAAGATGGACAGATCTATCACCACTCGAAAATAAGATCAGCAGCTTAACTGGGATAAGTGGCGATTTTAACGCATGAGTTTAGAAATTACTGTGGTCGATATTAGTGGACGAATGCTTAATGTGGTCGTGTGAGATTCGTTGGTCCACTATTTTAGCGTAGGTATTAAATTATTTATTTAAAATCACCAACTGTGCTTTGAAGATCGTCAAATTGTCTTTGGTTAACCTGCAGTAGTACCCTCATAAGTAAAAATTTATCGCTGTCTATTCTTCCTTTTCTCATGTTAGATATAAATTAGAAAGTTGCAATTTCAGTTGTAAATGTCTGCTCAAAATCTCTTTGAGCAATATGGGAAGAAACCATTTGATGTTGATAGATAGATATGGCATAATGATTTTTCTTAGTCTTAGAAATGTTTCAAACAAAAAATGAATTGCCATCTACGGTTGGAAAACTTAATCCTGTTACTTTCAAGCTTTCTTTGTTTGGATGTTTTTTTCCCCTCACTTTCTCCCATTGTTCTCTTCTTAGAGTGCTCGTTTCAATGCACCCGCCTTTAGATGTGAGGGGGAGATAGTGTGGGCTGTGGGTTCCTCCATGATTGCTTCAGTGCTGCTTTGATCAGCTAGAAGCAGTTGGGATTTGTGCAGTTTGAGACAATGTCAAATTTCTTTCCTCCTCCTCCTTCTAATTTAATACCTCCTTTCTGAAGTTGCTTACTTTTATATTTATATATGTCTGCTCCATTTGAGAGTAAAATGCTAGCTGTGTTATACAAGTTGATACCGAGCATGTATTCTCATGTCTGCTTCATATCCTTTTTGATATTAACTGTAATCTCTTTGATTGGTATGAAATAATATAAGTTAATAAGCTCGTGATTAAATTATTTGCCGCAGCTGGTAATTGTAGTTTACCAAGGCTATCTTGAGATTTGGAGGTGCTGGAGGCTCCTTGACCCTTTGCTCAGACCTACCTTCTCTGTCTGTAAGAAGAGACACACAGTCTCACCTCAACTCTACTGTAACAACTCTCCAGAGAGAGTAACTTTCTTTCTCCTGCTCCCGACTGTCAGCACTGATTACCTTATTACACCACCTATTGGAGTAAGTGCCTCCCTCCTGAGTCCTCCCGCCAGCACTGACCAGAAACAGTACCTTAGCTAACTCCATGACACTACCTTAGTTGACTCTCTGGAGGAAATAAGCTTTCTTCCTCCTCATTAGCTTTGCTAAGTACTCTACCTAGTGGAAGTAATGTTTTCCCGTCTTGTGTTGTGATTGACAGAAGCTGCTACTCTAGGTAACTCCCTTGAAGGAACAATTATTCTCCTCCATCATTAACCCTCTCCCACCTAGTGATTTTTTTTGCGGTTGCAGTCCTGAATCTTAGAACAGACAGTGAGCTCAGGACTGTTCCATGTCACTGCCGATATTGAGTAAATCAGTACTCTCAAAATGTCACATTTCATGCACAACAACAGACACTTTCTAATGATCTAATGATGAAATTGTCACATAATTGATTATAAATATTACAAAAGAAAAGCATTGTGACTGTTACAAGCCATTCAGAGCTGCTCTGAAAAAATTATGTGATGGCCAATTTCACCCAGTCTAAGTGGGATGAGGTTAACTAGCTGACTACAATATCTGGAAGAAAATAATTAGCTTCCTTCAACTTTGGCACTAAGACATAGGCCGATGGTACTTGCTGTGATAGTGATGTTCTTCCTTTACCACATAACAGACCTATGTAAGGATTTTAACTTTTGATGGATAATGTAAAGTTAGCTTTAATTAAAGTAGATAAACTAAGGGCTCGGAGGCTGAATTGAAGCTTTCTGACATGAATAAGAAGAGCTTGACCTTTTCATGGGATAGATGTGTCAGCATCTGAGTTATTTTGTTCAGCTCAAATCCCCCCAAGTTCCTCTCTCCAACTCGCCACAGGTTTTTGATTGACAAAAGGAAACCAATTCAGGACACTGGTAAAGGGGGCAAATTGTGACTTAATACACTGTGATGAACAGCTGAGAACAGGTTGGCATCAATTATACAGCCTGTTTTGGTTGCCTAAATCCCATTTAATTAAAGATTAAGTGCACAGTTTTGTTCCCTCGCCAACTTTCTCCCCTCCTCATCGCCTCCCGGTTGGGGCGCAGTATCAGCGGTCTTGCTTACGTTCCAAGTGGCAGTTCTTCACGTGTGAGCCTTGGCATTGATTGGCAGGCTATTTCGCCGAGGGGGCATCGCAGCCGAGCCCAATCGTACCCTCATTTTAAAAGCTGCCTGCCGCTAATTAGCCTAGGTTTATTTCTGCGTAACGTTTTGAAAAAAAAAAATAAGGCTGTGGCATTATTTCATCTCCCAGCTGAAGTTCCATTTTGTCCGCACGCATCAATTCCCTGAAAAGGTCGCTGGGTAGCAATCAGCTGCAGGAAGCCCGGCCGATTTGTACCATCCACAACCCAGGGGCACTGAAGTCAAGTGTAGTCCACCTGCTGCTGCTTCATTTAAGATCAGCTAACTCACACCACACCAGCCATTGACCCTGAGACCTTCTCGATCTGTATAACAAAACTACTCAGAGCCCACAGTTGTACACTTTTAAACGCAAAGCAATATTATGTACACTAAATAGATAGATGTGCACACAAATACTTCACCTTGAATATTGGCTTGTACAAATTCATGCCAAATATGTAACATTTCTTGATAAATGTTTTATAAGGAACCGCCAAAGTAAATACTCAAATGAATATATTGACCTTTTAATTAGATATAGGCATTACAAAATGATGGCCCTAAAATTATGCTACGCCATTTTAACCTATGAGTCCTTAACATACTTGCATGAAATTCCTTTGCCTGCTATTGTGCCAGAGAGATTAACTCATTTATTTTATTTTAAATGGGTTAACACTTCCATCAACTAGCAGACAAAGGAATTCTATAACAAATGCAGTAAGTGTTCATATACTAATATTACACAGGCTAATTTCAAGGCCTGCATTTGTTCTGTTTTGTTCAAAACATATTCAAGTTCCAGCAGTGTTTTAGGAGGAGACATTGCTTATCTGCCTTTTATTGCTAGTCTGGGCTTTCTTCAATTATCCAGGACGTATGAGAGAAGATGGACTTTATAAAAAAAAATCTCTATACCTATAAATATGTAAACCATTTAAAACACATGGTTAGAATTTCATGTCATTTCCACAAAGCTTAAATATTCAAATACCTAACTCTGGAACTGAAGGTGCTGCAGATCTTTCTGCTACTGAAACGGATTTTCAGAGTTTCTCAGTGCTATCAATTAGACGTTATTAGAGCAAGTGGCAGACATAATTATTGAAAATTCACGTTACAAGCTGCATACATTTCTGATGAGCGGGAATTTATTTTGGTGAACCTTTTGGAAAACTAAGATTTGCAGCTTTACTTCGCCCCTTGACTGCCTGTGGAAAAAAAATCCCATTCGTCTAGCTCGCAGTCAGTAACTGCTCCACCCTAGTAACAGTGCACAACCGGCACTTTAGGTAAATAATCCGTGTGTGTAGTTACTTCACAGTAAGCAAGAAAAGGAGGAAGCAGTTGAAAATACGTTTACAAATTCACCTTGGCAGTATTTCACACTATCAATAGGCTTGCTGTTGCAGTTTTAATTTGCTCTTTGTACTGAAGGGGCTTAGGTTAGTTAATTTCAATTTTTGATTTCAAAAGCTATCAAATATTGCTCATATGAGAAATCAATTTTCTCAGTTGCCCTGTTTTTTGACAGCAGGGAGTTGCCATTGGTTATGAGGCGGTCACATGACAGTGCTGAAGATTAGTTCAGTAGGTCTGTGTCACTGGCACCTCAATTACTGGCTGCCTCTTGTAATTTAGCTTTATAACACCTAATTCAGAGCCGAAACTCATATATAATTCATGAAAGCTTCCACAAGAGTAATTGTGAAATAAATTGCCATAGAAAATATCCATTTGTGACTAAAATTTATATTTAGAATGTATGCAGCATTTGGCGTTTCTGCTGTGGTGTCTCCATGTATTGTAACAAACAAAAGAAGAATTTGAACGAGGAATGTTTCCCTGACCACCCTTACCCGATTGAAAAGATACTTTCACTAACACTCATTACTGATTACCATTTAATTTTTTCTCTCTCTGAAGTTAACTAAAGAAAAAAACACTTTGTTTTTCTTCCCATTTTTTCTGTTGATTCCATCCTCTGTGTTGTTATGGCAACAAGGTAGGTGAGGCCTACTCAACTGACAACCTCAGCTGTCATCCTCACCTAAAAGCTTTGTAATTGCTCTCATTTGCATATGACAATTAGCCAAGATAGCTCACAGCAAGAGATTGAACCTTTCTTGTTCAAAGTATATAAAACGCATGACTATTATTTTGAAAGATATGTTCCATGTGGTTATGCACTCAGACACAGCAATGGACCTTTTCATCTTATTCTCATGATAAACAAAAGGAAAAGCCTCATTCTCAGTGTAAGACATGTCTATCAGCTATGGAGTGAAAAACACAAAGTCTTCCCATTTTGTTCTCCTCATATAGACAAAAAATATATACCGGGTTCCACACAGTGGATTTTTTTGCAGACAGAGGGGGACACTAATGAAAAGCTCTTGAACTAGTCAGATAGCGACAATGTTTTTGGGAAAAAAAAGTGTCACTGCCCCTCCAACTCTCATCTGAGAGCAGGAGAAATAGATCTGTCATTCATCCGCCTTAGGTCCGTCACCGTGTGTCGAAGCTTTTCATTTTGACGGCTCAGCTCAGAATGCTCATGAAAGCAGAATCTGTGCTACTGCACTTTCTCTTGCCCTCGGATTTTGGAAGTTTAATGAAACTCGGGTGGCTTAATAAAGGCTGGGGCTCACATGAGTAATCCAGACAGTTTCTTTGGAAAAATTTGTATTTTTCTGTGTATTATTCTAATTACTTAGGCGGAATGAAGGGGCTTTATAGTAGTGGATAGACGCTGGAGCGATGAGGTATCCACGCATTGACGCTACCCCAAGATTAGCCGGTGCCTCCCTCAATGAAAGTGTATTGCTCATATTTCCTTGAGTAAATATCCATACACATATTGCAATTTGCACCTATACAGCTGCATCTGCAATCTGTGACTTTTGTCCATGAGGGAAATAAACATTTCTTGCAATGTAGGAAATGAGATTGCAAGCTGTCTGAATTCTATTAATACCATTTGAAGAAGAAGTGTGATTATTTGATTTACTGGGTTGGGGGCGGTGGGGGTGGGGGGGCGGATTAACAACAGCTGCAATAAATATAATAAAGTAAAAAGTTTACTGATTGTAAATGATACTTTGTTGCGATCTAATAATTCCATACACATTCTGCTCATTAGGCCAAATACAGCAGGAACAGGACTGAGACCTGCTGTGTGCTGTTTTTAAGTTCTTACAGAACTGTAAATACCAGTTTGCTTTCACTACCCAGAATTAAAGTAATGCAACACAATGTCGACAACATGCCTTCTAAGGATAATTTTCTGCAAATTTGAAGTTGGACGCTGATACAAATCTCAGTTTTGACCGGGCCGAGTTCTGCATGGTTCGGCCTTGAATAAAGCCTAAGTATTCTTTAGAAATGGCTGAATTTACAGTTGACAGTTTGGAAAGAGAGCCAAGCCTGCTTTTTCACTTGACCATTGATTTCTACCAGCAAAGAGTGGTTCAGTTCTGGCTCTGAGTTTAGTGGGTTTAGCTTCTGATTCAACCAAAATAAATATGAGAATCAAGAACAGTTTGCTCTTCTCTGATTTATTTTTTTATTATTGAAGAAATAACAGTACCTTTTTTTATTACATTAAAAAAATATATATATTAGCCGTACCAGTAAACAACAGCAAACAGTAACTAAATTATATTTAAAGCAACTTTCTTTTCCAAAATAATAAATGGCATTCATATTTTATGTTATCAGCTTTTTAACTCTAGTTTCACTGAATCAAATAATTAACATCATGTTGCCTCTCCATTCAATCCAGGCTATTACCTGAATGTAACACTGGTACTATGGAATAGAAGAGACTTATTTGGTTCTAAACATTATGTCCGTATTGTTATTACACAACATTTACAATGGACTAGACGTTATTATGCAGTGAGGTTTCAATTGACCGAATAACGAAAAAGCACCTCATCTTCTCAGTTGTATCTATGAATAATTAAAAACCCTAATGTACTCAGGTCATTTGGGTTCATAGTGGAGTCTTAGCACAGTCGAAAACATCTCTCCTCATAGTGTACTTTTTTTTCTGCAATTTAAAATTCGGTGCCAGGTTCTGGGAAGAGCTAGGACTTGGCACAGGTTTTACTGTAATTTGCAATCTGCAGCGTATGCTAGCTGAGACCCTTTCCTTCAGCTTGCTTGGTAGAGTCAATAGGGGGCATCCCTCATCTGTCATAGAGAAAAAATAGCTGAATTCTAATTAGCATTCTATTTGTCAGCGGTAAGGTTGCTGTCGTTAGATTCTGGATCTCATTGTTTCAGATAGATTGCCAGCTATTTTTTTTTTCTTACCCCTGGCATGAGAGAACTGGTGCCTTATTTTATTACCAAAAGACTTAGGCTGAGGGAATGCTGGTGGAATGTGAGTCCTGTGTTTAAAAATGCCAACCGAGCTTTTTAGTTCCTGCTTTCATCTTGGCACTGTTGCCAAGGGCTGGCAGGGCTTCTATGCTCCTTGTGACTCAATGGAGTGCAACTGAAAAACTCAGGGATGCTTCAAATACTTAAACCAGGCTTTGGATCCTGACCAGAAAGGATCACGCTATGCGTCAATGGGGAGACCACAAAAATGAACCTCAATGCTTGCTTTTAATGTTTTTTTTCTCGAGTGTTAGAAACAAAACTGAATATAATGGTAGACTGCAAAATTACAAATGTTTCAGATAAAGTCTTAGACAGTTTGCGAATTGCACATTTTACAACATGTTTTGAAAAGATTGGAAGATATTATATGGTACACCTACACATGAAAGGTGACATTATCTTACTTAAAATGACAATATTAGCTTTCATTAAGAGTATTCAAAGGAACATTGCTAGTACCAGACTTACAATATTTTTGCTTCATATCATTAAACCGCCATGCTAAATACATTTCATGTTTTCATAATATACTTTAAGGATTCTGTGTTCTCTGCCTCAATCTTAATTAATTAATATTCAGGAATAAGATGCTTATCTGAGTAACTATATCACCTATAATGACTAGTACACGCAAACAATATGTTGAAACTGCAAATATATACATCATTAAAAATCAAACATATTTGACATTACAGCACTTGAATTATAATTTTAAAAAGGCAGATGCTTTGGAATACATAAGCAGCAATATGTAAGAAAATATGATTCTTGTGCCCTTTTATGATACAATAGTGTGAAATTACTCTGTTTTTTTAAAAGAGTGATTTCAAAAGCTGGAATTTGTGCAGTTTTTACATTTAAAATTCAATAAAAGACGTTAATAAATTAACACATTTCAGCACTAGTTGTTTAAAAGTGGCACAAATCTCAATACAAGAAGTGACAGTTTAGATAGGCTTGCTTATCCCTGTACATACATGGACACAGAAGGGGAATTTAATGTAACTGTACAAAAAAAAAGCCTTGTGATTTATTAACTGTCTGGACAGTTGACTGCTGATGTGAAATTTACTGGTAATTTATCTCGTCTGAACAAGGTTTACGTTTTTGTTAGCATGATAGATCTGAAGAAATTCATAAATTGTAGTCAGCTTTGGCTTTTGTCAGTGTGAACTGTTTAAGGGCTAATGTCAATTAAAGTTTCAAACTGACACACAAACAGGTTTTATCACTCTGTCACATCCATCGACAAAGAACAGTGGAATGGAAGAAACCTACAGACCCTTTCCTAATAGTCTCCGAACTTACCATTTTATTAGATTTTTTCATTTGGTGCAGGAATGTAGCTGTGGTCCTCAAAGGGTAAGAAAAAAAAATGGTTCCTCACAAACTAAAATTCATTGGTATCTAAAGGTGAGAATACCAAGTAGGTTGAATATATTTCGGAGACAAATGTTTTTGCATAATGAATGCATACTTTGCTAGATAGTTCTGTATTTTCATGTCATTTGAGAATTCCATTTCCTATCTGTGAAGAGAGCCAGATGGCATTGAAATGGAATGACCTGTGAGATCGTAACCGCTACCAGCGGAAGCCTCCACTAATCCACAGTCTCCGTTTTGTTGAACTTTCCCCACATTCGCTGTCGCCTCCTCATTTTGCCCCTTGTCGGTGGTTCCCTAGAGCAGGGGAGCTGCACCAAGCATCTCTGCTGCCCTCTTTTCACCTTCTGAAAAATTAAGTCAGAATGAAAAGCAGGAGGGGAAGAAAAAACAATTACCTTAAGAGAATATCTGCCTTTATTAAACTGCTTTCCATGTTATTGATTTTGTTTGGGGCCAAGGAAAATAATTAGACCTTGAGCTCTAATAGAATGCAGAATGCAATTTCACCTATTACCCAAAAGTTATTATACAATGGCCTTTTTAATTACAGTTGCTGTTTTATCAATAATTAGCGTAATGTAGACAGATCTGGTTGTGGGAAATTTTTAATATTCCATATAATTTATTGACTGCTACTTTGCTGTTTGTTCCGACCTCTGCTTGTCACATTAAAGTTTACTGAAAGTTTTAACTCAGTGTTACAAGTTATAACTTTATTTATTCAGTGCAAAGGAAAGTAAATGAATGACGTGTGAAGATTACTTTCAAAATAATTGGCAAAACATAGAGAAGGCTGGATTATTCCTAACTCCCAGATTATCAGAGAATGCTGCTTCTGAACTATTCAATTAATTATTCTTTACTTGGATCACCATCTTCGTTGACATTTATAACGCTAAAATTTTAATAATATGTCCTTTAAAAAGGTTCAGTCCTGCATTAAAAATGAAAACATAATCAAATATGATCAAATTCAGATTCTGTATCTATAGTCGATCACTTTTTAAGAAGTACATTTCAGCCAATATAAATATCTGCTAATAGTTTAGCAAGAAATATCTTGCATACGATGTTTTCACTTTATCCTGCATTATAACACTTGTGGCTTGCCAAGTGTGGAAATTAAAATTATCTTTCACAGAAGTGACGTTGTCACCTGCATAACTGCCACTATTTCCCCATGAGACCACCTCTGCACTCTGCCCCAAAAGTCATTGTTTTTTTAAATGCACTTCCACCTGTACACCACCACTGCCATTTCCAAGGTTGCTCCAACCTCCGCTTCACTCCATGCCCTGATGAAAGCATTAAAAAAAATTAGAAAGTAATCCTTTCCCTTAAGACTGAAAATCTCAAATCCATATATCACAATAAGAACTACTATAAATTGTTTTAATACTTTAAAAATGCATTTATGTGTATTTTAAAATCATTCTCCTTCCTCAACTTCAACACCAGGTCCACACGAGTTATCATTGAGCTCTTTGCAGATAACTCTGTATCTTCCCAGCCCGAAACTAAAATGGGAATTGTATTATTTTTAAATCGGACAAATAAAAAGTGTTGCATTAAATCATTATCGTAAGCAGCTATGGCATTTTGGATTTTATTTCCTCTTGTGAGGTTGGCATTAACTCAATCACATCTTTATTCTGAGTTAACCAGACAACTGAGCTCTAAATACAATTCCCCGCTGATACGCCATCAATAGACATTTGAAAATGTATCAAATATTGTTTTCAGACTCCGGTTGTTCCACAAAATGATTTTTTTAAATCCAGATATATAAGCAGTTAACTCTTGGAAAGAAATAGTGTTAAAATTCATAGTAATTTAGTGATAGCAGTCTCCTGTTTCAAATGAGAATGAAAGGATTTTTTTTTTTAGATGCCAGTCCCAACACTTTTGTGCCTATTATTATTTTTTAGACAAATGATGTTTGCCTCATATTATCAAACGTTTGTCTTGTGCGCCTGCACGGGTTTAAAGCTGAGGGAGTGACAATGCTGAAGCAACTAATTAGGACCTTTTCAAAAGGTTTGTGGACCAATAACTTTCATCTCTGTGCCATTTTGTTACAATGCAGGGATGGGGAATTATTCGGGGAAAAAAAAAACACAGGGCGTTAACCCCTGATGGTGAAGTGGCCATCTGGGGAGGTATTTTTTTTATTTATTTTTATTTGTTAAAGGCAAATTGCAGAGCCCATGCTCTTGCACAGTAATTCCGATTTCCCTGGTGCTAGTAGGAGTGACACAAATGGTGGCCCCATCATTACCACCTCATTTAAATATTAATGTGCTGTCTACTTGCGGCTATTTCCAAATTGATGCAATGGTGCTGAAAATAGCAAGTGTATGAGGTACAGGAAAGTGCAAATCATGCTTGTCCAGCATCGGCTTATTTATTTCTTTTTTAGGTGGTGGGGGGGAAGGAAATGTGTCCTAAAATTGTTAATATTTACCTATGTTGAACAAACTCCTTTTGCCTGGAGCTTTTTTCCCCCCCCTACGTTGACTCTGTGAAAACTGTGAGAAGCATTGAGGGTCTGAAGGAGATTCATTACCTTGCTCCTCTTTATTGTGTCCAGTTTGGGTTCCAACAAAGGCCAACACTCCAATCTGCCCTCCTTGTGTGTGGTGAGTTAACCAGGAGGCATGACAAGGCACCCACTCAACAAAAACTTATCCGGCAAAAGCTCTGACAAAGGGCCTCTGGATTGTCTCATGCCCAACTTTTTAGGGTGATGTTCTTTGTAATATTAAGCTAATTAATAGAGCAGTATTGTCCTCGGAGCTATGGAACAATATACAGCTCTGCTTCCCTTGTTCTTCCTGTTGAATGTATATGAACAGCCACAGCAAAGCCACATTGAGAAGGAGATTGGCATTACAGAACATTTGCCATCGTGCTATGCAAAGCACGAGCAGTGTGTTTAAATTATGACAGCCTTCAAAAGAATTTTATGAAAGAAAGTGCTCATTTCTATAGCTTTATGATTATGTAGACGACATTCCTTTAAATAGGGAAAAGCTAAATTTCAGACCAGTGCTTAAAAAAAAATATCCTCAGGGGTCAGAAACCTCCCACATACTAAAAACGAAATGAGTGTGCTTATCCATGAGGGAAGAGTGGAAACAAACTTTAACCTGAGCTTCAGGACAATAAACTGCACAGATTAAACCACCTTCTCAATTAACACCTCTCATGAAAATCCCTATGGGGTCAACGTTCTCTCCTGCGACATTGCCTACCTGTCTCGATTGCCTGAACACATGCCTTCGCTGAGTCCAGACGTAATACTGTCTTCATGCCAGGACTCTGTGACTCACAACAGATTATGTCCGTGTGCAAGAGAGATATGATAAGAGCTGCTGATGAGGGTCTGAGGTTAATATTTAAATGTGGCTGGGTATTGTGCTGGACAGTCATTCCTTTTACTTTCAATTAAACTGATAAACAAATTATTTTTTTTTGGACACCAATCTATTTAGTTCCAAAGCGTCCCAAACTTTCTTTTTTTGTACATTTGTTTCTTTGTAACACTCGATAACACTCCTAAATGGAATGAGTAAGACAGCTGATGTGCAAACCACACACTATCAATCCACAGAAAGAAACTAATTTTTCAATTATCCAGCAGCAGTATTGCTGTATCCTGCTGTGAGATAAGACAAGGTTAGCAATTTTCAGTTTAATGATGGGATACCATTATTAAAGCAATGTTCCCGGTGAAGTGTTGTTTATTTTTCTAGCATTCATGATGATAATTATACCTATTATAATTTGTGAAGTTATTATGTGTGTAGAACATCGCTACGCTGCCCCATTTCATATTAATACTTCAAGCAGGTATGTTTAATTCAGCAGAGAGAGACAAAAGAAAATCAGTGTTTGAACTCTCAGAAAAGTAAGTTTTTAAAAATTGGAAATTCTTTCAACCAGCAAACAATACTCAGTAGATTAGTGTGTTATATTATCTTGGACAGATATGTATTTGCAAAGTCTATACTTCATGCAACAAATATTTTAGCATGAATGCATTTCCTTCACACATCTGTTTTCTATTGTTCAACCATTCCACACCATCTATTCGCCCTGAATTAGTTGGTTTTGTCCTTACGTGTCCTGTAATAAATAGGATCAAATCAATGCAGCTGATTTATCAATACAGGTTACAGATCATTGGATCTTAAGCAATTAAATGATCATTGGAGAATAACATCTTGTTTGAAATCTTGCGCAAATTACACACAGAGTTTTGATTTTCTTCCGACGTGTCACCGTAGTGATGGAGGGTTTTGTGTCACCTTTACATTTTGAGAGGTCAGAGGTTGCTTTCATATTTGACACGTACATCTCTGACATAAAGTCATAGGACTCCACACTTGTGATTTAATTGGTGCCACAGCAGTATTAACTGGATGTGCTATTGTTGTAGTTTGTTGCTTTGGGCATTTAAAGACAATAAAATAAAGCAACTATCCTTAAGATATCATAGTTTAATTCCATTGTGCCATCAGATATAACTAACTTAACCTAATGCTTGGTCAAGTAAACTCAAAGTGAATTCCATGCATAGCATAATATGTATTTCTTGAGGAACTGATGGAGAAATTTAAAGAGACATCATGCCACTAAAATAATTCTATTTTAATTGCGAAAATATTATGTAGTCAAAGGCATCAAATAATATTATTGGCATGATCAAAGTAAAGAAAAAGCTTACAAGAGTTTCTAGACCCCATAGTGTAATGCCAGTTCATTTATTGCTGCATTATTGAATGTAGAGTGGTTTATGCATATCAATTTATCAAGAAATCAATTTTAGAAAGTGTACACAATAACAAATACAGCATGCAATATCTAACTGAATGATGCCATTAGCTTTATTATGAACAGTTGTTGAAACTGGTGACAGTTAAAGAGAAGACTCTGCAGTATGGTACAAGGAAGTGACACTTCGAAGGGTCCAGTTGATGCTTTGAACCAAGAGAGTGAGGCTGGAATGGTTAATGAACATCATTTCAACTTCAAGGTGTGGTACTGCTATGGGATGAATTTGAGACCATCATTCATAAATAATTAAATATATTTTACAGTTTGCCTTCTCATTTTTTTTTGTTTATAATTTTCTCATTCCAATTTTTTTTGGCCACCGGGCATGTCGCATCGCACAGTGATGATTGACAGGGGCTCCTGCAATCAATTCATATGATTTGACAAGCCTTGAGTTCAGGATTTATTTATCTGAAATGAAATCAGAGAATATTATAGCTTGGATATATTAGAATATTAAAATGTAGCAATTCCCAGGAATCAACAGCAGAATCTTTTTCAATAAACTCGTGCAATTGTTAATTCTCTGATTGCATAGCACCAACTGAGAACATGGATCACACGGACAGTCACTCTTCACACTGCCGGAACAAAAAACTCACCAAAATCAAAAGAAATATACACAGAGAACTAAACAGTGCAATACCATTTGAAAAACTCTTTTGCTTTTGTTTGTGTAGTCACACTCCTTAAGTTTGAAATGAAGCATTGGCACTTCCAGTGTCAAAGCTTAAAAGTTGCAAATATGCGACATATAATTAGGTGCCTTGGCTCAGTGGTAGAACTCTTGCTTCTGAGTCATGAAGTCATGAGATCACCCCTACACTAGTGACTTGAGCACATAATCTAGGCTGACACTTCATTGTCCTACTGAGGGAGTGCTGCACTGTCTGAGGTACCGGCCAGAATTTTGGAGGCGGGACCGTTGTCAAAATGGCAACGATTGACAGCGGGCAGGAAACCCGCTGTCAACCCACCTCCAATCAATCTTCCCAAGTGTCAAGTCCCCGATTTGCTCATGGACCCGACACCTAGTGGCGGGAAGAGGATTATAGGCACTTAGCTGGCTGTTATCAGGTACTTGATACTTGTTAACAGGCTCTTTTTTATTTTACCGCTTCTGCCTCGGGTTCCCCAACATCTTGACACCACGCCAGGTGAGTGTGGTGTGTTGTGAGTCTGCTGTAATGTTTCTGCATTGGTGCAGAAGTGGTGTGAAGGATCCAATGGTGCACTGGTGAGTTTCAGAGGTAAGGAAATGTTGGGAAAATCATTTTTAATGCATTTACACTTTTCTGTAGGTAACAAGTTTTGAATTCACTGTCTGGTGCCACCTCATTGGGAAAACCTCTCTCACCAGTGACAGATCGCTTCTGTAACCTCACCTGCAGCTGCCATCTGTTCTAGCCTAAGGAGAGAGTCACTGGAGAGCCTGGGTGCAAGAGCTCACCTGTGAACAGTCATTGACAGTGTTTGCAGCACCTCAATGCTGTCAAACACTGAGAAATGAGCTGTCAAAGAAAAATTGTGCGTGGTCCCTTTAAGAAAACCGGCAGATGATGCGTCATCAAATGACGTCATCTGACCGGCTTCCTCTTAATTGGCCGGCAAGACCGCAGGGCAGGCTTAACAAGGCCAATCGATGTAAAATCGCGTCCGCTGGCCGGATGCAGTTGGGGGCGGGACTGGAACCCGGAAACCAGCTGACCCGCTCCCAAGCCGCATCCATTTGCAAAATCGCAGCCACCGTCTTTTGGATTAGACATTAAACCAAGGCCCCATCTGCCCTCTCAAGTGAATCCAAAAGATCCCATGGTGCTATTTGAAAAAGAGCAGGGTGTTCTCTTTGAACTATCAATCCCTCGACCAACATCGGCAAAACAAATTATCTGGTCATTAATCTAATTGCTGTTTGTTGAGTCTTGTCGGGGTGAAATTAGTCTTCAGGAGCCCATCTTATACCCTGCCCAATTTTCTTTACCATTGAAGGGGCTGCCGATTTACTGGCACCCATTTTGCGCTATCACCAAAGACTCCTGTTGAGCGTAAATTGGCTGACATGTTTTCCTATATTACAACAGTAATTACACTTCAAAAATATTTCATTGGCTGTGAAGCGTTTTGTGATGTGCTGAGGTCATGATACTGCTTCGGAGTGTTATAAGCAAGGTGATTGGTGAAGCAATCTACAGTTTTAGTTTTTGTACAAATTATAATACAGCTAACTTATTAACATGCATTTCCCTAAGTATACATGGGAGACTTAATCAGTGATGCATTGGCAAACTTGTAGCATTCAGCATCAAAGGGAAATTTGATTATGTATGCTATCAAAGTTTGAAGGTTAAGTGATATGAGTCTGGAAACTTGCTGTTAGTGTTAAGCTTGACGCCTCCTGTACTGGAGCGTTATTGATCTGTAATTTTGTAAGTGCCGTTTAGCCTACATTGACTGTCATTTTTCCAAATGCAGAGTTGGGAACTGTGCAGAACTGTTCTTGCTGCGTGGGCTGCAGTGACCTGTACTGTTTCTTGCAAGGTGAGCTGCTGTTTACTTCAGTTCAGATTCCAGGTTTTGCATACTGGTGTCAGCCATGGCTATGGTTTCAGCCGCGGCTCAGTGGGCAGCACTCTCACCTCGGAGTCAAAAGGTTGTGGGTTCACAGTCGCACTCCAGAGACTGGAGCACAAAAATCTAAGCTGACACTTCCCATGCAGGACTTGCAGGTGTCGTCTTTTGGGTGCGACGTTAAACCGAGGCCCCGTCTGCCCTCTTAGCTGGATTTAAATAACCCCATGGCACTATTTTGAAGAAAAGCGGGAGATTTCTCCATGGTGTCCTGGCCAATAGTTATCCCTCAACCAACATCACTAAAAATACTGGATTATCTGGTAATTATCATATTGCTGTTTGTGGGACCTTGCTGTGCGCAAATTGGCTGCTGCGTTTCCTACATTACAACAGTGACTACAGTTCAAAAGTACTTCATTGGCTGTACAGCACTTTGGGACGTCCTGAGATTGTAAAAGGTGCTATATAAACGCAAATCTTTCTTTCTTTTACTATGGCTATTGCATTCAGTGCTCTACTAGCATTGCAATTGGCAGGAGTAGACCAGCAAGAGCAGGAAAGGAGTTCCTGTGATGTCAGGTAACATGCATGGTATAACATCAGATCCCATTGCTATGCAACACAGTGAGTCTATCATAACCGACACAGCTACCTGGGAACTACAGAAGAGATGTGACCGAGGCTAAAGTTTGTCACAAGGAGGCAGCGAAAAAGCATCTTCTTCAAAAAGGCCTCCAAACAAGATCTAACTTCTGTACAGTGCTGCCAGTGCTGTCAAAGTCACCTTGCTCTATTTTTAGGTGTCTAGTTCCTTCCACATTAGCACTGAGGACATCTGCAGTGTCAGCCAGTTTGCTGTCCACAGATGTACCAAGGAGGTCAGAGATGCATTATTCAAAAGGGTCAGTGACTTCATCACTGACCAACAGCAGCAATGTTATAGGAGAACATAATTGTACAGGTCTACTGGCTTTGTAAAAGCCAGGGATCATTGAGTGCACTGATGTTGCCATTCAGGACCCTCTACATGAACTGAAAGAGATTTATTCTCTCAATATCTAATTGGTATGCGACCATCAACACAGAATAATGCAGGTTCCTTGGAAACTCCTATGATATCTTCATTTAAAGGCAATTAGTTGTGTCACACTTATTTGAAGGGAAAGAAAAAATGGAAGGGTAGCTTCTGGGAGAGTAAGGCTATTATCTGCAGCTATGTCTTATGACAACATTTCAGTAATCACAGACAGAAGCCAAACACAGGTATAACAAAATTCACGCAACAACCAAAATCATTGTTAAAAATATTACTGAGATCTTATGTCGCATCAGATGTTGTGACCTTTTCGAGAGTGCCTTTCAGTACAATCCCCTAGGGTTTCACAAATAACTTTGGTCTGTTGCATGCTCCGTAACTTTGGCCTCTAAAGGGGCTTAACCAGGTCGCAGAAGAGGCTGCCAAAGCTATGACAGAGCAAGATGATGAAAATGACAATGAGGAATTAGTTGCCAACCCAGCCATGCATTAAAGAAGATTGGTGGGTCAGGCACTGATTCAAGATTCCTTCCCATGTGCGTTAGAGTTAAAGCATTTCTTAAAGTAGCAATTTAGATCTGCAAAGTAATAATTGCAAACCACCTTTTCCTACACAGTTCCCCAAAGGCCATTTATTCCTATCCTTTTGTCCTGCATTATTCTAAACAATTACAACTAAATAGGCAGTACAATGTTCTAATCAATGCAGTGCAGTTATTAAATTCATTATGTCATGTGTGAATGTTGCCTGCATGATTTGCCACTTTTCTCCCCCTTTGTGCTTGTGCTTTGCTTGTGGCAGGTGATACCTAGTCTACTATTTTGTCTAATTGATTTTCCCTTGTGGACAGAGGACGTGTGCTGGCTGGCTGGCTGCAGAGCCTGCTGGGATTCTGTTGGCTCTAGTCCTCACTGTGAAGGCCCTGTGCCTGAGTCAACCATGCCCGGTGCAACCGTAGTTGGATGTTCCCGGCCTGCTTTCTGGCACTTGTACTGTCACTTGCTCGGGGATACTTGTTGGCCCAGATGTGGGGCAGGCTACAGAGCCAGCTGTTTGATTCATACACAGTCCAGACATGCTGCAGCTGCTGGGCATTCCCTCAGCGATCCTGCCGATCTGAGAGCAGAGCTGTAGACAGCTATGAGATCTCTGAATCCCTACCTCAAGGCTGTTGCTCTGTGATCTCCCAGCATGTTGAAGTTGGCCAAGAGAGCATTGTGGCTCCCAAGTGAACTCCAATCTCTATAGCAACAATCTGAGCCTTTGTGACAGATACTCCCACTGTATCTATATCTGGTGCCACTAAGGACTCCACTGCCGATGTAACAGGAGTTGCCATGCACGTTACAGCAATGCAGTGCAGACAACCTTTCATGTTGGTCAGACCACACTTAGAGTACTGTGCAACGTTCTGGTCTCCATATTTCAAAAAAGATATAGAAGGCACTGGAGAAAGTGCAAAAAAGATTTACAAGGATGATACCAGAACTAAGTGGGTGCAACTATCAGGAAAGATTGAACAGGTTGGGGCTATTTTCTTTAGAAAAGAGAAGACTGAAAGGTGACCCGATAGAGGTCTTTAAAACTACAAAGGGGTCCGATAGGGTAGACGTAGAGAAGATGTTTCCACTTGTGAGGGAGTGCAAAACTAGGGGCCAGAAATATAAGATAGTCACTAATAAATCCAATAAGGAATTCAGGAGAAACTTTGTTACTCCGATAGTGGTGAGAATGTGGAATTCACTACCGCATGGAGTGGTTGAAGCAAATAGCATAGATAAGTACATGAGGGAGAAAGGAATAGAAGGATATATTGATAGGGTGAGATGAATTAAGATAGGAGGAGGCTCGTGTGGAGCATAAACACTGACATAGACCAGTTGGGCCAAATGGCCTGTTTCTGTGCTGTAAATTCTATGTAATTCATATACAATAGCACAGATCTGGGATGTGGACTGATCCATACTCCTCCCCAGACCTTGCCGTTCACCATCATGGATGCAAGTGATTCCTGTCGGCAACCCTGCTCATACCTTGTTTGAATCCTTAATTACTACAGCAGAGGCAAGAACTGTACTGCCCCTATGTTTATCAGGTGCTTTTCAGCAGTCATCACCATTGGCTCCATTTCACGTATGCGTTGCAATTCACCCTGTGCTATCTAAATCCTCCAGGGTCTTTGTAGCCGTGCTGGTGCTTGGCACAAGTGATGATGGTGATGCAGGATACACTAAGATGCCAGCTTCCTTGTGGACACCGGCTGAGGCAACAGTCTGTTCTTCCATTCCTAGAAAAAGGTAACACAATGCAGCATCGAATAAGCACCTTTAAGTACGTCCCTCATTGCAATACATTCTGTGTGAAGCCACAGCAGTTGATTGAGTGCTTCTATGACATTCACGCAGTAGGACAATACTATCTGCCTTAATCATTATGGTAATAGCCATGAGCTCAGGGGAGGCCTCCAGCATCACTGTCCCTCACTCCCTCGATGCTCTCATCCTCAATTATTTTCAGGGAGGTCTGGCCAAAAACAGTCAATGGCTTAAATTGCTTGGGACCACCTCCTGTTCTGGTCTGTTCTCTCCTATTAAAAGCCACCTTATCTGCAAGCAGAAGTGAAAGTACATGGAGCAGTGTCAATGTTATATAGCTGCACAGTGACAGGGACTTAATGCATGCTAGAAATTAAGGATGTACAGGACTAATTCCCCCATCCAGGAACTGAACGGGAAATTGTGGACCTGAACATCTTGATTTTCATCCATTCAAATTAAAGAATGGAAAATCCAAGGCTATAAGCCCATGATTTCCCAAACAGCTCTTTCTGCAAGTTCAGCTCTTCCCTGGGAGCACGCAATCTGGGATCAAACCTTTATATTCCTTGTGTGAAGCCCCTTCAAAAATGGTGGTGGTACGCACAAGTTGCTATGTGCATTTCTTAATTTCACCTAAAACATATATCTTAAGTGTCTCTATTGAAACAAAGTATTCTTTGCCCTGATTCTACTATGCCAGCACTGCAGCCAGATAACCTACTGTGACTGCTTAGTATGTTCCAGCATAAGGGATTAAACTATTAACAGAGAGGATATATTTGCATGTGTACTTGGGACAGCTGTTTGTCATTGTTGGCTTACCTTAGCAGATTTCTTGAGGTCTGACATCTCCCTGATCTCTTTACACCTTCTCCCATGCCTGTTGCAATCGGTGTTTCTGGGGAGAGTGGCCATACAATGTCCTCTTCCTTCTAAGAGGGCATCCAATGCTGGGTCCATAAACTTAACTTTCTTTACTCTGTTGTGCCCCATTCCATAGTATTTTGGTCAGTTAACATCTGCCCTGGTCTCTTTAGCACTACTTCAGCAGTTTAAATGACTCCTAATTACAGTTCACAGTTGATTATGAGGATTATTGCTTCTTCCACCTCATTGACCAGCTTGCTGTGTGACTGTTTAAAGCGCATGTTTTAGTGCACCCATTCAAACAGTAAAATCATCTGTTGATTCTTTGGAACCCTTAATAACTCAAAGTAATGCCCACGTAATCCTTCAAAAGCACATCAATGGTAATTTCTAGGCTATGCTATTTCTGGCCAGTTGCATTAAGTGGATGATCTCTTATTTACTAGTGTTCTATTTGAACTGGTTACCACAAAATTATATCACGCTGTTGTTTCTCAGAGAAGTATTCTGGGAATAATTCTCTTCAGTGTATATTTGAATGACATCTCTCAAGTGGCCCATTACTGCAATGTATGCAGATCACATCACACTGTATGCTCCTGTAACATCTTGCTAGGAATATTAGAACCTCAAAGCTGTTGACCAGTGAAATAGAGATAGAAGATTGTGTTGAGCCCAGAAAATGCAAAATGAATCAACCTTAGGATCTCACCTTCCACCATTTGGCAGTGAGATAGTACAAGAATGTAATGAGTTGGAACTGCTGGGGTTGACTTTTACTACTGAAATAAGATGGGGCATCATCCAACCCAGCTTGTCAAAAAAGTTTGGCCAACATCTGACCAACACACATAGATTGAAACCCTATATGCATATGCACATGAGCAGCTTACTCACTATCTGTAAGTTTTTATTTGTAGTAAGTAGGAAAATACACCTTGATGTTGGCTAGATGCTTCCAAATAATATCTATTACTGCTTGATGGATTTCCAAAGCATGGTCTGTATATAATTAACATTGATGCAGGTATTGTTTCCTGTAGATATAGGTTCAACTATTGGCACAGACACGATAGGCCAAATGGCCTCCTTCTCTGCCCTGCATTTCTATGATTCTATGATTCTATTGGCACAGAGGTGTACAATATCTGCTTTTGAGGTTTTCTATTGAACCCAGCTCAGTGTTACACCTAAAATGGTCCAGACATGATGTCCTGGAAGTCCCATCACATAGTTGTGATGCACTTGGGGGAATCAGTGACTAGCACAATAGCAAACCCACATCCTGAATTTAAAATTTTCACCCTTGTTTTCAAATCCCTCCATGACTTTGCCCCTCCCTACCTCTGTAACCTCCTTCAGCCCTACAACCCTCTGTGATCGCTGCGCTCCTCCAATTCTGGCCTCTTGCAAAGCCCCAATTTTCATTGGCGGCCGTGCTTTCAGCTGCCGAGGCCCTAAGCTCCGGAATTCCCTCCCTAAACCTCTCCACCTCTCTCTCCTCCTTTAAGACGTTCCTTAAAATCTACCTCTTTGACCAAGCTTTTGGTCACCTGTCCTAATGGCCCGTAATTTCCGATAGGAGGCTTCCTGCGTGCGGCTGCCTCATTTCGGGAAAAAATCTATGCCCTTACCTGAGGGCTCCCAAGGTGCGGCCATTTCCATCCCTGGGCCTCTCCACAGTCGAAATGCGCAGGGCCCACGTATCCCAGGGGCACATACGTTTCGCAAGCGTCCCTGGGATCACGTGGGCCAGGCGAGCCAATGGGAGAAGGGAATCTCCCTTCATACTTTTGACAGATAGACCTGTCAAAAGTATGAATGGAGATCACCCCAAAAACACATCAAAACATTAAATGAACATTTTTAAAATGAGTTAAAATTACATTAAATTAAATATTTTAAACAAAAATTTAATTTTTTGAAAAAATAATTCAAGTTTTTTACGGGGCTAAAAATAAACTTACCTTTTTTAAAAGTATTTTTAAATTATAAATGAGTGAAAAATTTTTTTTTTTACTTTTTTAAACTCTTATGCTGGTAAAAGCAGGCCTTACGCTTTTACCAGGCGTAAGATTTTTAAGTGTTTTCAGTGGGCGGAGGTTCTGCAGAAAGCGGAACTCTCCACCCGCAGAGGCCCTTCTCCAGGGCAGGCGTCCAATCTGTCAAGAGGATTCTTGACAGATCGGAAATGCCGGTTTTCAGTGCATGCGCTTCACATGCCTGAAACCGGCATTTCCGATGTCCCTACGGGTGTGTACACAGCTCGTCCCCACCCGTAGGGATCGGAAAATACGGGCCAATATCTTCTTATGTGGCTCAGTATTATATTTAGTTTGATAACGCTCCTGTGAAGTGCCTTGGGACGTTTTACTACATTAAAGGTGCTATATAAATGCAAGTTGTTGTTGTTGTTGTTGTGTATGGTAGTCTGGCATTCCCTTCCTTAACTTATTGTGGGTTTTGTATCCCACAGTTCTTCCCAGAATTTTAGGAGACAAATGAATAGTTGTTTATTGCACAAGCATTCACATTTTGTACCTAGCTTCTTTAATGTTGCTTGTGTCTGTCAGAGTCGTATTTTAGTATTAATGGCCTGGAGTTTCTGCTCGGTTTTTCGGGTGCAACTCGCCTGATATCGGTGTAACCGGAGCAAAAGATCGAGGAATTTCAAGCACAAATTCCGTTCAGCGCAATTTGAGTTTCCACGATCCTTTGTGCTAGTTTTAGGGTACACACTTTCTGTCTGTAAACCTTGCTTACTGCTTCCATGATCTTTGGTCACAATTGTCTGTCAGCATTTACCATTGTAAGTAGCTATGTCAATATTTGCCGTCAATTTTAGTCTATTAGCTGTCACAACATAGCTACAGTCTCTGGCTCCTCGGTTTCTCTGTGGGATGAGTTTCTAAACAACAACAACAACAACTTTCATTTATATAGCGCCTTTAACGTAGTAAAAACATCCCAAGGCGCTTCACAGGAGCGTTATCAAACAAAAATTGAGACCGAGCCACATAAGGAAGTGTTAGGACAGATGACCAAGAGGTAGGTTTTAAGGAGCGCCTTAAAGGAGGAGAGAGAAGTAGAGAGGCGGAGAGGTTTAGGGAGGGAATTCCAGAGCTTAGGGCCAAGGCAGCTGAAGGCACGGCCGTCAATGGTGGAGCGATTCAAATCAGGGATGTGCAAGAGGCCAGAATTGGAGGAGTGCAGAGATCTTGGCGGGTTGTAGGGCTGAAGACGGTTACAGAGATAGGGAGGGAAGAGGCCATGGAGGCCATAAAGCCTCTCCCAAATCTGTGTGTGTATATATAATATATATGTAAACTTATACTCAACAACTGGTGTGGACAATGCCATGGGCAATTTACTAGTGGTTATAATTTTCATGATGATTTAATATTTAATGATCTCTAAAAGTACAATGAAGATGTATACACCCATTGGGACACAGCAGTCCTTTCGAGTCAATGGGGAAGGGTATTGGTTTGATCCTGGACACTACAGTGGGATGGTTTAATCCATGTTTCCAAGCAACCTTCTATGTATGTAATTTCCAGCACCTTTATGCAACTATTTTTGTCAGAAGTAGAATATATGTCTGCATGCTTCTTGAATGAATGAAGGAGTATGTATCAGTCTAGTGGTGGTGTGCATTTTATCTCTACTTCCTAGTGGGCTGATGGTGCTATGAGTTTGGACTTTATGAATACCTAGGAGGGGGCAATTTTTAACTGCCACCCACCCATTTCTCACCTGAAAAACAGGCAGCCAGCAGCTGAAAACCAGGGGGATACCTCAGCTGCCCCGCTAATGTCCAAGCCCGCCTCATACAATTTTCAGCAGGGCCTTCAAATGGAGGGGTGGCCCGCCCCGCCCACCTGTTTCTGGATTCTGTGCCCTCTAAAGCCAAAGTTGACAGTGGAATATATAGCAGGATGGTTATCTTTAAAAAATATGGGTTCCAAAGTCACCTGGAACAAAAAGCACTCCCTATTTGATTGTTGTTAATCTTGTTTGTGGCACTAAAAAATAAATAATGCAGCAGATATTCTCCAAAGTGAATTTTCCTACTGTGTATGTGCAATTTGATTTGGTGGAGATTCAACTATTTTACCAAACCCGGCATGCAATCATTATAATGTTGAAAACAAATGTTTATTCATGTTATCTTAACCTTTAAAAGACATATTGATATTAGTGTGACAATGGCGTGCATGGGAGTGACGCAGTAAAGCTATTGTACAGTCTGTGGGTTGCTTGGTATGTGCAGAGTTCACCTGGGAGGTCAGCGTAGCTGGTGCCAGTATCTTGGTATTGATTTTTAGTATACAATACTAGTCCTCTGTGATATCTGTGTATTGTCCATGGACAGTGCTAGCGGTTTATGTAGCGTTGGCAGGTTTGGACACAGTTTCTATCCCTGTTGTCCTTACAAATAAGAGTAAGTGCTTCCAAAGTGCCTTTGATATAAAGTAATGTCACCATTGATTAGGTCTCTATAATAATGTTGAAGTGGCAACAACCAGCAAAGTACTAACAGATTGAAGAGCTTTCTCGGATATGTATATTGACATACAGACTTCCAACTCGCATTCTCTTTGATGGGTTATTTTTCTCCTTTCTTCTATCCTTTATCCCATCTTTCCTTCTAAAAGATAAATATTTCCGTTTACTCTGAGGACGCTGCTGCTATTTCCACTGCTCCTGACGTGCTAATTCACCGGTGTGAAAATACCAGCTGATTCCCCGTGGCACCGCTCGCACCGTTCGATAATGACATGTAATGTACAGGGTACTATTAACTCACACCGGTACCTCTCCTGCAGTGTTGCTCACGGTAAGTCAAAGGATATGCTGTTTGAAAAGGACAGAGGCATTGTCCTCTATCATAGAATCATAAAATCATACAGTGCAGAAGGAGGCCGTTCGGCCCATCGTGCCTGTGCCGGCTCTCTGAAAGAGCTACTCATTAGTCCCACTCCCCGGCTTTATCCCAGCGCCATGCAATTTTTTTCCTTTTTAAGCAGAGATCCAATTCCCTTTTGAAAGTTGCTATTGAATTTGCTTCCACTACCCTTTCAGGCAGTGCATTCCAGACCATTGGCAATGTATTATTCTGTTAGAAAGGCGGATCTGTGTGCCCACAACCTGGCCCTTTAAGGCCACACGGTATGATTGCTATAATTGGGCCATCCTAAAGTCAGTTAGAAGCAAATTGTTTCTCTGCTTGTAAATTAGTTTCTGTTTATAAATCCCTGGCTCCTCCCCCAACTTTTAAATACTTGTTTGAAAGGTCTCGAACAAAGTGTCACATTTTGAAGTTTGACATCTCAGCTGAAACTGAGAAAGAGCAGAAGATAATTAATACATAACATGATTACTTCCTCCAAGTATTCACAAGAGAAGACATGAGCAACACATCCTCATTAAATTGTGATAACCAGCTAGACAGAAGCCCTAGACAGGCTTAAAAGACTCAATAAAAAAAAATCGCCAGGTAGTCTGATATTTATTCCAGAGCACTAAAAGAGACAAGGGAGATTTATGAAGCATTGATGGTCCATTGTGAGGGAATCGTTGAAAGGTCCTGGTTGATTGTAAATACCTTGAGGTGCTGCCCATTTTCAAAAGATTTGACAAAGTAGGTGCAGACCATTGCAAACCCTTTAAGCTTACGTCAACACCAGGTAAAATGATGCAGTCAATTATTCTGCCTGACCAATTCCCACTGACATTTTTTAGGAAGTGACATCCTGACTGGAATATGCTTCTTGCAGGGTTTGGAATTTCTGACACTGTTGTTTGTACATAAAGCCAGTTAAAAGGATGTAACTACTTAAAGGTAACTGACCATGCGTGGAGGGTAAAAGTTGCTCGCTGAAAAAATATGTGGAGGGCTAAGACAAAAGACTGCAAATGACATGTTGTGGGCAACAAGATCCAAAGTTGGCAAAGTGGAGGTGTTGCTGCAGGAGATGGGTGTGAAGAGTCTTACTTTGTTTGACAATCCACAAGAATCCACAGCATATCTGACAGGAGGTAATGGTCAGGGTCAGCACAGGATCTGGAAACGGATGCTGGAGGAGATAGCATACATTAAGAAAGCTACCACGGTATAGCTACCTAACAGTACCATAAGCCAGATAGATAGCCCAAGTATGCATGTGACAAAGAGCAGCCTGTCAAGCTACTGCTGGCCCATGCAAAATCCTCAGGCAGCCCTATAGCTCTTCCATGATTTACCATGCATGTCCATACTCCAGCAGGGCACACATTCAAGCTGCAACTTACATATGAAACCCTCACATGTCTATGTTCCTTATACATCCAGATCGCAAGGCTATGGGGAAATTTTAACCTTACCCGCCTGGCGAGAAACTGATGGGATCGGATCGGATCGGTTGACCATTTACATTAAAGTAAATGGAAAGTAAAATTGGGCGAAGTGTAAGACAAGCGACTGATCCGATCCCAGCCGTTTCCCATCTGATGGGTAAGGTTAAAAATACCTATCTGTATTTAGGTAATTTAAGAAATATATCTGTTTATAAGCACCACTTGGGGGAAAGGGGATTTTGTCTAATGGGGGAAAAATAATTTGAATCTAAGTAGGTTAGAACACAGCAAATTCTTGTTAAACATTTAAAAATAAAAATGTAATGACTTGAAGCTGCACTAGAAAACGGTTGCAACATGTAACAAATTCACAGTCAGACTTCTTTAATATTTAAATGTTTAACCCAAGCCATTGTTAATCACCAGTTAGGGTGCATCCCCCGCTTGGCGGGACATCCATCCGCCCCAAGATGCCCCGTGACCCAGGCAGTGTTTCTACTCTCTGCTCATTTACAGGTGGAAGGTTGGCTCCCTGGCCTGTGCTGGGGATTTCTGTCCATCTGAGGCAGAGACTTGCAGAAGCAGGCCTTGTGGGCCTACCACAACAGAAAGAAGAACCAGCTGGCAAGCTGCCTGATTAAAAGAAGTTCTTGCCATGAAAATTTGTACTTTTGGCAATGGGCCCTGTTCATGAGAGAACTTGTACAGGCCCCTCTTCATTTTTCTCCTCAACGTCCCCTCCACCAACCTCTGAATGATGGGCTCTAGGGCTTCACAAGGGCAAGAATGTAAATTATCTGGGATAAAAATAATTTTTAATCGAAAATTACGGGAACGCCACATCCATAAGAATAGATGCTTTCTGAGTGTCTAAAGACATCTAAAAGCTTCACCGTCAGAGGCCAATTTACTGATTATTAAATCAATTCCAGTTAAAGAAAAGGGTTCAACCTTGCAACTAATATGGAACAAATCAATTTGCAAATTTCTGTTTGTTCAACATGGGGGGACACGGGAGGTTTGCACTCTGTGCTACCTGTTGACAAAATCATAAATCTAGATGTTATAAACTCGAGTCTGCCATAGCTACCTTCTCAGTAGCATCAGTGTTACTTCCTTTTATAAAAGTTGGTACACACTGCTCTATCTCTTCTTATATAAAAGCGTGATCCGGAGGTGTAACAAGGAAATCCCCTTGTGGCCTGAACCAGATATCTCTGCCGTCTGCGCGTGTATTTCTACAATCTCCCTTAAAGTGAACCGAGTTAAGACTAGATGAGGAAAGTCCAGGATTGAATTGTTAATCTGATTTATTGCATAGTAAGGTACAGAGTAGCAGATGTGATCAGATTCCCTTAATTCAATAGATAAATTAATCTTTGTGTAATCATATAAAATTAATGTACACGTTATGCTACCCCACTTCAGCGAGTCGCCTCGCTTAACTTAAACATCATAATTTCTTTGCATCTTGACATTTTGAGCCTGCCTTTTCTGGAATCTTTTTGCGTCAGCTGCAAGTTCTGTTGCCAAAGCTGGACTGTTTTAGGTATCTAACATTCTGCTTTATTCCCTGACCATTAACAGTGAGAAAGAAATCAAAAGCCTTCCAACACAATAGGTGTGAGGTGTCCATCAGTTACGGAGAAAAGCCACTTAATTGCATATTATTTACAATCTATGAGGAAACAAGATTATCTTAACTGCCTACCATCTTAGACAGAGCATTCAAGGTAACTTTTTTTCCAAATACTTTTCTGTGGAGAAATGGTCGAAAAAACTGCTGAAACAGGACACTGGGTTTTGATTTTGCGGTATATTCAGGATGGTGAAAGTCCTCCTGTGGAGACAATTCATGATTATGGGAAACATTTCAACACATGAATCAAGAATTAGCGGGCATGCCACATTCTGGAATTATGTTTGAACTATGATCTGTTACAATAAAATAGAATAAATAATTATTACACGTGGACGCCACCTTCCCATTGGTAGCCTGATAGATGCTGCCTTCCCGAACCAGCGCAATTGGCAGAATCTCGCCATTTTGACCTGGGGGGGGGGCGTGGCTAGTTTTGTGGGCGGGGCCCGATTATTTTTTTATTCGTTTATGGGATGTGGGCGTCGCTGGCAAGGCCAGCATTTATTGCCCATCCCTAATTTTCCTTGAGAAGGTGGTGGTGAGCCGCCTTCTTGAACCGCTGCAGTCCATGTGGTGATGGTACTCCCACAGTGCTGTTAGGGAGGGAGTTCCAGGATTTTGACCCAGCAACGATGAAGGATCAGTGATATACTTCTAAGTCAGGATGGTGTGTGACTTGGAGGGGAACTTGGAGGTGGTGGTGTTCCCATGCGCCTGCTGCCCTTGTCCTTCTAGGTGGAAGAGGTCGCGGGTATGGGAGGTGCTGCCGAAGAAGCCTTGGCGAGTTGTTGCAGGGCATCTTGTAGATGGTACACACTGCAGCCACAGTACGCCGGTGGTGGAGGGAGTGAATGTTTAAGGTGGTGGATGGGGTGCCAATCAAATGGGCTGCTTTGTCCTGGATGGCGTCGAGCTTCTTGAGTGTTGTTGGAGCTGCACTCATCCAGGATTCAGGCAAATTGAATCTTAAACCAGCGGAAAAGATCGCAGAAAACACAAACGTAAGTGGTTTTGGGCATAACTCACTTAACGTTTCGAATTCCCCGATCTTTTGCGCTGGTTTGGTCGACTTCAGCTGGATTGCGTTACTATTACCAGCAAAAACAAGCAGAAGCTCAACCCCTCCTTCTTTGAGTATGAAAATTAAAGTTTCTACTCATTCAACCATTAACTCCTGCACATCAGGCACAGCACGTTTAAGAACCTGTGATCGAGGAAGCTTTCCAATTTTGAATGTGACTCATGCTTATGCCGTAAAAGTGCTTTAAAAGAAACTGAAAATCCAATGCAGGTCTCAGTGAACATAGATTTAAAAAATGCTCAAAATATTGCAATAAAACACCTGAAAAATGACTTCCCTGCTGCACCTGAGCAAGCGCAATTGCAGCGACTTGTATATGAGGCTCTGTAGCTTGGGGTCATGGCCTGTTTTATTATTGGCGATGCGTTTAGGCGGAGGGATCAATAGATGCCCGTAAAAAGATCGAGGAGATTTGAGTGTGTTGTACTTGCCTGTGTAACTCACTTACGCCCAAAATTGGTTTACGCCCAGGTTATACGTGTCTCTGGGCGCAAATACGGTGGAAATTCAAGGCCCTTATAGGAGCAATAATAATCACACTGACAGTCTTACTTTGATGGGACCCCATCTAGTATGAGATGATCAAGTCAGTATCTAGAGGGAAGAATTGCTGCATTCATGTTTTGTTACAGACAAATGAGGTGCCATCAGCAAGGACACAACTGAATTGTCTGTTTTGGAAAGGTAATCACATAGTAGGAATTGTAGCAATGTTACTATATGACCTGTTATTAGGAAATAACCTAGATCCTAATGAAGTGTGCTTACTTGCAGTCAGACTGGGGCTGAAAAGCACAGCCAAATCAATTTAATATTGATGGAGCTGGCTGTGGTGGACACTGACAACATTGTATAGGAGTGAAGACTTTCACCAATTGAACAAGGGAAGAGGGAATCTGGGACATTTTAACCAGTGGGCTGTGCCCAAGGTCCAGTCGACAGAAGAACATAGAACATAAGAAATAGGAGCAGGAGTCAGCCATTTGGCCCTTCGAGTCTGCTCCACCATTCAATAACATCATGTCTGATCTTCGACCTCATCTCCACTTTCCTGCACTATCCCCATATCCCTTGATTCCCTTAATATTCAGACTGAGCCCTTGCAAAGGTCGTGTGTATTCAGGCCTTGCAAACTGACAATGTGGCACAGCAAGAGCCAAGGAGATTTTCCAGGTATATGGAAGGGATATTGGCTCAACAATGAGTTTGAAATAAACCATTTGTAAGGAATTAGAACTGTTCTGATAGATAGTAGTATCTTGGACATAGTGTAAAGCATTCTATTCAATGGACAGCAAGGGGTAGAAGGTTCAAAGCTTTGCTTACCACTGCATTTTATTATCTGACTTTTTTGAAGGATGCGGCACAAAATTTAAGATGTCTATCCAATGTCACAGTAAGGGTAAACAAGGAAATCAAACCAAAGTGAGGTTATGATCTCTATACCTTACCAACAAACCTTTTTAAAAGGGGCTATAGATACTGGGGTGGGGGTGGGGGGGGGGGAGGGGCACTGTTTTTAAGGAGGTGGGGAATAGATTCATCTTGATGTTGATGGATTGCATATCCAGATATCCACAGGCAGATGTATTCACATCAGTCCTGCAGCGGTAACTGTCCATTCTCCATTTGTAATATTTTGAGGGGTTTCCAGAACAAGCTCTGTCTGACCAGAGTACCAATGCTCTGGTCCAGTTGTCCTGCAGCTGTGGAAGCAATGCCATATCAAGCAATTCTGCATCACTCTGTGCCATACTCAAATAAATGGGCTGGTGGAGAAGTCTAACAGCATACTGAAGCAAATTCTTTGGGCTGGATTTTCAATGGCCCGTGGAGTCGGGTTTGGAGGCGTGTGGGGGGTTAAAATTGCGAAAAGTGACGGGCGGACCTGATCCCGACTCCAGTCCGCCTCCACGCAATTTTGACAAAATTAGTCGCAGGGTTCCCGACTCCGTCCCGCCTCCAAGAGGCAGGAGAGGCCATTAAAGCCCTGAACAAGCCCTAAATTGGCTCTGTAATGCCATTTTGAAATGTTTTAGCTAGTTTAACCCTTTTCTGACATGAAGCACACCTGATGTGAAACACGCCAGTGAAACCTGATGGGAGCACAAGTGGATAGCTGACTATCAGCTGCAGGTCCACTATTACAACGGAGATATGATGAAGGTAGTAGTAGTATTAGGTCTGAAAGTCGCCTCTGATGCTGCTGCATTGAATGTCTTCAGAGACTGCCTGGCCTTTGCTGTGAGAGGACCTGGATGCAAAAAATCTCTCTCTCTCTCTCTCTCTCTTTCTCTGAGCTGCTGCTCATTTTGCATCCAGGTCCTCTCACAGCAAAGGCCAGGCAGTGTCTGAGACCAGGCAGTGTCTGAAAGCCTTCAATGCAGCAGCAATGATGACATCATCAGAGGCGACTTTCAGACTGAAACCACTAATTGGTTCATGGGTTCCCACATGCTGGAACTCAATTGCCCAATTAAGTGAAAATTGCATCAATCTCCCACATCCAATTGCAGACGGGTGGATAACACGAAATGTGGATGACACGACCCCAACCCGCCCCAGTATCAAAATCCAGCCCTTTGTGCTTACACTGAAAAGAGCCCCCGTAACTGCAATCAAAAGAATCCATACCTCTTTTCTACATATGAAGAGGTACCCAAGAAGTCAATAAAGTTCTTGTGCTTTGAACTATTATACAGACGCCGGATCCGCAGAATGTTTTTGATGAGCAAAGAGGCAGAATCAAGGACAAGCATAATGCAAAGACCCAAGAACTCCAAATAAAGTGCTACTTCTACTGCCAGTAAGTCAACACAAATTACAGCCCAATTAGGAAGGTTCTATAGTGGACAACCATAATGATGTGAGTTACGTGGTTGGGATAACATCTCAGTGTCAGGTTTACCATGTTAACATGCTAAGATCCTATCTTGACCAGAAGGCGTCATGCAAGTAATTCCCTGAGGCCTTGTTCCCTGCCCGAAGCCTCATTAAATGAGAGCACAGTTTGGAGATGGGTTTGATTCTATGGCTCCTGGTTCCATTCAGTGAGACTCCATGCTAAAAGTGGAGTTTTGCTGTGAGGGTTTTTCACCGAGAGGTTAAAATTGCTTCGGGATGGTTGGAAGTCATCTTGTTTAAGTCAAGAAAGATGACCCACTGATGTGGGGAAGAATGATAAAATGTATGAATCGAATTAAGTGAGTCTGATCATAACTGCTGTTCTGTATGTTCACCTTACTGTGTAATAAAGCAGCTTAACGACCCCTTTCTGGTCTAGTCCCATCAAGTGTTTGCTCAGTCTGCATTTAAGAAGATTGAAGAAGTACATAATTGAAAGACACAAATATCCAGATCGGATCACAAAGGAAATGATATTGTTATACCACTGGTGTTTGCTATCCTATAGGTAGATATTGGGCGGGACAAATTAACTCTGGAATATAAGAGGCGCAAGGCATGCATACAGGAGTGACCTGTTCCACCGAAATGATCGACAAGATGGCTCCTGTGCTGGCAGCTCCCTAGGGAGCTCCTTTGCCATCCTTGGCCATCCGTTGCCATCCTTTGCTCTTTTTCCTCCCAGTCTCCTCTCTTCTGCTGTTTAATTTCCCCTGGCTCTAATAGTGGGTGTATTTTATCCCTAACTGCAAGTTCAAGCTGCAAGGTTAAAGTTACCTGAGCCCACTGCCCATCCCCCGACCATGCCTGTTCTTTGTTCTCAGTGAGCACTGGCTCTTCACTTAAACTTAGCTCCCAAATTCCCAGACCTCTCTGCCGTCAAGACTACGCTTCTCCACTAGACTAGTGATCTAGTGACTAGTGGATCGCGAGTGGAGTTCGGGGCCAGGGATCGCGAGAATATCAGTGCTAATTTGACCCTGTGAGAGACAACATCATTCATGTCCGAGGCCGGGACCCAGGAGCGAGGACGAGCCCAGCAGCGAGGTCAAGGCCCAGGAGTGGCGCAGCGTGGACCAGCAGCGGGGTCGGGGCCCAGGGAAGGTGCGGCACAGGCCAACAGCGAGGTCGGGAGGACCACAATGCATCCTACGAAACCCAGGCAGAGAGGACCTGCGGGAAGGAGGGAGGAGGACAGTAGGAGTATGTTTGTGTGTGTGTGCTAGGCCGTTGTAGCAGAGCCTGGTCTCCAATCGTCTTGGATCCCCTTGCCATTGGACCAAGACCTTGCTCTGTCAAGCCCGTGTGGTAGCTGGTGTGCAACGGCCACCCCACATTAAAATAATTCACTCATAGGCATCTTCCACCCTTTTAAATGAAGTTCGGGACCTGGAATGTCAGGACCCTCATGGACAACCCCAGCAGTGACAGACCGGAACGCCGTACTGCTATCGTTGCCCGGGAGCTCAGACGTTTCGACATTGACATCGCCGCCCTAAGTGAGACCCGGCGGGCAGGGGAAGGCCAGCTCAAGGAGCAAGGCGGTGGCTACACCTTCTTCTGGAAAGGCAAACCTGAAGAAGAACGCCGCCTCCATGGGGTAGGCTTCGCCATAAAAAATGAACTAGTTGGGCGTCTCAGAGACTCCCCTAGCGGTATAAACGAGCGCCTCATGACTCTTCGGCTCACCCTAACCCGGAACCAGTGCGCTACGGTCATCAGTGCGTACGCCCCAACACTGGAAGCCACAGACGAGACCAAAGAGGAATTCTACTCCAGCCTCGAACAATCCCTGTCCCGAGTCCCAACGGGCGACAAGCTGATCCTCCTTGGAGACTTTAACGCCAGAGTTGGAAAGGACACTGACCTCTGGGGAGGTGTGATCGGCAGAGAGGGGGTAGGGAAAGCCAACTCCAACGGTACCCTCCTCCTGTCGAATTGCTTAGAACATGGCCTTGTCATAACCAACACCTTGTTCCGTCAGAGAGACAAGTACAAGGCTTCAAGGCCACACCCTCGCTCCAAGCACTGGCACCTGCTGGATTACGTCATCAACCGAGCGAGGGACCGCAAGGACGTCCGCATCACCCGCGCCATGACAGGAGCTGACGACTGCTGGACAGACCACCGCCTAATCTGCTCTGTCATCTCCATCAACGTAGCCCCAAAACAGCGGCGGCAACAGAAACAATGCCGCAGGAAAATTAACGCTGGAGCACTCAAAGACCCCGTTAAGAAAGCCCTATTCAGCCTGTGCCTCACAAACAACCTGACGACTCCCAGTGATGCAGAGACACATAGTGCCCACAGCGCCTGGTCTGCACTAAAGGCCTCCATAATCAGCACCTGTGAAGAGACGCTCGGTCACTCGACCAGGAAACACCAAGACTGGTTCGACAAGAACGACCAGGAGATCCAGGAGCTAATAAGCCGCAAGCGCAAGGCATTCCTGATCTGGAAACAGCAACAGAACTCGAGAGCAAGGAAGCAGCTCTACAGATGCCTGAAGGCCGAGGTCCAACAAAAAACTCGCGACCTAAAGAACAGATGGTGGATGGAGAAAGCGCAGGAGATCCAGCAGCTAGCCGACAACCACGATGTGCGTGGATTCTTTAGCGCAGTCAAGACCATCTACGGCCCAAGCACCCAAGGCTCTACCCCACTGCGGGCCAAGAACGGAGAGGTACTCATCAAGGACAGAGAGGTAGTCAGTGCCCGCTGGAAGGAGCACTTCGAAGATCTCCTTCACCGCGACTCTGTCTTCGACGCGAGTGTCCTCAACTCCATCCCGCAGCATGCTACCCGCCACCATCTCAGCACAACCCCAGCCCGGCATGAGGTTGAAAAGGCCATCCGACAACTGAAGAACAACAAGGCCTCAGGAGCAGATGGAATCCCCGCCGAAGCACTAAAGCATGGCGGAGAAGCACTACTGGTGCGAATTCATGAACTCATTTCCTTATATCCCTGGCCCAAGACCGCACAAAGTGGAGGAGAAGCATCCGGGAAGGCGCCGAACACCTCGAGTCTCTTCGCCGGGAGCAAGCGGAAGCCAAGCACAGGCAGCGCAAGGAGCGCACGTCAACCCAAGCACCCCACCCACCTGCCCCTTCAACCACCGTCTGCCCCACCTGTGACAGAGACTGTAGGTCCCACATTGGACTCATCAGTCACCTGCAAACTCATTTTTAATGTGGAAGCAAGTCATCCTCGGTTCCAAGGGACTGCCTAAGAAGAAGAGAAGGTTCCACCGAACCCATGAAAATATCTATGGCAGCCTTAAACTTATAACTGTTTGTCCATTGTGAATGTTTTGTTTGAAGTTAATTTATAGATCCACTCTGTCTAGAAACCTGTGAATGAAGGGAATCTGTGCAGACAAAAGTGTATTTTTCTACTGTATTGCTGTGAACCCTATGACCTCCAATACTTATTTGTATACGGTATGTGAATTCTTCATTTATTTCATTCAAAACCTCAACTTCTAATAAATTAATAGGTTAATGGAGGAACTTTGCTTCAGTTCATCAGTTCTTGTGTTCTGCTCAGACAAAGTATTCCAATGGTCCAACAATTTTGAAAGTTATGCAAAAGGATGAAAACAAATTAATTTTGCCATTTATAGACAGAATTTAATTCAATTAACAAGTTACGTTTTGCACCTGAAGAAGTTCTTGCACTTTGTATTTATTTTTATATATTGCAATTTTAGTCATTTGTGCCTTGACTGTAAATAAATATATCAGTAGCTGTATAACCTCATCTGTGTTTAATATCCACTATTCTAAAATGAGTGCAGTACAGCCTGATTTAAACAAGGAAGGCCAATACAAAAGCGAAATACTGCGGATGCTGGAAATCTGAAATGAAAACAGAAAATGCTGGAAATACTCAGCAGGTCAGGCAGCATCTGTGGAGAGAGAAACAGAGTTAATGCTTCATCGACCTAAAACGTTAACCATGTTTCTCTCTCCACAGATGCTGCCTGACCCGTGAAGAAAGGCCTTTACTGTATGTGGGGTAATCGTTAATCCTGGGGCTATGCACCTCTTCTAAGGGCAGATATCAAAACGGTGTAGCCTTCAAATCCAAGGAAGTTCACTTGCAGGAATCACAGTGACACGGCTGAGAGGGAAAACCGTTTGATGAAAATTCAAAATTGTAACACTGCCAACAAAACAAAGAGTGACCACACTTCAAAAATAATTCATTTGCTGTGAAGCACTTTGGGACGTCCTGTGGTCATGAACGCTGCTGTATAAATGCAAGTTCATTCTTTCGTTCCACTGGCTATTCACAGGTTAAACTAAGAGCAGCCATGGAGGCGTCCATTGCCTAAACTATCCTGTTGTCCTGTCCAGAGGAGAATATGTGGTGGACAGTGACACAATTAGGATGGGAAGGCAATAGAGACACAAAAAGAAGAAAAATACATGGTACAACCACTTTAGACTACCCATCCAGAGAAATCACGATCAATTGAAATTTGAGGTATATTAATGAATATTACTTCTTTTTAAAAGATTGAGTTATCTACTACAAATCTATTGCCTTCAGACCACCAGTCATTATACTTTTTCCTTTTCTTTGCTTACAGGTAAAGTTCCCTACATTATAACAGTGACTACAATTCAAAAGTACTTAATCGGCTGTAAAGCGCTTTGGGAAGTCATGAGGCCGTGTAAGGCGCTATATAAATGTAAGTTCTTTCTACAGGTGATTATAATGGAATGTGGGAATGTAATTGTGGACACTATGGGGGGAATTTTAACACGAGTGAGCGTGTGGGAGTGGGTGCGGGTGGGGTTTAAATGGAGAAAAATTCCAAACGTGTCGGGAAGCCGGCTCCAACCCGCCAACTTCCAGGTTTTTCAGAGGCGGGACAAGAGACGGGCAGTCAACCCGCTCCCAGCAGGCGTGTTGGCAGTTTAAATATGTTAATGAGGCTGGCAGCTTCTGATTGAACTTCGGGAAACCCGCTAGCTGAAGCAAGGCGAGGACAGCTTCGAGGAGAAGGGAAGTGCCTTTACAGCACTGGTTGTGGGCCAGGTGGAGCAGGAGTGCTTCATCCCGGCCCCCCAAACTCCTCCCTCCCCCCCCCAACCCCTCCCATCAGACCCGCCCCCCCTCCCCCCCCTGCATACAATGTCATCCGGGGTCGGGAATTGGACTCCCCTCCCCAAGGTCAGGAATCGGACCCCACCCACCCCCGGGATCGGAACCCCACTGGGGTCGGAGATCGGACCTACCTGGTCCTGCGGCCTGCTCCCCGCCCGACTGGAAGCCAAGCCTGTCAATCAGCTAAAACTCCACAGGATGCGGGGAAACCCAGACTTCCGGGTTTCCGGTCAGAAACTCCGCCCCCCGCACCTACGTAACCCGTACGAGTAAGTACTCAGGCCGATGTTGTAGCAGATTTATTCTGTCGGCAAATGCAGAAAAAGATGATAGCTTAGCAGCTAGTGTTGTCGATGTGAATGCACAAATACTTTGCACATTAACATTTCCTTGACCAGTATTTTAACACAGATATTAACCCGCTTACCTTAGTTATGAGATAGCATCTCCATTGAAATAGCGGACAAGGGAATGTCATACGAGTGTGTTAAACGCTCATTCCATATTATTAGCAACAGTAACTTCTTGGCTTACAACAGTAAGTGACCTGCCAATTAACCTGTGGATTTAATTAGGGTTGCATTTCCCCCTTAAATCGCAATTATTTATCTGGCTAGGAGCTGCGACAATAGCTTCTGTCCGACATATTCTTAGCAGCCAGTAGCCAGAGGGAGGCAGAAGTTGCCTGCTGAATTAATCTACACAGAAAAGGTTCCGTTATCTTAATGTTGCATCTTGTTGTATGTGACCATACTGAACAAGTGACATCGTCTCCTGCACTGTGGCTGGAATTTAAGTTTGTGGATTGTCTACATCTAGTCTCTATCATTATACTGCACCTACATCAAAATGGCTCATGTATTTCAATTATACCATTGTGCAACTTACGTATATTTTAAGTATGTTTTAAGTTCCGAAGGACAAAATTGGCTTGAAATTTAATAACAAGCATATTTCTGCAATATTTTAACACTTTGCTAGTTACAGGTATACACACTGTTTTTAACCTCACAAAAGTTCTATATGTTGGTCAAATGTAAACATTCAAAGTAAGCGCACATATGATGGCTGAAAACATATTTCTCTTTGATACTCAAAGCCTCATTTTAATGATGTAATAGGAGAGTGAAATTTGTCCTGTTAAGTTTGCTAAAAGAAGTTGTTATGACTGCAATATAGGAAATTCTGTTTTATACTGATGTACAGTTCTTGTTCAAATTATCAACAGGAGCAATTAGTCTTTGCCAAAGCTGATAGCTGCTTTTCCTTGCTGTGTCACTGACAAACATGGGTACCTGAAAGAAAGAGCCTCCATTGCACTGGAAAAGATCATTAATGATGCAGTTACTAAAAGTAATGGTTTAAGACTGATGCCTGGCTTAGAATACTGTGTTGCTAGTTATACTGTTGAGTCTGCAATGTTCTCTAATCAGGAAAAACAGAAAGCTTGCACACATCTACACAGCTACTGAATGCCTGTTAAATTTTCATGTCAAGAGCATGATTAAAATAAGACTTTTTGTCAGCTGTCTGCTAACATTATGTTAGCTGTGGCTCAGTGGTAGCACTTGAGTCAGAAGATTGTGGGTTCAAGTCCCACTCCAGAGACTTGAGGACATAATCTAGGCTGACACTTCAGTTCAGGACTGAGGGTGTGCTGCATTGTTGGAGGTGCCGTCTTTTGGATGAGATGTTAAACCGAGGCCCCACCTGTCCTCTCAGGTGGACATAAAAGATCCCATGGCTGTATTTGAAGTAAAGCAGAGTTGTTCTTCCCATTAACCTGACCAATAATTATCCCTCAATCAACATCACTAAATCTGGTCATTCTCACATTGCTGTTTGTGGGACCTTGCTGTGTTCAAATTGGCTGCCGTGTTTCCTACATTACAACAGTGACTACACTTCAAAAGTACTTCATTGTCTCTAAAGCGCTTTGGAACTTCCTGAGGTCCTGAAAGGCGCTATATAAATGCAAGTCTGTCTTTTCTTTTTTTTCTTTTAAAGACGATACAGGGACTTTCAAAAGTTCACCTGTGGTCAAATGAACTGCGTGACAACATTTCAAACTTTGCTTTGCCGTTGAGTTATACTGGAGCTGAGACTAACGGTAGCGTGAGAGTACCCACTGCTATCTGCCAAAGCTGACTTCATGCCCATATTACACTGCACAGTTTGCATCGACATGGAGCTGAAACTGCTTTGCAGGCGCATGCACTGTGTAGCATAACTGGCCTTCCGTATAAAAATGTGGCAAAGAATGAGCACTGAGAGCATAAGTGTAGAGGGAAGTGAATAACAGTGTATTAATAAATCAATCAAAATACTTTAGCGAAACTGAGCAATGATTGTTTAATGATTAATCAGTCATTGAATATTGGTTAAGAAGAATTGATTGGAAAACATAATGATCGCTCCGGGTTTAATATAAACTCGTAAAGTCTTTGTTTGTACTAAATACGATTCGTAACTCTTGGATCCAGCACACTAAGGTCTCTTGTTCTTTGGACTGACCGTGGAATGTTAGCGTTTCACTGCTTGACCAAGAAGGGAGGAAACTCGCTTCAACACTGCAACAAAGGAGCAATAAATTCTACCTCGCTCAAAATCATTAATTTTAAACCTTTTGATATTAGAGCTGACCTTCTTGTGCACACGTCTTACTCCGTGAGGACCGTGCCAAGCAAAAGCTAGACTTCCTGAAGTGGTGTAATTTTCATATAAACATCAAGCAGAGTCGATGAGGGGGGAAAGTGGGGAGTCATCAAAGGACAGGAAGAGAAATTCTTGTTTTCCTCGAGTGCTGATTCATAAAATCAACAGACAGTTGTTTTAATAACTGAATGGTGGAGGTTCAGACTCCACTTTGGGGAATGAAGGACAGTCTCCTACAGATTTGTGTGCACTTTCTCACATTAATTTTATCCTGTTTCCGATAGCAGCCTCCCAACAAATTCATTACCACGCCCATGTACAGTGTTTATCATAATGCTGATCTAGGAAAGGTCATATTCAACCGAGCAATTATCAAGTGCATCTGAAATAAATAACTGAATGGACAGCTCTTTATACTGAGAAGGAAGCCTAAACAATATATTGGGATTTTTTTGCAACCCATATGATTTTATCTCCACTTTCTATCTCAGGATTTCTAAACTATGCACCTCTCCTGGTGAAAAGACTCGATTTGAGATCTCCTCCCAGGCCTCCTTCAATGGCTCTGTACAGCTGCGGCTAGGAGGGCACTGAAGCAGCCCAAGCTGTCTACTTGCCTTATTTGTTCCCTCTTGCTCTGTAAGGAAGCACTTGGCTTCCACTTGTACCCTCCCCTCAACCAGGTGGCAAGAGTTAAAATTCAGAATCCAGCTGCAAACTCCTATCCCACGACTCCTTGTTTTTCTTTTGAGTCTCCCCACCAGTTTTCTCCCATTCGCTCTCCTTCTAAATGCATTGACTCTCACTGGATAGGGCTCCACAGGCACCATTTATCTTCCAGTACCTCTCTCAAGTGGCCACTATTCACGAGTGAGCCTTGAAAATAAGTGTCTGCAGGCTAAGTGACCATAGGGCTTATCACAGCTGATCCCGACCCTGTCCTCATCTGTGTCCCCTCACGTGGGCTTCCAGCAGGAGCTATTGGATAGTTATCAGGAGCAGGAACCCTAGCTAGCTTTCCCCTCTCTAATCCAGGGCACTGAGGGCAAATAGAAAGACCTCACTGACACTCTGACTGAAATCAACTAGTTCAGCACACAACCTTGGATGCTCCTAATCTGTATGGCTCAGTTACTCACAGGATAAACTCATTGACCTATCAGGGCAGTTCCCACCACATCACTCTATGAGGCATTGCATTACAGCGCCAAAGTACTGAGGCATCCTGTTACCTAATTATAGGGTGTTTAATTACACTTTACTTCTACTAAGTGAAAAAGCTGGCAATTCTTTTTAAAATGATGTAGTTATAATACTATACAAAATTTTCATACTTTGTATAACGACTTCTAAAACCTTCGTATCAAATGTTTACTAAACTGCTCTCTGAACTTTTCGTATTTTATTAAGTAACCCAGATTTCTTCGAACTTGTTAAAATTAAGTCATTTCACAATCACAAGAGACAGACGGACAGCTGCTGATGCAAACACAGGGGAAGAAAGCGATCTACTGTCTTCTAAATCCTACCGCAGTAAAGTAAAACTGATTAAACGCAAAGGTGAAAATTGACAAGTTTTCCACAACTCCTCTGGCTGTTTAGCCCAGTTTATATGCAAATCTCTACATCGTATATGTTGATTTATTCTCCCAAACTACATGATACATTTTCGTCTTCCAGCGTTTATTTTTCCTTCCAAAAACAGCTAGAGCTAACCGTAGCCAGAAAAAAGAAGCCACAAAAGTGCAGTAAAGTATAAATACACAGCCCCATCGCTGACCCTCTTCTGTGTGTGCTGAGGTAGTGTTGTTGGTTTATCTGGGAGAAAATAGACCATGCTTTCTTAAAGTGAAATGGGATTACTGCTATTGTCTCGCTTACAATGCTGAGGAGAATTAGCAATAGTTGTAGGCACTTAGTGAGGCTCTCAGGCAGAAGCTTATCCCAGATTTTGCACAATAAACATTTGAATATCAACAGTGTTTTGCAACTCCAGCGCAAATGTATAAACTTCTTCCCTTTTGAACCGAAATCCCTTCAAATGGTAGCACACCTTCTACACAAACATCTTGGCATTTTTTTTTCTCTTTCTTGCCGTTTTACAAACTTGGTGTGTTCAGTTTTGTGACACATGCTGTATAACCAAAAATATAAGCTGCGAATCCTAGTAAAGAAACCTGAAGTTCTCATTAAATATTGGCACAGTGCCACTCATTAGATAAATAACTTTTATTCCTCGGGCTTTACACTTTTGGGTGGACTTTGGTTTTGTTTTGCAGTGTTACAGTTTTAGCCTGTTTCTTTTTCCATCAGAATGATAGAGTGCCACTCTCGGCCTTCAACTGCTCGATCGGTTTCTACAAATTGAGACATAACTTTCATGTCCAGTGTTGTGCTTTGGCTAAAGCGATGCCCATTGAATTTGATACAATGATCCTGTAGATGAAGTTATCTGTATCGCTGAATGGGATGGTGTCAGTGGGAGGGGAGAGACTGGGTCTGGAAAGAATGCTTTTTCTGAAATCCTGAAGGTCACAGTCCAGCTGCTCTGTGAGGCAAAAGGACACCATTGCACTGGACAGGCACAAGAAAGAAAGCACTGTAAATAGAGAGCATCTAGCAGGAGTTTTAGTGCTCAGCGACAGCTATGGCACTTAAGACCTTTTTTTTAGAAGGCCGCGCTAGATTATGCTCAGTGTGGAATGGTACGAATGAAAAAATAAGAATTCCGTCCAATTTTCAGAGAAAGGTTGAGAAATAAGACGCCACCAAGTGTCAAAGGTAGGAAAAAAGGAAACAAGACCGACCTTCTCTAACTGTTTATTTTAAAGCGTTAGGCTTTCTTGTAACTTGCAACTAAAGAAAATATATATTTTTTCTCTAACTGAAGCTGAACATGATCATTTTTTTATTCTGCCAGTAACAGAGCCATTCTTTAATGTTGTAGTAGCCTCCCAGGACTGAACAGGAGATATGTACAGCACGGAGCATTCTGCCAGCAGTATCACTGATTCCCTTCAATTGATAACGGCACCTCTCCTGATTTGACAGGCATCAGACACACAGAGGGTTTAATATATTTTTTCATGTCAGTGCCTGTTTACACAGAGCAGGTCAACAAAAGGACTGCTCCTATCTCACAGAATATGTGATTAATGTTTGAACTGAGCCTGACAATATATTCCTTGGATGTCAGGGAAATGCTCCTCAAACTGATATTTAATCTGTTTCAAAACTGCTGAGTTTAAAAATATATATATTTTAAAGTACATTTAGCATCTAACGTAGGTAGAAAAATCAATGCTTTTATCATTTTTTTCTTCTTTTCTTCAAACTTTTTTTGAAGATTAACAGTGAGCAAACAAGTTAAATCCCCTTCCTGTCATATTACTCTAGTATCAAGAGTGCTTTGGCTTGGTAATAGTTCTATGAAGTTTGCTGATTCTAATACATTAGATATTTTAATAAACTGCTAAGTTGATAGGGCCTTTGTACGGTTGCATTCAAAATGGATTCAGAGTCTGTTGCGTTATCTGAGCAGATCAATAGATCATTATAAATACAGACACAGAAGCAAACTTACATTTGCATTGCTTAATGAAACCTTTCATTTCTACCTGCCTTTCTTATAATAACAGAACAATGTGGCTGTTTTAAATGTACGAACAACAGCAATATTTATGCAATTAATTAGTAAAATCAAATAACTTAATTTGTTGGAACTGATTCATCAATAAAACGATGAAAATCATTGGAAAACTATAAATTATTCTTCATCAATAAGGTTTGAAATATAATCCTAATTACTGTTCAAGTTACCTCTTTCCTTGACTTTCAAATCATAGTTTAAATTAAGAACTAACTTTATGTGTGAAAAATATAAACTATATGATCCCATTAGAGAAAATCCAAATATTATCTGTAAAGTAATTAAATTAAATTTAAGACTAAGTTAACCAGACTTTACAGCTAGAAATATTCTAAAGGGTGCACCCTCATTATAAGGATACTCGTGGTCACTCTTTAAACAACATGTTGTCAATGGTGCATTTTATATGTGCTTTATCCATCAGCAAGAGAACCATATAAATGTTACAGAGCGCCCAGTAATGGAACTGTACTCTTTCCGTATGAAATGCTGTTATTTCAAGTTGTAACCAGGACCACTGTCATGTGAAATTGTTTAAATAATTCAAAAATACCATTTCATTTTCAATGGTATTTATCGCGAAGCAATCCGTTTATTTCAAAATGACTAGCGTGTGTTTCATTCACAACTGCGTTTGAAACATTTAGTTTAAACAATTCGTGTTAAGACCTGCTACTGTGTAAACGATTGGACAGAGCATTCATAAATCTGATCTTTGATTACTGCTCTTCTCTCACAATTATGGAAAAATCATTTTTACTTCTTTAAAACACTGCAATCTGGTGTGAGCATTGCAGTATGTTAAAAAAAACACTCCGAATATTTGATTTTTGACATTTATGTGGAGATGAGCTAAAAACACATCTAATAAAATGGCATTTCTGCACACAAACATGTTTACTGCCTTCATTAGGCAGTTAGTGCAAGATATGCTTAATTTGTGCTCCAGTGAAAACTTTAAGGAATTGACCATTCAACTCTAAGCCATATATTTTTTGACTCGAGTCCATTAAGTTAATTGTGATTTACATAAATTGCAATATATTAGCATGAGATTGCTGAGCCAACTTTCAACATTGTGCTTTGCACAGTAATTTTTCTTGAGTAGATGTAGCCCTGTGCATACAAAGAACTGAAGGAAATTGTCATGAAATAAATGCCGAATATTGCATTAAGTGAAGAAAATGTTCCAGTAGGGCCCACAGTTATTATAAGCACCTTTATGAATCTTTTGGGGAGGAAAACAAAACTGCTAATGAATTCCAATGATAACCATGTATAAATGTGTTTGTTTTAGGAGAAAACCTTGCTACAGATGCTCACAATTGATTCATAATCACATTGTCAACTATTAATTGAAATAAATTTATTAGATCATTTCCAATTTTTCTTCCTTTTCCCGTGCTCGTTGTTTTTTAAAAAGTAATAGCAGGCATAGGCAGATCCAAGTGTGTTATTATTTATCTTATTAACTGACAAACGGTTATTTGTTTGACAGCTAATGTAATCAGTTGATGATTATTTGAATACGTAGTTTATTGTTTATGTTGAAATTTGTATACGACAAGATCAGTTTATATATTATCTATTAAAAAATACACAGGAATTTTGTGTATACACTTTACTGTATAAAAGGTCCGTCAATAAGGATGATAGGGATGTGCCCATGAGATGTGATCATGTTTCCCCTCTATTAATTATATCTTGACAAGGAGACATTGGCTGATCTGCAACATTCTGCATCCTCGTTTTTATATCTGGCATTTTAATGACATGATAATTTAATAGGAACTAAACTGTGATTGCAGACCAAAGTGAAAACATGAAAACAGTTAAATAAGATGGAATAAGTGTCAATTTTATTGTAAAATACTAGTACTTTGTGTAAATGAATTGAAAGCAAAAGCAAATTTACAAGATTATTTATGCATCATGAACTACATTGAAGTAAGTTCTGCACATGTTGATCCAATTGTGCAGATAAACAAATATGGAAGATTAATATGTCAGTTTTAATTTCTGATTTAATTAAGCCTCTAATGAACTAAATATAAAATAATACGTGGGTTTAAAAAATGGCGTGTGGGTTTCATAAAACCTTAAGTTTAAATCCTGTAAAATATATGTATTTGGAGAAGTGTCTTGTTTTGAATATAAATGTTGCATATTGTAAGCCTGTGTCTGATTTTTAAAAAGATACATTATGAGCTATAATATTAAACAGCTTTTATTTTATTCTCACTAGAAAGAAGGAGCAGATGCAAAAATAATTTTTGCATCGAGTGGCAATCTCAGGCCCACACCAAATTATATATCAAAGTTTGATATTATTTAGAAAACAGCAATGATTTGGACTCTTCAAACTAATCTATTCACAGTCTCCAGAACTGTGACGTTATTCCATGTTACTCATGCAGTTATGTTACGAAATAGTTTCCCATTTGGCAAGTGTTAAGAACGTTAAGTATCACAGAGATCAAGGAACAACTTGGTGACTGTGAACTTGGACGGGGATGGTTTGCCTTTAATGCTTGTGCAAAGGTTTCAGATATGGTTAGAGTGGAAGTCTCTTTGGAAGTGATTGAGAAACATCAGCAAACCTTTGGTCCACATCGGCGCAGTATTGTTCATTTCTCATCTGACATGAATGTGCAGTGAGCTCCCACGGAGCAAAATGGAACTCAGATGCCATATTAAAAGTGTAGCTGAATCTCACGTGGACAGCGCTTACGTTAAAATTTGTTTTCATTTAACGAAACACGTTCTGTGCAATATCCTTTCTGAAAGTGGCCATTTCCGTGGTACCTTTCATTGGCCACAGTTCTCTTCATGTTAAATGATGGAGTCAAATCCTGAAATCATTGCTACAATACTGAGGTTACAATCGACACATTTTTTTAGGCTGCTCTTCTGTTTGTAATGCACAAATAGGCCAAATAAAATATCTTAATTTCTCAAAGGCCCGTAAATTTACACAGTTGGAAAATTATTGAAAAGCAGTACAACAGTTTACAACGAAAACTTTTAAGATTAAATTATATATCAATTGTTTCGTACAAACATAATAATGTTGACTGTTCAAGTTGAGCATAGAAAACATAACAGTCTGTACATTGGGATTACAGAAATTAAGTCACAAGCATATTAATGAAGGTCACTTTTTGGAATAGTAAATGATTTGTGCATAAATTCATTGTTTTTTAAGGTTTGTTATAGAAAACCTGCTATAACAAGCATTGTACATTTTATTCAACTATCAGTTAGCTAATATTTTTCCCCAGATTCCAGGGTCTTCATCGAGTGCAGTAGAGGAAGGGATTTAACTCCCTGCTACTCTATACTGTACAATATTGCCCAACAACATTGCTAACATTAAATCAATGTAATTGATAACTGAAACATATGCAATTATATTACACTGAAATCACTATATTTAAAATAGAAATGCGAATTCACTCTGATGGTTGGAAGCCAATTGCGACCACTTTACTGAATTGTGTGATAACCACTTTCAGCAGGACTCACTGGGAAAGAGTTTAATAAGATTTATTGTTAATAGCTTTGTTTTCGAACAACGAGCGAAGGGAAAGAATCCTTTCTTCCGCTTTGGCCCTTTATTTACAGTGAGTGAAAAACTGCACCTGGGACTGAATGAAATTTAAAACCGTTGAATGAAATCTCCCATTTGTCTAAGGATTTCATATGTTTCATTAACATTATAGGAACATGAATTATAGTGTGAAATTTAACTAAGCTGTACATTAATGTATATTTGTTAACACCAAAAATTCAATGTTCAACAGATGAAGTTGGATAAAACATATTAAAATGTATTGAATAATGGAGACTTATTAATGAAATGAAAGAGTTAAATATATGAATGCCCTGTTAAAAAACAATATTTTTACTAATATTTCTAGTCTCTGGAAATGACGAGGAAATTTTAACACTAGAGATATTTTTCCACAAGCAACAATAGGGTTTATAGACAAATTATATTACATCACTTTGCCTGCTTTAGAGGCAATTGCATTGAGTTGAGGGCTGCAGTAAGCAGATAGATAGAAGCTTAAGTCGAATATGATCTGATGAGCAAGTTAAGCTGGGTATCTCCCCTCCCTGACAAAATTAAAAGCCTTTGCCGCAATTTTTTGTCCTAATCACATACGTGATGCCATAATTGGTGATTGCCTTTAAAAAAAAAACTCCAGCTGCTGCTTCCAGTTCTGTGTCTGTCAGCGAGCAGCAGGCCATTTTATTTGATTTTTTGAAAGGAAGTTCATGTTGGACAGCTGCATTCTGTTCCCTTCAACCCCTGTCACAAATGTTCTGCATAAATGTAAGTGATATGATGACTGGACATGGTGTCTCTTATAATCATTGGTAATGATTATCTGGTTTTTGTGTAATGTGACACATGTGCAGTGAATGAGGCACAGGCAACATCTGGCATGGATTCAGCAATCTGAGGGGTTGGAGTCATTTGAATATGCATAGGGATTTGTTATTCTGCCTGCTTAGTGCCAGCTCGCCTGAGCCACAGCGCAGCCCTGTTTGCTAAAAGCAAATATGAAATAGGCCCGCAAAGCTCCTGCAAAGCTTCTTAAGCATTTTACCCATCGTTCCCTGCCTTAATGCCAAGCATATTGCTTATTTTTTTCTGTTTCCTTGCTCAAAGTGAAGTCTTTCAATGACCAGCCATCACCACAGCCAGCTCGCCCTCTGACACTTGCCAAGCTGTTGATGTGACCAGTACTAGCAGGCAGCACTGTGGCCCCCCTGATCTGGTCTTTCACTGTCTTTAGTATTAGCTACCTGCCTCTTCCTTGGCAGCAGGGACCGAACAGCTGTTATTTTTTTTTTTATTCTGTCGTGCAGTGATGTGAAGGCTCCTTTAATCTTATTTGCTATGTTATATCCACTGGATTTATAAAAAATCTGAGGGGACTTCTGACCTAAAGGTGTTACAGTCATATAAACTGCAGGTCATATGCTGTGCCCTTCGCACTGCTACTGGCTAAGCCTTTCAGTAGGCCCAGGTGGCAGTACTGGCAATTTGGCACGGGCACAAATCTAAGCAGCTCGGGGAAAAAAAAAAAAGCAGGTTTTTACAAATATAGCATATGTCCTAGTGATCTGCGAGTTTTACAGGAAAAGAAAGGAGGTGAGAAAGAGAATGAGCAAAAAAAAAAGGATCACGTTGGAAAGGAGGGAGAGCGAAAGAGAAAAGAAAAAGAAATGGGAGACTAATAGAGTTAAAGGACAGGAGGAATTGCTACAGACACTCCAGAGCGATCTGAAGCTTTTATTTTAGGATGGTGTTGTGCGCCAGGGTCAATCCGGGCCTGACCCAAATTCAACAGCAAGGATAGAAACTTCTAGAAAAGTTGCTTGCTTGTGGGAAGGAGATTGTCGTGAGTGTGGGCACTTTTTTAATCGTGGAAAACCCTTTGTCAACTGGGAACAAATGCTTATGTGTCAGTGCGTCCAAATGATGTCATCAGCTCCACGTGTTAGTCATAAATAAATGTCGCCTTTGAGTTGTTTTCCGGCACTTGGTTACTTACGCCAGTTCAGACCGAATCACTGTGAACTCTGATTGACCTGTGCCCTCTTATTAGTTGTTCAAGGTTCTGTTGCAAACAAAAAACCTGTGATGTTAATTCCACGTAATTTCTGAAGAAGTTAAGAACTATTATCGAGCTCACAGGATAAAACAGAAACAGTTATACCCCACCCCTGCCCAAACTCACTTCATGAGATTAAAATAAAGTGCTGGTTAAATAAAAAAAGTAATTTCCAGGAATAAATAGCACATCCAGGTTGGCAATAGATAAGTTTAGAGTCATAGAGTCATAGATTTATACAGCACAGAAAGAGGCCCTTCGGCCCATCGTGTCTGCGCCGGCCATCAAGCCCTAGCTATTCTAATCCCATTTTCCAGCACTTGGTCCGTAGCCTTGTATGCTATGGCGTTTCAAGTGCTCATCAAAATGCTTCTTGAATGTTGTGAGGGTTCCTGCCTCTACCACCCTTTCAGGCAGTGAGTTCCAGATTCCAACCACACTCTGGGTGAAAAAGTTTTTCCTCAAATCCCCTCTAAACCTCCTGCCCCTTACCTTGAAACTATGCCCCCTGGTTATTGACCCCTCTACTAAGGGGAAAAGTTCCTTTCTATCTACCGTATCTATGCCCCTCATAATTTTGTATAACCTCAATCAGGTCCCCCCTCAGCCTTCTCTGCTCTAAGGAAAACAACCCCAGCCTGTCCAGCCTCTCTTCATAGCTGAAGCTGAAGTTTCTGGGGTAAAGAATTATATCTCTGCAATATATTAAAAGTGTTGCATATAGCTCACACTTTCTGTAAGGGTCATCTAACCTGTAACTGTTTGTTGATATAAAACAGCATACCTTCCAACACATTGTAAGGACATCTCCTAGTATCTACTATAAATCATTAGGTGCTTCAAATTTTTGCTCTTTTAGGTTTATTTGAGGAAAATAAGAGAAATACTGGAACAATCGGTACCGCACTGTGGTGGGTGATGGTGAGAAGGTGAATCATATGTGCTTGAATTGCAGGAGATCAAGTGTAGCCTCTTGTGCATCAGTGCTCTTCAGTGATCTAGGATAGGGGTTGTAGATACACATCCAATCCCTGGTGGTTTTGTGGTCAGTATTCATCCAGTGCGTCTGGTTAGGGGTGATATTCGATATGGGTCTGTATTCCTGGTGCTCACTGTAGCGTTGTGTCTTTTGAAGCCAGGACCTAAAGAACACAATTATCTTTCATCTCTTCCTTCGTTCATTACTTCATGCATTTTAGCCAGCAATTTAAAACTCTGCAGAACCTGCAAGACATGTGTTCAGGCTTACTGAGAACAACAAGAGGATGAGAAATTGGTCAGAAGCCAGCCCTAACTGACGGGATAAAAGTCTCTTCTTTCGTGACAGCTGTAAAGAGTCCTAAATAAAATTAGTTTGGATAGTTTCGACTCGGTGCTTAGTGGACATTCATCCGTAGCGCAGCCACACATAATGTGACATTATAATTGGTAAATTTCACAAAAGGTGAGGCAGAAAGATGGGCGGTGTGTGGAGCAAGGCAATGCTGCACTGACACAGTAAAGGGTGCTCTTCTGAAGATGGGGTTAAAGCACAGTGTAGTGGGAGTTTTTACCTTGCATCTAAAGCAGTAGGCCTGGTCAGCATGTGCTTGATGCTGACACTAAGTACAAGAGGTGGAAAATCCTCCATTCTCCAGCATTGTCATCCTTCATTTTGATGTGATTAATTTGCAACTCCTCAGCTGCTGGTAAGGGAACTGAATTTTTTTTTTTAAAAGCCACTTTCAGCCTCTGAGATTTTCCGGCCTAGCAAGTTTTGATGAAGCTTCCTGTAGGATAACTGGAAGTTTCATTTTCAGTATGATGTGGTAAACTTGCAAGACCGGTGATCTATACTCCCAGGTAGATAATAAATAAGTTGTTGGCGTAAGTAATTGTTTGTACACCTATTATAAATCATTAGGGTTTTCAGCAGCATCAAATTCACAGGCCAAAAAGGTTAAGAGATTTTACTCTCTGTTCTTTTTAGCTAAGATTTATGTAACAAAACAAAGGAATTGTCCATCTGCACACAATATATATACTAAATTTAACAACTGTGTGTCATTCTTAATGGCCTCTCTTTTTTTCAGCTGCAGAATTTTAATATGACCATTTTTTTTCATCCCCTAACATTTACAAAAAGTGCTGCTCTACAATATTAGAATATTAATTTCTTTGGAAAAGTTAAAATAATGCACTCCGCAACAGCAAAAAGAATGTTTCTTTATTAATAATGGTATTCATTAGAAAAAAAACCCGCGCTTCTAATTGTTGTATTTTTAATCCTTTCGGCTTTTCTGACAAGCCATTTCTAACAGTATTGAACAAGGGATATACTTGTTTCTTAGAACTTCGAGTCTATAGAAAACCCACACGTACTGACTGCTATTTGCATTTCCAATCCAATCGCCATCCCACAGTAAAGACTGAGGTCATCAGCTCTCTGGTAGACAGAGTCCTTTCTTTCTGTGGAGGCAAACCTGTCAGTGAAGCAGGCACCACAGCACATCCAGGAGATCTTACAGAACACTGGGATCCCACTTAATCTACTGAACAGAATTATTTACCTTTTATCAAAGTTAAACAGCCCTTTCCCGAGCACAGCGACTCTCACTTTGGACACACACGGGGGTGAAATTGGACTTGGCTGGGAACGCAAAACAGGAGGAATCGCTTTAGCCGGCCATTATACCACACGCCTGCTATTCAGTTCTGTTGAAGCCAATGGAGCTGAATATGGGGCGGAGCGTACAACGGCCAACCAACGCGATACCACCCATTTTGCGTCCCTGGCCATGTCCAATTTTACCCCCGCGGTCTTTCCATTTCTAGAGTTTTGTTTCAATTTGTTACACTGTCAAGCAACACAAAATGAGTGTTCACATTGGTTTCAATTAGAAGCCAAACTTGGCTTTGCCATGACCAAGATCTACACCAGAGGAACAATAAACCTGGAATTTACAGCTTTAGTTATGAGTATGATATAATGAATATTAGGAAACTACAAATAATAGTTGTGACTAATTAATAAAAAAGACACACAATAAAATAAAAGTTGCTCTTGTTGCATGCTATAGGTGTCTAATAAATTATGGGACGTGGGGGCTAAGTGCTCTCATCCAAAATTTCACCTTGTCGGGTTTAGGCTTGGTAGGACCAGATAGCTTATCATTGCTAAATTTTTATTTTCAGTAAGGCTTCTATTCTTGCTTGACCTAATTATATGGCAGCAGGATTGCAATTCAAGTCAGTGCAGCTGATCTCCTGCTTAATAGTACTGTAAGTACAAAAAACCAGCAGTAAACCCAATTGCTGGAGTGTTTGTACTGGGGGAAACTGCAGATTATTTCTTAAAAGTACTGGTTACATGTTTACGGATTTTGTTTTGCCAAAACAGTCTTTTAGATTTCAGGTGGTAAAGGCTGTAAAAAAGGTAAATAGGATTCTGGGCTTTATACATAAGGGCATTGATTTTAAATGCAAGGAGGTGATACTGAATTTGTACAAGACTTTGGTTAGGCCACAGTCAGAATGTTGTGTGCAGATCTGGGCACACCATTACACGAAGGGATCTTAGAGCCATAAAAAGAGCACAGCAAAGACTCACTGGAATGATATCAGGAATTAGAGGAGAAAATTGGAAGGAAATCTTGAGAATCGGTAATTTTTTTTATTGCTACAAAGAAAAATAAGGGAGCTATAACAGAGGTTTTCAAAATTATGCAAGGTTTTGAGAGGGTAAATAGTGAAACATTGTTTTCACTGTTTGGTGCATGATGCACAGATTGAAGATTATCACTGGAAGAACGAAAGAAAAGGCTAGAAGAAATTTTGTCAGTCGGAGAATTATTAGAACATGGAATGGTTTACCACATGTGGCTATTGAGACAGAGACTATAATATCATTTGAAAGAAAATTGGATAACTATTCGGAAAGGAAGAGCATAAAACGATTTGGAGAAATGGGAGCAAACAACTTCTACTGAAGAACTGGAAGCCACACAGACATGAGTGGCTGGATGGCCTGCTTCTATTCTGTAAATTCTCTGTTTTCTATGATGCTTAGTAGCATGAACAGACAAAACTTTATAATTATCATCTGAATGATTGGGAATGATTCACCACTAAAATCAATTAATTATCAAATAACTCAACTTATGGTATTGCTTCAACCGAAATACCATTCCATGATTTCTTCTGCCCCATTGTACTTGAGTGCAAGTATCTCTACTCTTTGGCTGTATGAGCTACTTTGCCTGCACTCCTTTTTCAGTACCCATCACCAGGTGAAATTCTGCATCAACACGTATTGCAATATTTTGTAGCTCCCCTACTTTATGCTGTTTGCTCCATGTTCTGCGTACATATTAATTTACTGAACATTAAATAGTTTATCAGATGAAAATGGTCAGATCATGTCATGGGCTGAGCTGTGTGAGCCATTGTGGGTTAGGGTGAGTTGAGCCAGACCAGGCTTTCAAACATCTGTCTATAATTGGATAATCGGCAGGTGGAGAACTCCAGAAAACACGCTGTGCAAGCTAAACACACTCCAGTCTGCAACTGTGCAAAATTGCAGTCCAGGATTAGATAAAAAGAATACTAAATACAATTCTCAAGTGATCAACTCACCTTTCTGCAAATGAAAAAAAAATGTTATGACAACACAAGGGTGAAAACTGCTGTCAAGTCCGAAAGAGAAGGATTCACGGAATGATATTTAGAATAGAACAATAAGTGATATTAAATAGTTTGGTTTATTGGGAAGTGATCTGCAGTGATCAAAAGAACTTATATTTATCACATTGTTCTTTGTGGGAGCTTGCTGTGCGCAAATTGGCTGCCGCATTTCCTACATTACAACAGTGACGACACTTCAAAAGTAATTCATTGGCTGTAAAGTGCTTTGGGACGTCCTGAGGTAGTGAAAGGTGCTATAGAAATGCAAGTCTTTCGTTCAAAATTAAGACTTTATCGAACATCTAAAGATGGTAAAAAGTTAAGGGACTTTTAGGATTACATGATAGTGAGATTGATTATTTCATAACCCTCTTGAGCAGAGGAGATCATACAGTACAATTCTACTGCCATTTCTGATTTGATGCAAAGTGATTTTGAGTCTGTATTACCGTGAAAGTGACAGCGTAACTATAGAGTCAGGTCCTGATCTAATGGGACAAATCAGTGTCAGACCCCCTTGGTAAGATCACCTCATGCCACTTGGGCTTGGCACCTGTGTGGAGCATACCTCCAGTATAGGAAGGATATATTGGCCTTGTAGGGGGTGCCACGTAGATTTACCAGAATGATACAGGGGCAAAAAGGGTTAAATTATGAGGACAGGTTGCATAGACTAGGTTTGTAGTCCTTGAGCATAGAAGATTAAGGGGTGATCCAATTGAAGTCGTTAAGATGGTCAAAGCAGTTGATAGGGTAGATAGAGAGAAACTATTTTCTCTGGTGGGGGAGTCCAGAACAAGGGGGCATAGCCTTAAAATTAGAGCTAAGCCATTCAGGGGTGATGTCAGGAAGCACTTCTGCACACACAGTGGAAATCTGGATCTCTCTCCCCCAAAAAGCTGTTGAGGCTGGGGGTCAATTGAAAATTTCAAAAACAGATATTGATAGATTTTTGTTAGGCAAGGGTATTAAGGGATAAAAATCCAAGGCAGGTAAATGGAGTTAAGACACAGATCAGCCATGATCTAATTGAATGGTGGGACAGGCTCGAGGGGCTGAATGGCCTACTCTTGTGCCTATGTTCCTAAGTAGGCTGAAGCCAGGTTTAAACAAGTGCTTAGGCGGTCCTTTCTAAACATACTTGCAGAGTCTCCCTACTGTTATGAAAGTGCGGGCACATCTGGCCACATTCTCCTAACATAAAAACATTTAGAATGTAAACACGCATGGGCAGAGCTTGCTCATGCTAAGTAGAGTGAGATCCACATCCCACAATATAACACCAGTCTTGCCAGCTACACTTCACACTGTACAGACTGGTAGTGCAATCTAACAGCAGAAATAGATAGCCACTGCAGATAAAGTGACTTGCCTTACGTATTGCGTATTAGCAGCATGTTATTGCCAGAGGATACAGAAGATTAATTTACTGGTTAATTTTCTCTTTACCACTGAGACAGTTTCCCTTCCACATCAAAGGGATTGATTGTGAGTTATCTGTTCTCAGCATTTCTTCTTTGTGCAGTGGATTTCTTAACTGCCATTGTTACACTGGTGCATGCATCAGTTGTTATCAACTATTTGTTGAGTTTGTTGCATTGCCAAGGGACTGTTGTCTTCCAAAGTCGTAGTTACATCTGTTTTGAAATGCTAAACACAGAAGGCTGGATTTTTCAGTGAACAGTGGACTGCCAAGAATCCAGATTCTTACCATATTTTCCAGTTCTGACTGAAAGCCCAGTAATATTTCAGTCACTGCCTGTTGGCTTTCTGCTGCTCTTTATGCCAGAAATATGAATATTTCCAGCAAAAAAGCCAAGGGGGAGATGAGGAGAATTTTTTCTTTTACTCGGCCAGTTGTTATGATCTGGAATGCACTGCCTGAAAGGGTGGTGGGAGCACATTAGTAGTAACTTTCAAAAGGGAATTGGATCTCTACTTAAAAAAAGAAAAATTGGCAGGCAGGGCTACGGGGAAAGAGCAGGGGAATGGGACTAATTGGATAGCTCTCTCAGAGGGCCGGCACAGGCACGATGGGCAGAATGGCCTCCTTCTGTGCTGTATGATTCCACGAAAAATGAGGGAAGGAAATCTGACTGACTGTTTCATGGGGGAAAAAAAATCCTGGCCACAAACCTCCCACATTCTGAACATGTGGCAGGAATCCAGAGATGTCCAATTGGAGACAGAGCATTTAGCATCACCACTTAGTTATTTAAAAGAAAATCATGACTGGGCTGTAACTATACTGAGCCACCTTATCACCCTTTAATGCCCATTCTGCACCCTGTAATGGTGGGGCGCAAACCAAAAGCTGCTTTTTACTCGGTAGATCATTTCGGGGAAAATAGGCTGGCAAGTTTGCAACCCACCGAAAAATAAATCCAGCCCAGGATTTGCAGTTGCAACAGTAGAAGCTCCATGGGTTTCTGAGGCATGGCAGCTTGTCCAGTGCAGTGTCATTCAGTGATGACTCACAAAACATGTTGTAGCTGAACTGGTACTTTGAGACAATTAAAGTTCATATCACAAATACCACTACTCACAGAAATACAGTAGCTGGTACAGCAAAGGTGGCTAAAGAGGTGTGAAATTTTGACGTGCAGGTCTAGACGAGAGTAAATTATTCAGCTACTACGTTTTAACATTCTGCAAAAAGAAGCCCTGTTTCTATTATGATGCCAACAAAATTATAGCATGTCAACAGTGATTAAATGCACTTAAGCTAATGCTTTTAACCCTTTCCCTTCAGCAAAGAGACTTTTGTCAGCAAAATAGCATTCACTTCAATGAATGTTTTTTTCCGGCAAGGGGAAGGGGTTAACAGTACTTGGAATGAATAAAATTTGAGCAAAACAATAGAACCAATTTAATGGCAAATATATCACGCTGCGATCAATTTAAAAAAAATACTTTAAAGCGTGATATTGAGCTTGAAATTGGGCACTATTGAGGAATATTTCACTTCAGAATAACAGTGGGGCACTCACCTTTCATCTATTTTCAGTTCATTGTTTCTTAATCTTCTCATCAGAAGATTAATCAAGAAATTAAGAGTGGACAATAAATTGCTATTAATGGTTAAAAGCTTATGAATTTCTAAGGAGACAACTTTCACTTTTCCGCACATATGTATTTAAACGGGGCACAAAAGCTTTGAGCAACTGGGGTTGATTTACCTCTCAGCATAAAGAATCGATTTATGAGCTGGCTGATGGAGCTCAACAGATTAATATTAATTAGCCCTGCTAGTGATCTGCTCCTGCTTCGGAGCAGACTTAGTGACCAGTATCAGAGCAAATGAGAGATCTTCAGCAGCCATCACTGCCTCTATTGCTACGATAAGGCCCATCCTTATGTGTTTGAAGTGACTGAGAAGCATCAAAGTGAGCACGAGACTTCTGCTTAAATAATTTATGAAACTGTAGCTTGATTTATTTTTTCCTTTTGCAGTTTTTTAGTGATGTTTCGGGGTACTGGTAGATTTAGTTTATCGGAGAATATTGTTTGGTTTTTGATGCCCTGTTTTGCAGTTCCTTGCTGTCTGTAGCAATCTATGTCATCACTTTTTGATGTTTAACTGTCTGTCATTAGCATCAGTGAATTTGCAACATTACCCTGAGAGAGGAAGCCTAGTGATGGATAGTACAGATCTTGGAGGCAGTACTAGGAACACGAGAGTGCCACTCCTTTCCTTCTTTCTACATTGCAACAACTTACATCCAGTCACCAATTTGGCTTCAAGGCAAATTGGCCAACCAGTGATGCTCTTGATCTCAGATTCCAAAATGGAGAGCTTTGGCCAATACTCAGTTTGGAGATCGGGAATGAACCCCTCAACATTTGCAAAGCCTGTAATTACTATACAGCATTTTGTACTTAACGAAAGAACTTTAGCGCCTTTCACAACATTAAGACATCCCAAAATACTTCACAGACGAGTACTTTTTGAATGTAGTCACTGTTGTAATATGGCCAAACACAACAGCCAATTTGCACACAACCAAGTTTCACAAATGGCAATGAGATTTGATGGGGTGTATTGAGCTTCTGTTATGGGGCGAATAAGTTTGATGATACCAGCCTTAATGCCACAACGCCCTCCACCTCCTTCTACACTGCCCTGGACTTCCCACTATCACTGATCTTTCTCACTTTGGATGGAGCCACTCATTGCAGGGGTGTGATCAAATGTATACAAGTAGTCGTTATCAAAATCAACTTTAACCACTCCCTAGTGGTGTTGTACTGATGCGGAGATGCCGGTGTTGGACTGGGGTGGACAAAATTGAGAGGTCGCACAACACCAGGTTATAGTCCAACAGTTTTATTTGAAATCACAAGCTTTCGGAGCTATCACTCCTTCCTCAGGTGAAGTAAATTGGATACAGAATCGCCAGAGCATATATAGATGGAAAAAAAAAGCATGTGTACTTTACAATTGTAAAGTACACATGCTTTTTTTTTCCATCTATATATGCTCTGGCGATTCTGTATCCAATTTACTTCACCTGAGGAAGGAGTGATAGCTCCGAAAGCTTGTGATTTCAAATAAAACTGTTGGACTATAACCTGGTGTTGTGCGACCTCTCAGTGTTGTACTGAGCCATATAAAACAGGAAGGCCCCGGTTTCATAATTGGTGGGTAATGAGCTAAACTTTGCCAAGAAGGCAGTGAAGTACTACAATTGCCCTCAGTATCCCCAGGCTAGGGAGGGGAACATCGGCTTGGGTTCCTGATGACTATACAGTGAATCCTGCTGGAAGTATACCTTTGTGAACATTTGGTGAGGACAGGTACAAGTTTGTTTATGCTGCCCACCACCCCTCCCCCCACACTTTCATAGTTTAATAGCCTGCCGATATTTAATTTTGAGCGTGAAGAATGGCCGTTTATGCAAGGCACCAGGCGGCTTCCAGAACCTGGGTAGATATCATCTTCAGGAGAGGAAGGGTTTGTGAAGAAAAATTAAGCAGGACAAAAAAGTGTCACCTTATTAGTCATTCTACAGCAAAATAAAAACACGTTCTCACATAACTCCTGGACTCAATGGAGCCGAAAGTCATGAAGATTGGTAGACTGGACCAGAATGGCCCACTCCATCCCAGAGCTCATACTCGAATACTGCAAAATTGTGACCGGGAAAACGATCCATTACAAGATCAAGACTGCAACAGCAATGAAAGAATCTCTAGTGCTTGAGCCAGATATCTGTGTTAATGTGAGAAATAGAAATTCTGCTCCAACAGCACGTCAGCATTCTGTATCAGTCCCAAATGCATGTACAGAATGCCAGCAGCAAAGCCTGTACATTTATGAGCCTCTCTTACCTAGAAAACGTGTTTGCTGATAATGCCGCTGTCTGCAATCCTGCTCCCTGAGTACAGAAGTTCAGAGACAGAGTTAACCATCACCTGCTGAAGCTGGGTTGTTGGAGCATGCATTAGGCCACGGGAAGTCTCTGGACGTGCCCTTGTCACCCAGCATAAATTCTCAAGGCCTTTTTCGCACTCTCAGCAACTACCCGAGTCAATTCCGTGAGAAATCTGTCCTCATTAGCGCTGCCCCTGGCTGCACCCTGTTGTCATGCCACCTAATATACAAAAACAAAAACTAACGGTGGTGGCAGCTTTGCGGAAGAGATATAGTGGCCCTGGGGATTGCAGCAGCATGGAAATTGTAATGCTGACCTTCTGAAGAACAACATGACATTTCAGCATATAAATAAAGAAGCAATCCAGGCAAGCAATAAAGAGAAGCAAGGACAGCTTTGGTTATAAAGACAGTTAGAGTGGAGAGGAACAGGAGAAAGTGAAGTTGTGAGAAATTTGTAACAGTTAAGGACGGCACGTGCTGATGGGCTTCTGGTCATGATATTGTCATGCTGTAATGGGGTATATGTTGTATCTGACTCCACTGTGAAAACATTGGTTTACCATAATCACAAGATCGCCATTCATTACTAATATCACTTAGCACAACTTCAACTCCACAGTATGATCCATATTGTGTAACAAATATTAGCAATGAATGGGTTAATGCATTCTTATCAAATGTCTTTCCTCCATTATTATAACAAACCCATGAATCCATTTATTTCAAATGCCTTCATTAAAGTAGCAGATGGAGGAAATAGCTTGCAAATGTGTAATGCATTTGTGAATACAACATCTGTATTTGTTGACTAAAATTATTTATTCCACTTCTCAAAGAGTATATATAACTCGCAGGTCTCCTTCATAAATCAAGTAAACGAGAACCCCGAAATTCGTTGGGATGGGATCCTGTCAGTTACATCAGGATTGTGTGCGCCGGTGCCCTCTAGCTCTATCCCTGCCCGTGTTCAGTGGGAGGACATTTAATTTCAATGCGGCAGGCATGTATAAGGGGGCCAAATCTCTGGCATCTGCCTTCCCCATGCAGTCAGAAACTTTATTGCCTGCCTGCCATTGTGGGGGTTGCCATGTCTTCCACAAGTACCTGTATAAGGGCAGCAATCGAATCAGCCAATTCATTGAGGGACCGGGTTACCTCCTTAGACAGGACCTCAACAATGGGACCCAATCTGGATGATGCTGTGCTTCAACTCACTTGGCATACTGGCCTCCAGTACAACGGGTCTTGACTGAGCCAGTGGAGCAAGAACTTCCAGTGTAGGGAATCTTTCCACCCCCCACCCCACCCCCACTACCACAACACTATTTGCCTTGTTAGGGGCGGACAGAGGTTCTGCCCCTTACAAAGCAGAAATCATAGAGGCCTGGAACAACTTGATCTTTTTTTCTAGGGGATCCAACAATCTCCCACCCGAATTACATATAATTTCACAGAATTTACAGCACAGAAACAAACTGTTTGGCCCAACAGTCTTTGTTGCTGTTTATCCTCCCCACGACCAGTGGTCCTAATCCAATCTCCCTTTATCCCCCTTTCCTACAAAGGCCTAATTAACCTATTCAAATGGCAACACGGTCTCTACTAGTGTATTCCACAGCCCCGCAAACCTCTGTATAAAAACATTTTTCCCGCTCTCTTTCCTGAAGTATTCTCCACGGATGCTGCCTGACCTGCTGAGTATTTCCAGCATTTTCTGTTTTTATTTCAGATTTCCAGCATCCGCAGTATTTTGCTTTTGTATTACTGAAATTGAATTTCATCTGCCCCTTTTTGCCCATTTCACCATCTTATACATATTCCTTTGCAGCTTCTTTTGGTCCTCAGAATTATTTACAATGCCACCTATTTTAGTATCATCTTCAAATTTGGACACGACCCCCTTTAATCCTATGATCTACGTAGAGAACAGAACAGGTCCCAGAACAGAACCCTGTGCAACACCACTGTCCACTCGCAACCACTCTGAGAAACTGCCTTTAACTTCTACTCAATTTCTACCTTTCCCGAATTCCATAACCCTTAATCTCCTCCAATAGTCTTCTATATGGTACCTTGTCAAAGGCTTTCTGAAAGTGCATATACACCACATCCACTGCATTTCCCTCACTCACCATATCTGTCACCTCCTCAAAGAACTCTGTCAAGTTACAGTCGCAGAAACCTTGCAGAATTTCAGCCCCGTGTATCCAACATATCCATGCCCTGTATTCTATTTCTGAGACATACGTGCACGACTTTTATGTGGTATAGTTTAAAATGTCACAGAACCTTACGTATTAAGAGTGGGGGTTTTGCTCACAGTAGTGATTTTTATTGTGTTGTGTGGAGTAGTACACGGTAACATGCCAGAATATTTAGGGAACTCATCATCATAGTATTTGTGGTGTTATTGATCATTGGAGGGATGCAGCAAGGAATTTTGTATGTGATACTTATTAGAACTTGACCTTGGAGGTAAGTTTTATTTTAGTCTATTTTATTTAGGTGGAATTATGAGATTTATTTAGGGGACAGGGACACCTGTGAGTTATTTATTTTCTATAGATATTAAGATGCGGCAAGGTCGGGAAAAAAAAAGAAAGACTTGCATTTATATAGCGCCTTTCACAACCACCGGATGTCCCAAAGCAGTTTACAACCAATGAAGTACTTTTTTGAAGTGTAGTCACTGCTGTAATGTAGCAGCCAGTTTGCACAGCAAGCTCCCACAAACAGCCATATGATAATGGCCAGATAATCTGTTTTTGTGATGTTGATTGAGGGATAAATATTGGCCAGGACACCAGGGATAACTCCCCTGCTCTTCTTTGAAATAGCGTCATGGGATCTTTTCCGTCTACCCGAGAGGGCAGACGGGGCCTCGGTTTAACATCTCAGCTAAAAGACGGCACCTCCGACAGTACCGCACTCCCTCAGCACTGCACTGGAGTGTCAGCCTAGATTTCTGTGCTCAAGTCTCTGGAGTGCGACTTGAGCCCACAACCTTCTGACTTAGAGACCAGAGCGCTACCAACTGAGCCACGGCTGACATGCTATGGTGATATCTGGGGTGATGCGATTGCAATGGTTTCAGGTAGCCATTGCTGTTGATCAGAATGGGCACATATGCTTTACTAAATAGATACAAACCTAACAAAACCTCATAAAATAACATAAATATTCTCAAATAAAATTGTGGTATGTTGCTAATGTGAAACATTTTAAATATGAAAAATTATGAAATAAAATCTATTGTCATCAATTCAATTTTCCTTTCTTACATTTGTTAGAATTTTTTTTAAAACGCGAAGTGTACTTTCACAGCAGTTATGCAGGATGTAGACTAGCAATGATTATCTGTTATTTAGGCTGCAAGTCATGTTTAATATTCATATAATGTAAAAATAAAAGTCGCCAAAATAGAAAAGAACATCGGCACACACCTAATTAGTCAACTTCTCCAAGATCTGGTACAGAGAAAGAATTGGTATACAGAAATCATAGGAAATGTTAAGAAATCTGGACTGTTTGTATCTACGTTGAGTTGTTATTTTAAGAGTTGTGGCCTTGACACACCAAAAGAAAAGTATAGCTCAAAAATTACTATTCCTAATATTAGCAGATGAAGAGTTAACAACTTCGCATAACATTCTTTTTTCCACAATGTTTTGCCGAGCATTAACCTATTTTAAATTAATGGGTTAACGGCAATTGTTAAAATAGCAGAGAAATGTTTTATGAGCGTGCTAAGCATTTGTCCATTAATATTGCCAACAGTAATTTCTCAGCTTATATCTGTGTAAACTATCTCCAAAATATATCATCACAGTAATCTTTGTATCTGTTGTTTTTCCTCTCACGTAATTCAGTAATAAATTGTGTGGAGAATGAAGGAGCGGTTTAAAGTAAGCGTTTCACCTCACATAAAGCACTTAAAGATATATTGCCTTGGAAAGTATTAACATTTTAGGAACACTTCCCACAAAAACAGGTTCAATCACAGATCCATTCAAAGTTTAAGATGTAATGTAAAAACAGGAGTCGCCTGATTCTAATCAGTCTTGTGGTAATAGCCTATACAAATTTTATTAATTATAGGCGCCTATACGTTATATAGTCCATTTAGTAATAAGGCAATTAAAAACAATGCTATTCCCTACTGTTGTCTCATACCAGAAGTGATCAAAGAGCCTAGAGAAGGAGAGAGGAAAGTCTCTCATGATGGGATGGGTCTTTTGCCTTGGGCTACACTGCCTCATTAAAGACAGAAAGATGCTGTTGATCGCCAATTAACCTGATTTGTTGGAACTCTGATAGAGACCTCAGATGAAGCCAATTTTCTTTCCTAAATGAATGACAACAGTTATTGACAAAAATGCAGCTCTCACTTAAAAGGAACATAAAGGAATCAGTGAATTATATGTATGTTTAGGAGAATTCAGAACGAAAGTATAAACAGTCTTTGATAAAGGAATATGTGCACTGCAGGGTTTAATTAGTGTGGGGAGCTGCTATGCAGTCCTGAAGCACCAGGGAAGGATAATATGATTTGTAAAGGCAATGGGAACGAGCCTTTTTGTTTATATTTCATAATTGTCATTATTAAAGTTTCAGTGCAAGTTTTCAAAACCCTTTTATAGAATTATCCACTGATCACTTTCCTGTAAAATTTTACAAGCTAATAACTTTTTCCTTTTAGTCATTTTGTCGTGGGAAAACGATTATTGAAAAGTAGACACTGGAGATTTAGTTTGTAATTGAGAAGCTACACCATTATTATCACTACATCCTGAAATACGTGGAGACGAAAGGATATTTAGTTGTGATTTTGTTTTTATGGCATTCTCTTGACTGCTTATTCCTGCGTGTATTATAGTGAGTAAACAAAATGGCCCAATGACTAAACAGTTACAATGGCCAGGTATAGCTGCTGAGTTGGAATGCCAATATCTATGCAATGCTTTCATTTGCTGTGCATTCTGGTTCTTTGATTGTGTAAGAATCACCAAATTAGATTAAGGAGCAGGACTTATTACTAAATCATCATCATCTGACCAATGGCTCATACCTGATATAGTACGGACTATGGGATCTAGACAAATGTAATGGTCTTACCTTGTATCTGTATATGGAATTCCCTCCCTAAATCTCTCCGCCTCTCCACTTCTCTTTCCTCCTTTAAGATGCTCCTTAAAACCTAACTTGTTAACCAAGCTTTTGGTCATCTGCCCTAATATCTCCTTATATGGCTCGGTGTCAAATTATTTTTTTTATAATGCTCCTGTGAAGCGCCTTGGGACGTTTTATTACATTAAAGGCACTATATAAATCTAAGTTGTTGTTGTTGTAGATTACCTTCAAAAAATGGTCATCACTGTAACCTTTGTTATCTGTTGCTGTTCCTCTCACATAATTCAGTAAGAAATTGTGTAGAGAATGCAGGAGCAGTTCAAAGTAAGCATTTTACCTTACACATCACTTAAAGGTACATTACGCTCGAAAGTAAAATGTTTTAGAAAAACTTTCCAAAAAGGGGATCAATCACAGATTGAACATAAACCTGAATTGAAAGAAAATGTGAACATCCCACAGCAAACTTTTATAGTCAAGATTAGAAGAGCTGAAAAGTGCTTTTCATAATGCAAATTTCATTTCTAAAAACATTATAATGTGGCAAGAGCTTCAAAAGAACTTGTCCAAAAAATAACTCTGTAGCGAGTGTGTGTGGAGGGGACGGGGGTTGGGGGGGGAGGGGAACGACTTTGAGACTGGGGCAAATTGTTGGTTTCTATGACTTTTCTTCAGCAGTTGCACTGGATAAAGCGTTCCAAATGAGGGATGGAATCAGCCAGCCCGGCCCAGGGAGCAATCCTGGAAACAGGGGGAATCAGTTAAAATCAGGCTTGAAGAACAGTATTACAACACGTAGCATCAACAAAACCAGCCCAGAAGAATCAACAAGATCGGCCTAATGAAATGATAAGAAAGTAGGTACAATTAGTAAGAGAGAGGAGGAAGGTGGTGGATTCACAACAATTGGCCAAGGGGAGTGAGAGTAGGTGAATGATGAAGAAGTGGGAGGAATCAGTGATATTGGTCCACATGAATGAAGAGAAAAGAGGTTTAATGCCTGGATGAGTGCAGCTCCAACAACACTCAAGAAGCTCAACACCATCCAGGACAAAGCAGGCCGCTTGATTGGCACCCCATCCACCACTTTAAACATTCACTCCCTCCACCACCGGCGTACCGTGGCTGCAGTGTGCACCATCTACAAGATGCACTGCAGCAACTCGCCAAGGCTTCTTCGACAGCACCTCCAAAACCCGCGACCTCTACCACCTAGAAGGACAAGGGCAGCAGGCGCATGGGAACACCATCACCTCCAAGTTCCCCTCCAAGTCACACACCATTCTGACTTAAATGAGAAGTCGCAAAACACCAGGTTATAGTCCAACAGTTTTATTTAAAATTACGAGCTTTCGGAGCTGCTGCCCCTTCGTCAGGTAGAGGTACCGTCAGGCATCTCCGCATCATTCTGACTTAGAAATATATCGCTGTTCCTTCATCATCACTGGGTCAAAATCCTGGAACTCCCTCCCTAACAACACCTTGGGAGTACCTTCACCACAAGGACTGCAGCGGTTCAAGAAGGCAACTCACCACCACCTTCTCAAGGGTAATTCGGGATGGGCAATAAATGCTGGCCTTGCCAGCAACGCCCACATCCCAGGAACGAATAAAAAAAAATGGAAATTGCTCCAGGGAAGAGATATAGAAACATATGGGATCAGAGGGATCCAAGGGATTGAAAATGGACTAAATCAACACGATTACCCAGATGAATGAGCAGAAACTGGGTGGAATCAGTAACACTGACTTGTATGAGTGATGAAGGACTGGGTGGCATCAGAACCAACAAAGACAAATGGAACCGGGTGGAATCAGCAAGACTGCCCAGGAAAACAATGTGGAAGTTAGTCAAGTCACTGAGATTAGCCCAGATCAGTAATGTGGAACCAACTGAAATCACAGAGACCGGCCAAGAGGAATAGATGTACAAGTGGGTCATCTTGCTAATTTCACCTACTTTCACACTCACATGGGCCAAATTCCACCTTCTTTCATATCATTCTCTCTCAATCAGAGGGACTGTTCCAGGAGAATATTTAGAAGCGGATAGGCCAGAAAGATTTTTATGCAAATAGATGGAATCAGTGAACATGTTTCTTATTAAAGAAAACCTCAAATATGCAAGCAGCTCATTATTAATCTTCCTCAGCCATGAGCTCCTAGCTCACACCCTACACTGAACATTTAATTGCACTCAAATTGTGCTATGAAATATTTGCAACAATACATTAATTCCTTTGTTAAAATAGAAGACAGGGGAGTTTCCTATGAACACATTGTGCATGTTATTACTATTAACAGTATGATTTCAACATTCAAGTGTGAATTAACATCCTGGATGTACCCATCACAACACATGGTATGGGTATTCATTAGTACATTATATCCCCTCTATTCTTCAAGGTGTTAAAGGTATCTGCTCAGCTAACTCGAACTGGTGTATTGTTATTATTTATTCACAACCCGCTAATAATAGACTCTGTTAGACACTTCCCTTGATGGTATCCTTCAGACCTTCTGATTTATATTTCCTCCCTGATGCTTTCTGTACACTATGGAACTGTTTCCAGTGTGTGCACAATTGTTCAGGAGTCACTTTCATGACTTTTAACAACCTGGCAAGGACCGTCTCCGATCTCAGAGGAAGAGCTGTACAAGTCAACAATGGTGAAGTGCCTTTCTGTCCTGAAAGGATGGGCTGTGTTTTACGGTTTCACAAATGTTTGTCGAGTTGCTGGTTTCTGCGACTTTCTCTCGGCCGTTGCACTGGATAAAGCTTTCCCCGCTGTTTGAATCAACACTTTACTTCAAGCATTGACCTCAGGCCAATAAATTGTGTTTTTTTTTGCTATGTCTGTCTGAAACCAAAGGCTTCATATTCATAATACGACAATTTAATAATGATCTATTTTCCCTTTCATCACAAAGAATGTTGCATATACTTTTTTTTGTTTTTAGATCCAATGGCAGTACTGAACTCTTCGATAACTGGGAGTTGTGCGGTCATTCAGTGTGCTAAAGGCATTCATATTCATTAGGTTTATACTTGCACAGAGCTTAGCATTATTTTTACAGCAGTATTCAGGGTGGTTTATTGCGCTATCATTTATTTAGAGTAAGTTACACAGCAAATATATTCACAATATAAGTGCTGGATGAATTGGAGTCATATAAATTGATTGATCAGTAGTGTTCTCTGGCTGCACTTACTCATTCCATTCTGATGTGTGTACCATCCTTTAGAGACTTGGTCTGTGCTCCATCCTGTAGTACATAGTGGTTTAGACCAATAGCACCTTGAAAAGTGGTTTTGTCTGCACAGTTTACCTAGGCAGGGCAGTGTGCTTGCTTCATTCTGTGCGGATAATTGTAACAATTATTACTTGTGCTGTTCCCGATTGTTCCCTTTGGTGCTTAGTTTGTTATGTGTATGCTGTTTATTGGTGAAATGTGACTTTTCTGATTTAAGGCTTGCTCTCTGTGCCTGTACCTGGAATGCTGCTGTTTTGAAAGTTCAATCTACAATCGGCAAGTTTTCCAGGATTATGTCTGATTCACCTTAGCTGCAGTTCAGGATGTCGTTGTTTTTGTATCCTCAGTCTGTCAGCTGTGGCTCAGTGGGTAGCACTCCTGCCTCTGGGTCAGAAGGTTGTGGGTTCAAAGTCCCACTCCAGTGACTTGAGCACAAAAATCTGGGCTGACACTCCCAGTGAGGGAGTGCTGCACTGTTGTTGGTACCGTCTTTTGGATGAAATATTAAACCGAGGCCCCGTCTGCTCTCTCAGGTGGATGTAAAAGATCCCATGGCACTATTTCGAAGAAGAGCAGGGGAATTATCCCCGGTGTCCTGGCCAATATTTATCCCTCAACCAACATCACTAAAACCGATTACCTGGTCATTATCACATTGCTGTTTGTGGGAGCTTGCTGTGCGCAAATTGGCTGCCGTGTTTCCTACATTACAACAGTGACTACACTTCAAAAATACTTCATTGACTGTAAATTGCTTTGGGACATCCTGAGGTCGTGAAAAGGTAATAGAGGTAGTGGAAGGATTTGCAGGCTGATTAACAATCTGACAGGCCGCAACGTGAATGCTCCTTCCATGGCCATAACCAGCTTTTATGTACCAGCCAGACAGGGTGGTTAGTCTATATGGCGGGAGGGGTTTATGAGCTCCCACAACTCATTCAATGAGGGGATGGGCACCCACGCCCAGCCAAAGTGAGTATCTTGCTGGATGTCAACCCACAATTAAGAGCTGGAGCTCCGGTCTCCATTCACCAGGACTGTCTGAAGCGAGGTTCGAACCCTGCACCTCCTGACTCAGGGGCGGGGCGGCTACCTACTAATCCAAAGGCTCGCTCTCAATTCAGGATAATTTGTACAATGATCTCTTTACCCACATCTGTGAATTCACATGTAGCTGGTAATTCTCAAAGCGGTGTAGCATATAGGGTAGATTTCACGATTCATGCTTCCGGCACAGAGCATTGCATGCTGGGAGTGTATAGCAGAAATTTTCCCAAGGAAGTGAGCGGGCCCCACATGGACAGAGAATCCTGTGGGGTCCACATGGACCAAGAATCCTGTGGGCCCACATGGACCAAGAATCCTGTGGGGTCCACATGGACCAAGAATCCTGTGGGCCCCACATGGACCAAGAATCCTGTGGGGTCCACATGGACAGAGAATCCTGTGGGGTCCACATGGACCAAGAATCCTGTGGGGTCCACATGGACAGAGAATCCTGTGGGGTCCACATGGACCAAGAATCCTGTGGGGTCCACATGGACAGAGAATCCTGTGTGTCCCAAATGGACAGAGAATCCCGTGGGCCCCAAATGGACAGAGAATCCCGTGGGCCCCAAATGGACAGAGAATCCTGTGGGCCCCAAATGGACAGAGAATCCTGTGTGTCCCACATGGACAGAGAATCCTGTGGGTCCCACATGGACAGAGAATCCCGTGGGTCCACTGACCTCCGCTCCCAAAATCTTGATACGTGCACCCAACATGCAAAGCTCCAGCCAGGGTGTAAATTTGTAAAATCTATCCGCATGTGTCGAATAAGACTAAACTATACAGGGAAAAAAAGGACAATGGGGAGAAAAAAAGGTAAAGAATAAGGTAAAATGGGGAAAACATGAGAAAAGAAAAAAAATCCTAAATGATACCTCTGTAATCTTCAGAACATTCTGCTACTGCCTAATAATTACCATTTGATATTAGTGGTCAAACGTTTAATGCGTTTGATTGACATGTCTTTGTCCACTGTTTTAACGGAGGCCCTAATCCTTTCATTTTAAAGCTTCTTTTGTTCGCATGTTTAATGCATTTTGGACGGTGGACATGTGACAACATGCCACTTCATTCAGGTTTCTAGAACATTTGATAAGGCGCCTAACGAGTAATTCTTTTAGTAATGTTGACTTTGTAATATCATAAGGACTGTGCCATTTTGAGCTACATGGTTGCCTGTTTGCGAAATTGACGGTGTTGTGAGCTGGTCCAGAAAGAACAGGCAGTCACACAGACAGAAAATGATCAGGTTTAAAATGTATATAAACTGGTTATAGCATGACGAGCGCACGTTTCTTGCAACGTTTTCATCTTGTCTTTACTCCTATCCCTTCTGCACCCTCCCTCTGGATAAAATGCGACTCAGAGAAGGAGATTTCTGTGAAGTTCTGCAGATTGCCTGCAAATTCCTACCCAGAAAAAAATGTTTCTGTATGGAAAGAACAATAACATCTTAATGCCCCAGAGTCTGACTCCTTGAATCCAAGCTGGTGAAATGAATGAAGGATTTGCTCAGGGTCAAATACCTCACCTACTGACCCAAGAGCCGGGGAGAATCATCACACGTAGAGGCAAGTGGGAACATCCAGCACATTGTGGATTTCAACCTGCAGATGTGTGAAGCCCACACTTGTCTATGCATAATATATTCACACATTTCCCTTCTGCGATTATGCATAAAACTAAATTCGTTCAAAAGTTCAAAATGGGACCACAGGAATGTGAAGCAAAAGCAAAAAAATAAAATAAAATTTGGAGGCTGGAAATCCAAAACAAAATCAGAAAATGCCAGAAACACTGAGCAGGTATATGAAGGTTTGACTAAGAAAAGCCAGTTGAAGAAATTGTCGCAACAGGAGGTTCATGCAAAAGTGACTCCTGTGAATATAATGCAAGTGAGAGTCACATGCACAATCATACAGAATGCAACCCTATTTTTCACAGCAAAACGCAATCACTTTCAGGGACAGTAGTTTATTTAATGTTACCATTTATGGGGCAGATTTCTTCAGTGCATTATGCATAACAAAATCATAAACCCAGTTATAAGGTTTACCGTTTGTTATACAAACTGTCGGGATTGGATAGCTGAACCTGGAAAGCAGACTGGCTAACTTTCAAGATATTCTTATAAGCTTGCAACCACTTTTAAATGTATGTCGACTGATTGGCGAATTCAAACCAGTATTGTCGGTCAGAGTTGTTTTTATTGAAGTTTATCACAGCAGACATGGCAACACTTTTGAGTGTCACACTGGCCGGGAATTTCTTCAGAGCTGCTCTCCCTCCACCGTAACTCACCGGACGTGCGGTGGAAACTCCGATTATGCACGGTTTCTGCTGGCCTTCCGTCAAAGTTACGGCAGTGGAGCAGGAGCAGCTCCGAGGAAACAGGCGGCCACTGACACTTTTATGGCTCACACTGTGCCGACACTTGCAAAGTTTATTCCAGTTTAAAGAGCGACAAGTATTGCCTTGATGTCCAGGAAGTTCTGGGGAGGGGGAAATTAATCCAAAGGGACAAATTTGTATTACGGTAGGTTTTGTAACTTAGATTTATGACAGAAAAAGAAACTTAAATGTATATGTAAAAGATGCATCGCTGTATTTGTACAAAATTCCTCTGTGTTCTATTTCAATACATTTATTAACTCATTTAAGCACACTTGCCTCTGAGTCAGAAGGTTGTGGGTTCAAGTCCCACTCCAGGTTCTTGAGCACATAAAGCTAGGCTGACACTCCAGTGCCGTGCTGAGGGAGTGCTGCACTGTCGGAGGTGCCATCTTTCGGATGAGACGTCAAACCGGGGCCCCGTCTGCTCTCTCAGGCGGACGCAAAAGATCCCATGGCACTATTTCGAAGAAGAACAGGGGAGTTATCCGCGGTGTCCTGGCCAATATTTATCCCTCAACCAACATAACCAAAACAGATTATCTGGTCATTATCTCATTGCTGTTTGTGGGAGCTTGCTGTGCGCAAATTGGCTGCCGTGTTTCCCACATTACAACAGTGACTACACTCCAATAAAGTACTTAATTGGCTGTAAAGCGCTTTGAGACATCCGGTGGTCGTGAAAGGCGCTATATAAATGCAAGTCTTTTTTTTAAAGCAAACATGGTAATGAAAATATTAAATAGTGCGCGGAGGAATTTCATATGAATGGGTGGAATTTTCCAAAGCTCAATGCCACCTTTGCGAGTCCTCACTAGGGGCACTGGACATTTGAAAGCTCCATCCACATTGGGCATAAACAATGGTGAGAGAGATGTCACCCTCATTGACCCAAGCCACTTTACAGATTCTTATTCTTAAAGCTACGTGATCCTTTTTAACTTCTAGATCCTGAGAAAGCATTCAATAACCCACGTTGGGTAATCTCACAAAGTCTGATCGCGAGCCTTAGATTGTGGTTTTTAACTGTAGTTCTGCTGTTCTGGTTCCAATTCTAGTTCTAGTGCCATTCCAGTGTATATACTCCTGACTGATTTAAAACTAGCCTGAATGCACAGCCACATCAATGTCACTTGTGGTTGATGCTGGTAATGTTCCTGGATGTAGGATATCCATTAGCTGCTAAACTGCCAGATTGATTGTCATAAAATCATTCAAAGAGAAGCTGAAAGTTCAAAGTAATTTCAGGAGTGTGGGAGAAGGTTTGCATTTTTTCTCTTTAAGCACAGACTGCAGTCTTGGTTTCTTCACCGCAAAGTCCAGTCCCTTGGTTCCCGAGCTGGATCTGGCACCTGGTGTTGTTAGATCTAAAGTGCGTGGAGCGGCCTAGCAGCCTTAAAGGGACCGCTGCAGACTGCTCAAAAACAGGGAAGTTTCAGGTGCAACAGTGTTTTTTGAGGGATCAGGAGGAGTCCTCTCAAAAATCGACCCCCGCGACACCCGATCCTCGGTGGCCCTGCCTCGTGACTGTCTCCCCCTCCGCCTTTCCCCTGATGGCTGGGCTGCACGCTGGATTTTCAGCCCCCTCCAAACAGTGAGCAGCTCAAAATGCGCAAGCCGCCCACTGGTGGTATGGAAATGAGCCTCGGACAGGAAAATGGGTCGAGCCTCTCGCTACAGCGATCGGGCAAGCACGGCGGGTGCCCCACTCACTGCCTGCTTGCTTTGGGCAAATGTTTCAAATCGACGCCCAACTTGTCTAGTGCTTCCTTCTTTGTTATAAAGAAAGAGAGAACTTGCATTTATATAGCGCCTTTCATGCCATCCCAAAGCGCTTTACAGGCAATGAAGTACTTTTTGAAGTGTAGTCACTGTTGCAATGTAGGAAACACGGCAGCCAATTTGCACACAGCAAGCTCCCACAAACAGCAATAAGAGCATCTGTTTTAGTGATGTTGGTTAAGGGATAAATATTGGGAGAACTCGCCTGTGCTTCTTCGAAAAGTGCCATGGGATCTTTTATGTACAACTGAGTGGGAAGACGGGGCCTCAGTTTAACGTGTCATCCAAAAGTCGGCACCTCTGACAGTGCAGCACTCCTTCAGCACTGCACTGGACTGTCAGCCTAGATTATGTGCTCAGGTCTCAGGAGTGGAGCTTGAACCCACAACCTTCTGACTCAAAGGTGGGAGCGCTACCAACTAAGCCATGGCTGACACGTTATGGACGAAAAGGTTGGTCTAATGGTGACCATGTAAATCTTGTAGGCTTGTGGAACATGAATAGCTGACTAAATAGTCAGTTTTGAAGCCAATATGAGTCAATATGGGCTCCATCGCCAACATGAACAGTGGGACTAAAGAGGAAAACAAGTCAGCAAAGTGTTTTAAATTTAAACTAAAACTTAGAAAAAAATGCTGCAAAAGTGTTGGAATATGTATATCATTTATAAATAAAGTAAAAGTCAAGTTAAAAAGAGAGGGAGGCTGAAGAAGAAATAGTGGCAAAAGGGAAAACAGGGTGAGCAGAATACACTTCAATACATTTTAAAAAGTTTACTTTCATTAAAAAAGTTTTAAGCATTTACTTTAGCTGTAGCTAAATTTGACCTCACCTTTGAATATTATTACTGTAATATTAGGGTTTTTTTCAGTATCACAGTATGTGAGCTGAAAACTGTTTCAAAATGACAGGTCGGAAATGAAGTCGGAATTCCCTGGGCCTGTCAGCGCACAAAGGGTTAAGAAACAAGAAGCATGCACACGCTTCCTCTCCTCCTGTTTTGGTTTTTAAAGTAGCTCTTCAGCTTAAGACTATGCAGTTTTCTTTCTTTACGACCAATACAGATATGGATCAAAAATTTTATTTTGCACCGATCGGCACCTCAGTTCAATTGTTTTTAATCATTCATGAATCATTGCTTTTTCATGCTTCTATGGATTTAAAATCCCTCAAGTAATACAAATATTGGTTACAATTCTCAAACATCGTAGCAAGGTCAAAACATGGAGCCCTTTGTATACATGGAAGTTGGGTGTGGGTTTCAACTTTAGGTGCAGAGAGTGTCAAAAGTTAATGCAGCCTTAAACTGTCTCTATATCTCCTTAGCATGTCTAAAAGGGAAAGCAAAGTCAACAAGCAAACAGAATAGGGACAGTAGGTTAACGCTGTCATTGTATTTCAATAAGGGCAAGCTTCACCTTTGACCCTCCAATCAGCTGTAATGGAGACTTTGTTTACTCACTTGTTCCTCTTAGCAGTCAGTGAGCACCTAGACTATTTAGTTGATGTGGTTTCAATGTGTTATAAAGCTTGTTTCAGAAGCTGACTTTTAGACCCCCAGACATTAGCCTACAGAAGCCAGCTCCTTGAATTGTATCTACACTTGTGGAAGATGTGTCTATAGCACATTAAAGTTTCTCAGTGTTCAGGAGACACTGAGGTCTAACATACCATTGGCCCATCGAGGCCTAGAAATAAATGGGTTAACGTCTCCGCTAAAGTGGCAAAGTCATTTTGTACAAATGCGTTAAACATTTATATACTAACATTTCCACAGGGTAATTTCGATAACCAAGAGTGTGTTAAACAAGAGTGAAATGTAGCTACTGGGTTTTTTTTGGTCAACTAGTGGATCAGTGGCTCTTTAGTCCAGGGCCTCATTTTGAGCTTGCTCGGTTCAGCATTATCCTAGAACCCAGCATGCAATGTAATCACACCTGCTTCATCATTCAGTAACAATAGCATTTGGCATGTAAGTGTTAGAAATAACCGATAAGGAGTTAATGTAGCTGTGTGGGGTGAGCAATTTTGCATAGTTATGATTTAAGAGTGAAGTTCAGCAGATCATAAGAGATCGAGCCAGACAGAAACACACGCTCTTTGAGGGTCTCCAGAGCACCCAAACATCAAGCAGAGGAACCAGCAGCCACTGGAGTCCCTGGCTCTTGGGTCAATGAGATGCATCACATCTGATATACATGGGGGTATGTGAGGAAGAAAGTATCTAATTTTAAAGAAATCTGCCAAAGTAAGTATGAAGGATGATTGTGAATTATTTTGTACATTTGTACGTATGTCACAATCATCTTGGCTGCAATATATGGGGTAGAGAATGGATCCCACTGTGCCCATATTTCGGACACAGAACGAGGCCCAAAAGCACCAATTTGACCGTGCTGTTTCCTACGCCCCAAGGGCACCTGAAAACCATCTGACCCAGTTTTTCAAGTGTCCCTGGCGGCCGCCTAACACAGGCATTAGGCCCCTTGTATATGGGCCCTAACACCTGTTTTAGATCCCCTCCGAGAAATTGGGATGCTCTGACTGGAGCAGGCAACCGGCCTACTCTGCGCAGGTTTATACCGGCGTGGATGCAGCCTAGCAAGTGGTCGCCACCAAAAAAGGTAGGTACATTTTGTTGTTAAGGTTGACGTGGAGCCAGGAGAAGCAGGAGTGCTCCTCCGAACTCCACAGCAATCGCAAGGGCCACTGCCGACCTGTGATCAGCCCCCACTCCCATTGTCCTCTCCCCTCACCCCCACCCACGGGTCTTCAATGAGTCTGGCTATTGGGCGGGGCGTATAACAGGTAGCCGATGCGATACCGCCCAAGACAAATTTCTATCCCATTGTTTACAACTGGCTAAGTGCTATTTTTTTTCCTTTACAGCAAGGCAAGAAGATCCACAAGGTCATCCTAATCCCTCAGGACTACAATCTGTACCACAGCATACTCCGTCACCCACTTTACTAGAAACAAACAGCAGTCAAGCAATAAATATGCTGGCGGACAATAGTGAGTTTAAGGAGGGTAAGTTACTGATCATGAGGAATGGGCAAAAGTGATGGGATGATGGGCTGACTTCTGCTGAATGGTTCGGGGCCCTCCTGGGTTGCTTCATGATTCTAACCTCACAGAGCCACTGACGTAAGAAAACTACTAGGCACTTGGTCTAAGCGTTAAACAAAGCTTTAATCAACTGTTTTACAACATGGAGATCTAGTTGTGTCCTTCACTAGTTCCTGTTAAGAATGTCCTGCGCAAGCTGGGCCCGTGCCCGAGTATTTATACTCTCCCTGGACAGCGCCACCCGCAGGCCACTCAGTATTATTTCATAAGTCTTTCTTTCATGAATGACAGATTCATGTCAGCCACCATGAACCGTAGGTTACTTCTTGAATAAGAGTAGCTGAGCCAGTCTCTTGCTTCAAAGCAAGCTGGGATGGCCACCGTTGCCGATTCGACCACGCAGTTTGCCACTTTCGTGGAGCAAGAGTTGTCTGCTCTACACACTGCCATTGAGCAACATGACCCATCAATGGTTTCAGGCATGGTGAGTGAGAAGGCAGTAGCAGCATTCCTCTTACTGATGTTGACAAGGCGCTGAGGTTAACATTTCTATGATGTGATCACTGCTGGCTTCAGCACACATAAAGGCAGATAACAGGTAATCATGACTGAGGGATTCAGAGCCCTCAGTTTATGATCGCATAGACCAGTGGATGAACCTAAAATTCAGCTTCCAATAATGGCATGCATGTTGAAGCACCAGAACAGGCATGTGGGTCTCAAATCGCAGCCAGTCCCTAACAAGTGACCGGGGAAGCTGAAGCAATCATATAGGCCCCTACGGCTGAAATAAGACAGGCTATTCCTGGCTCACTGGCAGGACAATCTGCATCCTCATTACGCTGAGGTAGGTAGGCAGTTGAATCACAAGCAAGTCTTCGGGGTTGGGGGTCGTTCAGGAATCCACCACCTCTACCTCTTCTGCTAGGTGAGTAGGAGGCAGAGCGCAATGAAGCACAAGGGGCAAGCACAGCGGTGCATCACAACCATGGCATCCACTCATCGTAAATATACTATCGCTGAAAGAAATCAAAACTATGAATGTTGTAAACATTGCATTCATGTGTTATTTATTTCTGTTGATAAGGTGCACCCTTATTGTATTGCAGAGCAGCCTGCGAAATGGAGGTCGCAAGTATTAATAACTGAATGATTTATGTGCCTCTGCTTGCAGACAGAAACATTTGTCTATGCAATCTCCCTCATTTGAGACGCTTGAACCAAACCTTGGTTCGGAGGGTGAATGTCACCCTAACCCTTACCCTTACCCTTATCCTCGCCCTCTTCTTATGGCCTGCCTTGCAGCTGTTCATCTCTTCCAAGTACGTTGCTATGACAATCTGTGCATTGTGCTACATACCACTATTATTCTGGTTCAGGCCTGTGTGTTAAGGCACTCCCAGAACAGTCAAAACATCTAAAATGTTTTAATAGTCCAAAGGTGTGCTCTATTATACTTCTTCTCCTACACTGAAAATGATCAAAATCTCTTTCCGGAGGGGTTAGAGGTTTCCTCAAGGGTCCCAACAGTCAAGTTTTGGGAGTCTATCATACAATCAATTTTCATTCCAGAATAGGTGTGGAACTCATGATCCCATTAAAAATGCATGTGTCATGGGCATTGCCGAGAAAGGGCGCATTTACATGCATCATTTCATACCTCTGCTCACATACCCTCTGTACCTTAAGCAAACAGCAACCCTCTCTATTCACAAAAGACATGAATTGCAGTCAAGTGCAGAGATAGCTGCATGAGTACAATTAACACGACCACACATCTGAAAAATTGTGCCTGTTTCTGCAACTGTTGTTGCATGTTGCTTCTGAACTACCACCATATGAAGTGGCATGCTAAAATAGGGCATCCATTGCCTCTTTGATGCTGTGGTGAGCTGCGTATTAAAGAATTCTATTGATGTCTCCATCTGGTGCCTGGACGAACCCAGGTTCACAGGTGTTTAGTGCAGTGGTAACTTAAGAGTGCCATTTGTATAATGTTTGTTGGCTGCAGATCTGCCTGCCAAAAGCTGACATACGCCAAAGATAGCATTCTTTCTGAGGCACAGCCGCCTCATAACTTGACCCCTGGTGAGGTCAAGGTAGCCGTCACGTGTGTGGTACTTTTGGTGTCTGCAGAGCTCCTTGTCCTGAGGGTCCACTTTATCTGCCGTTGGACCTCCCTGGCTATGGTCTCCTGGTATCCTCATCCGTCATCACGCCCTGCGACACCCATGTTACTGAAAGCCTCGTGTTGTCAATGTGTTCTTACGGGAAAGTTCAAACATCACAATACTTTTACGCAAACTCACAGATTTACTCCTTCTCAACACAGGTTTAGCCCATGAGCTGTCGCTGACTCACAGAGTAAATTAAACCCTTAGTTGCTAAGCCTTAAACCATGCTGACTAGATGCAATGAGTCCCCAGCAAAACCAATTATGAGGTCTGGTTTTTTTTCAACTGTTGATTTATGGCTTTTTCCAAAGCTTCACATACAGAAAGAAACAAAAGTTATGAAGGTCTGATTAGCACATACATGAGTTATTACACCATATCTGGCCTCTTTAAATAGAATTTTTATGCAATGGATACTTTGAGCAGAAACGTTTGAACACATTAACTGAGCATAAACATATGGATTGAACAAAATGTTGGGGCCTAATTGGTCGGTGTTTAGTTATTAAACACAATACTTGCTAAATACACAATGCGTTCTTAATGCAATTCAGTGGTTAAGTCATAATGGATTGAATTTACATTCCCTGTAATGTCCCAAATAAGTACTAATATTTAGAGATGACACAATTTTTTTTAGATCTAGAAACACAGGAATATTTCATTAAAATCTAATCCTTTAAGTGGAGTAATAAAGTATGTTCAGATAAGGGGCATGTCCCTCTCCTGTCTGTGCTCCAAACCTTCTGTCTGTTTTTCTATTTAGCCATTGTAAGTAGCTGCATCAAACAGATGTTTGGAAATGGACACAGTTATCTTATATGTCTTTCAGCTGTAGTCCCACCACCCAAACTGGGCACTGGGGATTAGGACCACCACCATTACCAAAGTCTGAAAAACGATTATGGCACCGTACTCCTTCCTCTTCTCATAAATCTAATTAACAATTACAGCAATTATGTAGAACCCTTATGCATTTTAGGTTAAAAATGTCAATACCCTTAATAACGTGTTAATGAAATGACACCAGCAAGGCACCCCGAGACGTAAGCACGAAATATTAAAATATCCTGCTGTGGTTGCCAGCGATAAGTCCCTGGCAGATCTTAACTAGTAAATCTCTGTTGAATTTTCCAGCATCTTCTGGCAATATCAGCTTCAAAGCGCTGTAAAGATTCACTGCGAGAAATATTGTTGCCATTATGAGTGCATCAAAGTGCCAATCACCGTGTTTATATGCATTGGATATGCTGATGCATTCCTCAATTCTCTGTACCTTTACTGCACTAAAATTCCATATAAACAAACACTCAACAGTTCTGCTCAGATTTTACTGCTGCTAGTTGACGTGCTGTATAATATTGGAGCGCTATCTGCAGCACATACAAGCACTCTCACAGGCCACTGACAATGTGTCTTATACATGCGTGTGTGCACACTCTCACTCGCACATACTCACACATACAAGCACACCCAGTCATTTCAAAACTGCTGCTTCCTTCAGTGAAGTTCAACGGTACTTAAAATGGGCGCATATATTATAATGAAGAAGCATTTGGTTTATAAACTAAATATAAATAGGATAAATTAAATCATGTTTGTTCTTGAACTGCAAATATGATGCCTGGGTCCTTAATGAAATTTTGGTATCACGTCCAAAAATATACAATATGCTTAACAAAAAATAGAATCCTGTGCCTTGTACTTCTAATTAGTCTACACAACCTGTAATTTTTTAGTGCCTTACTTTTGAATAATTTAAGCAGTGTTTGCATTTCTCATGTGTAAAGCTAAATCTGCTTCACACGTTTCATGCCAACCTGATTGATTATTGACTTACTAATCAATCACCGTTTATTAATGCTGCACTGTAATAGTATGAAGGCATTCGATACAACAACCCAAAATACATTACATTTGCCAACGCTAGATAGTGGTCATGGAAAAATGAGTGTTTTGTGAGTGGCACAGTCTGATAAAACTGGTGAAGAGCTCCTGCATAAATCCATCAGGGAAAGAAAAATGAAAGCCCTGCTAGAGATGAGAGGGTGAAGGGTCCATTGAAAATCAGAGAGATTACCAGCTCATCACATTATTTGTGGGTTATCAGGAGACAGTGGTAATGAAAGTGAAAGCTATCTTCTGATCAATAAGAGTTTGACTGTGTTTGGAGTTCATTTTCCCCTGCCGAGAAAGGCAGCAAGGAGCTATTGATCATTTTGTTAATCCATAACTGGTCTCAGCCTCCCCTCGTGGACAAGGAGGAAAAAATAACATAATAGCCAGATGCACTTGATCTTTTATTTTTTGCTGTGAGAATGTGGTCTGATGAGACTCGGTGGCAAAGGTGGAGTCCTGAATTTAAAGGCGGGGAGGTGACTGTTTGGCCTTCTCTGAAGTGCTTTTGTAGTAAGGGTTAGAATCTCTTCATCAGGATGTCTATAGTGGTGTTAGTGGATAACGCCATTATTAATTGTGCCTGCTTGTACAATGTCAGCTGGCAGCAGAGATTGAGACAGATGAGGTCTTAGGAGTCAGTGACTCAGGCTGGCGAGTGCAGGCTTCTAACCTCCCATCACTTAACAGTGCAGGTGCACTATTTCACATCCATCAGCATTTAATGTTTTAAGATTTAATCAGTGGTGCTTGAAGGAAAACACGGCATTAGAATAGCCCTCAACTGTAAATCAAAATTGAGGGTTTTCATAAATTCTTCTGACTAGAATGGAACATTTAAAGAACACTGCTTTTACATAACCCATGTATATTTATTACAGAATAATAAAACTGTCAGTTAAAACGCTGAAGTAGATAGTAAAAATATATTTTTCTCTAGTAGCAATCCATCTCTTCATGATTATGTATTTATTCATCACTCTGTTCCTTCATCTGATTCATAAATTTCAATCATTTCTTTTCTGTCCTTTCTTTATTACTTTACTCCTTTATTTTTATCCAGTCCTTCCAATTAATTAGACTTTTTTTTTTAACTCCTGGATGCAGCATATTGTACCTAAATACATTCAAAAGGTAAAGGCATAGAAAGAGAAAAAAATTAAAAAATAACAGTGCTGTATTGCTACCCATTAATGGAAAACTCTCAGCCGTTAGTAAATGGTAATGCCTGCCTTATATTGGAAGTTTATTCAGTATTCTATGATTCATCACTACAATCAGACGGCAAGCGTTTATAAAGAGCAGCATACAGGTTGTATATCTGCTATTGTTGAAATTGTTTTTAAAGGCCTCACAAACAGTGCTGCCCTCTATCACTGTTCCTGTTTATTCCTACCCTATAACCCTTGATGATTATGATCAGCAACTGCATCATCTCAAAGGATCGTAAAATCTCCCTGGATTATATTTTACTGTCCTTGTCCAACGTGGAGAAACCACACAGCATATATTAACTGCAATGGAAGATTTTAACATTTGTTTGGCTTTAAAACACACTGGTGTAGATCTTGACTTTGTGCTATAGTGTAACATAGAAACATAGAAAAATAGGAGCAGGAGTAGGCCATTCGGCCCTTCGAGCCTGCTCCACCAATCAATATGATCATGGCTGATCCTCTATCTCAATACCATATTCCCGCTCTCTCCCCATACTCCTTGACGCTGGGTGATAGCGAGTCGGCAGCCCATTTTATATCTCTCCCAATTTTTATTTCCGCTGAAGTCAACGGAAATAAAAATCGGGCCAGATGTAAAACGGGCTGCCAACTCGCTGTTGCCCGTTTTACACTATCTATCGCACAAAGTCAAGATCTAGCCCACTTCAACAACAGTTTGCACTTACGGGACATTTCCTGTATCAAAACATCCCACGGCACTTTACAGAAGGAGCAATGGGCACCATGCAGGAAGTAGGAGTGAAGTTAGGGGAAGGGACTGAAGGTACAGTCAAAGAGGTACATTTTCTGGAGGCTTTTGAAGGTTGCAAGGCAGAGAGGTTTAGGGAGATAGTTCCAGAGTGCCAGGCTGTGGTGACTGAAGCCTGTAGAAGATGGGGAGATGTACACCAGAGTGAAAAGCGTGCTGGAACATTGGGCTAGACAGACTGCAGTCTTTAGTACAACAAGGGCATGGAGGGATTTATAGGCGAGGATAAGGATTTTGAAATCAATGTGCTGATGAACAGTGAGTCACTGGAGGTCCATAGGGTCAGGGATGATGTGTGTACAGTACATTGTGAGGGATAGGATGCAAACCACAGAGTTCTGGATGAGTTGGAGTTGCATTAGAGCAAGTCAGCAACCGTATTAATGTCTGAGGATGTTTTCCCTCCAGCCAGTATCTTTCTCTATCCTCCATTAACCAGTAGGAAATCTGAGATATTTGGGCATGTTGATTAGTGCAGACCTGGGACAAGTAGTGTGCAGGATCTTCCATAACTGATCTGACCAATTAATATTTGCTTGATAGTTCCAGAAAATTAATTGATTAGAGGTTTTATTTGAGATTGAAAGAGGTTTCATACTAAATCCAGCAGTGGATTGGCGCTGCCTAATTCCAGTATTTATTTTGCACTATATTAAATAAGGCCTCTTATTCAGTGGTTCCATCCTAGCTGTCTGCTAACCAAATGAAATTTGCTTAGAAATGTGAAATTATAGGGCTGGTTTTCTTCTCAGGACATAGTGGCGATGGACCTTGAAGTGCACATGTGCACCTTGTCAAAAGCACAAGATTCCGTGGCTCTCTGGTGCAGGAGCAGATTTAAAGGGCAGCCGCTCTGCCTTAAAGGGGCAGTGTCAATTCCAGCAGTGCAAGAGGCTGCATCTGCTGCCAGAGGCTGGGATGGACTGCCCCTTTTACCAAGCGAATCCTGAAGGTAATGCTGAGGCAGTTGCTCCACTTTCTGCCTCAACTTCACCTTCTGGAGTCTCTTGGTAAAAGGGACAGTTCTACCAAGCCTCTGGCAGCTGGCAACTGCTGACACCAGAATTGCCGGGGCCTGGCCTCTTTCTGAGCCCCTGCATTATGCATTTGAGTCGGAGTGGCTGAGTGGCATGGAGAGTCACCCTGAGAGCCAGCTGCCTGACCTCTGCTGACTCCGGTCATGCCCTGCTGCTGGCCAATATCTCTGCATATGCTGTGATCCATGTGGGAGCAGACCACAGGACTGCAATGAGGTAACTGAAGCTCCACATCAGCGTGTTGTCCAACCATTTGCCCAGCATGGTGTGTCCAGACAGGACTGATTTATGGACATTGGAGCATCTCTACAGCATCAGTAAGCACATCCCCAAGAGAACATACAGCTGTGCCGAGGACCTTTTTGAAGGGGGCAGATGGTCCAGGAGATGCCCCGTGCACTCTCTCAAATGTCTCCATGAATTCATGGTGATCAAAAAGCAGCATTCTTTTGTTAGCCAGTACTGTATGGCACCAATGCCAAACCCCTATAACTGAGAATGGCCTGGAGCAGTCCTTTTGATCAACTCCATTCTGCTCCTTTGCTGCCAGTGGCACTTACTCCTCGTCACTCATGCTGTGTGTTTCACCTGGTACTCCTTGCTCTCGATCTAACTCTAAATCTGAATCCCCATAGTGTGGATGTTCCTGTGTTGATGTTTGTTGCTCTGTGTTCTGAGGTGGTAGGATCAGCACCCTTGAGCATGCAGAATTCCATTCCTTGGGGACATTTAGCATAGTAACAACAGGAACAAACCTTAAACTTACATCGGTAACACACTCCTTGAAATAAATGTCAAGACGTGTTAAATCTGTGATTGATGGAGTGCCCGAGTGTGTGAAAGATTAGGGAGGGGAAGAAAAAAATCTGCAATGATTGGTACTAGACTGGAGATGTATAAGGCATCTTGTATGACCCCCTCCAATGGCTCCACTGATTTTAGGCCAATGATTTGAAGGTTAAAAGGGCATCAGATTGGGAAGGTAGACCATTGGTGGTTGCTCACCTCTCCCTTCTATTATAGGCTTCTTTTTCCTGCAAGTAGGACCAGATTGCTAAAGTGCTGCATGTTTGAAGAGTCCTGACACTGTTATGCAAGCGGTCACCATGTAGCCAACAACCTGATTCTGTGAGATACAACCTTCTAGTTGCCTGTTGGTGGAAACATTATCATGCCTGTTTCCTTGGAATCTGGAAGGTGTGCATTACAGGAATATGGACAGCCTTGCGATTATGAGAAAAAGACAAAATAAAATGACTCCACAAACTAATGCGAACAGACAGAAAAAGGGTTATTAAAGTTACCAGCAATTCTTTTAACTGTTTCTTCTTTGAAGGGCACGGATGGTGAGTCTTTCATTAGGTTAGTACAGGAGAAAGGGCATATAAACTTGACCTGATCAGAAAGACTAGCTGTTAATGTTGAGGAAACAATTGTGCTTCATTTAAACTACATATGGATGTGGAGAGGTTAAGTTTCTAAATATAGATAAACCGAGATTAGAGGGTGAAGATAGCAAAACAGAAAGTAATTATGGGATAAGCACAGAGAGTTAACTACCTAAGAAAAGACAAAGATTAGAATGAACTACCTATATCCAAGTACTAGAAACATTCAATAATACTTGTGTCAGAGGCAAATCTAGCAGCAGACAATTATAATAACATACGGGAATATGGTTCACCCTGGAAGATGGGAATGAATTCAGTATGCAAGGATACAACATTTCCAGAAAATTAGAAAAAGCAAGTTTTACATATCAAAGGAGAGTTAGAGATTAAGAAACCAAAGTGATAACCTTGGGGAAGTCACAAAATCTGTCTTGAGTTAATAAACAGGGTAGAGAACGAGATCGGGGCAGGTAGAAAGAAAGAGCTTGCATTTATATAGCTCCTTTCATGACCTCAGGATGTCCCAAAGCGCTTTACAGCCAATTAAGTACTTTTGAAGTGTAATCATTGTTTAATGTACGAAATGCGGCAACCAATTTGCACACAGCAAGATCCCACAAACAGCAATGTGATAATGACCAGATCATTTGTTTTTAGTGATGTTGATTGAGGGATAAATATTGGCCAGGACACTGGGGATAACTCCTCTGCTCTTCTTCAAATATGAGAAGTCGCACAACACCAGGTTATAGTCCAACAGATTTATTTAATTTTACAAGCTTTCGGAGCAGTTCGCTCCTTCGTCAGGTAAGTTAGCAGTGAGAGAATCTCCCAGAATTCACAATTTGAACACAGACAAAATCTATTCACATCTTTCCCTACATCAAAGAGCACAGCCAAGACAATGAGATGTGTCCCAGGGGGTCCAACGTGTCAAACCACCTGCTGGCTGCATATCCTGTCAATTTGTGTAGGTTCTTGTGTTAGTCTTTTTAAAAAAAAACACCTGGGAAGACCGGCCATGATGTCAAGTCACGTTCTGTATCGTGACATGAACCCGATATCGCGATTGAGGCCATCCTCATGAGTGCGGAACTTGGCTATCAGTTTCTGCTCTATGATTTTGCGCTGTCGTGTATCTCGAAGGCTGCCTTGGAGAACGCTTACCCGCAGATCCGAGGCTGAATGCCCCTGGCTGCTGAAGTGTTCCCCGACTGGGAGGCAACCCTCCTGCCTGGCGATTGTTGCGCGGTGTCCGTTCATACGTTGTCTCAGTGTCTGCATGGTCTCGCCGATGTACCATGCTCTGGAGCATCCTTTACTGCAACGTATCAGGTAGACAACGTTGGCCGAGTCACATGAGTATGTACCGTGTACCTGGTGGGTAGTGTCCTCACGTGTGATGATGGTATCTCTGTCCATGATTTGGCATGTCTTGCAGAGGTTGCCATGGCAGGGTTGTGTGGTGTCTTGGTTGCTGTTCTCCTGAAAGATGGGTAATCTGCTGCGAACGATGGTACTTTTGAGGTTAGGCGGCTGCTTGAAGGCGAGTAGTGGAGGCGTGGGGATGGCCTTAGCAAGGTGTTCGTCATCATCGATGACATGTTGAAGGCTGCGAAGAACATGGCATAGTTTTTCCGCTCCGGGGAAGTACTGGACGACGTAGGGTACTCTGTTGGTTGTGTCCCGTGTTCGTCTTCTGAGGAGGTCTATGCGGTTTTTCGCTGTGGCCCGTCGGAACTGTCGATCGACGAGTCGAGCGTCATATCCCGTTCTTACGAGGGCGTCTTTCAGTGTCCGTAGGTGTCCATCGCGTTCCACCTCGTCTGAACAGATCCTGTGTATTCGCAGGGCTTGTCCATAGGGGATGGCTTCTTTAACGTGGTTAGGGTGGAAGCTGGAGAAGTGGAGCATCGTGAGGTTGTCCGTGGGCTTGCGGTAGAGTGAAGTGCTGAGGCGTCCGTCTTTGATGGAGATTCGTGTGTCCAAGAATGAAACCGATTCTGAGGAGTAGTCCATGGTGAATTTGATGGTGGGATGGAACCTGTTGATGCTATCGTGTAGTCCAAATCGTGGGGACCAAATTCGCACCCCAATACGCCAACATCTTCATGCACAAGTTCGAGCAAGACTTCTTCGCTGCACAGGACCTCCAACCAACGCTATACACCAGATACATCGACGACATCTTCTTCCTTTGGACCCACGGCGAAGGATCACTGAAAGGACTACACGATAGCATCAACAGGTTCCATCCCACCATCAAACTCACCATGGACTACTCCTCAGAATCGGTTTCATTCTTGGACACACGAATCTCCATCAAAGACGGACGCCTCAGCACTTCACTCTACCGCAAGCCCACGGACAACCTCACGATGCTCCACTTCTCCAGCTTCCACCCTAACCACGTTAAAGAAGCCATCCCCTATGGACAAGCCCTGCGAATACACAGGATCTGCTCAGACGAGGAGGAACGTGATGGACACCTACGGACACTGAAAGACGCCCTCGTAAGAACGGGATATGACGCTCGACTCGTCGATCGACAGTTCCGACGGGCCACAGCAAAAAACCGCATAGACCTCCTCAGAAGACGAACACGGGACACAACCAACAGAGTACCCTACGTCGTCCAGTACTTCCCCGGAGCGGAAAAACTATGCCATGTTCTTCGCAGCCTTCAACATGTCATCGATGATGACGAACACCTTGCTAAGGCCATCCCCACGCCTCCACTACTCGCCTTCAAGCAGCCGCCTAACCTCAAAAGTACCATCGTTCGCAGCAGATTACCCATCTTTCAGGAGAACAGCAACCAAGACACCACACAACCCTGCCATGGCAACCTCTGCAAGACATGCCAAATCATGGACAGAGATACCATCATCACACGTGAGGACACTACCCACCAGGTACACGGTACATACTCATGTGACTCGGCCAACGTTGTCTACCTGATACGTTGCAGTAAAGGATGCTCCAGAGCATGGTACATCGGCGAGACCATGCAGACACTGAGACAACGTATGAACGGACACCGCGCAACAATCGCCAGGCAGGAGGGTTGCCTCCCAGTCGGGGAACACTTCAGCAGCCAGGGGCATTCAGCCTCGGATCTGCGGGTAAGCGTTCTCCAAGGCAGCCTTCGAGATACACGACAGCGCAAAATCATAGAGCAGAAACTGATAGCCAAGTTCCGCACTCATGAGGATGGCCTCAATCGCGATATCGGGTTCATGTCACGATACAGAACGTGACTTGACATCATGGCCGGTCTTCCCAGGTGTTTTTTTTTTAAAAAGACTAACACAAGAACCTACACAAATTGACAGGATATGCAGCCAGCAGGTCGTTTGACACGTTGGACCCCCTGGGACACATCTCATTGTCTTGGCTGTGCTCTTTGATGTAGGGAAAGATGTGAATAGATTTTGTCTGTGTTCAAATTGTGAATTCTGGGAGATTCTCTCACTGCTAACTTACCTGACGAAGGAGCGAACTGCTCCGAAAGCTTGTAAAATTAAATAAATCTGTTGGACTATAACCTGGTGTTGTGCGACTTCTCATTTTTGTCCACCCCAGTCCAACGCCGGCATCTCCACATCATGACTTCTTCAAATAGTGCTACGGTATCTTTTACGTCCACCTGACAGGGCAAACAGGGACTCGGTTCAACGTATCATCTGAAAGACGGCACCTCCAGCAGTGCAGCACTCCCTCAGTACTGCACTGCAGTGTCAGCCTGAAATTTGTGCTCAAGTCTTTGGAGTGGGACTTGAACCCACAACCTTCTGACTCAGAGGAATTACAAAACAAAAATAATTCAAAGTCCCCGAAGCAAAGGGGGAGAGAGGAAAATCTGGGAGAAGTATATGAATTTGCTAAAATAGGGTTTGAATGATATTTTAGATGCAAGAACGATTCTAGAAATATGAAAAATATTCTTCAATATCACAATAGTTAAGGCACAGTTAGAGAGCAATTCAGAGTTCTAAAAGTGATGGTAAAATTAAAGAATAAAAAATAGCTTACATATTAAATAAAGATGCTATAATCATATTCATTAGAAAGGACATTGGTAACTTTGTGCACTAATATTCGAACTGTCTATTTTCAAGGCAGAGATAGCAGAGTTATGTGATATGTTTCTGGGCATGGCTCAGATGCCATACATTTGAGGGTGCTGAAGAAGAACGGGGAAGAAATTTATGGGGTACTATTTCAGTAGATAATTCAATGGACACTGCTGAAGTCCTGAGGAAATGGACGCAAACATAGTGGAGCTGATTTATTCCGATGGGAATCCAGAGGAACATCTTGGAAAAAGGCCAAGAGCAGGATATACCAGCTCCTAACCTAACCTGGGAATTCCTGCTCAACCTTGTAAGGGGCAGAGCCTCTGCCCACCCTTTATAATGCTGAGGGGGCAATGGCAGGAATGTGATCTCTCTACACTGGGAGTTCCCACTTATCTGCCCATATGGGACCCTGTGTATGCCTGGAGGTTGGTACGTCCTGGGAGATGAGGCATACCATCCTTCAGAAGTCCACAACTCGGGATGGGGGTGGGGGGTGGTGAGGAAGCAGTCGGGGGTGGGGGGGGGGTGTCAGCGAAGCAGCCTGGACCCCTGAAATTGAGAAATTTTAAGCAAAAAGTTTTAGTATCAACCCTCTTTGTAAGGGGGTCATAGAGGGGTAAAAATGGTGCCTTCGGTGTAGGGTACAGGGTATCCCCTTCAGATGGCAGCAGCGTGGGGTAGGTGGGAATCTGACATGAACTCATGGGGTCACAGGTATCCTCTAGATCCTATGCTTATCAGGCTTCCTCCCACTGACCCCGCACAATCCAGCTGGATCAGCACAGTCGGGCACCAGCGGGCACTATCCCAGCATAATAGCCAGAATCTCATCGCATACATTTTCGGGACAAAAGGACAACAAAACAAAACCAGGAAACTACAGGCCCACTTCACTAATGGGTAAAATTGAATCCTCTCTGAGGGCTAAGCTGGAGAAGTTTCCGTATAGCAATAACTTGATAAGAAACAGAAAACATGGATTTAGAAGGGAAAGATCATACATGATCAACCTCCTTGCTACAAATGAAGCATTTAGTGGAGCTCTCTATGGTGAGGACCTCACTGTCCTCGGCCTCGTGCATTGTTCCACGGAAGCTCAGCGTAAGCTCGAGGAACAGCACCTCATCTTTCGTTTAGGCACTTTACAGCCTTCCGGACTCAATATCGAGTTCAACAATTTCAGATCATAACCCCGGCCCCCACCATATATATATACATTTTATCCACCATTTTGGTTCGTGCCTTTTTCCTTTTTTTCTCTCTCTCCCCCTACGACAGCCGTCTCTCATTCTGCCAGCATTTCACACTTCAACTTTTGTTTCTTAACCTGTCCCATTACCATCTCGTCTTGCCTTGAGCATCTCTTAATGTCTCTACTTACCATAGTTATCTCCCCCACCCCGCCTCCCCCCAGCCTCCCCCTTGCATTTTTATCTGTTTCATTTCCTGCTCTTTTCTCAGTTCTGACGAAGGGTTTCGACCTGAAACGTTAACTCTGTTTCTCTCTCCACGGATGTTGCCTGGCCTGCTGAGTTTTTCCAGCGTTTTCTGTTGTTGTCTCCATGGTGTAGTTCAGTGGTCCTCAACCATATGAGTTGTGACCCTCCAGGGGGTTCATGGGCACCCGTCAAGGGTTTACCACCACTCTACTGCCTGATGCACCCGTCATGCCAGTCCTGGCTCCACCTTGTGCCTAACTCTGTTGCTTCACATCAGGAGTTGAGTGCTGTAGACAGGAATTCCTGACGTTATGATCGTTTTTGCAATATCAGGTCAATTCTTCCACAGGTGGCAGAAGGCTCCTTCTTGGAGCAAAGCAACAGCACTGGGTAGTAGCTGGAATCAGGACCGGCAAGATGCAGTGAATGAGGGAGGGACAGTGCCTGCGTGAACATGGGACAGGGCAAGAAAAAGTGCCTCCGTGAATAAGGAATGGGTCAAAGAAAATAGTATCTCTGTGAAAGGGGAAGGACTTTTAGTATTTAGTTAGTCATGGATACATTAAGGTTCTGAGGTAAGGCAATTGCCAAAATTCTAATTTCACAAAAAGAGGGTCCTAACATGCAAACAGGTTAAAAATACTGTTGTAGTTTATCGGAACTTTCAAAAACTTTTGATGAATTCCACATTCTAATTTATCTAAAAGCCACAGGAATGCAGAGTAGAATGGGGGAATAGGATAAGTGGTTAGTAGAAGAAGAGGAAACCAAGATGGTTTGTGACAATGTGATGTCAGTCTGGGAGAAGGTATTGCGAAGAATTCCGTGGAGTTGGAGTTCTATTGCTTCTAATCTAATGTACATGAATGGTCTGGATACCGAAACTGAATGTAAGCTTGTAAAATTTCTGGTGACATTGTAATGGTGAGAGGAGTAGAACAAAGGATGCAGCTAAGATTTGCGCAAAGCTTTAGAATGGTTATGTCACTGGACAGGCAAAGGGAAAATGAAATGGAACACTGTTAAATGTAAAGCATTTCACACAAGCTGAAAAATTGTGCGTGATATTTATACAGTGAATGCAACGGAATTAGCACAGGGAGACTTGGAAAAGGACTTGGGAAAAGGACTTGGGAATGAGCAGGCATTGTGCTAAAGCTACTGGAATGCTGGGATATACAAACATACGAAAATGTTGGATGGAAAAACAGCTTTTGGTTGCACATAGTTGTGATGCCTTATGCGTCACAATACAAACACTCCCCACCCACCTGGAGCCATGTAATCTACTAGGAGAGGCAAAAAAACAGATAGAAACCCAAGTCAATTAGGGAAAACAATGGACAATTCCTCTCCGATTGAAATTAGTCCAGGAGATCACATTGGGCCTGATTTATGTTACAGGATACCTACAGCTTGTACGAGATGATCTCAGCCAGAAAGAGGTCCAGCTCTGTGTTGACGGAATACCGTGAATCAGCATTCACCACACAAGACGGCAGCTTATTTCACAGGTCCACTATTCTCTGCAAAAGGAATAACTACCTAACATCCAACCTAGTTCTGCCCTTACATAACTTGTAAGCATGACCCCTGGTCCTCCCTAACCCATTCAGTTGAAATAATTGGTCTATATAAACACAATCCAGTTCATTATTTTATAAACCTCAATCAAATCATCCCCAAGTCTACACTTCTCTAAAGTATAGAGACACAACTCGTTGAGCCTATCTGGGTAACTAAGGCTTTTTAAACTGGGAAACAATCTTGTGTCCCTCCTCTGCACCCTTTCCAATGCGTAAATATAATAGTAGGATAAAAGTCTTGAAAGTTGATACTAATGCTGTCAATATGTCTCAGCTATCAGTCTGAGAACAATAGCAGCAGAATCAGTTCCAGTCATGCACCACTGTTTATACTGCCTGGCTGGAACTGAAATTCTCCTGCCCAGGAGAGAGCTCTTTACAGGTATGGTTGCACACACTAGCTCTTCCAACCGCTAAAATGTAAATACTTAGAGAGTGTGGATGTCAGCGTTTACACTCACTAAACATTTAAATCGACTCCAGGTGGGTTTAAAGAGTTCTCAGGCCCAAAGGACCACGCCCCACGCAGACTTTTTAAATCCAGATCGACATCGCACTGGAATTTGATTCCATACAATGTCAAACTCAAGAGATGTGAGACTACTTCCTACCGAGGATCTCACACTGACGCTCTCTGGAATGTGGTTGGACCCTACTTCAGATTTATACTGCAACCTTAGCGTTGATGCAAAGTGAAAAGCACTTTGCAGTGACACGAAAGGTGCAGTATAAATATGCTCTACGGCTTTACAATGAACTGGTCAGTGCACATTTGAAGTGCTGTGTTCAGTTCTGGATACCATGCCACAGAAAAGGTATTTAGTGCATGCATTGGAAAGAGCACAGAGGAGAGCAACAAGACTAATTCAAATTGTAACTGGAATGAACTATGAGAAAAGGTGAGAGAAGCTCAAGTTCTATAGTCGAGTATGAAGGCATTTATTGGGGACCTTGAAATTAAATACAATATTAAATGGTAGAAATTAAATCCAGAATATTGCTCAAAGTAAGCCATGAAAATAAGAGTGGAGGACAGAAATGTAATTAGTGAAAAGTAAATTTAAAACACATATTAGAAAGAACATATTTACTGAAAGAGTGATGTTTTGAATAATGCATCAGCTGAGTAGTAAACATGAAAAACATTCAGGTAATTCCAAAGTTAGTTAGATTATAATTAAGAGAGTTAAGGTATAAGAGGGACAAGCTTCAGTGAAGTAAAAGGCATTTTCTTATATATTCTTAATGTGACCAGTTTATGCTGTATCTCAATAACATCATAAATATAATCAAAGGACCATGCCCCACACTCATTAGTATAATTAATGTATAGTATTTATTTTATTGAGATAGTTACCATGCTGGATGCTTGGTCAATTGAAATTCAAGACTGAAATCGACAGATTTTTATTAGGAATAACAACAGAAAATGCTGGAAACACTCTGCAGGCCAGGCAGCATCCGTGGAGAGAGAAACAGAGTTAACGTTTCAGGTCTGGGACCCTTCATCAGAACTGGAAAAAGCTGGAGATGTAACAGATATTAAGCAGGTGCAGAGACAGGGAGGGGAGGAAGGAATTGAAGGAACATACTGTGCTTAGATAAGAGGCAGGAAAGATAAAATGTTGCAAATGGGGATGGCAAAATCATACAGCATGAAAAATAGGGGCAGGGGTTATAGTTTGAAATTGTTGAACTCAATGTTGAGTCCAGAAGGCTGTAAAGTGCCTAATCGAAAGATGAGGTGCTGTTCCTCGAGCTTACGTTGAGCTTCATTGGAACAATGTAAGAGGCCGAGGACAGAGATCAGAGTGGGAGTGAGGTGGAGAATTAAAGTGACAGGCGACCGGAAGCTCAGGGTCACCCTTATAGACTGAACGGAGGTGTTCCGCAAAGCGGTCGCCCAATCTGCGTTTGGTCTCCCCAATGTAGAGGAGACCGCATCGTGAGCAGCGAATACAGTATACTAAATTACAAGAAGTACAAGTAAATCGCTGTTTCACCTGGAAGGGGTGTTTGGGGCCCTGGACAGTGGGAAGGGAGGAGGTAAAAGGGCAGGTGTTGCATCTCCTGCGCTTGCACGGGAAGCTGCCGGGCGAAGGGGAAGGGCTGATTGAGGAGTGGACCAGTGTGTCGTGGAGGTAGCGGTCCCTTCGGAATGCTGAAAGGGGAGATGAGGGGAAGATGCGTTTGGTGGTGGGATCACGTTGGAGGTGGCGGAAATGGCGGAGGATGATCCGTTGAATGTGGAGGCTGGTGGGGTGAAAGGTGAGGACAAGGGGAACCCTATCGTGGTTCTAGGAGAGAGGAGAAGGGGTGAGAGCAGAAGTGCGGGAAATGGAACGGACACGGTCAAGGGCCGTGTCAACCACAGTAGATGGGAATCCTCGGTTGAGGAAAAAGGAAGACATGTCAGAAGCACTGGTATGGAAGGTGGCATCGTCAGAACAGACGCGGTGGAGACAGAGAAACTGGGAGAATGGAATAGAGTCCTTACAGGAGGCGGGGTTGGAGGAAGTGTAGTCCAGGTAGCTGTGGGAGTCAGTAGGCTTGGAGTGGACGTTTGTCGAAAACCGATCGCCAGAAATGGAGACGGAGAAGTCAAGGAAGGGAAGAGAAGAGTCGAATATGGACCATGTGAAGGTGAGGGAAGGGTGGAAATTAGAAGTAAAGTGAATGAACTTATCTAGTTCAGGGCGAGAGCAGGAAACGGCACCGATACAGTCATCGATGTACCGGAAAAAGAGGTGAGGGAGGGGACCTGAGTAGGACTGGAACAAAGAATGTTCCACATATCCCATGAAAAGGCAGGCACAGCTAGGGCCCATGCAGGTTCCCATAGCAACACCTTTAATTTGGAGGAAGTGAGTGGAGTCAGAGGTGAAGTTCTTCAATGTGAGAACAAGTTCAGCCAGGTTGACGAGGCTCGTGGTGGATTGGAACTTGTTGGGCCTCTGTTCAAAGAAGAAGCGGAGCGCCCTCAGGCCGTCCTGGTGGGGGATGGAGGTGTAGAGGGATTGGACATCCATAGTTAAAAGGAGACAGTTGGGGCCAGGAAACTGGAAACTGTTAAAGTGGCGGAGGGTGTCGGAAGAGCCGCGAATGTAGGTGGGAATAGACTGGACAAGGGGAGAAAAAATAGAGTCGAGATAGGAAGAGATAAGTTCCGTGGGGCAAGAACAGACTGAAACGATGGGTCTACCAGGGCAGTCCTGTTTCTGGATCCCACCACCAAACGCATCTTCCCCTCACCTCCCCTTTCAGCATTCTGAAGGGACCGCTCTCTCCGCGACACCCTGGTCCACTCCTCAATCACCCCTAACAGCCCTTCCCCTTTGCCCGGCACCTTCCCGTGCAAGCGCAGGAGATGCAACACCTGCCCTTTTACCTCCTCCCTTCCCACTGTCCAGGGCTCCAAAGACCCCTTCCAGGTGAAACAATGATTTACTTGTACTTCTTGTAATTTAGTAAACTGTATTCGCTGCTCACGATGCGGTCTCCTCTACATTGGGGAGACCAAATGCAGATTGGGCGACCGCTTTGCGGAACACCTCCATTCAGTCCGTAAGGGTGACCCTGAGCTTCCGGTCGCCTGTTACTTAAATTCTCCACCTCACTCCCACTCTGATTTCTCTGTCCTCGGCCTCTTACATTGTTCCAATGAAGCTCAACGTAAGCTCGAGGAACAGCACCTCATCTTTCGATTAGGCACTTTACAGCCTTCTGGACTCAACATTGAGTTCAACAATTTCAAACTATAACCCCTGCCCCTATTTTTCATGCTGTATGATTTTGCCATTCCCATTTGCAACATTTTATCTTTCCTGCCTCTTATCTAAGCACAGTATATTCCTTCAATTCTTTCCTCCCCTCCCTGTCTCTGCACCTGTTTAATATCTGTTACATCTCCAGCTTTTTCCAGTTCTGATGAAGGGTCCCAGACCTGAAACGTTAGCTCTGTTTCTCTCTCCACGGATGCTGCCTGGCCTGCTGAGTGTTTCCAGCGTTTTCTGTTGTTATTTCAGATTTCCAGCATCTGCAGTATTTTGCTATTGTATTAGATTTTTATTAGGTATGTGTATCAAGGGATATGGATCAAAGGCGGGTAAATAAAGTGGAGTTACAAATCAGCCATGATCTAATTGACTGGAGGAACAGGCTCGAGGGGCTGAATGTCCTACTCCTGTTCCTATGTTTCTAAGTGCTAGAAATTTATATTTTTTCCCCCCATACAGCTTATAATCCTGAGCGATTTCTCTTTACACTTTACCTCAGTTAACTCATCTTTCTAAAATCTGCCCCAGAATGGAATAAATGTGGGGGCCCTTGATTTTGTGCTAACTTTTTCCCTTTCTATGTGTCCCTTAAACCCTATCATGTTATGGTGGCTATCCCCGAGGTGCTCGCCCACATTTAGCTCATCTACCTGATCTAAAACATTATTCATAACTAGATGCAGAAGCTCTTCTCCCCTTTAAGATATACAAACATATGACTTGAGAAGGGAGTCCTGCAAGATCAGGGTCTTCTGGCGAGAAGGTTCTAATCATCTGCAAATTTCTTTGGGGGAGGATCTTTGGTTTGCTTCCAGGTCCCTCACTGACTGTCCAGTTGGAGGAAGACCATAGCACCATGTTTCACTGGGTGTCCCTGTTCTAGGCTGCCCAGTGAACGTCCTCCCAGGAAAATGAGGCGAAAGGCCAGGAGTGCTTCCTCTCATCTGATCAGCATACCTGCGATGGACTACTGCAGCTCCATGCCCAGCTCTGCTCTGCTCCTCCAACACGAGAATCCCTCGAAATTGCCAGGAAATGTAAAAGGTTACAGAGAACTGGCAAAACAGGTCCTGCAATCCTTTTTCCTGACCTTTGTGACTGGGAAAATTGTTGCCCTCCAGGGGCAAGGGTGATGAAAAGGAAGGGAATGTACCATTTAAAAACAAGAACAAAAGCTGCCAATTAGGAATCAACAATAAAAATGTAGCTAACAATGAAACAAGTAGCAAGGAAATCAGAAACTAATTAAATCACTTAAAATATATTTTAATAATATTTTCAGTTGTCCTGTTTTATCAGTAACCTTTGGAAAACAGTACTAAAATAAGGTATAAAACTTAATAAAATGGGTGAGATGCCTATGGAAATGTGATCTGCACCAGCAGCTCACCCAAATAATATTAGTGAGGCTTGAGGCCCAATTTCAGGCTGGCCATGGCCTCCTGGTTGGGGCATTCGCTCCTTGTGCAGTGCTCATTTTGGGCTCGAAAATAGACTTATTGGAATTTCCACCACTTAAGCTGTCAGAATGCCCCAGTGCCATTCTGCGCAAGATAGGCTAAAAGAGTTGGGTCTCTACACTTTAGAGAAGCGTAGACTTGGGGTGATCTGATTGAGGTTTATAAGATGATGAAGGGAATAGATTGTGTTCCAGTTGACAGTTTGTTCCAATTAAATAGGTTAGGGGGGACCAGGGGTCATAATTTTAAGTTGTGTAAGGTCAGATCTAGGTTAGATGTCAGGAGGTGGTTCTTTTCTCAGAGAATAGAGGACCTCTGGATCAGGCGGCCGTCTCGTATGGTGAATGTTGATTCGCTGAGTTCCTTCCAGCGAGAGTTGGACCTGTTTCTGGTTGGGCTTACAAAAGGTAGGTACTGCAGGGAATTCAGGGCCAGAGTGATGTCCTGGACTAGTTTTGATCAACTAGGTGGGTCGGAGAGGAATTTCCCAGATTTTTTTCCCCTAAATTGGCCTGGGTTTTTTTTTACCTGGTATTTCGCCTCTCCCAGGAGATCAAAATGCTACAGTTCAGAGGGACCTGGGGGTCCTTGTGTATGAAACACAAAAAGTTAGCATGCAGGTACAGCAAGTAATCAAAAAGGCAAATGGAATGTTGGCCTTTATTGCAAGGGGTTGGAGTATAAAAGCAGGGAAGTCCTGCTACAACTGTACAGGGTATTGGTGAGACCACACCTTGAGTACTGCGTACAGTTTTGGTCTCCTTATTTAAGGAAGGATATACTTGCATTGGAGGCAGCTCAGAGACGATTCACTAAGTTAATTCCAGAGATGAGGGGGTTGACTTATGAGGAAAGGTTGAGCAGGTTGGGCCTATACTCATTGGAATTTAGAAGAATGAGAGGTGATCTTATTGAAACATATAAGATACTGAGGGGGCTCGATAAGGTAGATGCAGAGAGAATGTTCCCCTCAGGGGGAAATCTAGAACTCGGGGGCATAGTTTCAGAATAAAGGGTTGCCCTTTTAGAACTAAGATGAGGAGGAATTTCTTCTCTCAGAGGGTCGTAAATCTGTGGAATTCTCTGCCCCAGAGAGCTGTGGAGGCTGGGTCATTAAATACATTTAAGGTGGAGATAGACAGATTTTTGCAAGATAAGGGAGTGAAGGGTTATGGGGTGCGGGTAGGGAAGTGGCTTTGAACCCAAGATCAGCCATGATCTTATTGAATGGCATTGCAGGCTCAAGGGGCCAAGTGGCCTATTCCTGCTCCTATTTCTTATGTTCTTGTGTTCTTACCACATGGTTTTGAATGGGGTGGAGAGTGTATATTGTGATACACAGGTATCACAATTGTGTGGGGCAGGCTGAATGGACCAAAGGGTCTTTATCTGTCTGTTATTGTTCGTATGTTCATAAGTACTGTATGGTCAATAATCCAAGCATGCATTAATGTCTACCTCACTTCTGAGTCTAATGAACAGCACAATATCTTGGAGCTGGGGATGCATTACACATGAAGGTTTTTGTATGAATGATAGCAAGAGTAGCCATTCATAGAATGTGCCAGGTCTTGCTGCTTATAAACCCAACTCCTCCTCCCTCGCACCCCTCCCGCACTGAAGATGCTTGAGAACTTACAAGCACCAAAAGTCAGAGAAACCATTATTAAGTACTAGTGCACCTCCTTTGAAGGTAGCTGTGATTTATTTTGCATTAAAACATCAAAACAAAGTAAAGTATGAACTTTTGAACTCTATCTGAGATAACTTTGATAATAAAAGCAATGTCATTAACTATATGCAATGGTTTGTTATTGCTGCAGCTGCAGCACATCACCTGCACTGACTTAACTATTTAAATAACGTTAGTATATCAGGGCAACAGGTTTATCTGACTGCAGTGTGTGAGGAAAATACTATTCATTTAGGTACTCATTTTTATCCCTGATTAGTATGTTAAATAAACTATCAGACTTATGTAGGATTAATTGCAATATACTCAATAGGCTAAATTTTTGTTGATTTGCCAAATAGTTATTTACTTCGAACTGAATGTTTAATAAGTACGCTGAGAAATGTGTGCAATAGAATCCTCTCATAAATAATATCAGCAAAGCAGACATTCCTTTGAAAGTAAGTTTGAAAGTGGTCTGCCACAGTCAAAACCAAAGGTTAATGACATTTATAGAAAACCCAGCAGATTCCAGCTCAGTTTCTGTCTCTGTCTCTTCGCTTATGTTATCCTTCTCCACATTTCCTGGGGCTCATTTGGTGGTCTTGTTTACTGACAAATCTGGACTTATGATACATTTTTTTTGAGATATGTCTTCCTAAATCTTAAGTGAACTTTGCCTTTGAGGGAGGTTTTAATGTCTTCCTTTGGCAATCAGTAGATAAGTAACTCAATGCTTGGGATACTTTTAACCACTTAAATTAATCTGCAATGGCAGTTTCTGGTCTCTTGGCAGGGGGCCTTTCAAGACTAAGTTAAGTTTTGGAAGCTGCCCATCAGTTCTTATTAGAAATTATGTTCTCCGTAGCTGATGCTTGTGGAGCAGATGTAACTATTACAAGCAGACATGGGTGAACAAATGGTGAGGGCACATAACCACTTTACTGGTTGAATCTCAAATTTCCTTTAAGCATCATGTAACAAATACATACCTTTTGCCTTTTGCGCTTTCCATTGTCATAAATAATATTCTGTCAACGACACCTGTATTGCCAGTGATCGCCAACATTGCTGTGCTATTGTTCACAGGTGTCATCCGCAGTAACACTATACACAACATGAAAGGTAAACTATCCAACTACATCTTTGGTTTAACTGGCCTATTCATAGGATGTGTGATTTACAGTTACGTGTTTGTATGTACGTACGTGTATGTATATATGTAAAAACTCAATTGTATTCAAAAAACAATTAAACTATTATGTTATTAAACCCTGCAGAATGATTTTACCTAAAGAAGATTTCTATATCCTTCATGCTATGTTTCTGTGCCGCTTTAACTGACAGATAACCATGCCCATGCCCTTGCCCTCACATACCCCCGCTGACCTTGTTTGTTTTTAACAGTCTATGTTATCGACCAAATACAGTACCTTGATTCATATTGTGCAAATGTAAACACAAAGCCAGCCAGCAAATAGGGCCAGAACCTCATTAAAACCATTCCTACCTTTCTTAAGGTGGATAAAGTGCTGATTAGGTTTGTTGTTCCTTCTCTTTATCTCCTAATTATTATCAAAAATATTAATAGCGAATGTTATCATTGTATCTATCAACATTTTTGACCTATTTGTCTGTGTCAGATCTATACCTGCCCCTTTGTTCACCTTGGTACGACTTTGCACCCTGTCTACACTGAGTCATACGTCAATATTATATATGCCTTGACGCCCTCTCTGAGCTTTGTGTACTTATGCTGATAGATACGTTTTCCCAGTGAACTGATGGACCTCCTGGAGCCTTTCAAACATTTTTTTGTCATTAAAAACATCGAAAGACAAACATCAGATCTGTGTGTGAATTGCTGTACCTAGATGGCTGTACACAGTGTTATCAGCCAAAGGACGTGTCACAGTGAGTACCGAGAATGCAAGAGGTGCATTGGCTTCTGATAACAGCTGACCTATCGGATAAGTTGGCGAGAGAGAAAAAACATCCATCAGTAAAATACAACACTTACTGATTATTATTGTCTAGAGTGCATTGACTATTACTCATTGTATCAAGAAGTTTCCTGCGTCTTCCTTATTTTGCTTAGGGGTGGGGTTCAGAACAGCACCCACTTCGATCAAGTGACTCCAATCGAAGTGAACTGAGGATCAATGGACACAGCTGATCTTATTTCGCTTTCAGCCGGGTTCTGGAAGTAACATGAGGTCGCACGGTGCTGTTAACGTGCCTTACTTCTGTAGTTCATCCATCAGCCCTGCAGGAATGAATGTGACTCATAGAAAATGCATTTTGTCTCAGTAATCACTCGACTGAGGCAGCTCCATATATATATATATATATTTAGAAAATGGGTCGTGATCATGTAACTTATCTGAGAGGAACATTTAAGTGACGTGGGAGTAAATTTGTTATCCTCTGATGTTTTGCCCCTTGACTTTTCGCAACCAAGGTTGGACAGAATCAGTTCCATACCGATTCAAGACTTAAGTTGCGTGGAATGGGCAACACAATTAATTGTAATCGCGGAAAGAGTGTTCAATTGTTTACCAATTGTTTACACCACAGTCCGCATTGTAGCAATTCATTCTGCCTTTCGCTCTTAAAAGTCTAACAGACTTTAGGCCACTATAATTATCACCAGGGCAGAGTTTTAGAAGTAATCACATCCACAGTAGTTACACTTTGTATTAACCGGAAATCTGAATGGAATATAATTTAACTGTACTTAAGTCCTGTCATTAATATAAAACCATAAAATGGTATGTGGTGCTTAGCCCTGTCTTTACTCAATGAAGTCATGACATCAGTTTGATTTATGCTCCCATTCCAGATCTAAATCAGCAATGACACTGGTTATATTGTTTTAACCTTAGGAGATTGTCTTATTTCTTTATTAATATTTAATTCATAGTCTATGCGTTTTACTGTTACAGTTAAATATATGAATGAAATATTTTGCTACGAAATCAATAGATATACATTAAAATTCTATCCTTGTGATGAATATATTAATTACAGAAGGGTAAGAGTATTTTGGCACGGATCAGTGCACATTACTTGCCTGGCCTCACAACGATTCTCTATCCAGTACCCCAAATGCATTAGCATTTTTATATGTTTGCTGTTAAAAAATGTATTTTAATTATGCAATAATAAAGGAAGAAATCTAGAACTATACAAAAGGCGTGGAATAATAGCTTTACCCCACCATTGCAACCTTTTCATCAGACCGACCCCAGCCTTAATGGAGATGGAAAGGGCTATTGCATTATTCTATAGATGGATCGTCTTGGACACTGTGCTGGTGAGGCAACCTGTGAATGTTTTTGCTGCGTGAGTTCTCTGCTCTGACGGACTCAGGGCTGGCGATCGCGTGTTGCAGGTATAGGTAAACCCAATCAACGGTCCTGGATTATTCCCTCGAGCCTTCGTATGGGACGCGAGTTGTTGATGGGCTTTTGTGCCACATTTACATTTGAAATGTAGTTAATAATAGTTCAATCAGCGAGTCTATGAAACAGACAATCATATCTGTATCCGTCTTTAAACTCGTGATTATGCGGAAATGCTCTATTTTGTTAGTCTCGATAAGAAGTGGCGCCCTGTAAAATATAATTACAGCAGCCTCAATGCATTATGCAAACTAACTGCAAAAAGCAATTCGAGTGCACACTGTTGAGAAGGATTTCCATTTGGTCCCTTCTGCCCTATTGCCATCTAAGTAGTGCACAATCTATTCGTTTGGTTTAACGAACACTGGTGAAGTCTTCAATTTTCCCGACACTGTTCGAAAAAGGAGCTTATCTGTGTGCATTTAACAATAAGACATCTTGGAGAGAAAGGGGCGCTGAGGGCGATAAATTAATATATTTCCCTATTCTAAAATAGATGGAAATCTGGCTCTGAATAAAACAGATTGTACCATTTTTGCAAGCATTTTTCTTGTGTGTAAAACAAATGCATTTTGTTGCGCTGCTCCATATATTGGTATTTGGGTTCGAAATTCTCGAATACTGCTGGGTTGATTTTGAATTGGTAACATTGACCTTAAATTGACAGGTAGTTAGTTAAGAAAAATGTACCTAACGATTGTTCGCTTTCAAGTTATTGCTAGGTTCCATGCTGTTAGGAACAACTTTAACCGTAGGAAGCTCCGGTTATTATGACCTAGGATTAGCTTCCAAAACCCCTTGCTGTGTTAAATTATGGGGCAAACTCTCATGGTGGAATCAATGGATGTGCATTCCTGGGGACGGCGGTAATGTGTCTGACTTCGGTAGTCACTGCCCCTGACCACAGTCACCCAGCGGGTTAAATACATATGATAGTGGAGGGGACAGGCAAACATATTTGGTTCCATGGTTAGTGTTTGGGAGTCTTCCGATGAGATCTACCTGTAAACGAGACCCTAAAGGACTCTCGAGGGGGGCCTGTTGAACATATATAATGGTGGGACCATGGGTGGGTCTTGTTTGGCCAGACACGGGGACATTTATCATGGCTGACCCGTGAACTTTATTTCCTGAACTAAACTGTACTGAAGTACTTGGAATCATGTAATGAAGTGGGAAAGACAAGAGCACGGACCATCCTGCCCCAGGGCCGCCGCATGTTCAGTATGTATTACTGTCAGCTGTTACATGCGCGACTATCAGAAACCGAGTCATTTCAAATCCCATTAATATTTACAGCATCTATTGAATTTCCCATTAAAACCCTTACTGAACATACGCAGTGGTTGCTTAAATATCCATCTTATTATACACGTTATGAAAATTGGTTGCTATTTGGAAATCTCGCCACCATTTCAGTTGCAATTTCAAGGTAATTTAACTGCTGGTCTCAGATAGTATTGTAAAACAAAGTGGGGCAATTCCTATTTTATTCTCCAGGTATTTTGCAATATTGGAAATATAATGGTTCCCCTTTTACCCCTAGATAACTTCTACAGTACAATTTCCACTTGCTAGTTATCCAAATCTAGTACCTGATTTAACTTTTACAATCACCACGGAGCAGATTAGTATCCTTGCGGGATTTAGAGAGTTTCACGCGGTCAGAGATAAATAACTTCGTTTTTTTCCCCCAAACTCTAAGCACACGAAGCCCAAATATCTTTTACAAAGCCATGCAAACATTTTTGTTTAAAATCTATATGTAGGGGAACGTGCTGGAAATGTTGAAGTCATTTTCTTTGCAGGTTTCAATATACGATCGTTCGAAAATAACATGCACAAACAAACTTGTGGGTCCTTCTAAAGTCGATTGATGTAAAATAGAATAAAAACAAAATCACCCCTTGCAAATTCTAAAACCAATAGCATTCCCTTTAATCAAAAATATGTCATAATGGTTATTATTACTAGAGCAGAAAGCGGTACCGCAGCCGCTGATAGCTGCAGGAACACTCAAGTTTTCAATTTTTTAAACAATTAGATAGGATTCTTTGAACATTTATTCCGATTTATTAATGCACGTGCACTTTCCCGTGATGTCTTACTTTGGTCCTATGAAGTTGAGCGCGCTGAACAACTTAGTTCTTAACGGGTTCAATCTAGAATAACAACAGAGCCTGCAGCGATGCAATCTTTAACGGTTTCATTTATTTTACAGTTTGTTCATTGTGCGAAAACAAATTTATTGGGGGGGGGGTGGGGGGGCAGTCATTTATTTTCTTTGAAAGCGCGTCTATTGGGAGAAGGTAATGCGCGCTAAATTGGAAAAATGCGGTTTAAGGATATTAATTTGATTAACTTGATAAAATGTTCTCAACGAACATATTTATTGGACGTGACATTGAGTAAATCTTCAAGTAGTTTCATTCCCTTCATTATTTCTTTTGACTATCTGGATACCATGGAAATGTAACTAAATACTAATGCAACACACTGACCACTCTTTACAAACCTTCCGAGATATATGGTTGCATATATCTTTTGTGCACTTAAAATGAAATTTTTAACTTTTAAAACAGAATGAAAACTCATTTTTTTCTAGTTCTTTGTGTATGTGTAGGAGCCTTTCCGCTACTTCTAACATGTATACAAAACATCAGTTTCAATATTTCATCTTTATGGAATCATATTACATTTTAATAAAATATTTGGGTCAATTATCTGACGGGTACAGAGCTGTTCTGATATTCTAGCCTATATATATATAAAAACAATTCTTGGCCTGTGTGTATAATTTGCAATTAAATTTAGATGTTGCTTTCTTCACAGTATTAAACTATGTAGAACCTCTTTTTTTAAACAAATAATAATCAAAAAAATATGTATGCAGTCACTAACCGCCAGATTTTATAAAATAAATCAATTGTTACGGTACTGTTTCTTGAGAGAATGAAATGCTTAATGATACATGTTATTTATATGAATGAATGGACAAACAAAATCCGTTAATTTATTATTATTATTATTTAATCCCAGCACATCCTTAAATAGATGACATTTTTGAACTCCATTTGCTTGCAATTTCAAATGTAGCAATAGTCCATCTCTTAATGGTTTATAACCTCCTTAAATTGTATATTTCTACTTCATTTGTGTTACTGAGGTTACTTTGATTTTTTTTTCTTTCCGTCTAGATAATTTCAGGAGCACATTGGAGTGATATGATCTAACCATTCCTCAGATTCCTTCCCCCTAGCCTTAGTGTGCATTGCTGGTAGATTGCTTAGCTACATTAATGTGCCTTAATAGTCCTTTTAGAGATGTAAAGAGAAGCACTTTAGTATTTTGGACCAATCTTCTCTGAGGCTGAAGGGGGGAAAAATGACAGCTCCGAACGTTGGATTGATGGCATTTCGGATGGTGAGCTTTTTCTCTCTCTTCTTTCTCTCTCTCTCTCTCTCCACAGTGCTGAATGTGTCATGCTTTGTCACATCTTGTGTGTTTTTACTGAACATTTGAATAAAAGCCTCTGCCAGGTATTCCTGACATAGTGGGTGGAATTCGCTGCCATCCACAAAGAGTTTGCAGCTCTATTTGCATAAGGTCGGAGCAAAGCTTCTGATGGAAGTTCAGCGGCATCCCTGTCTCTTAGCAACAATATGCACTTTTGGTCCTTGCATTAAATTGACGGGTCCCTTTTTATTTCTTTCACATGGTGCTACACAATGAAATGTCACCCTCAAACCTGTGTCTGTCACTAGTAGGTCAACTTTTTTCTTCCTTTAAGTCCAATTAGAAGATGAAGCTATTCACTGAGCCCCAAAATGGTTCGTTTTATTTGTTAATTAATATTAATAACATTTCCAGTATTAATGGACGGAGCTGCATAAACATTTTAGAGATAAGGACCAAATTACCGGCACCTGCACAACAATGCATTTTGGAGACGGTAATAGGCTGCTCAGATTGGAGAGCAGTTTTGGGTCATATTCTCCACCCATTTAGTTGAGATAGGATTGAGCGCTGCACCGAGGACTGAATGTGCTGAGAAAATTAGTGACAACCTCTGTATGTCGATGGGAATTTCTGACATAATACAGCTGCTGAGAACTGGTGTTAATGGAGGGTCAAATTAGGACAATAGTATCCATCACTTGCCTCATAGCTCCCCTGTCACCGCGGCCACTGTTGACTGCTCTATCACCCAGATTTTGGTTTATTCAATTACTCGGGATTTTCCCCTCTGTTGAGCGCCTAGTCGCTAATTTTGTCTTTTCGCATCAATAACACAGTTAAACTGTCTCTGCTTTTTTTTATTGTTATTAATATTACGGAAGAATTTATCTCACTCGCGTATTCGGGATAAATAAGAATAACGTTAAGCAGGTTCAGAATGCAGAGATCCTGATGACTGATGCACCTGTCCAACAAGTAGCTGATATTTTTTTTGCAGACAACAGTATTTAAATCAAACTGTTGGGTAACAAGTATTCCTAAAAGTGAATTTAAATAGAAATATTACAATACCCGTAAATAATAGTTGACTACAGTTTGGGAAACTTATTTTGTGAATATACCTGTGTAGGTACTTGCATAAAGTGAAAGATAGACAGACAGACAGACAGACAGACAGACAGACAGATAGATAGATAGATAGATAGATAGATAGATAGATAGATAGATAGATAGATAGATAGATAGACAGACAGATAGACAGGCCGACAGATAGATAGATAGATAGATAGATAGATAGATAGATAGATAGATAGATAGATAGATAGATAGATAGATAGACAGACAGACAGACAGACAGATAGATAGATAGATAGACAGGCCGACAGACAGACAGATAGATAGATAATTATAATGGTGCATATTTAGCAATAACATTGTATTTATCTATATTATAGAGCAAACTTATCTTTAAATTATGCAGCTTCTGCCTATCTATGTTTTGGTAATACAAATTGTAACCAATGAGGTGGAATTCATTTTTTAAACATTTTAATCAGCACTTACACATTATTTTTTCATTCCAAGGAAAAAATCGCATTGTGATGACTGATATAAAGAACTAAAGCAATTTTGATTATTAATTTAGATGGTGACATGTGTTCCACTTATTTTATGCTTATTCTAGACATTCATTAGTTGCGGTTAGATAACATCATTTCGCAAAGTATACAATACTGATCATTTTAAAGATATTATAAGTAGACATGATATCGTTATAAACAGAATAGTTTTTTTTAAATCAGTATCACTATATGTCATTAGTAAAGAAAGTTGCTAAATTATTTTTGTGTAATACTCAGAGTTGAAACCATATTACATGTCATAGCACCTGTTAGACGGTATAACTGCCCCCAGTGTTCTTGCACAGTTAACAGGGCCATTCCGGACTGAAAGCGTTAGTTGCCTGTTGCGCCGGTTTTACTCAGCCATACCCCGCTCGCTGTCTGCTGTCCCTCGCATCCATTTGCGGCCTTTTTATCTATCATTCTATCTAATTTATCGACGTTTTTTTTTCTGTGACAAATGACCCGTTTCTCATGCAGACCTTCGTTCGAGCCCTGGCACTTCGCTCTGCCTCTGAATTTTTCAACTCAATAGCCCGCAGCCCTTGTAATGTGTATCAAGATAAATATACCGGAAATTTAGCTTCCTGAAAACAGCAGGGTTAAAAGTCAAATGGGCTCTGTTTAATAATTCACATGTCATATTTCTTCTATTTTGTCAAGTTTGCTAAAGAAGATGAAACGATTTGATGGCGATGCAGTGGAGTTGGTCAGATGGTCAGCACCTTACCCCTGTTTGGGTTCCATAATGGATTTTACAGACACAACATGCTAATGTACTATTTAAAATAAATTCATATTTCTTTGATCTATGTATAGGGCCGAAAGATGGACATTCTCATTGATTCTCTGTGCTCTGGTATTTGAGATTTGCGTTAGCAGTTCCTATTCAAAGACGTTTTATATAACTATAAGCAAAGCCGTTAATGTTTCCGGATATATTTTTCATCACTATCACATAAGATAAATAGAAAGCATAACTCGTACTTTAGAACAGTGTAAAATGTTTCCAAAGACTTGAAGAGAGTGCGTGTTGTGTTTCCTCTTGTAATTGTTTTTTTTTAAGATATAATTTCTGATGCAAAGTCTTCTTTCTGACTTTAATAACTTAGTGAGTGTAGAACATGGATAACAATAGATTTCAGGCTGCAAATGCTCTCATTATCCCTCTGGATTTGTGTCGGAAACATCCATTTATTACATGCGACTTTCATTATTGGTCATTACAATAATCGGCGTGAGCTCAATTTCTCAGTACTGCATTAGAGTATATTTCGAAATGACCTTCAAATGGTGTGAAAATGACTAGACTTTGTGCAGATTTGGGTAGAAGGCTCGGATCTATAATTCAACTTTTGTCCTCCAGAACTTCCTCTGAGGCTTCGTAGTGAACGTTACCTTTCGCCTCCATGCTAACAAGTCGCCGCAATAAATCTCGACCAGAATAAACGTCATCAATCACCTTGAACTACTTCTATTTGTACGAGAAAGGGTTGTCTGCTAAACCGTGAATTAGACAACAAATTCTCCTTCGATTCTGTAATAAACCATGCCTGATAAACCTTAAAAATCAAGGGAAATGTTTGAAATTGTTAGAATACAAAAATATGCACTGAATACGTGCAGTGGAGTGTGAGAGTCGGTGAGAGTGTAATCTGCAACATATAATTTTACAGTTAGACCATTGGAAAGGGGTTTAATATTCATCTCTCGCACTTTAAAAGACGAAGGTTATCGTCTCCCAGAAGGTAACCAAAATAAAGCAATTCTAACCTGAAAGTTATCACAGGTCCACTTATTCGGAAAAATACAGTCATTTGTTTTCATGCTTGACTGCATTCCCGCACAGGTAATGCAGAAGGCGCGGCATTTCTTTATTACACAAAAACCTTATACAATCGACTGGTTTATGTTATATTTTATACTATCATTGAATGTTCAATTGAACACAAGAGAATGGGATTAAAATAAAATAACAAGCATTGAAACCAGTCTTCTCTGCAAGTAAAGGAAAGCGGTGCAAAAAGCAGTCACGCGTTCTAACCATTTCTTGTACACTTATATGACATTTTTATTGTCATCAGATCTAAATAAATATAAATTAATATATTTTCTAAAGCTGTGATTCGTGTAATAGTCTAACAGATAACGATTAACAATGTTTGGGAATGCTGTGTGAGTAATTAATAGAAAGTACAAAGAAGTTCCGCCTTTTCTCAGCACCTGGCGAGAAACGTTCCACACGGGTAACAACTGACCGAGTTAGTTCCTGAAAACAGGTTGTATTTTATTGGGGAAAGGAAGCAAACCTGGAGAGAAACAAAGTTTTCTGGAGAAAGAAAAATAACTGCCCTGGATCATTGAACGAGGAATTCACCTAAAGTACTTCATTAGATACACGCACGTTTGTGTACTTCTAGAGCAAAGTTGTCCTATTGTAGTTTAAACACAAGGCTGCAGCTGAATTGAACTTTCGAGTTAACTCATATTTTTATTCTTGCAACTTGTTTTAATCGCTTAGCAGGAGCATCTACAGCACCTCTGACCCAAAGAGCTCAAAGTCTAATGGAAAAGGAGAGGACCAAACTTTGTGTTACCCAAAGGGTTTGTCACCTTCGTGTTGACTGAGCAAAACCCCTTTACTTTTGCTCGATTCAAGGCACAGGCACAGAGAGTGTTCGGTCTCCCAGATCATACATTAGAATGCAGAAAAGGGTCAGTGTGTTTAGCCAACCATTCCTGCGTTGTCCACCCTTCAGTCAAGCAGATTTTAGTTGCGTGTGTCTCTGCGGTTGCTCTTTTATTCCCCGCAGGGAATATTCATAAGAGTAAAGCCAGAAAGTTATTGTGACTGTATATTATGGAGGGGTTACCTAACTGCAATGCCCGTTAAATGTGAGGCACTAATTTCATTTCTATTTTTTGTAATATTGCTTGTGATGAATCATCGCTCAGACAGCAGAAATATTTTTTAAAGCCCATGAGCCACTTTCTGTGGATTCCGTTCTACTGATTTGGTGACAGTTTAAGGAAAAGGGATAATATAAATCTCAAGGTGTTGTACTTAACAAGCCTCAGAAATTCCCCTTTGTTGTAAAGTTGTTTTTAACATCTGCAGGAGAGCAGTATTGCTTTAATCCCGATGATTGTGAATTCTTTGCAATTACTTCTCTTTTTCTACAGCACGGCCATGGGATTACACCTTTAAACACCCTTAGCAATTTTTGATTAATACAATTTACAGAAATGACAGAAGCCAGTCCGCAGTAAACCGTTTCTTTCTGAATTATTTAGGCGTGTGCATTTAAACATCCTATATAACTCATTCTACATGCTCTGAATAAACTTTGCAACTATAATATTAAATAATAGGCAAGACATGATGTTGCACTACAAAAGCATATTTTTTTATTTAGGTATCAATGTTGCCACAGAAAGCCTGTTGGAGGATCGCACCGGTCGACATAAATAAAGTTATTTGATTACATTGAATTTGTAGCCTTTGAAGTATCTGTCTCTCCATCTTAGTAACACCTATAATGCAGCACATTACAATCTCATTGTACCAGTATTCCATTTGGAAAGGAAACATTTTATCATTTTGACGAATGTGTATAGGAGGAAAAAGGCATTAGACCAACTCAAGTATCCCACGGTCATAAACTGCACATGGTAATATCCGTATTAATTTCAAGATTGATTAGAAGTGAACAGCTTGCCTAATATTGGGAGAGGGGATTGGGGGGCGCGGGGACGGGACTAATGCATTGTATGTCCCTTCACCGCCACAAATATTTATATGTGATACTCACCTTCATCTAGTTCGTTTTAACTAGGGGTGGACACAATGAAACTGTGTTTTACTGACAAGGAGGGTGCTCTGATTCCCTTATCCCCTGGACTGTTCCATCGGATGGAGTGATTTATCGGAATAGCTGCAGGATCCACTTGTGAAGTTTACTAATGCGAAATATACCGGACAGGTACACTGAGTGACAGGAAGCCCTACCTTTGGGTACAAGCCTCAGCAGCGTGCAAGATCACATCAAATTTGTATTTTTTTATCAGCTGCCGTGGAGATATACAGTTGAGAGAGGCAGAAAGGGGCGAGAGTCCATCATTCCCCTTAAAACAGCATAATAAAGTACGGTATGCTTTAGGTCGGAGTAATGGTGGATAAGGGGAAGAGAAAGGTGGGATGGGGTGGAGGAGAGGGGATGGGATAGAAAGCGACCAGCTGATCCGGAAAAAAAATAGAGACAAGGAGGAAAAGAGGATTAAAGAGGAAGAAGGAGAAGTGGAATCTGGTGAAGGGGAAAAAAGATAAAGGAAATAGATGAAATGTGAAGAGAAGGGAGGAAGAGACTGACAGGGAAAGATGAACGACGTAGGGGGTGAGAGTAGAGCAGGAGAACTAACCTTCTCTCCCGTAATCAGTCCTCATTAATTTGTTTTGAGGATATCGTATTAGTCATGGAGCGTGCTTAGAGTGTGTGAGCTGATTAGAGCAGGGTAGTATTTAGAGTTTGTTTAGGGATGGGAGAGACTGCGTGATTGAGTGGAGAAAAGCTGATTACATCAAGGAATTCTATTTACCTATAATTTTAGATCATCGGTAAAGCTTTAGTCTACTCGCTGAACTGACCGTTCAAAGCATGTGATTCCACTTGCTGCTTTCTTTGAGTTCTTCCTGACTCTCTATAGCCTGTCGTAACCTGTAATAGAATGCTCCTTGACAGGAGTTAAACTCTATCGACCATCAGATTCATTTCCAACTGAGAGGCGAGAGATAATATATAATATTTTACATGCCTGGGGCTTTTTAAATGAATGTAATAAACTAATAACATACATAAAAAAGCAGCTTTCTCAGAGCAATGGCAACAGAGATTCAAGTTATGTGTATTGATCACTTTTTAATGTTAAGCTGCAACTTAACGTTAGATTTGTGCCATTCTCGCTGATTATTGTCCTTTCTATTGGTAGACGAGGCTTCTCACTCGTATATTTTCTTCATGCAGATATCAAAGGTCTTCTGGTCAAGCCGATGGGAGGTCATTCTAATAATACCCAAGGTCACTTCTGGGAGCCAGTGAGTCTCACAGTCATTTTTCATTTGCTTGCAGCATTAACTGACAGTTGCAGGGAACTGGATGTTGCCGGCAATGGACATCATGTGATGTCATCAGCACATGCCACAGGATTATAGGACAAGCAGGAGCACGGGTCTGTGGATTAAAAAGGGAGAAATAATTAAAAAAAGAGACATATGATGGCAGCAAACGCATATCTTGCAGATCATATTCAGTGTGTACAACGCTGGAAGACACGATGGTGTTTACTTTGGTGTGAGCCCAAACCTTTCCTTGGCGCTGCTCCAGAATATCTAACGTTTGGCCATTGGTGCCACGGTGAAAAGTCAACACAGTTCAGTGACTGGGTCTCGAGGGAAAAAACAAACGCCGGGAGTGTTGCTTGAACATTTATCTAATAAAGCGTTTCAGCAGACATCCTGCAGAACATCCCTGGGACTCCCTATTCCTTCCTGCCCTGCCCAAACCCCCAAAAAGACAATGGCAAGACTTCAGGCTCCATTGCCCTCCTCGGTGTTTGATTTACATTTCGACTGTAATTAAACAGTTGAAGAACAACAATGTAGACAAATTCCAGCTGAACTTAAGTCTGCTTCTCCCCTGCCTTCGTGGCCCTTCATTAGATACTTTCCTCTTGGAGCAGGAGGTCAGGGAGTATAAATATAAATTGCATTTTGCATTACTTCTAGATGAGTGAAGCTGTCAAAGCAATAATACTAGCTTTCAGTCCCACTTTCTGCCACTTCTATCCCATTTTTCGGCCAGCAGGTCATGCACAAATTAAAAGTGACAGCCCAGCCGGCATGTCCAACAGACTTATATTGTTATAGCTTTCTGTCGTGGCACAGATCTCAGATCACAGCCTTAGCCTGTCTCCATGTCCCCGGTGCCTGCTGGAGATACTGCCAGCCTTAAGGAAGCGCTGAAGAAAAGAAACTGAAAACGTGCTTGAACATGTGGCCATTAATGGTGACGTGGAGAGGGGGAGACGTTTGTTGACAAATTAAATGGATCTCATTTGTTGCCCTGCATTTCTCAACTGCCCCACACTCATATGCCCAACAGTATTGTCCACCCTGTTACAACTGGATGCTGTTTCTTCAAAGTGAACTTTCAACATTTTGACTGGAAAGATGAAATGGATGGCAAATATTTTCATTTACAAGTTGATCAATTTTATTGACCTTTGAAAGGACCTTATGCATGATATAAAAATCAAATTGTACTGCAGCGAATTCTGCAATTTTTTTTATCTCTCATATGTTCGTCGAATTGTTTTATTTCAGTTTGATTGCTCACAGATGAACGGTTGCTTATTAAAAGGAGAAAATGCGCTCCGCCATTGCATAGTATTATTTATATATGGGTTCTAATTTGCCAGTCTCCTTAACTTACTGGATCCGTTCACGCCGTCAATGTTGTCGCCGCACGCTTTGAACGACTGTAGAGAGACATCCCAGGACATTCATTGATGGACAGATTTCCTTTCACTCCAGACGTGTTGTTTTGCCAAAAGAAACAAACTGGAAGAGTGTGGCAACACGAGTTGTGGGCTACCCTTTCCATAGCCTCAAGGTCTGATGCAACAAACAGCAGAAAACAAGTTTATCATCGAGAGTTACCTGAAATGGACGTGTCGGTGACATTTCTATATTAAATTAATACCGACTTTCTATTTTATTGAGGGATTTGTGCTCTTAAAACTCTAGCACAACTTTCATTGCATTCTTTAGCGATCAAGTTTCTATAAAACAAACTTTAAACTTATTCACAAATATTCCCCAAAATATTGAAGCGTTTATTTCAATTTTCAAAAGTTATTTTTTGGTTGCAGAATTACAATCTCTAGCAGTCAGCTTGTAAATGTTCCCAAAGAAAATTAATCGATGAAATGTGCTTGTGGAAAAGGCTATCACAATGTAACAGTAAGCTGTTGCATAATACTGTCACTGTTTTTTAATCTGACAAGTTTGTACAAGAGGTAGTTACTGCTAAATAAATCATGTGAAAAATGTACATATTTTAATTGAATGAGAGGTGATTACCCCTAAACTGTCAATCATCCTCTTGCCATTTTTTGCATAAATTATCTTGCAGCTTCAGTTATCTATTCGGAGCTACAGTGCTCACATACTAACCCTATAAGTGATGTTCTACACTTTTCAGAGGACTGTGCTTAAGAGACACGCATATGAAGTGTGTTGCAGTGCGAACATTAATTGTTTTGGGACGAAAAACAGTGATATATATATTTTGTTTTTCCCTTTCTCGCTAATTGTCTCCATTCATGAAGGCATTGGCTTCTTTTGGGGGATGTGGTTCCATGAGCATCACGTTGCCCTCGTTACCTCACCCAAGTGGCCGCTATTCAAATGTGAGCCTTAAAGGTGATTGTTGGTTGGCATGCTACACAACCTCAGGGGCTATCGCACCAGATCACTCAACCCTCACCCGGCGTCTAAGCATGCGCACATCGTGCAGGGAACTGGATTGCGATCAGTAATGGGAACCCTGGCCAATTCCCCCCTGCTTTATCCAGGAGCACTTAGACCAAGTGTAGCACCCTCATCACTACCATAGCGGAGAGCCAGCTAATGCAGTGCACCTTCCTGGTCCGTATGTTTCAGGTATACCCTTCTCCTGAGTATGCCATCTACACCACGAGGACTGTGGTGGATGGATAAATGGTTAGGTCAATACATTTAGTAACCTCAGAAATAATGATATACAAGCTTAAAAGAGCACGAGTTATTTTCAAGGCTACTAGTTTACAACGACTGAATAAGTCAAATTCTGCTTTTAATACATGGGACTTCGAGATTTTTTATCAGTGACTTAGGGATTGCGCTATCATTTGTAATTGGGGACCGTGATTTACTATGACTCAATAAATCAAATTGCACTTTTATAATATGGGATTCCTGTATTTATTCCCATGTTTTGGGGAAATCTCATTCCACGATTCTCTTGCATTTTTCCAGTCTCCAGTCATACAGTCTCCATATCAGCTTGAGAATTCTTTTTATAACAGCCATAAAAGTAGAGATGTATATTTATAAATTATGCAACGCTGGCTTTTGTGATTCAGATCTCTTTGACAATTAAATTAGCTTGGTTTTTGATTAGCTTTGGTTCTGTTCTTTTCTGTTGTATTCTTGGCACCTTGTTGTTGACATCATTGGAACAACAGTCTTGGAGGAGATACTGAACTTTCAGAGTTAATCAACGTGAAGGGATATATATCTTCCTTCATTCGATCATGGTAGAGAAAAGTCAACAAGTGTGGAGTGCGGAAACGTGCTTAATACTGACATTAACATTAGAAAATACACCCCAAAGAGTTCACGTTTCTAATTTCCAAAAGCAACCCTGGGCTATGAAAGTTTTGACACATTCACGTTCCGCTCATTGAACCCGGAGCGAATGACTTCTCAATTCTCCGCAGGTTTGGTGGGCCACTTCTTACCGGCACCTCCAAAACCCAGATAGTGATTCATTACTGTTATGGCATCATAATGTTTGTGCGGTGACGCCAAGTGGTCTCGATGCATACACACAAAATAGTTTGGCTAATTTTGTAACCATATATTTCTAATATTACCCCAAAATTGGGCAAACAGTTAAGGAACGATCTTGCACATTATTTTCCTCCCCTACCCTTTGGGGGCAAAGTGCAGAAAGCGGCTTTTACAATGCAATCTGGGATCTGCAGTTTAGGTCTGAAACTATAAGATGCTGGGGTTCTATAATTGAGTTTGGAGATTGATTCAATCTGCTACTTAGCCTATTTTACGCACCGACTTTAGCAGTGTGTGAAGCGAGAACCGCCTTGCAGCAACACTACAGCTGGTATGTGAATGTACCCTTACACTCCTTGTGATCCGTGCTACTGTGGGGCTCAGTAACTCGCCCACCAAATCTCATAAGCAATGTGCCTTTTAATAAAAATTGACAAAAAAAGATGGAAAGCGCACGAAATTAAATCTTAATTACCATCATACAACGACTTTCCGATCAATGCGGAGCTTTTTTGGGTGTGCATCGATATGAAATCAGTGTTATAACTTGGGATTAAGCATTGATCTGACTCAAGTGCAGTAAAGTGAAATATATGTACCCACTTCTAGTGGGTAGTCTCACACTCTTTGGAGTTCACACAGGATGTAGTATAACTCCAATCTAGTGTAAAGCTAGTTTTAAAACCTGGTCCATTGGCCCTCAATGGAATTTCTATCTCCAATGTGGAATATGTTTTTCTTTTCTTCCAAACACTTTAAGAACAAAAACAAAAAAAAGGAAAACAAAAAGATTGCTAGCTGAGAAAGAAAAACTGGCAAAAGTTTAACACTTCATGGCAAAGCATTAAGAACATTTTTTCTACAACACAAACACAGTAATACAAAAGCAAAATACTGCGGATGCTGGAAATCTGAAATAAAAACAGAAAATGCTGGAAATACTCAGCAGGCCAGGCAGCATCTGTGAAGAGAGAAGCAGAGTTAACGTTTCTGAAACGTTAACTTGGTTTTTATCTCCACAGAAACTGTCTGACTTAATAGAATAAAGCGTATTGGTTTTCACGCCAGTATAGTAAAGGTGTGTATTGTTAATATGGTGCATTGATGGATAAATTGTGTATATTTTACATACTTAAGATCTGAGGTGGACTGGAGGCAACACAGTTAGATAGGTACACACAGGGTCTATTCCGTGCCTCAATACATGGGGGCTATCCCACCCCTTGATACACAGGGGTTATCCCACCTTTGATACACAGGGGATTCCCTGCCGCCTCCGAGGGAATATAGCAACTCTCGGCCACGCTGTCGCATTAAAAATAATTACCCAACATGCACACGATCTCTCTGCTAGTTGAAGAGAGTGTAGTGTGCTACAATGCACAGCCCACAGTACAATTTAGTTCTGCCGCTGAACACCGGACTGTACAGGTACTGGCTAAAGCAGGTATCTGTAGTAGAATGGCAGCCATCATTCTTTGACTGTGGAAAAAGTTGTGCTAGCGAGCTTTATTATTTTATTTGAACCAGTAATTTGCGAAATGTTGTTACTAGATTCCATACGGCCCAATAAAAAGTTAGCTCAAATAAAACTAAGAAAGAAAAAATAAATAACTTGTGTTCATATTCTTCGTATGTCCCAAAGTGCTTCATAGTCAATTAATTGTAAGTGTAAGCTCTGTTGTTAAGGAGACAACTGCCACAGCCAATTTGTGCACAGCAATATCCCAGAAACAGCAAATAAGACAAATTACCAGTTAATCCGTTTTGGTTGAGGGCTGAATGTTGGTCAGGTGACCAGGAAAACTCTGCTCTTCTTCAAATAGTGAATGGGATCTTTCACATCCACCCGAATAGCCAGACAGGGCCTCAGTTTAATGTCTAATTTGAAAGACTGCTCCGCCAACAAAATTGCGTTCCTCAGTACTGCATCGGATTATCAGCCTAAATTACCTGCACAAGTCCGGGAGTAGGGCTTGGACCCATAATTCTGACTCAGAGGCAAGAATGTTACCACTGAGTCAAGCTTCATGGGATGAAGAGTGTAAAGCAACCATCTAAAAGTGTTGAATTGTCAACCCAATAACAATCTAAAAACACTTTAGAGATGCTTAACTAAAGCTCATAACTGACATTTTCTCATGGATTGTTACTTCTTCCGATCTATGTAACTAAACATTTTTGTGTCCGTTCAAGAACTTATCAGCTCTACACTACATTTCCAACTTGATAAGTGATTTCCACTCATACTTCTCTATCATATTCAGTAAACACAAAATGCATCCTTGAATATTAATTTGTCTCTTCGATAACTTATAAAGGTGTCGTGAGATTTTCAGCATAAATAAATAGCAAATACCACGTTTGTATCCAGAATATAATTGTCACCTCAGCAGCTTAGCGTGCAGTTACACTGCCACTTTTGCATCGCACCCAAACGCTTTGAAGGTGCGGTATAAGTCAAGTGTGAGGTCAGTGGTCTGACTCCCCGGCACACTAATACTGGGGGGGGGGGGGGGGGGGGGTTCAGAGGAGCAACTCAGACTGCTTGGATGTTGCACTGGATGCAGTATAACTTCGTCCCAGTGCAAAATTGCATCTTTGAAGGGCTTGGCAGTCTGTTAGATCTTTTGGATACTTTATAGACGTATTCTTCAGAATGTTTAATGTTAGGGGTAAGTAGATGCACTCCCCTAACATTACAAAATAAACTATTTAGGAAGCAGAGTTCCGGCTGTCCAAGAAGACGTGCACAGAACTCCTTTATAGCGGACCTCAGTGCAGCCTGCAGTTGCACAGTCGGCAATATAACTCCAGCGTGCCAGTTGTTCATCGCACTCTACAGATCTCTGTCTGAGACCGGTAGCTGCATTATGACTGCAGCGTTAGCGTACAGTTATACAGCCACTTGCATCGATCTGAAGCTACTTTGGATGTGCATTGTGTGCAAAAGTGGCCGCATCATTCTGGAGTCACGTCCCTATCTGTCTTTCTAGTGTACTGAGGCTTATATGTTTTCATACATAACAACAGTCACTACACTTCAGAAGTAATTCTTCGCGTGAAGTGCTTCGAGATGTTGGCATGCAACAATTAGCTATAGAAATTTAAGTGCTCTTATTATATAAAGCCAGAAGATGAGCGATCCCCTCCAGCAACCTGTCGCAGTTCCCAGGAATTGCAATATAACTTTCACCAAGAAAGATGCCGCATTTTAAATCTGCTCTGTCAGCCCCGCGGATCTCTGGAAACGTGATGTTTTCAAAGTTATAAAGGCTCAGAGACAGCAAACTCGCCCACAATAAAATATCCCTCCCAGGGCGAGGCTATGCACAGGCACACCGTTCCTTCGCTATTGACCTCGGGTATAACTCCAATCTGCTAGCTGCACCTGTTCCATCCCAGATAGTACTTCTGAATAGAAATCCAGCCTTAAAACCCCTTTGTTCTTTGTTATATCTTCACCAAAAATGTTCTGTGTTTTATTTTATGAAATGTTTGTTAAAACTACTTCTTGTACATCAGGTAACATCATGAAATCGGCACAGGAAGACTGGAGGAGTTACGCTGTGGTGCCGACACCTATGCGATTTCGCATCGCGGTTGTCGAACCCCGCTCACCTGTGTAGGTGTGTCAAATGTCACTGGCAATTTGGAACTTCGCCAAGTACACAAAATTAGCCATTTCTAGCTCTCCGGCAGTTCTACATTAGCATTTCCTTTCTAATCAAATTACCAACTGAACCTTAAGGGCCGGGGTAACAGAACCTTGTCCGCTCTCAGAGGTATTCCCGGCGACCAGTTTCAAAACATTAAACGGGTTTAACAAATAATATATGGCGCCCAGTGATTCTACATGTCACATCTTCGATAATCAACTGCATTTTTATCTTGTGCATTTTTATTCTTTCTAGTTTCTAGTTTCATCTCTGCCAAAGTACGCCTTGTTTCTGTGACTGTGGAGGAGGGATGTCGCCCACTTCCCCGCTTTAATTTGTATTTGAATCAACCATTGCATGAAACTTTGTTGCAAACTAGAATTGGACCATCGTTGTCTTTAACCTTACAAACTCTTGACAATAGCCAAACTCGCTTCAGCCTTGGGTGGATGTCAGTTGACTGCACTGACATTTCAATCAAAGTCCTGCAACTCGTGAATATTCATATATTTAAGGCGGGTTTTTAGCTTGCGTTGGCGTTACCGTGCAAACCTTCTGAATTCTTACCTAACAACTCGCACAGAAGTGAAGTAACACACTTATAATTAATATGTTACGGTTGGTAGGCTGATCATGATTTAGTTAATGAAAGTGTTACAACTATTGACAGCTGAAATCTTCATGCTGAGCCTGATGCATCTGGTATTGGTAAGAATGGCAGGTTGCCTGGCCATATATAACTTCCATACGGCATACATTATGAATTATGTATAATAGATACAATCAAATTACAGGGGCTACACCATAATTTGTGAGTGTGGGATCTCCAATCCTCCAGCGCAATTACTCTCGAAATGTGTGACATTATATGATGCCTTTTGCGACAATGTTGTTCATTTCCCCCAGATGTCATGTTCATCGACTGTCGACAAACTGGGCTGAACATGGTCAAACTGCTCCAGTAAAACAAACTGAAACTGTGGGGAGGGGACACGACCAATATACCACCAAAAACCTGCCTTCATTCTAGTTCAAAACAAAAGTTGAGCCAGATATGACAGCCTGCTACTAATCGGGATCAGTAGGGATGCTAACCTACCAATAAAGTGTCGGACTACAGGTTTGAATGGATAGGTTTAATTTTAAGACTAAAAATGACTCACTTTTCAGGGAATTTTGGAGTATACACATTTGATGCCTTTCAATTTTATCGGATAACACTAGGTGACATTTTTTTCTGTCAGCTGGTTGGTTTGGGGTTAATTGTGTTAAATAACCAAATAAGCCAGGGATGTAATGAAGTAGAAACATCAAGGTGTATGTTACACTTTTGATTGGACGGGTCCTATTAAGCTCGCTGTCTGCTGTGGTGAGGCATTTACTTTTCATTTGTTGTGCTGGGGGCGAATAAATGTATACATTGTTGCCCTTATTTCTTGTTGTTGTTGGAGATATGTTAATTCTCCTTTTCTGCTCCTTCTCATCTTCTCGCCTTGATCTCTCCCTGTGGCATTTATTGCGCTTTTAATTATTTTACCTCGATTTATATCTCTTAGATTTATTGGACTATGTGCCACACTCCCTGTTATCCCTCCCTTTATTTTTTTTTTTTTTTTTTTCCCCCCCGTTTAGGAAATATTAACCCGCCGCAGACTTTCTGCTCATTTCAGAGAAAGATATTCGTATTGCTTGCTAATCAAATAAATTTTAATATGACCGAAGTGTAGATGATAAAGGCCGTGTCTTCATTTACGGTGGAAGTTACACTGCAGCCGGTACAAAGTCCAATTAGTGCAATGCCAGGTCCTCGAGATGGTCTAGTACCTCTTCTGTTAAAACCAAATCGCTCTCAAATCCCAGTATACTGTATATTCTGTGTCCAATCGATGCAAAATCGGCAGTTAACTGGTCCAACACTGGAGTTAAGCGAATCTGAAAAAATGCTATTATATCTAACTGTGATGCAACCCTGGCACTGTAAGGTTGGAAATATGACATCTGAATAAACAGAAAAATACGGAATCCTAAAACCAATCTCCTTATAATTTGTTGTCTTCTTTAACACTTTAATGAACTACCATTTAAGTGGAGAGTTCATTCTCCGCTCCCTGAGAAATCCCAACTTTATTACCGTTGGAACAAATCGAATTCAAAGAATACAAAATATTCGCTAAAAAAATTACATTAATGATCAATTCTGACATTTGCGTCGTAGACTGGCAACTTCCAAAAGAGTTGTCACTTAAGAACATGACTGAGTCCATATTTGGGGGCTCTTAGGGATGTAATTAGCACAGTAAAAGTTATCATCTGATTCACCTGAAAAGGGAATGTCAATCCCACTGGGCCATTTCAGGGTAATTCAACAGCACTGATCTGAAACACAGACACAGGAACAAATAAAAGGGTGGATTTCAAAAAAGGCGCCATGTCTCGATTGGAGAACATTTCAATTAATATTTAACTCTTGCCATCCATGAGAGGGTATATGCTGCTGGTATACACCGTGAAATAGTATGCACCCTGCAAAAAATACCTTTGCAATTACTCCTTTGAATATGCTAGCCGTGTGGACAATTCAATAGAAAATTAGAAGGGTTAAAGTACTGTAAAAAACACAGAGCGTGCCAGTCTGAGAGTAGCGAGCACTTTCTATTCGAGGTGAATTCAAGTGAACTAATATCTCCGAGGTTACATTAGATAAATACGCCCCGTTTGCTTCAGACTCGGGGCTTTGGTTGGCTATAATTTTTTATATAAAAACGAGACAGACAGACCGATTTGTGTTTCCCCCCTCTGATCACGCTGTTTATTCTTTGAACTCCAAAGCAACATGTTTTGCGCGTGAAGTTTAGTTGAAATATAAAGTGTAGCTGATAAGAATAATTTGTTGTATAAATGGTTGAGTGCAGGCTACCCTGCACTGTCAAACACGTGCAGGGGAAATGCGTTTCTTTCTGAATGTGTAGCCTCTTGCTGATTAATAGCGAACCGCTAAAGGCAGCCAGGCGTGAGACTATTAGAAAAAAATTAAACAGCTTGTGGTAGAGGTTCGCCACAGACAACACAACTAGGATACTGGGCAATAATTTAATGGTGATGTCAGCTACAAAAACTGGTCATCAATCAGAGCAGGGCTTTATCTCTATCCCTTCTATCTTACTTTTCTCGGATTCGCACTTTCTCTCCTCTGCCAAGTATTCCCCTCCCCTCCATTTTTGCTTATTGGGTAAATTCTTTGTCCCTCCTGTTTCTATTCTTCTTGGTTATTGTGCTACACTTTCTAGCACATTTTTCTCGTTCAGCTGGTTTCATTTCCCCGGTTTTCAATAGTTTCTCTCTCTGTTCTTACAGTTTACACTCATTTTAATATCCAATGTTCATTGGTCTCACTTTCTTATCCTTGGTTTATCTCTATCTCAAATTGCCTTATTTTATTTTACCTTTATTGTTCCACTCCCTTTTCATTATCTGATCCTTTTTCTTCAACTTTCAAATTTCATTTGTATTTCTTTTATTTAAAAATCTGTCTATTTCAACTAAGTTTCTCTTGCAACACAAGGGTGGGGTGTAAATCTATTCGCAGTTTTATTGATTTGCAAAAGTACAAACAATACAACTAATAAACCAACTGAAAAGGGGTTTATACTGAGGTCCTCACTCTTGTACCTACCTACCGCACCTCAGGTACAGTATCATCAAACCACACGAAATGTCACAAAAAGAGACTTTGGTGTAAATCGACATTTTTCCAACTTATTTGACTTGTGACCTAGTGCTAATTAAGAAAATGAATCTCGATTTTTATTCATTTCCCCAAAACGCATCGTTAGTTTATTTCGTGAAGAAAACGCCCACATATATTCTGTGAAGCGTGATTAAATCCTTCATATCTGTAAACACGCCCCATAGATTTTTTTTAACGTTAACTCATTATAATTGTAATAACAATATTCTAGATGCCCATCACAAAGAGTGATTTACAGGAGATTAACTAATGCCCCAAAATTGCATAACTTTAAAATGATAATTTTATATGAAACTTGTATTTGCAGAATGGTGAATGATAAAACAAATGGCAAACGCTTGCAACGTCTCAATGCAATCTTCCTTTTGTATAAGTAAGCCATTTCAGATTCTGCAGTTTTAAACTTTGCCTTTATTGGTAAAAATATTGCCGACTATTATTATATAAGCAACTATTATCGATAAAATTGGCAAATGATAGTATCTGGCATCGTAGATTTGCATAATTTTAATGATCTTTGCTTTCATTATAATGTAATATTAATATTTTAACTTGGCAGAGGACATTCACTTTTAATATTCCTGGTATAATTATTTGGGACTTTGACTGTTGTATCAAACTTTTCTTGGAACTGATGCCTACAGGTGACGTCATTGATTTAGCCTGCTTAAAGCCATGTTGAAAACAAACATGTTTCTCTAAACGTCACTGGCCACCGACTTGTTTGGAACGGCACTGGATTCCCGTGTTGTGACTTTCGCTGCATGCATTCCTTTTTCTCAGTGTGTAAACCAGTGGAAATTTAAAAAAAAAGAAAGGGAAAATCACGCGACCACTCTCATAAGCAACACGTGCTTAAAAGAAAACTTTGATATGGCTTTTTTTATTTTGGTCCGCCACTTAATTTGATTCACAATTTCCGCTAACTCGGGCTTTGAAGGCAGAGAGGCAACAAGACAGACAGCAATCTCCTCTTTTCTCAGAGAGACCCGTCATCCCAGCGATCAGAGACGAGTCAGAACAGTGCTTTCCAAATTCACTCACCCTGCAAGACATCTCTGTGCATCAAAATGCAGCCCAGTTACAGACCTCAATTTTTTGATTATGAATCCACTGATCTTGTTTTGAAATGCGAATCAGTAAGCCCATAAGCCTTCAAACGTGTGAAATTTGAAAGATCTCAAGAAGCAATCTCCGGCTGCCTGACCCCTGACAGCCTGTCTCTCTCTCTCTCCCCCCTCTCTCTCTGTCCCTGGCAGTATTTCATTCGCTACAAACTATCTTTTAGATTTGCGCCTATATTGAATATCCATAGAGCGCCGTTCCTGTGTGGGGCAAGCCTTTAGCATGTCGCAACTCTAGGATTTGTGTGAAAAATCATTATCTGAAATACAGATTGAAATTAGAGGAGACGTCACCACGCAATCGAAAGAAGACAAGACCTGGGAAATGACGTATTATCCATTGGATTTCACTTTAATCGTGTTTGGTTAAATAAGATGCGACTAAATCATTTGATAGAAGGGAAGTTTCGTAAGACAGGTTAAAAGTTTCAGTCGCAGAGTGTGCATCCATCAATGTTACACAGTAACAAGTGATGTTTCAAACAGAATTCTCACATGCTAACTATATATATATATAATATAAACACACGATATAGAATCGTAAATAATCCTATATATATGATTGAATGAAAGAAAACGATTAAACGTTTTTAATAAAAGTTAAATATTTACTTAATATAACCTACTGAGCTAAAAGTTTGGCTAACTTTCCCTCATCATTAAATGCTGCAGAGCCGCTTCCTCTGATATCTGAATTCCAAAACCTGCGTTATAACAACCTGATCATTTTTGATCAATAAATCCCTGCACCAAACGCTGCAGAAGCCGTGTAATTCCTTCCTTAAGGGGAGAAAGACGATGAAACAGTAAAATAGAAAATCGATCGCAAAGTACTGAAAGTAAGACCATGCCTGTGTTTATTTGTCACTGTTTGGATAATTATAATAAGACCTTTTAAAATGCTGGAATGTTTTTTTCTGTATTGCCGATCAGCTATACTCGGTTTCTCAATGTGTCAGCTAACAATTTAGCATTGGGTTTTTGCCTTGATGATGAAATAAAGTTCTTCTAAGTAATCAGTGATTTCCAGTTTTGTTTCTGTTGCTTGTCATAGCTCCCCTTTGATTTCCTGATTATTGCTTCCTCAAATGTTGTACAAGTGCATTTCTTCAACTCATTCAATCCCAACTATTCGCTCCCTTTCACAATGCACTTGTCTATTTCCCGTCAGTCTAGAGAGATGCATGCAACTCACTGGATCTCTTATAGCTATCAATAAATGTCATTAAATCAAGATAAGTAGCGATTGCTCTGAGATACATATTTCTACAGACTGTGTGTACAACATGCACTTTTAAAAAACCAGCAGGAAAACTGAGTGTTGGCATCTTCGCTGTGGTTTGTAACTTTTTGGGTAAAGTTGGTTTGTGCCTGTATAGTATTTGGGTGCAATTACCAACCCCCCCCCCCCCCCCCCCCCAACACACACACATAGTTTTGGACCGTAGACTATGTCATTAGATCCAATGGCAAGTCTTTATGGAAAGTGTTTTGCATAATTACATGCCATAGCCAGAATACTAACCCCGAAATTTTATGGGTCACAAAACTTTAACAATTGCCACATTATTGTCCAAGGCACGAAGTACGCCACTATCGGCTCGAGGAGAAAGTAAATCTAAGAATGTGAGGCCGAATTTTTCTCAGAACCCAAAGAAGAGAGATTATTCCAATCTGACAACTTGTTTACTTATAGCTACCGAGTTCAGCGAACTTCAGGGTTCCCTGATTGAGAACTTCATCGTGATCCGATCTAGAAATCCATCAAAGAAATAGACCGAAAGGCTCCCTTTTCAAATCTATTTTTTTTTACAATCGTTACCTTTGTGTCGCAGTAATTAAGATATTCTTATCTGGGGAGACAGTTTCTCTGGTAACTGAATAATGTTGTGTCTTTGATGCGAACTTTTGACAGTTATCGCATCAAGGTTGGACAATTTGCACAAATACCCGCTTTTCAAATTCGATGAAAATTATTATAAGTGTGAATCGTGCAGCGCAATGACTCAAATCTTAGTGGACACTGATCTTTGGTATAAATTACTCTTAGTTTTAAGTGTTTTTTGGTGTAGCATTATAAATCGTATGAATTGCTTGACATTTAGACAATTATTTCGATTTTTGAAATCCTATGATATTTCCATACATGTTCTATTCTGAAGGGCTGGGGAATTAGCATTATAATGTAACACGTAATTTGTGTTAGATCTACTATAAACTATAGAGCCCTGTCGGGTTCAGAAAATATATTGATATATATATCTATTTATGTTAGAATTACTACGATAGTTTTATTGTTGCAATACGGAGCAATCCTGTATGATATAAATTACAAGAACTAGTTTTCTTAAGGCTGAGGTGGTCATCTCACATTATATGTACTTTTCCTGTTTTAATCCCCGTTTCTAGTCATTGAGGTCTTGAGAATATGATGAACTTTTGGTAAAGTCTAAATGGATCTGCACATCTCGTCTCAATTCACTTGAACGCGAGATTTTCCGTGAAAAAAATCTCCCAAATTCATTGCCTGTCGGCTCGCCTATTGGGGGAAGGAGGTGAAGGAAGAGAGACTGCAGAGTAAATCAATGCCACAATAAATCCGTTACATTTCTGTTTATTCCTGACACAACGATGTTAGAATGAAATCATTCTGATCGACGTGGGGTTTTTTTTCGGTTTGGAAAGGCCCTGGCGAAATAATTCCTCCACGCTCACCTTAAATGTCATTTAGTTTTCGGGGGATTCATTGTATCTGCTCCATTTGAAACTGTCCCTCTCCAGCGGAGTACGCTGAGTCTCCAGCACCTGTAGCACTGCCATCTGTGGAGGGCTATTGCAAAAATGTTTGAACTGATAACAAGGTGAATTTTGATCAGGTTCGAATTTCGCCTAAAATCAGCAGGATGTGTTTGTAGGGTCTATCTTGACAGCTATGCCACAATGTTGACATTTAAAAGTGGCTGGTATATTTTTTGGACCATTGGAGAGGGAAGCGGGTAGGGGACGTAAACGATAGTCTGTCAAATAAATGCCAGGAGCGTCATAAGTGGCTTAAATATTTGGTTCGATTGCATTGCAGATATACATTCGTTTGTTTAATGCTTTCTAAAGATATGGCACGCCTTTTGCTACACATGTGCTTTGCGTTAGTTCGAAATGAATGGAGTTATTAAGTAGCACCAAATACAAAAAATATGCGATCAACTAGTGGGAAAATTTAGATTCGTAACCAATTAGTTGTGAAATAAACAATAAAAAAAACTTTATTTTTTTACATGCACCGCTGTGGAATCATTGAAAAGGCTTAATACATATAAGTGGAAACGGTGCATGGAGCTCCAGTAATAATACATTCACAAGTGGAACTTGTCTAACATGCTGTTCAACAGGTGCTTTGCAGAAACTCGTCATGTTCTGAGCACCTCTGACGTACCCCAGCTGCATGCTTCGAAGACAGTTGAAGTCTCTTTTAAACGAAGAATTTCTATTATATTGCAGCCGCCGATTGTGTTAAAATAAACTTCAACGTCTATTAATGAAACATAATTTCAAAGTTATGCTCTTTGATAAAGCCAATTTCATCGCCTTAGCACAACATTAAAATATAGATGACAATAAGCCGTTTGGTGGGGACACTGACTATTTCACAGCGTCGCCTCTTTTGTGAATACTATTTTACTGGACTCCAAAGTAATACGTTTGTGTAGCGCGTAACAATACAAGGACAAGTTATCATACTGTGTTCAGAAACTTCATGCAATAAATCAAAGAACACAGCGCATATAGGTTGGTAGAGTGTAATTCGGCTGTATATAGGAGTTTATGGGAGAGTATTTTAAATAGGAGAGTATTTTAATAATAGTCAACATCATAAATATTCCAAATAACATGGTTGCATTCATTGTAGAGATTTTAGTGTGAACATTATATCAGTTGACCATAAAATATATAGAGAAACCCCTCCCCTGACCTGCATGATAACTTTCGTGTTTTAATCATCAGTGTGCAAAATGATTTCCCATGCCGTCATCCAATTGACCTTACCGTCAAGGATTTTTTGAAAGATATATCAATAGGACAAATGACTTAAGAAAACTTCAAGAAAAAAAACGTACTAAGCTCCCATAATCATAATCGCATACTTATCATCTACAAATGAAATAAAAGGCACCAAAAGTTGCGAATTAGTTCTCGAAAGACTTTATTCCATTATAAGTAGCGGAAGACTGTACAGTTCACGTGAAACGTACATCATTTGACAAGATAACAATTATATAATAAATACAATTATTGTGTTACACTGCTGAATTATTTTCAAGCATTTGGTCAAAGCATTCCCTTTATTTTAATGAAAAACATTATATTTATATATATTTGATTTTTGCTTTTAAACCTTGTAACGATTCATTTAAATATAGCGCCAGTATTGAATTATAATACTTAAAATAAGTACGCAATAAAATGATCAAATATATTTTCTCAGCACGTTACCTTTTTGCACATTAATGAGGTAAAATTATCGAGAATGAGACATAATTTCACGGAGAAAATATGTAACACCCCGTTTGTCCATTTTCTTGAAATCTGTAAAGAAAACAACGTGTTTTATAACCTGAAATCACCTTTGAAAAAGAAGCAAAACGCAAAGAACAAATTGATTTGCTCTGGACGTTATTATATTGATGCAGCGACGGTGACAACCTGACAATTGTAAAGATTATAAGGAAACAGGAAATTAGAAAATTCAGAGAGAGCTATAAGCGTCAATGAAATTTACGTTCAGAACACAGACCATAAAGGATCACAAGTAGATGGATTATTAATTTATGACAACGGCCCCCGTCCTTGGAACATAACTGCAATTTGTTTAAACGCAGCAAATACAAATTTACTTTGAATATAAGAAATAGTTTTGGTGCAAACTATTTTATTTGCGCGTTAGCAAGTATTTAATCAATTTTGCACAATAAATTTCCCGCATTTACTTCTTCACTAACTTTTTTTCTAAATAGCATATAATTTAATTGTAATGATCAAAAGTAATCAGTCAGCACCGTTGGCTCCAAATTGCACATCCCCCCCCCCCCCCCCATTTTAATGTGTAAAAGAGTTATATGCGAATTAGTTGTTTTTCTCACTTTTTCAAAAATGAGAAAAGTCTTTTGATTACCCCTTACATTTATCTCAATGTGAAACGTTCAAAAGTTTAATAGTAGGTTGTAATGGTGCATACGCTCAGAGTTTATTGCCTGATACCCGTTTGGGACGGTTAGATTGGTGCTCACTGTTATATCAGCTCTTTTCAATTACAATCTATCATTTCCCTAAACGTCGTGGAGAAAACATAGTTTCATTGATTAGCATTTTCGCCTTTTCCTGGTTTATTTATCAGGACCTCGGACGAATCCGTGGTACGACTTCACTTATTACATTTAAGAGATTTTGATGCTGAAATGTCACTTTTAATTTCACAAGACAAACAACATTCTCGACGTATAATATTAAACGAAACAGATACACCAATGAATGCGTTTCAGTTCATTTTGTACTGGCAAACTGCAAGCAAAATGTAGATATCGCCTTCTCACTTTTAATTTATAACGCCACGTCCATATTTTAAATTGAAAATAAAAACTTGACATTTTTTAATTTCCAAAGCATGCATGTAATTCAGCGAAGGTTGTTTGATAAGACGCCGTAGGTATATCTAATTTAATTTTGCAACCAGTAGGGTTTTAAATAATACCAGACGATGCAATCTATTGTTTTTACAATTATAGGTACGTTGATTTTCGTTGCCAAGAATTTAATTTTGAAATTTGGTATTACCTTCGACAGATATCACCTAGACAAAGAACTGAGCTTTACAGCACATCATTTTGTTCAGGAACCAGCGCCTCCTAGTACCTGACTGGGTATTAACGCGAATAGGTTCTCCTAAAGACCCATCACAATACCATATAAAATAAAACAAATAACATGAGCATAAGGCTGGGGTTTTAAGGAAAATGGATGTGCGACAATTTTATATCAGTCAGTATCGGTCTAATGTAAAATGCTAACTTCGTGATTATACCGCAAAATGAAACGCATGGGTGGCTTTGTGTGATAATAAATGCGAACTCATACTGAAATCAAACAATTCTTCAATGCGAGAAATTATACTCATAGCTTAAAGTGTTTTACATTTATTGATGGTTACTACTGCCCGATTGACGAAGTTGAACAACATAAATATTAAATGATACCAGCTATAAGCTGGAAAGGCCTTCCTTATCATATGGGTTTGTTTACAAGTATTCCAAATATCTTATTTTAACTCAGATTTAATACATTCAGAACAGTTTATGAACACAATTGTATTTAACTATAGCTCCAATTATTTGACAATCTTGTTGTCACATAACTTTCACCTGCACCACTTTGCTCACATTCTCCCGTATAAGTCTTTTTTTTAAATAAAATATAACAAGCAACGACGTAGAAACAGGGTGTCAACAGCGAGATAAAACGCCAGGTACTAAAAGATTATTTTTTTCGGGGGATAATTAATGTATTGTGGTTATTTCGCTACTATTCTATAATTAAATACTTACGCTTTTGCTAAACTTTTAGTAATAAAAATAATTTCACAATGAAACGACCGACATGTTATATTTTTCAATGCAGGGCCTGTTTTACAGTTTAATTTGTGTTTTCTCCAACACGTTATAGCTGAGATAATTTGTTTGTCTTAAAAGGCAAAAAAAAAATGTAAAAGCAATCATTACACGTAAAGGCTGTGCAGTTATATTGAATAGACGAGCGCAGTTTCTAATCTCTGGTATTTATTCAAACAAAGCAAAGTTAAAATCATAATCTGACTAAGCTCAGAGACTCCATAGTTTGTCAGATACTCCGCAATCGAACAAAAAGACAAGATCAAATTAAGGAAACCGCTTTGTGCAAAATATCGCTTTCTCCGCAAAGGTTTGTTCCCAACTATTGCTATAAAATAATATTTGGAACTTTTAATCTGCGGAACTCTTTACTGCAGCGATCACTGGTTGGAATTGCAATAGTTAAATTATGTGGCGTTCAACACAATTTTATTTTACAAAGATGTGCAAAATACATGTGGGATTTTATCACATTTTATGGACCCCAAACAAATGCAGTAATGTAAGATTCTTTTGTGCCTGATTGTACTGCACCATCTTGAAAGTACAGCAGGAAAACCACAGATATTAGCGCCACCCCGCTGTCATTCGTGGGATGTGCACTCCAAAAGCAGGGAGCAGATCAAACAGTCTCTCAAACATGACACACACATCGTTACCCTTTGTAACTTTTCATTAAATTATTGAACCTTTTATTAGACACCAACAGCAGCATCCTTTTTGACGTGCTGATCCCGAACTGCTCACATTAAAATATTCCTTTGCTCGAAGTCTTAGTACTTTAACTGTTAATGACAAAGTTATATAATCCCAATTAATTCCATTAACAATCCATAATAAAAGATGTAAAAGTGAATGCTTTTTTAAAAAATCAGAAATATATTTCCCGAAGTATTATGTTTATTAAAGCATATATTCAATCTATTCCTCAATACAAATTGAAGGATGATTGATGCAAAAATGTTTGATAAATATACCAACAATTTCTTTCTCACATCTGACTATTGTAGTGGGTCGCAATTTTTATGGCTACTTTTATACTATGAGTGTAAGGGTGAATTCTACTGCTGTTAAACTTCCTGCCACAAAATGCAAAGCAAGACTGAGGAGTTTGTATTACATCTGTGTCATAGTGTTACACCGATGCAAAACATGTAGCCAGAGGGGCTGCTAATGATTACAGTATAAAACCCGGCTCCAACAGAACAGGCAGCCTAGAAACTGGCCATTATTAATTCAGTGGTCAGGCACTTATCCAACTCTCCCTGGACTATAAAACAAGAAACACATAGCACTCCAACATAAAGATTTTTAAAATATGATGCTTTATGTCTCAACGCTAATTATAAACTTTTTTCTCTTCTTTTCAAGCCGGTTCCACTCTTTATACAGCTGATTTCCTCTCCGGCACCATGCTACAAGACGATTAGCAGCAAATTATCCCTACGTTTTTGCTATTACATTACAAATTTATTTTATGTGACGCGCCGTCAGACCTTTCCAGCCGCATTTCACTGAATGAGTAATTGTGGAGATCCAGATGGAATAGATTTTCTACATTTGGCAAGACATTTGTCATTTTTAAAGTACCAGATACAGAATATAAGTCAGGCCTTTTTTGTGCATCAAGTTTCCTAATAATTCAGATGATATTTAATACAGTAGAATACAGCGATTTTTTTGACAATGCAAAATTTTAAAAAGGTAGAACTAAATTCACTGCAATATCGACACTTATTAAAGTTGGGACTTATTAAATCTAGCCGGACGTGGCTATACAGGTTGTAAATCATCGCACATCGTTTTATTGAAAAGGAGCATTTGAATTCTTTTCTAAGTGTTGGAGAGTGTGGAAACATTTGCAATTACGAACAGAGGGCGGAACTACTTTTTGGGCATATTTTTAGGTGTTATTTATCTCAGAGGGAATGACAATTCTGTTCCAGTTCTTCATTAGACTGATAAAACCACTTTGCTGTATTAGTGAAAATTTTACTGCAGCTAGTTTTAGATTTGACTTTGGAATACTTTCTGGAAACAATCTATGTCTAATTCGTACAGTATTTCATGAAATAATCCAGTGAATGTGAACTAACTGGACCACTGCAAATATGCATAAGAATCACTGCATCCAAACAGACTACAACAGCATATAGCATCAAGTCACTGCGTCCATTTCGGAAGACATATTTATAAAATACATCGCTGAATCAAATCAGTTCTCCACCTTACAGGTTCTGAAACTGCAAGGTTTAGAACTTTTGCATTACCGTTTCTTTATGTTATATCAAAGATGTTGCAAATTTCCCCACAGCCCCCAATTGTTATTATGTTCGCGATGATTAATAAGCACAGTGCCATCGTATCTAGTTCTAAAATAAACATGCAAGCATGTTAGTTTATTAATATATTGAACAATGTACTGTAATAATATGAAATATTAATCGTGCATTACAATAGCACCTCGATCTTAGTGATTTGTCCCGTTTCCATTCAAATGAATGCAGTGTGTTCGATATTTTAATAAGTCTTGGTTTATGTTTGATTGTCCTGATATTGTAATAAATGCAATTGTTCAGAGTCACGTGCTAGGCCGGGATTCCAACCTCAGATCCGATTTAATCTACTCACTCTGAGCTTGCTTTAATCGGCGGATCTTCGGGGGAGAGAGAAAAAAAAACAGAAATTAAAAAAAAACACGGGCCTTATTAAAAAAAAACGCACAAAGCATTGAGGTGTGTGTGTGTATGTGTGTGTCTATGGAGCGCCACACTGGAAAGGGATCGGAGGTGTGGGGTCAATCCAAAGGACATCCAGAAGAGATAGAACCGATATTCCAGATATACATACAATATGTATATCCATATATAAATATATCATTGCACAGGAAAAAATATAATACATGCAGTATTATATTAAGATCAATATAGGCTGGGATATTAAATATATCTCCACTATCATTGATTGTACTGCAACTATATAGGCCAGTCTACTTGGCTAGCTGTTCAGCACAGTCAATTCATTAAAGCAAATAACCTGCCCTGCCTATTTCCCTGATATATCTGCAATAATCTAATACCCAGTAAATGAAATTGTTTTTAAATGCTCGGCAGATACATGTTATTCCACCAATTTCAAATCCAACCCGGTTAATTATTTTTTCTTAAATGTATATAAAAAACGAATCATAATACTTAAAAAAAAATACTGGCTGAAATTATTTATTAACACTTGCAATAAATAGTCCCACTTATCCGCGTCCACGGAATGGCGGCAGTTGATAATCTGGCACAAAGCAGCCATTTTTTAATCGCTTAGAAGTCGTGCCTGGGTGAAGTATTGATACAATAAAATGATCTGCCTAACAAGTGAATCAGATTTTTATTGCCAAATAAATAACTCCAAATAAACACATAAATAGCACGCTACTCGAGCCTTATAGCCAGCGTGTCAAACTAAAACGACGATAAGTAATACTGGGGATTAAATGTTTTAAATATTACCCTATAGTATTACATTTAAATCGACTCCTAGCCAGAAAGGGCCATGCTATGATTTCAATGATTTTGTGTGCTTCTTTCCTATTATCCGATACCTATCCGATACTATAATGGTAAATTTTTGGAATAAGTATCGGTTAAGTGTAGCAAATTAATTGGGTACTTCATTGTAACATAACCCTGTTTTTATAATTCGGGAGAATAGGAGATATCATTTCAGCCTCATTTGATTGTTGCATTTAACATACAATTTTCAATTAGTAAGCAGAAGTATGAAACTTATTTAATTGTGATTCTACCATCATGCCACCAGCAGATATATTTCCACACTTGCACGGCTTGTCACACTTTCAAATAAATATTCTGCATATTTTGGCAAAGATTTTTCTGAAGATTATTTTCTGTGCAATCTGCAAAAGGAAAATCCGCGAAGACTTCAGTGTGATGTTTTTTTTTAAATGTTTTACAGATTCTGCATGTTATTGGAAGGCAGTAAACAGATGTGGTTGAAGAATATGTCATCAATATACAAAATGTGTGAGTCACTCTGTAAATAAATTATTGCTGGCCACTGATTTAATAACCAAATTTGAAGGGATGCTACAAGGATTAACTACTTGCTATATCGCCATATGACGCCTTATTCTGTCTCCCCGCCTAATGATATTAGAAGTTTAGATTTTCTGCTGTATCTGATGTATAGATTCTCTTCACATTGCTTTCTGGACAATTAGTAGCAATTTAACATTTTCATCAGACCATATTTACCGAGATGGACAAACGAATCAGCCCAGTCCACCCACTGTTTTTTTAATTCAAAGGTTTGAAGAGTGCTGCAGACTGTTGTCATGTTTTAAAGGTTATGCTTTTTTGTAATAAATAAATTTGTTTCGATCAAACAGGACATTATTTAGACCAATGCACGTTAGCACAGCCGAGTTATCCTGACTGCTGAAATGTCTCATGCAGCCAGATGAAGTGCATCTAATACAGTCCATTGCACCAGCAAGTCGCCCTGAAATGCGTTTTATGTCATGATTGTTACAAGCATTTCTGCGTTTAAATGCATTTCGGCGATCTATGCCTTTGAAATTGTTTACTGTTCAAGTGTGTTCTGCATAAGTTATGTTTTTTGACATGGCAAAATATTCCTTTCATAATGTGAACGTGCATTGTGCGCCATTTGTGTCGCTGAAATGTCCCAATATATTTCCGTTTAAAGGAACTGAACTCTTCAGGTTGTGAGAGACGAAAACGTCAAGGCAGTATTTAGCAGGCATTCCAATTTTCTTATTTCTTGAATACTTTGCGGTGCTATGCTTTATAGTAATAGGACAGTAAATTGCCAGTGACCCTGAACTATCGCTGGGTCTGCTTGAAAAGCTTTGCTCCCAAACCCAGACAAAGGTTTCATGCACACAAATACAACCTATTTAAAGGCGAATCACAATACTCGGCAGATTGAATTCCTCATATATATATAAGGTCTCATAGGGGTTGCAACTTCCATTTAAATTTAATTTCTGTAGAAAGTTTGTTTCGCACAAGCACGTTTATACTCCTAATACGAGTGTTGATAAGGTAAATAAAATAGGCTCCTGCTCGTTTCTGATTTATATGGAAGATTCGCCAAATTCGTGCGAATTGAAAGTTTTTTTTGTTTGATTTTCAAGCAATGAGGAACATAAATGGGCACATTTGGAATTTTTTTTTATAAACTTAGATGGGCAGAATTTAGAGAAGGCGGTGGGACTAGGATGAAACAATAGTTGTTCATAGAACGAGGGAACTTTGCAAATCTTATTTACTGTTTTCCAATAGAAAAGTGTCAGAATGCGCCAAAGGGCTTAAAGGCTTAACGCTGGCAGTAAGTTCATCATCAGAGCGTGCTATTCTTTCGGGCTTTTTAACCATCCTTTGAGACGATTCAAACCACTCTCTCCCCGGCTTGATCCCGAAAGAAAAAACCAAAGGACCAGAGGTCGAAGTTTAACAGTATTCTCTTGACTTCCAGGTGTTCAACATGCCGTATTCAAGCATCAGCACGGCTATACTGCACCTAGGGTTTTTAAATAAATATATTGGAACGTACATTGATCGAGACGAGTATCGGGTGAACCAGCTATGTAAATGTCTATGTAAACAAATACATATCTAACTTTATAGGTACTGTACCACTCACTGTAATGGACAGGCGCGCAGAATGAACTGGCGTTTTAGATAGTGGAGATTTTAGTCTTGTAATCGTTTCTTATCTAAAGGTTGGGCTGATGATGCCACTAACAAAAAACAAAACATACATTTGTGTCATTAAGTTTTTCATAATAGGAAACCACCAGTCTGCTTTAATAGTCCCGCAGCAAATATACTGGTTGCAACATTATCTATACAAGAGGAGTATCAATCAAATCAATCAGTGTTGACAAATTAGAAATATTTGAAGGAACGCGTTAATTTACAACTTCGTTATTAGTTAAAAATCACCAGCATTGTAGTGGCAATTAATAACACTCTGAGTGGGACACTCAAAGACGGATGAATCCTCCTGTACCGGTAGTGATAAGCACAGCTGTCCCACAATGATGGCGAATGATAGAAAGATTGGAAAAGGGCGGGGGTGGGTAGGCGGTGGTGGGGGGGTGGGGGGACGACTGAGAGAAAGCGTTAATAATGAAACCTTCGCAGGTAGGAAAGGATGGAGCAGAAAGATGAAGAGAGAGAAAAAAAGAAGAGGGGAAGAAAAGCAAATAAATGCTAATTGCAATACCGCACGACCCAGCGGATGGTCGACACGCTGTCCACAGAGCATTTTGTGGTTGCAAGCACGGCGCGCTACAATAGCTTCCAAACCTACAGAACGAACCGACAGTCGCTGCCAATAACTTAATGATAAGGTTGAAAATCAAACTGAAACCCGCCACCCCAAAAAAAGACTCACTTACAAGCATAACACACACAAATTCATCACAGTACGGGAATGACCAGTGTACCAGTCATTGTTTAATGGGATCCTGATATTTCCATTTAGCATCGGAGAGTTTTGCAGGTCAGATGCGCTAATGTTAAACTTTCTCTCTCTCTCTCTCCCCACTCATTCCTTCTCGCGCATGCACAACATTTATAGGCCCTTCCCCCAACCCCAATTGCTGACAGTTCGACATAAACTTCAGTTTAAATATTCTTTTTCGTGTGTGTGTGTCGCTGTTGGCCTCCTTCACAAACATCCTTTTTTTTAAATGACCAGTTATGTATTTGTTTTCCATCTCCCTCTACCTCTCTCTCCCTCTCACCCCCCAGTCCTCCGTCCCATTTCTACCCACTTGGCTCAAATCACAGCAGGTCCTAACTACTTGAAATTCACCAAAATAATGATCGTCTCAGAACGATAAATCATCGCCTCCGTGTAAACCTTGAAGGAGCTTTTTAGAAAATAGCTTGCTTACTGTGTTATGTGTGTGCAGAGCTCCGTGTCCATTCCGATCGCTTCCACGATCCTTCCTGTGAACTGCCAGTTCCGCACTTTACACTGGAATCTTTTTTGTTTAAAGTTATACTTTTTATCGGTTGCAACTTTTTTCTACTTTATTTTTTTTGTTGTTGTTGAACGCACACTTGGTTTACTAAGTCGTAGCGTGCGGCACAAAAGGAGCTACGGAATGAGATTTATGGGTTTCCAAATGAAAAGATTCATTCGACATGAGAGGTTAACACAAAGTTCGTATGACCGTGACTTGCATTGGCAAAAAGCAGCGCCGACTCAGCACAAAGGCAGTTCAAAGGAACCCTTTAAAACACACGCAGACACACACACACACATACAGACACACACAGACACACGCATACATGCACCAGTCCAAACTGCGGTTTTCATATTCCTGTTATAGTTTCCAAGCCCGGGCATCCTTTTGTTCGTCACTGGAGTTGGGTTTTTTCTCCCCTCTCTCTCTCTCTCTCTCCCTCAATCTGAACTTTGTCACTTTGGTGTCGAGTATACCTCGTCTATTACACAGGGCAACAAAAAATCAAGACACTGAGCTATAGAGAGGAAGGGCCGGGTGTGATGAGAGGACGAAATATAGTTCGGGGAAGGGAGGGGGGGGGGGGGAGGAAAGAAATAGAAAAAAGGGAGGGAATAAACAAAAAGGAATAAAGGAAAGGGGAAGAAAAGAGATTTTAAAAATAAATGAGGAAAAAAGGGGGTGATTGAATGGGTTGGTGTGTCTCTACCAGTAATAAAAAGAAAAAAGAGGCAGAAAAAAGTATGGAAATAAGACTCGTGTTTTGTGATTGGGGAAAAGCTTTTAAAATAAGCACAGAGCAGATGCATCTGTGTGAGTTGTCAATCTGTAGGGTCGTGCAATGGGAATGCTAATGAGACAAAATTAACCCGTCCTTTCGTTACATTGGAAGGGATCGATGGTTGACCCAGGGCTCCCAGGACGTCTTATTTATGCTGCATAGCAATGATATAATCAGCCTCATCTTTAGCAAGGAACTACTCACAAACCAACAACTTTTGTTAACAACCAAGGTTGTATTTGCCGAGCATTCACATCATCTCGTATATCAATTACAAACAGGCATAAAATGATTGTTTGATTGCAAACCCCATCAAAACCCGAGTGCCTATTTAATTATTGACTCTGTGTTATTTTACTGCAATGTTATGTACAACTGCAGAAACTTGGAGGAACAGCTTTTATCTGCTAGCTTTGTGTTGATGAAAAGTCTTGCGTGCTCAGATACCAGTTGCGGAGTTTGCGAGGATGGTGTAGAATGGGAACTCTGCTCAACGCTAAAGTTACAAAACTGGCATTCATTAGTAATGTACTCGAGTTAGTGCACTTGTCTGTGTGTTGACACCGGTTCCTGTAAAAACGATTGCTGGTGTTTAATAGCAATCAATCCACAATGGAGTGCTCCTCCCCAACAGAGGAATGGAAATAGAAGTACCCGTGGAAATAAAAACAAAAAAAGGCAAGCATTTCTAATAAAGTATGGATGGTTTGTTTAAAGACTTGTTTGTTGAGTATGGTAGATGTAATCCCCTTATGACCTTCGAATTACATTCATGTGTGCGGAGTTGTGCAAGATTCTACACGTGTGTATGTATCTATTTCACACTTTTCCACACCTTGAGAAACTAACGTTGCATTTTTCAGAGAGGAGCTTGATCCGGTCCCAGGGGGGAAAGCAGGGATGTCCCATCATAAAGTTGGAGCAAAATGTGCTATAACAGAATTTCTTTCTTTAGGCCTTTATCTGTGATCAAATATTAGCATCTGAGCAATTTACATAGCCCTCAAACTTTTAATAATCCAGTTGTGAGTATAAGTGCCAGAATACAATTATGGAGATGTTTGTCTCAACCTTTTCCGTTGTGGATGGCGAGGATTGGCGTAATATGTATTACACTGAACCTTCCGAGATCTGTGTATAACAGGTGGGTAATCTAGGACGGGTTTTAATAAAGCTGGAGATAAGTAATGATGGGAAACAGAGAAAAACATGTAAAGAGGTTAACTTCTCTCTGGATGCAGGTATTAAAATAATATAGCCTTTCCCCACTTTGAATCATTCCTGCTCTTGTCGTGTTTAACTTGTGGTTGAAACTCGAAGTAGGTCCTTAAGTGACAATTCTGTGAATAACGGGTAGATGGCACAATTTTCTAACATTTAGAGAGCACACACGCTGAGCTCTAAGTCCATTTAGAAGCACTTTCTTTGTGTGCACAGAGATAACTTGACAGACAAGCAGAACAGAGACATCTCAATGAAGCCTGTAAAAGTTTACACAAAAGAATTCGCAAATCACGCGTTTATGAAGAAAAATTGGAGCAGTAAAGATTGTAGAGAAGGGAAACATTATTCCGTGGGGTTGTCAATAAATTAATTCCCCTCCGAAGAAATGTCAATTTGAACTGAAAATAAATAGTGTCGAAGCTTTGAGTTTTGGAGGACTGGGCCGCGTAGAACAGTCTGCTTGAGTTGAAGGCGAATCCCTGATGGTGAATCCATCATTAGCATTTGTTTCCTGTTAGGCGGCAGCTCCAGTAAATTTATCTCGTTTTTGTAGCGTCTTAATAGACATTTATTAAATGCTTTCAGAGAGAGCGTGGGGTGCCTGATTACATAAACTTAGAAACGGAGCAGTATAGGGGCAAGTTAGTAGTGGTCTGGTTATCATACTTTTAAAAAGTGCTTCATCGCCTCAAACTTATATATATTCAAAAAATGGAAATGAATGCCAATATAACAGCCTTTTTTTTGGCACGTCAAGATAATCGTTTTCAATCACATACCTTAGCTGAGATAGTGTGTAAGTGCTCTGATAAAACGCAGAGCGCCCAATGTTTCTTTCCGAATGCGGTTAACATTTCACAGGTTATATAGGTATGAAAATATTCTTACTGCAAACTTCAGCTTGGTCTGCACAGAAAGCAGAGTACGCGCGCGTGTGTGTGTGTGTGTGTGTTAACAATGTAATCAGTAACAGCTCTCTTGTCGTCAAGAGATTTATGCCATCTCCTCTGAAAAGGTAAAACTGGTTAAGATGGACAACCTCCTGGGGAGAAAAAAAAAGGGAAAAACAAAAATAAAACGTGTGTAAAACGTATTTAAACCTAGCTAGTGGTATGTTGTTACTCGCTGTATCCCGAAACAGTGGAGAATTGCACTTTATTTAAAATCCAGACAGCTGGTTGTTCATGTTTTCGTGCCTCTTGTAATGTCAGTATTTTACAAAACCGCTTTAAAGTCAACATATATTACCACTGTGTGTGTGTGTGTGTGTGTGTGCAGTTTCATGATTACACGATTTTTTTGTATTGATTATGTTTCCATTTTACAAGTGTAAGGTAAGTGGCAGAATGCGGCGCCATTCCAGTTGACACTTGCTATTTTTTTTTAAAAAACCTTTCTTGAGGGGTGAAGTGTTTGTGCTGTATCACCAAGCGCTGGGACTCCGCTCTTTCTCAAACTTTCCGCAGCAGAAAATAAATAAATGTGACATTCGGCTAAGCAAGAGCTCATTAGTTCGCTGTACGCTCCTAATACGGGGACATAAGTGCAAATTATAGAGTTCAAACCCAGCACACGCGTTGTCAACTAAAATCAGCCCCCTAGAACCATGATACAAATTGCTGCAAAATTGCATTCCAGTCCCTTTGAGGTTGTGAGTATAATGACAATCATCTTTGCATTGAACGCTACATTAAAATGAATTTTGCGTTTCAATATATACAACTCAAATTTTTGCAAGATATCACATCTATTCTCTTTAACATCGCCCTTTGTGTGTTTTACGCCACGGGCTTTTAAAAGCCTGATCTGTAAAGAATATTCTAGCGATGCTTTTTTAAATACATTTATATTGAATGAGGCTGTACAGCCACACATTTCGAGTGAACTTTTTTTTTCCCCCAACTCGAATCCTGTTACAACCAACGCCCACATTTAAGTACTTTAAAATTACTGAGTAATTAGATTTAGTTGCGTTTCACCATTAATTAGGCAACAGCGCAGTAGGGAGGCTTTGAAATTCGAGAAAATGGGGGGAAAATCATCTGAAGCAACTTTCAGCCCAGCTTAAATAAATAAATGCTCACAGGGGTTTAGGATTCTGAGCGTGTCTGTGTCTCAAAAAGCTGTAAATACATTTCCCTTAAGTCGATGCCACGGCGAATCCAAACTTTGTTAAATCACTTGTGCCTTTTCTTTTTTTTAGCTTTGTCTTCGCACCATTAAGGCTGAGCAGCACCAGACTGAATTTAACCCTTTCGGGCTGTGCGATTTAAAAAAAAAATAAGATTTGAACCGGAGAAGTGGAGAGCATGTTATGTGGAGCGTGGAAATGTAAATAGATTATGAAAGGGACAACTATCTATGCAAATATACATTATTATTTTGTTGATGTTGAGTGCAGCCAATATTTTTCACCCTCTGAAAGGCGATTGAATTGAGGCTGGCGATTTTTGCATATTTAAATGTCAAACCACAATAGGATCGCGTGAAACGCCGGGCCTTTTTACCTCGAGGATTGCAAGGGATAAAATCCGGCCGTCTCCAGCAAAAAAACAACTGCACTTCCACCGTCAGACCCGAGGTTGCTCATTCCCCCCCCCCCCCCCCCCCCTCCACCCCTTTGGATCGCTCTGGTTTACGATTGCAAAAAAATAAATAAATAAGCCGATACATATATCCTGCTGCTAATAGTTTTATTGGAGCCGCTCTGTACACAAATGGCAAAGGGGGGGTGGGGGGGGGGGAGGAGGTGGAGGGGGCTTGAAATGTGTTTCCTATTACAACTCGCCTGGAGACGGCAGCATATTACACGCCGCCATGTTGGGTTGCTAACAGGACACTCAGCCCAGCCGGCTGAACGCATACTTTCACACGCTCCGTCTCCGATTACAAATACACCCCCCCCCCTCCAAAAAGACATTAAAGACACACAGAGGAAGAATGCACCAAACTTTCTGCTACAATGCAACCGCCTTCCTTTTACACGCAGCCTTTGCAAAATCGCATTGGATTTGATGCAGTGCAGGTGGTGTAATATTGAGTTATATCCTCTTAATGGGGCTTTTTCTGTTGTTGTTGTTGTTTAAAGATCGGCAAGCCGCGTTGTAAAACATGATCTGATCTGCACCCCCCACCCCCCCTCCTCCCTCCCACCACCACCCTCAGAATTGTCGAGGTTTGGTCATTAGCGGTTGAAGCAAATCACTTGGGTTACTCAGCATGCCGAGTGAAGTCACATTGCACAGACCTCCCTCCACTCGCAGAAAAAAAGTGTGTGTGTGTGTGTGTGTGAGAGAGAGAGAGAGGGGGCGGCACGCCGGAGCCCTACAAGCTTGCAGATCATGTTTGGCTGGTTTCTTTTAACCCCTAGCACAGAAATGCGAAGTAAGATCAGATTTTTTTTTTAAAAGAGCCGGAGGAAAAAAATGGACACTTCAGGCGAGCGTCACCATATTTCAACGGCCTCAGATCTCGCCGGTTAAAGGACAAGCTCGTCAATTTCAATCCCTTTTGTCAGTTTCACCCCCGGGTTAATTTTATTGTTCTAAAGCAGCTAGAATAGGGGAAACTTTTTTGAATGGAGGGGAGGGGGGAGGGGGGAGTGAGGGGGAGGGGGGGTATTATTATTTATAAACTAACCTAAACTAAAAGTAGGACAGATAATCCTGCAGTCTGCAATTGGGGAACTTTACTGTACAGAGATGTTTCTTACTATGTATAGATAGTATTATGCATAATAGTGGATTATGATCAAGGCCTCGGTTTATCGATATTTAAATTAAGAAAATAGGGAATAAAACAGGGAGAGCCTTCGATTCAAAGCCATAAATTATAATTTAATACCAAGAACAATTTACAACAAAAACGCTGTATACAATAGCTAACACAAACAGGAGTCTGGCGTAGTAACTCCACACACATATTACTTGCAATAAAAAACATCTGAAAAGGCTCGATCTATAAGTTAGAACAGCGTAGCAATACCCTGAAGTAAAAAACGTGGGGTCAGCTGCAAACGTGTTAATAATCACAATCATACATCATTTCTGGTCCAGATCTGTCTCTATAACAGGTAAAGATCACTGTTCCATCAACTATACAAAATGATTCTTTTTTTTGTGCAACCACAACATGATGTAGTGTGTGGCTGGACAGCCACACAAAAAAAGGTTTTTTTTTTCTTTAAAAAAAGGGACAAAATGCAAGTTTTCACACTGCAGTGTAGTTAGCAGTACTACCAGAAAAAGCTTGGAACAAATGGCTTGGCCAACCCAAACCAGCTCGCTCTGTTATTATTTTTTTTTGTGTTTTGTTTTTAATACAAGGGTATATGGGAGCACTGAAGGCAAACATTCGCCCAAATGTATATCCTCTATACAATCAAACATTTACATGTATGTAACAAATGTAAAATGTGTTAGCGACCTGTGGCCATGCTCTCACAGTCTATTCCCATATATAAAAATTCAAATGAATTTATATTTATATACATAAAATTAGGCTCACTTTTAGTGCTACACATCAAACGTCAGTCACATCATCCTCAGTTTGAAGATCTTCCAATAACAAAAATTGGCAACCACATTTTTCCAGACATACTTTTTTTGAATAAATCTCATTTAATATATTTTATTTACAATCAACACTGTTCCTAGTAGCAATTGCTTGTTTAAGTGTGTTCTGTGCGTGAACTTTAGACACAATAAGCTTCAAAACAAAATCCTGACCATTAAAACACATAATGATCCATGCTTCCTAACACCTGTCTAATGTACATTGGTTGCACAGGCACTTAAGTTAGAACTAAATAAGGGTCGGTGGTCAAAATCCCCATGGCATTTTGAATTTAAAAGGGGAGGGGGGTTCGGCGTGTCGTATTGGGGCTGTTTGACTGTATCTTTAAGGTGTCATTTGCTAAACCCAAAAGACAAGGAGCAGCATGAGTCCACGGTTCATCCTTTCATTGAAAGAGCATGTGGTCTGTCCACTACTACAGACAGTGGTAGTAAACTATACAGGTATACTGAGTAAATAAGACAAATACTCCACGAATTGTAATGACTCCAGTAAACTGCGATGTTTGACCATTGTAATGAGATTTTTTTTCCTTGGGTGAACATACAGTTGTAACAGCGAAAAAGTTCCATATATCAAATAATATTATAATCTCCGAATACTTTCATTTTTTTCTTGAATATAACACACAAGACTGACCAAACAATCCAATCATAACTCTTACAGTACAGAAATGTTGCACTTTAAAAAAAAAACCTTCAGCTTGTATACACGACTGTAAACTCTAGATACTTAATTAACCACATGTCAAATAGTAAGTGCCGACATAGAGTTCCATGCTGAATCCAAGAAAAGAAATTGTGGCATTACTTTTCCTTTAAAAGGGCAATGGGTTGATAATTGTTACAAATGGGTTGGAAATATACAAACAGGCGTTTTTTGGAGCCTCGTAGGACTCTATACTGCAACAGGAACTAAATGGAGCCACATTCAGATCACCAAAATTGTCTTAAATTTAATGAAACAAAATTGTACTGTGTCTTGGACACATAAAAGATTTCTGCTTTCAGAAATATACCCACAATGTACTTCCCCCCCACATGTCAATATTAACGAGTTTTCAACAATGGATTTTTAAATTACAAGTGTGTATCATTTAATATAGGTCTGCAGTCAATTTCCCCCAAATTAAACGTCTTATGAGTCAACACTATAAGTGCGCTTCCAGCATTAACTTTCAATCCTGTCAAAAAAAACCTTTTCGTCTAACATTTTAGTGGATTCAGTTTTAATTCTTGCAGAACATATTTACGTGATACACCGTATCTGATAAGAAGCAATGGTTATATCAAAATTATTAGTAGAGAATCACAGAGGAGACTGGTTTGAAACCAGGAAAAATACAAAACAGCTATAGATACATAGACACAGGACAATTTATAATAATTTGGAAAAGGTTATTTTTCTTTCCTCCTAATTTTGAAATTCTTGTTTAAATGCACTTATCTTTATATCGATATTTCTCAAAAGTTTACAAAATAAACCAAAATAAAAGACTAATTTCCTTTTGTTACAAAATGATAAGTAGCAAGTTGTTCTGAACGACACAGGAGAGTTTTTGAATGCGTTTTTAAGTTCGTGTACAGTCATTGAAATCCACAGTCCTTTTTTTTTCTTCCCTCTCTTCATTTTTTTGTGTCACATAGGTAAACTTGTAACAGCCTTTTATTTCCTTCCTTACAGAAGGAATTTGCAAAATAATGTCACTTGCCTTTTTTTTCCCTCCTATTTATTGAATCGACATGTAAGGCCAGTTGAAGCTGCTCCCGGATAGTAACATATCACGGATCAGGGTTTCTATGGGGGTTTTACCTACCAAACGGACGAAGAATAATTGCTCGATGACAGAAGATGAGACGGTGCGAAGAGAAGGGAGACGAAGTAAAAGCTTCCCAAAGCGGGTCGGCTGGTTCGGATACTGGCTGCGAACATATTCCTCCAGAGCACATTGCGATTTCTCCTGTAAGCTTTCTATATGGGCCACATCAGACAAGCCACAAGCATCTTCATTAAGGAAAGGGGGCACAAAGGAAGGAGTGAAAAAAAGAAATATATTAGAAAAAAGTGTAGGATTAAATAAATTACACCCATACTAGCATAGGACCTTTAATTAGAGAGCATAGGTTATGACCTGACCTAGCCATTGCATCTTGCAATGCTGCAAACCCAGCCCAACAGACGCATATTATTATAAGCATCAAAGAAAACACAAAGCACAGATACAGCAACCATTCACAACCACATTTTACATAATACTTTTTGGTTTTGCAAACTCAATCCAGATTTAGCTATCACTGACGAGCAGCGTATACATTTATCCGTATATGTATTTTTTTCAACCGCGTGCAACACCAAAGTGCTCGCAGAACAGTGAGTTTGCTTCGCTGCACACAAGGCCTGACATTTTACAAATAGTAATAAATTAACTGCTATGGTAATGTCATCGATTGCTCTTGGTTGAGTAGGATCAAGTAGACTGAACAAACAAAATAAACCGCATAACATTTAAAAGTGTTTCCAAGTCGGTTAGTAATTCAAGTATAAAAAAAAGACTAAGAAAAATACTACTTCATAAAAGCTGGCATGTGATAACTTAAAGCAAACACACAAAACGTCACCCCCACTTAAGCTCAGTCGCCTGTTTTTTTTTTCTTCCTCTAACTAAATGTTCACTTCTAATTTGATTAGTTTGGTTAAAAAAAAAGACGTTTTGGAAAAGCATCGTTTTTTATGTGTGAAGTAATAATATAAAAAAAGGAAGTTTGGGTCACGACCCGAGCACTGGAAGGGGTCCAGAGAGTCCTCTGGATACCCAGATCACCCTAACACAACAAGGAAAGGATTGTGAACCGCTTTCCCACATAAACTGGAATTTTCTGTTTCCTGATATCAATCCCTGAAAGCTTTATACCAACCCCAGATGAATGATTGCGCTACTGTTAGAACTTAAATGCAGCAATTTTGCACACAATATGAAGGGGGCTCGCGACTCAATCTGTAATGTTTGAAAAATGAAAAATATAACTATATTTTAATCTCCCTCCAGGTTTTCATTCGCACATTTTTTTTAAATATTGGGATAGGTTTGCATGCAAAACGTTGGAAAATATGCAGTAACTGCCTTTGAGATAAAATCACTACAAATGGTTAAATGTATCTTACTAAGTGTTTAATCATATTTTAAAACTTACATTATGCTAAAACATGAAGACTTTCCAGCCGTTTCTATATTAATATAGATGTTATATAAGGGTACATGACACAGCACTGAGCGCAGAGATCAGAGCTGAATATTTGACTGCATGTTCATTCTGATCTGATATCATGGCTGTTCTGATTACAGATCAGCCATATTTTGGAATGAATATTTGCCTACCTGAAGTGAAGAGGACGATGGCCTTTAAGCAGCTGTACTCTGCCGAGTCGACGTGCAAAGCCTTGAGTTTCTCGACCTGCTCCTGGAAGATCCTTATGTGATCCATGAAGGCAACGACCCTGTCTGCAGACATAGGGGACGCGTGGAGCCCGGCGGCGGCCAAGAGAGGAGCCACATGGAGAGGCATGGAGCACTGGGCAGCGTTCAGAACAAACAACTCACTCCAGGTCAGCCTTAGCAGGGCTACCTGGTCTGTGATCTGCAGATCCGGGAAGAAAGGGATATTCCTCGCCCATTCCACGGCGCTGAAGAGCAGCCGAGCGGCCAGTTCACAAATGTTCTCAATGCCCATGATATTGTTCGGTTGCATGCACTGGCTGCCGTAGCGGGAGGTCGGGTAGGGCTCGGCCCGCAGTAACAGGGAGATATATCCCGATAAATAGGAATGGCAGTTGAGTGGGTCTCCGTTTGTCAAGGCGAACTGGCCAGGAGTCGGTTGTGTAGGTGGCATTCTTCCCCTTTGGACTGCTGCAGTGCGAAAAGAACAGACTACAGATATTGAAACCTGAATCTTACCACATTTTCAGACAGTTAACATACAATACACACCCCTGGCCATTTACAAACAACAATAGCTGCTGCACACAGTATAAAATTATGATTATTTTTTAAATCTCACCGATTTTACAACATAAAGCTGCATGTTTTAAACCTATACTGCATATTGTAAACCGAGCACTGCCATGCAATTTGGCTATGTCATTTCCCTAAAGCATGTCAAAACTGATTGAATATTTTACAACAATGGCTGATTTCTTTTCCTAGCTGGACTTTACTCTGCAAACTGCTGCAACTTGCACAGCACATTATGAGCACCCTCCTCCCTATTCAAGTGAAGTTTCGTGTGTAACATAACACATTTTTCAAATTAGATTACAATCAAAGCACGCTCTATTCGGTTAATCTACAACTTACTATTTTCGAACACCCTCTCTCTCTCTCCCACACACACACACAGTTCTCTCTCACAAACTGAAAGCAACAACAAAAAACATTTACAAGAACACTTAAAAGACTTTCTCAACCACAAGCACCCTACAAAGTCTAGAGACAGACGATAGCAATTGATTTTAACTGGCATGCATGAAACACATTTTAACTTTATAGAATTAATGTGAGAACTGTTCAGATTTTTTTTTCTGCTGGGTGGGAGTTTGGGGGTGGGGGTGGTTAGACGAGCTCAAACAGTTGAAATAAATGAATTCTCAATACCTTCCCGTCTCATGCCGACTTTGAGGCATTTTTTCAGGCGACAGTACTGACACTGATTGCGGTGGTGTTGGTCTATGGGGCAGTTCCTGTTCGCACGACATGTGTACGTCAAGTTTCTGCGCACACTTCTCTTAAAGAAACTCTTGCAGCCTTCGCAGGTGAACTGGCCGTAGTGTTTACCGCTCGATTTGTCCCCGCACACCACGCACTCGATATGCTGCTGCTGCTTGTCGCCTTGCTGCTGGTTCTGCTGGTTGGACTGGGCCGGGGTGCCCGGGGCTCCCGGTTGTCCTGGGGTCTGCGGGGTAAGGGGTGCACCAGAAGGCTGTTGCGGTCCTTGCTGAGGCGGGGGTGGCTGTGTGCCCTGCGCTCCGGCCACGTCGTCCTGCGGGTCTCGCCACGTACTAACTACCATTGCCATATCTCGGGCAGAGTGTAATCAGACAACAAAAAAAAAGGTCTTGTCTTTGAATCGGCGGATCAGGAAAATGAAGGAAGAAGAGTCGATTAGCTGACAAAAAAAATAGAGGGAGAGAGAGAGATAGAGAGAGAGAGAGGGAGAGAGAGAGAGAGAGAGAGTGGAGCAGTTCAAACCCGATCGGCAGAGAAGAGGCGAGAGTCTGGGGGCCAGGACCAGGGTAGCACGCAGTCAGCCATTCAGGAAACCCATAAAAAAAGGAAGAAGGGGGACGAAAGGTTAAAGATTAAAAAACAACAAAAAAAGGATCGACTCTTGAAGGCAGATGCACGATCCGGAGTAGAAGTGCCCGACCATCAACTGATCATAAATTCTTCGCCGTACTGGTAGTGGTAGAACTGCACACACACACACACACACACACACACGGAGAGACTCAACAACTCGCCAGCAGGAAAAAAAAAGAGACTACAAAAAAAGGAGTCGACGTCGTGGAAAAAAAAGGAGCTATAGAACCTCTCTCATGCGAGAGGAGGCAAAAAAAGGGAAGAGAGAGAGAATCAAACTGATCAAATATGCAAAAGGGGGTTGCAAGTGAATCCGATTTGAACGAGCGGGCTTGCGGAGTAATTTTTCTGAAAGGGGAAATCTGCGCGGATGGCTGTATATAGTGAACTTTGACACGACTATTGAAACTGACACGTTTCTATGGAGATGCTTTCCTTATATGGCGCTGCCGAGTGACGGAGCCAAGCGGCGGCTGCTGGCGACTGACAATCAAAGGCGACTGGTCAGAGCTTTAGGTTCGAGGGGCTGGGACATCTGGCCCGCCCCCTGCACCGCATTGGATAGGCACCTTACTTATTATCCAGCACGTCCTGGCCGCCAACAAATTTACATTACATCCATGCGCAGAGGTCTATTTCGAAAAAATAAGTTTTTTATTTCTCTTCTCCCCCCCCCAACCCACCCCCACTTTTTCATTTTTTTCAATTTCTGGAAGAATAGATGGGGGAAATTGCTGAAGGTTTTAAATGTAACTCCCACAAATGAACTGCAAATATATATAAATATATATATATATTAAATAACCTAATAAAGAATATTAAAAGCTCAGGAAAGCTTGTGCAACAACAAACACTGAACAGTCCCAATTAAAATTATTTATAAACGCGTCCCTTATGGAAATGGAATCTTGATATATGAAGAATTTACTTGGCATTAATAAATAAACCACTGTATAGCTTGCTAGGGTATACCTCTTTTTTGCAAGCTTCTATAGTTAGCATATTCATGTAAACCAAAGCTCCATCAATACCAGAAAACCATACTATTCGCAAGGCAGTTTTTTCAACGGTAAAAGTTGATGTTGAAGATGTAAAATTGGCGGCGATGCTATTGCATTAACTGGAACATCCTAACGGGAGCTATTGGAAATGTAGCGAGGATTATTGGAGATTTTAGCAAAGTATCCAAAATAAAATGAAGGAAAACAGTGTCAGAAATCAGCTGTGGCTAGTTTATGCAGAATAATTGTTCCTTTACGTTCTGGAAGGTATATTGCCTTAGAAAAGCTATGAATGCTCGAGAGGGTCTCATTCATCTGATGAACCATTATTAATACGGATAAATATCCACGTTTACTTTGAAATACTTAAAAGTGAAAACAGCTTTGAAGTGTGCGTATAGCTAGTTAGCTAGATAAACAGAAACATACATAGACAGACACATATATACATAGAGGCATGCAGATGAATGGGTCATTTCGCATCAAAACACCCAAAACTATGTGGAAAAGCGCCGATTCTTTGGAGCGGAGCTGCCCCGATAAGACTTTCCCCCCTGTCCCTCTGTAATAATGGATTCGAATTTCCAATGTCTCTATTTTGGAAGAAAGACAACTCTATTTATACCACATTGTATTTAGTGGTCACTCGGGGTTGGATGGGGTTAGTCTATTGTCGGTGCTACTAGAATTAACTAAGAAATTGACGTTTCAACAGAGTAGAATTGACAAATGTTATTATGTTCGTGAGGAATATACAGACTCAGGTAAATGCAATGGTGTTGGAGGGTCTGGTCGCATTGTATGTTATATTTAATTGTAGTAATGGATACTTTGCTAAATTCTTCTAGTATGCTAAATAAATATATGTAATTGAACTAATATGTGCAGAGAAAAGAGCAGGAAATATATTATTGTAGGAAACTGCAAAGTATTAAGAATTCGCTCGCGCTGAGTTGTAAATGCACATTTCACAGTAGTGAACACACTATATATATACGCTTTAGAACACATTTTAGAGAAATCCTATACATTTGGCAATTAAGCCTTGAAATTGAAAAGTGTGTGTTACCGTGAATGTTCAGATATTTACGTGCTAAAACGATGATTGCAAGGTTTCCCAGTTAATATATAAAATATGAAATTATAAAGGTTCGAGGAGATAGCACACGAACATGGGAACATTGCATTAAACAGGTGTTCGCTTTGAGGTGCAGTGGGTAGTACTTTTAAATACCGTTACTTTGATGAAGATAACATTTTGCCTCTCTGCCGTGTGGACTTTCTTTCAGAAACCTAGTTGAACGTGTATAATACGTGGCTGCAATCTCTTAGCAGTCTCCTTACAATTAAATGAAGTGATAAAAACTATAACACCTCATACTGTGGTTACTTGGGGGTAAATCAACTTATTATCGTCTTGATGTCCATTTCACAATGCAAGCACACAGAAACCACGTTCATTCAGATCAGTAAAGAATGGTCAAAATCCTCAGTATAGCATCTGAAACAATATATGTTGCAACCTACAAAATGCATGCATATTTTCAAATTTAACAGTTTAAAAAAGGGGTCAGACAAAAGATTAATATGAAGTATTTACTTTGAGCAGATATTCAACAGACTAAAATGCAACATGCGGTTAATTTTGAGAAATATGAAGTGAATATCTTCTGTTAGTGATTACAGCAACGTCATTATATCAGTGTTATCTGGCGAAGGGCGCGTGGTGCTAATAGCCTTTTTAGAAGGGCTCACAAAAGTTTGGAATTCAGGAACAGAATGGAATCACTGGTTTTTTAATAACAAGTGGACAGGTTGCACTTTGCAATAATTTCAAAAGTAACTTTGTGTTGCTCCGAAACCCACCAGCGAGGCAGTCAGAAACCAGTCACTCGCAATTCAAATGTTTTTTTTTAAAGGGAGGGAAGTATAGAATTTGGTAAATTAATATTGAATTGGATGCCAACCATAGCATGGCTAGATAAACCTATTTATAACACGAACTGGATGCCACATACTTCCCAGTTGTTCTCTGATAACCAGCTAGATCTATTGAATTTGAGTTCCCTGTGAATTTGCCCTGTTTTTTCTCTCTCTCTCACTACATTGCAACACAATGAATAGGGAAAGTGGTTCCCATTGTGTCCCGGTGATCTCAAAGTCATTGCAGTTTTTAAGCGGTGACTTGTGGTACTTTGATAACCGCCGGGAGCTGTCAGTGCAGCGGGCTTCTGAAAAATTTACAGTGCTAAATCGCAGCATATGCTGGAGAATTTGTCAAAATCTTGTACAGTATCTGGCTGCCACCTAGCGTATGGAGTGTCGCTGTAGAACTCCAGAGGAGTAAAGCCATTCAAAGGGATCGCGGCGCCTCCTCGCTCACAACGCGTCCTTTATACCCCGAAAAAAAAACTTCTGCACCTTTAATGTGATTAATTCTTTAGGATTTTTCTCTAATTGACTCGGACGTTCCTGAGCGGGACTGCGTGATCTCCGTCGCTTTGTTTTTTCCAGATCTGCCTGGACGCTTGCTTGACTTAGGTGGCTGATATTTGTCTAATATCCAAAAGAACCGATTGCTAACAGATTTGTTTTTTTTCCTCTCTCTAAAGCGGTTCTTCTAACGCAGTATAACCACATCGAAGCCGACTGCTTCCCTCCCCAATAAATAAATATATCTGTTTTTTTCCTAATCTTCAGATGGGTATGTGGATCTGTATAAAAGTGGTGAGTACCAATTTCTAATACACAGTTCAAAATAAATCTGTTGATTGTGGCAACGGTTACTCTCTCATTTGCGGCGATTCAGGGTGTATTTGTTTGAAAAAAAAAGTTTTAAAAATGATCTCGCCAGGGATATCTAGTGTTGTAAATCAAACCACTATTACACAGCAATTTAGCAATGAATGAAAAACAAATCTAACTCATTGAAGCACAGGGCAAAGAGGCTTTGGGGTATCTGCGCACACAACGGGCAATCGCTTTAGAATGGGTCTAAGTCCTTTGGCTTAATTTCTAAGTCGGCGAATTTGTGTTATTTCTTGTTGTATAATCCTAATATTACACAGCCGTGCGATATATGCGACCCATTCACGGTTCGATTGAATTTCCGACCGGTGATCGCTATTGCATTTGGAGATACACACACACACACAACTACCCGGAACCGTAAGGGCTGTGGACTAGATTATCAAAATAATCAGAACAAGAACCCGAGCTGGATTTAATTTTTTTTAAATATCTAAAATGAACTATAGCAAAACTTTAATTGTTTTAACGGATATTCAATATGCTCCAAAGTAGAGCATGTGTTGAAATTCAAAACCTGCTTGGTGTCAAAATAATATAGATTAATTAATAAATACAGGTGTTTAAAGAACGATTATGTTTTGATCAAGAAAAGCGTATCTTCCCTCGATTAAGTAAAAATACATATATATTTATTAAACACATACCAAACGTCATTGCTTGCAATTGTCTTTGTTCAGTGTCCGAAATTATTTGCATCGTGATGGGTTCGAGTCTCCTCTGGACACAGGAAGTTGTGAATCTTGGCGGAACTGAGTTGGAAAGTACTGAGTGAGATGAATCTCTCTTTTTTTCTGGCAGGTGAACTGAAGGAGGGCTCGTCTCCTCCTCACCTGATCTATTTGTCTATTGAAGAGAATCATTCATTTCATCGACCGTCATCTGTTTGCTCGACCGATAGTGTAAACTGATTTTTTTTTTAAAAAGACTAGCCTTTGGCGAGAGCGGGAGGCTAACATAAATATTCCGAAACCAGGGAAGTACTTTCGATTTGCAGTTTAACTTTCGCCCAATCTTTCGGTTAACTTTATGGGGCTATCGATATCGCCGAGCTGGTGAGAGTGCAGTGGAATGCGAGCCGCGCCTTATAAACACCCCAAGCGACAAGCAGCAGTGCACTGTGCAATTTTGCTCTTTTGCTGTGGTCAGTTCTACAGCTTTTAGTAAAATTGCCAATATATATATATATATACAAATTGTAGGGGCGGTGGTGCAAGACCAGAATTACAGAAAATAGTTTAGAATGCATGCATCAGTTGCAAAGCAGAATTACATTGCGTCTGAGTTAGTTTAGCAAGGACAAGGGGAGAGAAATAATTAAATTGCAGCCTTTCCCCCCTCCCTAAATAATAACTGATTTGTGTGGTTACTGGAGTTTAGAGAACTTTTTGTCAAAGTTAATATATGTGTTTTTTATTTCTTCTATAAAGTTGTTTCAGGTTCAGAGTACAAAGGTGACCATTTCCCCCAACGCTGAAGCGCCCCCTCCCCAATCAACAGAAGAGCTAATAATATTACTTTGAGGTTTTGAGATGAACTGTTGATATAGAATGTGGTTTGTACCCAGTGTAAAATTATCTGCGCGTTTTCGAAAGGGTATCTGTAGCTTGTGGAGAATCCCCCCAGCCTCAGGCCTTTGTCTTGGCAGAGTTGAGAGGGGATTGTGTGTGAATCGTGTGAAAAGGACGGCCAGGGTCGCTTCAGATCGATTTTTATTTGTCCCCTCTGTCTTTTCGGATCAGCGCCTTTCAATGGACACATAGGCGCTCTTTCAAGAGAAAAATCTTGTGCAACATTTCTGGCCTGATTGCAGCTAAATACTGCTCACCCTCCGGATTCTGGGGTAGGAATCTGCCGCAATTAAATCATTAAGTATATGTGCACTTCCAAATCTTGCCAGTATTAGCCGCTCCACCACTTTTCCATACAGCCATTTCTAATGGCACAATAGATATAAGAACCTAAACAAGACATAGACATTTCTACTGACACTATATATATCAATAAAATACGTCGTCTGTCCAGCGGCGATTTCTTCAATGATTTTGTGTTTTATAAAGAACAAATCTACAAGTAAAATGGCCAAACGAGGGAGAACAATTTAAAATGCATTTGAACATAAACCATGCAAACCCTTATAACCTATACATAAGCCTAATTTTAATTGTTAATGATGTGAGCACTGGAGATTTTCTAGGTGTTTAATGTCTACAGACTAAACCCAGTCAGATGTCCATATATAGCACACAATTTCTTAAAAGACCTGACGTGGTTAAATTGTGAGGAGGCTGATTAATAAGTGAAGCAATTTCTACGCCAAGCTGTCATTTGTTCAATTAGAAAAAAAAACCGGTTCGTTTTAGTTTCACTCATTTAAAATATTATATTGAGAAATACTTTTTTAAAAGCTGACAGTCTAGGGGAGTATGCTCAACATGTAAGGGAATAATATTGTGACCTATTTGCGAAAGATAGAAGAATCATAATGATCAAATGTATTATCAACGCCCTGGTCTTGACAATAAAATATAGTTAACAGTGCTGCCTTACAGTTCAAAAGAAAATGTTGATTTCTAAGTTCAATTTCAGCAAGAGTTCCCAGTCAAATAATGAGATGTGCGAATTCTACGACACCTGCACGTTTCAATGCTGAAATATTAATTTTCTTAGAAAAATACAGCTTTAAAAGACGAGATATAAGAGTGTTGGAGATAAACACTGCACAACTCATGGATTGTCGGACATATAGTCTTTTGAATGCATGGCACCACAAAAATTCAGGTTAGCATCAATACTTGTGCTGGATAAAGCTATTAAGTAGTTATGCACAGTGCAGCCTTAATAAGATTCATTCAGTTTTCTGAATGGAAAGTTGATGATAACAAGGCGACCAGCTTATTAAGAATGGTGTCGCATTAAAGGGATACTGGGCGTGACTCAGAGGTTGAGGCAAGATGAAATGGGTCTTAACAGAAGAGCAGATAGGGAAAGAACGAAAAGAGGCTTGAAAGGTACACCAGAGAGAGCTGGAGACAGTAGTTGTCTACAGATTACAGCACGCCGCCTATTGGGTCCTGTATCGATTGGGAGGGAAGGTGAAGATGTCACCACACTAAATATTTACTGATCACACACAAATAACACGGGCATATCGATTGTTTTTTTCGCTGGTGAGCACGGTGCAAAGGGGTAAATCATTGTGTGTAAAGAGAGAGGCTTTAAAGGCATGTTTCAGATGTGGGGATAACAGGATAGAAAGAGGTGCGAAAATCGATAGACACTGATTAGGAGGCGATTTCTGACAGTGGGGAAAAGTGCAATGCTAAGGATGAAAGGGCTGTAATATAAAATTATGGAAAAGGAATAGAGGGAGAGAGCGAGGAGAAGATATCCGTGGAAGCTTCAGTGAACTGGATATCATCTGGCATTTGACTTAAGTGTTAATAGAAAAAGGAAAGGAAAAAGTGCCAAAGAATGGAGGTATAATGCAGGCTACATACCCCTATATCAATACAGTATATCCATACATTCCAATGCATGGACACACAGATAAATACTAGGTGTCACAACATTGATGTAAATAGATAGACTTAAAAAAAACTGCAGGGATGCCGAAGCAAAGCTGCATGTTAACATTTTAAACAAATTAAGCTTTCATCTATATTTAGCTGTAAAGCTGCATAGAAGCGAAAAGGCAAACTGCATCCCGAGGTATCTGGGAAAGTCTAATTAGCGATTTGCAGAGTGTCATCTCCTGTTTTGCACTCCCTGGAGATAAACTGCGAGCTGCAGGTGGAGAGGATGGTAGTGTGAGACAGAGACAGAGAGAGAGAGAGAGGAAGACATGCGTTCACCCTCACCTTCCAACCAAAATCCCGCACTCCAAGCCCAAGATGGGCGCCTCTGACCCGAGGTCTCACGGTGCTGCCCTGATTAACCCGTACCGGCCCAAGATATAGCAAAGGTTAACCAGGCTAATGAACACGTAAAGAAAAGAAAAATCTGATCGAGTTTGAAGGCTAGGCGGCAAGATTTAGAGCAGTCGGGAATGCTGTTAGAAACTGACTGATGTTTCGTTGGCTTCATAGTAGAGAATCAAAATTGTTCCCCTGTGCTAAACTTCTCTGAGGTATGGTGTAATGCGAAGATATCAGAACATATAGGATTAAATGACAAGGCAAGTTTTAAACTGGAGACAGATCGGGGCTATTAGGATTTCAGTAATAGTTTATCGTGCTTGAGTTCTTGTGAGATCCCTCGTTATTAAAGTTGTTGATGTTTTAGCATGCATTATTTTAGTAATCATTGCCTTTTCAAGAAAGTCCTATTGTCTTTCCCTACTGATTGCCCATGTATACATAGATTAAAAGTTAGAATCCGCACATGTTGCGACCTGCTTCCCCCAACATACACGACAATTGGTAACAGGTATAGATTTCTTAATTCAAGTCCATTTTGAACGCTTTTTTTTTTAACCCGATCAAACTTGCGACGCACTTTGCATTCATGTACGCTGCACCATAAATGATGTTGAAAGGGTAGCAAGGAAATGTGATCGATAACCACAGCCACAAGAAACAAACAGTAAACACCAGCTGTCAACAGGGGGTGTCAGAAAGATGATTTGCGGCGGGAAAAAAAAGTAAAAGTTTGGTTAACAAAGTGATGGATATTGGGAGGACTGAGTCTAGGGTTAGAAGAGGAGAGCAAATAGAATTTAATAAAGGTATTTGTGTAGTGGATGTGTGTCCAGGCTGTTCCTGTCTCGACAATGACAACACGCATATTTAGTTCGAGTTGCGAGAATCAATGAAATAAACTTTTTTTAAAACTACTACGAAAATCCCTTTTTTTTAAACTTTCCTAGTTGCTTCCAAACTGCTGCAGACACGATTTGTGTTACCGATGTAAACCAATTTGTCACTGTCCGCTTTAATTATTGGGGAATCGCCAGGGTTCTGCAGCCTTCCCTCTAATATTAAAGGTTTCACTCGCGTCCCCGGATAGCCTTTCACCACACAACTTCCCACATCTCTTGATTTCGGCGTTCCCTCACGCAACTTTTCCTAAACGCAAGTTTGTTCTAAAGGAGGGTTCAAATCTCAATAAAGTATTACAGCAAATTATCAGTCTCTCTCTCTCTCTCCCCACCTCTCCATTCTCAACAAGACCGCCGTAATGCAGAATGCGGCATTAGCTTGGCATCACTTTCCCCTCCTATTTACTAGTCAATCAGTAGGAGTTTGTCCTCTTGTTTGCAACTCGTTCCAATTCATGTTTATGATAACTGAGCATTGTATTGAAATATGATTAAACTGTGCTTATTTTGCTATATGTTAAAGATGAATAGATACACCAGCCTTTTACTTTTAATTCAGGTTTACTAATAATTGACGGTTCTGGGGCAGTCTCTTTTTTTAAGCAAAGTACCATATTGTTTATTCAAGGTGTAGGAAGCATGCAGTGCCCGATTTCACCTGCTGTCTGTCTTGTCTTTCTCTCTGAAGTCAGATCAGTACTCGTTTTAACTTTCATTAATCACCGACTTGGATGATGCTTTAACTTTCGCGTTTCTTTTATTGTTTTTCACATTTCTCCCATAAACACTTTGTTGTTCATTTAAAGGTGCAGGTTACACTCGCTTTTTTTCTCTCTTTCCCCCTTCTCTATCTGTCTTTGTGCCCCCAGGGCCAATCTGAGAACATGCAGCCAGTAGATTGCTTTCAGAGGCAGGCTCTGCGATGATGGATTGCCATGTCAATTTAACCGGCAAAGGATTAATTTGTTTCAATGATTTCTCTTTAGGCAGAACGCCAGCATTTTTCTATCTCTTCCTTTCCCCTTCCCTCTCCTCTTTACAACCAAAGTAGATGTAGTTTGTAAGGGTGATAATAGTAAGAGATAAGTGTGACTCTGCCGTGGCGTGACATTGCAATAGGGTTACACAGTGATTTTCTATCTCCTTAAAATGACTGCAAGCTATCTGATCAGAACTTTACAATCAAATTTATTATGTCTATGGGTGCTTGTTTATAATTCACCACAAAAACAGTTTTTGTATACCGCCTTTTTCTAACACTATTAAAATGCCAAATCCAAAATCAGTCATTTCAAAGTTTTGTATATACATTTTATATGCAAAATATTTTGGAAGAAGTATTTAACCAGAATGGATTATAGACATATCATTACACAGTATGAGCAACCGGAACAATATTATGATACGCCCAATTTTTTTTATCAAGCCCCAATTTTGTTCTTTAAAAGATAATGGTCCAAATGTTCTGTTACCTTACATGACTGGCTATTAGCAAGCTCTCTCCCCCCCCCCCCCCCCGCCCCCATCCTGCCCTAATGCATGTAACTTGATAACTTGATTCCATTGCACACAATTACTTGCTGAAATCTGGTTTCTTCCTAATTATTGCAGTTAATGAGCTTTTATTATTGTTGTTCCTCAACGCAGGAACAACTGATCAACACGGCTCCATAACGCATATAGATAAGTTTTGCTGATGTATTTTCTATACTGCTGTGCACATCGAGTGGCCTAGTCTGAGGAGACCCCTCCCCTTTGATTGGCATTTATATTACACAAAACATTTCCGTGGAAGATATGAAAGTATTGATCAATTGGAAATTAAATAGGTTTGGTATTCGATTTTATTTATGCTCTCACTGGAACTGTGCAGGCGGAGTAGCCTAGCCTGCAAGCTCCCTTCTGCCCTTCTAGATGACAATTTAGATGTTAGCAGATCACATGACACAAATAGCTGTAGACTCCTATCGAAAACTTGGTGAAGAAGATTAATAGGACTCGTCAGAGCTATGAAAGCACAGCTTTGCAGTAAATTTATGCTCCAGGAAGATAAATTGCTGATGAAGATTTTAGTTATCAAACATCTCCAGTCCTCGGATACTAGATTTAATTAGTATTTTTTCTCTCTCCAAAAATCTGAAATTATGTTGTGCACGAATCAGCTTCGTAAGATAATTAAAACATATATGTTTCAAATGTAGCTATTTCTGACTTTTTTTCGGGCAAACCTTGCATTTATGTCTAATGGATAAACTGCCTCCCCCTTCCTACGTTGCTTTCTTTGAAATATTATGCTTACCCTTTAATTCTAAGCGAGCATTATTCAAATCGCTGATTTATGATCAATAGCAGCCGACAGAAATGTGTGTACTATTTAACTACCTCCTTCTCCAGTGATGGAAATAGCTGTAAGGAGAAAGTATAACATATCCTTCATGCCAAGAGTTTAGGGACCACAATAAAGGCCGGCGGTAAAGTGTGTAATAGAATAATAACTTTGCATATGCATTGTGAGAATCGATGCTTTCACAAAAGTAGCTGTCACCTTACGCAGAGCCACTCCATCACAGCCGTTCACCAGGGTACCTGTCTCAGAATTTGCAGTTCAGGTCCCGATCAAATTTCCTGTACTTTGAGCATTTTGACATTGCAAGACAATTAGAATGACCAGAGATCGCCGTGTGAAATTTAAAGTGGGGGCGTTGGGGAGCTGGGGCTGTGGGGGTGGGGGGGGGGGGGGGCGCTGCAGGCGTAAGTCAGTTGGCGAATGTATGACTTGGGGAGAGAAAAAGGAACGTTCCTTTCATGTAGTTGTGTTGTGAATTTAGTATTGATTCGCTGACAGGCAGTGATGTGCATTTGAGAATCTGTTAGAAACTGCTGCTTTAAGATCCCGTTTGTTCTGCCCTCCAACTTTGAATCAAACTCCATAACTGTTGATTTAGCAAGTGAATAGACTAGAAAAAACAACACGCAAAGTTAAACTACAGTTGCATTTAACACATGATTTCACCTCAAAACATTTTTTGCGCCTTTTTACATATTCCGATTGTGCACACGTAGAATAAATTGTATCTCATCTGTTTGGAATAGTGATTAAAATAGGAAAGATGACAGCCTGTGCGAATGTGGAGCTTTATTTCTTAATAGAAAGCTTTGAATAAATGTAATTTGTATTGCTGTGACTTTGGCACAAAATACTATATAGCAGAGAAGGATTACTTAACAGTACTCTTATTCATTATACACAAATCTGGGACTTCATTGCGAATTGGACATTGAATGCAGTTTTTTTTTCCAAATATGTTGATTCAAATATCATTTTGACTATGTCTCATTTAAACCTGGAACATGCATCTTTTTCTCTGCCAATTAGCTGTTACATTCGTGACTATTATGACCGACGCTGGAAAGAAGCAAATGCATTTGATAAGAGTGAGGAATGTTTTAGAGTTATTAAAATATTAAAAGTTGGCAAGGTATCCTTTATAGAGCAGGCTTCCTTTACAGTGAGCAGTATTCGACCAACTCCTTTAACCCACAGTGTACTCTATCCTCATTTGAAATGAAAAATGTAATATGTTACCAGAAGCATATAAAATAACAATCTTTTGTTAAAAAGAGAGATTTCAAACCATTGTTATATTTGGGTGGAGGAAAACGCATTATAGTTAATTTTATTAAGACAATCTTCTGCCAATTTATAACACATTTAAAATAAATACCTACGAATAACAAATGTAAATGCATTGGCTGCAAACTGTAAAATGTACTGCTAAATTGCTGAATTCCAATTATGAATCCCTCAGTCACGTTTTTACACATATATCCCTGTAGCAGGTGCAATGCAAGCTCCAGACTTAGATCTATGAGGGTGCCTAAAAGGAGGCATATAAACCCAGGAAAGGTGTCCCACGTGAGTTTTGTGGCGCTTTATTGTAATAAAGATAAATTTATCTTCACAATTATCCTATAATGAACCATAAAATTGTGAGATGATGGAATCTACTATAAAATAAACACTGGGCTTTCAAACTAATCACATTTCTTTATTTCTTTTCAGGATTGTGTGCCCGATTCCCCGAAGAAGATTAGCCATTCTAAACTGCACAACGCCTGGTTAAAATGTCACCTGTATTTTCCTAGCAAACCCACAGTTTTTCACCTATTTAATCAAATCTGACGGTAGTCTGATTATTTCCGAAACTACACAACGTGTTTCCACCATTCTAACCATCGACTTCCTGTCCCATCTCAGACTCTCTGACCAACCTGAGTCAATATAGATACAGTAATGAAACTGGTCATACTCCATAAACTGACCCATTTTCTTACATAAAACATTAGAGGATATCGCCCCTGTGAAATTTCCTTTCCATTTTTATCTAGGCAAGGTGGGGCAATGTCAATTTGTCACTAGAGGCAGAAGATTCAATATGTTCTCCTCTTAAATTGTCGAACTTCAGTTAGGAAATTTCACTCATGGGATAGTCTAATTATTATCCAATCCTTTTTACATTTGAAAGGCACGTGCTTAACCATCGTAACTGTTATAGCAATACTGAATTTAAACTGGTTTAACATGTCCATAGTCATAGACCAAATTACAAACCTAATGCTCCCTGGCCATATCTCAGTGCATACATCTGCAAAACCTATGACAGTTAACTTTCCAATTGAATTTCCCATATGCATTAGTGTGTGAAATAACAGGTTTGTTTACAATTAGCATACAATGAAGAGGATGATTGTTTAACTTATAGTCAAATATTCATTTTATTTAACGAAGTAAAAAGCATGAATTCTGAAATACTTATATTACTTGCAAAGCTGCATCATTATGTCTAATAGCTTGCAATAATGTTTTCCATGAGTTTTGAAAATAGTGGAAAGTGCAGCACCTCCTGCAAAGAAGGTAATGTTTCCATTTCAACAATAATCCTTTGTAGCTAAAGTATATGTACAGGTTATGTAAAAGCAAAATGTGAAATAACACGTTATATATAATCAGAACCCATGATTAAAGTTGAGTGAATTGCATGGGTAATGCTTCCCAACAAAATATAAACATGCATATCTATATTACATATACATACATTTGTACATACATACATACGTATAAATATATACACGCACATATATAGATACATACACACAAACATACACATATATTATATATATACCTATATATACATACATACACACTTATACATACACATATATATATACATATATGAAATGATCGGTGTTGTGAACACTGGCTATGTAGAACAACATGGCTCTTAACCAAATTGAAAGATCCTGAGCTCTATTGTTGTGCAATTTTTGGACAGTACAATAGAGCCCAAGACCAGTAGCATGTGTTGAGAACAAAGTCTATTCTACGTGGCTGCTGATCATAATATTCTAACACTTTGATTTAAGTTGCACATCTTACGCTTTGCAGTTCTGAACACTCATGAAGACCAGCCCATCAGTAATCAGCCTGCTCTTCATGAGTGTTTCTGCCAGAATTCCATTAGGAACAAAGCTAAGTGAAGAGATATCAGTTGATATTTCACTGAAGAAACATCCTCGCTCATGGTATAATCAGTAATTAAAATTATAGTTTAAGCACACCTCATTTCTACTGAGATTTCTTATGCAAAGTATATTTTCAACATTTCAAAAGCTATTCAGAAACCCATCTGACTTGGCTCTTCAATATAAACTAACAAAAAATGATTTATCTTGAATAGTTCTATAAAACACAGAAGTAGCTTTATTACATATCAGTTGAGCCAGTTTCTATCTCTGTCTATAGATTAGTGAAAATCTGTTTAAATCCTTAGTGAACACACAATGAGAAATTCAATACACCCTCGTATATATCTTGGCATATTCTGGAATGTAAATAGATGCCATCACTATTGGAGAAAGAAACAGTAAATATCAAAGAAAATGTTTGGGGTTTTTAACACAAAACACATTTTGAATGTTCAGCATTGACTTCAATCCAGCTGGGTCTGCTTGTTCATTTTACCAGATGCTCCAGTATATGTTTCTGGGGCTTCTTGTTATCCCCCAGTTTGTTTAACATATGGTCTTTGATGCCATTCATCTTTATTTTGTATTCTTTGTACATCTTGGAATCATCAAATGACATGTCACAGACATATTGGTTTTTGCATATGCTTTTGACCTCAGTCCCAATCCTTTTCTTGTTTCAGACTCCTAGACATTTACAGTGTCCATCAGCCCACTGTAATGGCCATCACATTCATCATGGGCAAGACCTCAGAAAGAAGCCCCTGGGAAATGTTCAGAAACATATCCTCCAGTTATTTTGTGATCATGAATCACAAAACTTTCGGTCCTGGAACGCTTTCCATTTCAGGGACCAGCGTCAGCACCAAGCACTTTCAGGTCAATGCGTTGAGATAGAGAATAAAGCTTCCTATAGTCTTCCCAATCATGTGCCTCAGCCCCAATTTAGAAGAGCACTTCCAATTACACCAGTGTGACATTTTCCCACTTGCCACAGTATCCATCCTGTGGCCTCTCTAAACAAGACTGGCAACTTCATACCAATAGTACAAAATTTTGACAGTTTTGTGTTGTGGGTCCATGGCCACTGGGAATCAGCTCAAATGCTTTTTCACATAGGATTTTTACAACAATAACTAGTTGAATTAATACAGTGCCTTTAAAGTGTAAAACATCCCAAAGCGCTTCAGAGGAAGGTTGTCAGATAAAATTAGACACCGAGCCATATAGACATATTAGGACAGGTGACCAAAAGCTTGGTCAAAGAGATAGGTTTCATGGAACGACTTAAAGGAGGAGAGGTAGAGAGGCGGAGAGGTTTATGGAGCGAATTACAGAGCTTAGGGCCTAGACAGCTGAAGGCATGGCCACCAATGGTGGGGCGAAGGAAGAGGCCAGAATTGGAGGAATGCAGAATTCTGGGAGGAATGCAGGGTTCTGGGAGGAGTTGATAGGCAAATGATAAACAGAACTTTCATCTGATCAGTCTGGGCTGGATTTAAAACCAAATGAAATGTTATTGTCCAATGCAATTTCAATTCCGTCCCCAAATTATTATTAACGATCAAACGTCCTAATGAAAAGAAGAACATTTTAGCATTAGGATTAAAATATTAAATATTCGTTTTCAAAATAACGTTGCAATAGAAATGATTATTTGTAATAAGTGAAGTCATGATTTATTATCAAAAATGATTGCAGCTGCATTTCAGCATCTCAGCCTAGACCAGCACACACTTGATCAATGCCAGGATCATTGGGTTCAGTAAGGTGGTGCTTGACAGAAGAAAAAAAAACTTTTTTCTTCAGCTGTGAATAGTAACAGTTCTTAGTCAAGTTTGATGTGATTGCAAAATAAAAGGTTCCTTTTCATTGAATGATAATAATTCAAACAGGAAAATACTCTTAATTTCAAATGTAGAAAGCTTTTGGTGTATTTTAATTGCAGATGCCAAGTATACAGAATAGATCCAGAACTGCAAAACACATATCACAACAGAAATCTCTCTCAGGCTTCAGAATGACTCAGAAGAATCTACAACAACAACAACAACGTGTATTTATATAGCGCCTTTAACGTAGTAAAACTGCACAGGAGTATTGTAAGCCAAAAAAAAATTGACACCGAGCCACATAAGGATACATTAGGGCCGGTGACCAAAAGCTTGGTCAAAGAGGTAAGTTTTAAGGAGCGTCTTAAAGGAGGAAAGAGAGGTAGCGAGGCGGAGAGGTTTAGGCAGGGAATTCCAGAGCTTAGGGCCTAGGCAACAGAAGGCACAGCCACCAAAGGTTGAGCGATTATAATCGGGGATGCTCAGGAGGGCAGAATTAGAGGAGCACAGATATCTCGGTGGGTTGTGGGGCTGAAGGAGATTACAGAATCTACCATAAGTTTAAAAAAAAGAGAAATAGATTAATACAAATAAATAAACAAAATACAGCCCGTCCCTTACTATGATGAAAAATTAGGATTATTTTCTTATCAACATCAGATCACAATTAGTACTTATAATTAAAAATCATCAATTCCACCACACTTAACCTTACAATACTTCCATATACTGTAGGTAGCAAGTTGAATGTTAAAATCTACATTGCCACATTAAGAATAGTCACAGAAAACTGCCAGAGAAAAGAAAGCACAAGGCATTATTTACAGTATTCCTTTTTTAGGTTGTCAGATTACTGCTGCAGTCTTCAAACAGCAAAGATAGAGAATAAACATCAGTTAACCATCATGCCTTTAAGCAATTAAATTTTCATATGCAATTGTCTACACGACTGAGATATTTCTGAAAAACAATGCAATAATATATTGAGTCTGAAGGGTTTGTTTGGCAAATGTTCCAGACAATTTGAGTTCTAACACAAACAAACTAATTTGATTGTTTAAGGGTATTAGATGCTGGCTTATTTAAACCTCCTGCAGTTCTTTCGCATTATGAGCACTGGATTCCTTTGTAGCTTAGAACTTTCAAGCTATGTTGGATAGATACTGTATTGTGAAACTGCAATCAAAATATTTAGTTAACAAAGACTTAGCAGGATGTTAACAGGTTTCCAGTACCTTGCATTTTCAAAATGGTCACATTTTTAGTTCGCAGCAAGACCCATAAAAGTGAAGAACTAATCAGGGCAAGGGGTGAAGTTAAAGTATCACACAAAGCTAGAAACATAATAGGATAAAACTACGAGCATAATAAATATGACTTTTTGTTCCATGCTCACTGTCGCAGAAAATTGGAAGCCACGGGAATAAGTTCTCCAGTCTCCTAGCTAGCCAGCAACAACCCTGTGTATTAGAAATTAATGTGAAATCACATCATTATCGTACACCTTTACAGAAATCATAATTCATATGTGGTAAAGGCAGATAAACATGCATTCTATTGATGTTCCTCCCTGCAAGTAGCTTTGGGCTGTAGTGCTATTTCATTCACAATATTTCAAATTGCACATTTTTTTGCTGTTAGTTGTAAGGTGTCTTTTTTAGAATCTGTCATTTTGACGCAGCAATGATTTTACTTCCCTGCATTATAGCGCAACTGTTAAAGTTCCATGAATGTATACAGATGGGAACTCATGACCTGAATTCCTACTGGTAAAGGGAATTTGTCTTCATAACTATAATGGACAAAATGGTTTAGATAATATGTTTTAAGCCACAACTAAATCATTTGTGGTTTCCTTAGTTCTTAACTATATATCTTAGCACTCAATGTGCAGATCACAGACTCTGTTAGGTTAGAAATGTCCCATTTGGTTCAGATTAAACATAAATCTTTATTTATGGTAAAAGGGTTGTCTTATAGCACTAATTACCAGTTTTTTTTAATGATACAGGAATATATTTGTCTCTTGGTTTAATTTTTTTCCCCAAGTTCAATCACAGAACACTGGACACAATGAAAAGTATCAGGAAATATAAATATTTTCACAAGTATTCAAAGAGATGAAAGATTGTTTCAGCTTGTAGATGGATCTAAATTGAAGTAGCTTCATTATAATGAGGACTTCAGGGATACAGAAGCAGTGGCCACTGGTGGCAACCAATCTAGAATTTATGCCTGTTAGTACTACCAGTCAAGTTTCTGAAAAAACATAGATTGCAGCCAGCATTACAGTGTACAAAATAATCAATATTTCATGCAAATTATGAGTATGATTATGCCAGAATATGTATAAGTAAATGATGCCTCTTGCACTTATCTTAAACCAGAAAATGAATTCATTAGATATTCTGCAGATTTTGCTTTAGACTAACATTACTTTGAATTTTTCAAGTGTTTATTATTGCTGTTTTAAATCGAAGCAAGTAAGTTCTCTGGACCTTTCAGGTCTCTAGGGTTGCCAACCCTCCTGGATTGCCTTGGCGTCTCCAGGAATTAAATATTCATCTCCATGACACTGCTGCGAGCAACCAGGGAGAAAAATCATAGAGGTGTTTAAAAAATGTATGTATTTTCCACTTTCGTTTATTCGTTATAAAAATATTGGAGAAGGATTTTAAAAAAGGCTGTTTAACTGGGCGGGGCGGTTGGAGGCAGGAGTTTCATAAGATGAAACCTTCAAGAATATGTCCAACCAGGATTGGCAACCCAGCATGTCTCTGTGCCTTCGTATGTCTGTGGTTGAGCTATTAAGTTGATGGGGAAAATTTGAATCCAGCAATAAGAACAGCAAAACAAATGTGCTGGTGTTATTTTATTGGTTTCTAAAACATTTTTGGACAGACGGCTGGGTAACACCAAGCAACGCAGAATTCTGTAAATGTGGTTTGAAAAGTTGATCAAGAAGCACAAATAAATAAATGGAAAAGAAACATGCATGTGCCAGTAGTCAATGTCAAACAGCATTTGGGATCAATTAACCACATGGAATGTTAAAGTTTCTTGTTTACACATTCCTTCCCTTGATCTGTGGTTATAGTCACAAAACAGTCCAAGGTCTGAGGACAGAGACCAGCAAAGTCAGAATTCAGTAAATCATCCCTAAATTTAGAACGGCCTGGAAAAGGGAAACAAAGCATTAGCTTCTAACAGTATTTAAGTTCTACCTAAAACTAGGCCTGTGTGATAACTGTGATACTTTGAGAAAAAGGTGCAATTACTAGAGCGCCAGTTAAATTATATTTCTTCGTAAAACTTAAATATGAAGGTTGCGAGTCGAAACATGTCCTTTAACCTCAAATTGATCCTAGTCAGAATGGATGAATGTCTCCTTTCTCTTGGAGTCCGATGTGAAATGACTTTGGTCAGTATCAATCTACATGAACTGGCTGCAAGTCCGCAGCCCAAACTGGTTCTCAGATCTGACACAATTGCTTTAACTTGGTAATTAGAGAGGCCATGAGGACAAATAGTGTGGGAGATGGAAAAGGCATGCTAATGCTGAGTGTGTGTGTGTGTGTGTGTGTGTGTGTGTGTGTGTGTGAGATCTAAGTGCACTGTCATAACAATACAGAAAGAGCTGCTAATTGCATTTAGTTCATTCTATACCTTTCTTGGCTGTGCTGGATGCTGTTACCAGGTGCAAAGTGAAAACATTTTCATTTCTGCAACACTGTCAATCCTCACATTGATGAGCACAAATGCATGAAACCACAAGAGTGTTAGAATGTATAACAATCTCTGCAATAAGATTTGGCGCACAATTTCAGATTACATGGAGATGAGCTTATGAACCGATTTAATTTTTTATGTTTACTGGTATGAAAGCAGATCTATTATAATGGAAAGTCCTCTAGCAAGGAAACTAGTGCCCTTTTTAAACCATCAATTCAGTCACGTCGAAGAACAGTTCTAAAAATAAAATTTATAACCAGAAGTTTGAGGATCATTAGTAATTACATGTATTTACGGTTGCAATGTTTAAACAACACCTGTAGTTGAAGGGGTTTTGTGGGTGGGTTTAGATGCCTTGTTAAGTGACGCTGTCCCTTGTTCGCTGAAGTTACTGATAATTCCCACTCCAGGTCTGACAAGGTGGAGGGTATTATACAGCTGTTGCAAAAGAATTTAATGGCCAAAAATTCAACCAATTGCAGGGATGTAGAGTATTTGCATCATGTTTCTATGACTGTTCTTAATGGTGGTGTTATATTTGTATTATGTTGCAATGTTAGCTATTTCTTTTTTCTCCCCGAAGAATAAATTAATTTAAAATGTTTATTCATTCCAATTTTTTTTATTTTTTTTTACAGTGTTCACTACAGCTCACAGTCTTTTCCCATATGCTTGCCAGATTGCAATTTGACTTCAACTTTCAAACTTACTCAGAGATTGCATGGATTTTCTTGTACTCGATTTCAGGAGTCTCAGGGAAGGTCAATCACTCAATTTTGTGATGCAAGAAATCCCATATTATCAAGAGCACAGATCTGGCTCCACAACATCACCATTGCTGCATAAATGGTGAGAAATAAAAAAGTATAATACAACAACAACTTGTATTTATATAGCACCTTTAACATAGTAAAATGCCCGAAGGCGCTTCACAGGAGTATTAAAAGAAAAAAAAATAATCCAATAAGTTATAGGTATCTACACTAGATACATACGCTACATACAGACATGTGCAAGCTACAATTGTCCCCTCCCGTGAGCCATCGTACAAATTTAATTAAAACAATTATAACACAGTGTAACAACGGAGGAACAAGATCCATGAGTCTCATGCTTGTGATGGTAAGTTTACTCAAAAGAGTAAAAAAATGTCTTTAAAAATGCTTTCCAGAAGATTTTACTTCTCCTCAAAACATGATCAGCGTAAATAGAATGTATAATGGGAGTGATAAGCAAACACAGGAGATGTTCTCTTTGCATGTCAAGCAAATCCCCAACTTGTGCCCTGCCCCCAAAAAAATTCAAGTAAAATATCATTAAGCTCATAGGAAAAGCATGGCTTATAAGGCTCAAGCAGAAGGAAAATCCTCTATTCTTTGGATATGTGTATTGAGAATGGAGTGTAGCGATGTCACTACACTTCCTTTGAGTGACAGCATTGGTAGAACAGGACTGAAGTACTGTCACAAAGTAATGGCCATTTGCATTAACAGCATCTCTAGTAGTGTATTATTGCTGTGCCCGTCTGTCCATCACAAATTGTTGGAAAAATCCAGCCCCACCATTAATGGGAAGACCAAAATACAAAAGATGGTTTGTAACTTCTGAAAGGCATTTGATAAAGTTTCAAACTAAAGATTACTAATTAAGCTCAAAGTTGTGTGGATTCAGGACTAAAGGCATGGAGAAGGAAGTGGCTGAAGGGTAGATAACAGCAGGTACTGGTTAAGGGTCAAAGTCAGGGTGAGGGGAATGCTGAGTAAGGTGCACCAGTACTCAGTGCAGGGGCCACTACTGTTTCTAATTTACACCAATGACCTGGATTCTGAAACTCAATGCAAATGGGTTACATTTGTAGATGATACTAAACTAGGAAGGGTAGTGGAATTGAAGCAGGCAGCTCAGAAATTATGAGCTAAGCAAAATATGCGAGGGAGCAGGTGAAATTTAATGCAGACAAGTGTAAAGTAAGGCACATAGGAAGGGAAAAATGGGCACCATGCATACTTCATGAATGATGTTGAAATAGCTAAGGATGAAAGAGATGTAGGAGTCTAGTAGACTCAAGGCTCAATGTGTCCAGCCAATGCAAAGCAGCAATCAACAAAGCCAATAGAAAGTTGAACTACATAGCCCAAAACAGTGGAGTACAAGTCAAAGGAAGTCATGATCAAACTGCACAGTGTTCTGCTCAGATCAGCTGTGGGCAGTTTTGGTTACTGAGAAATGTGGGAAAGACTCAAGCATTGGAGACGATGCAGAGAAGAACGACAAGACTAATCCCCACTATCAGTGGTCTGTGTTTATGAGGAAAGACTGGAGAGAACTGGAATTTTCAGCCTGGAGAGGAGGCATCGGAGTAGTGATCTTGTAGAGGTAAGTCAGATAGTAAATGGTATGGAAAATGTTAATCCAGAGTACCACTTGAAATGAAACTGCGGAAGTAGAACAAAAGATACATAAATTCAAACTAGTAAATGAAACTCTAGGAGGTTCTTCTTCACACAGAGAGTGATCAACACTTTGAATGGACTTCTGGAAAGAGTGTTGGAATCATTTAAGAAACAACTAAAGGCAACACTGGGGGAGTGTAGGTTCGTTCTGGATGGATTCATTAAGTTGAGCCAAATAGCCTTTCTCATCCGTAAGTATATCGTGATCTTGTATGGCACTAATTTTCACGAGTACTGCACCAATCTTATTTAAGTATGTGTGCTAATAAAACATTATCATGCATGTGAAGGCATTTGAAAACATAATTGAAGAAAAATCAAAAATAAAACTGATTAGAAAACAGAAATATCATTATTAAAGAACTTTGAATTGCTTGGTAATTGGAACAGCCAATAATTTACGTGCTGAAGTTAAGTAGAATTTCAATGCCAGTTTAATAATGAGTAGCAAGGGACCTAAGGACTGATGGGTAATGGACATGCACTGTGCGGTATGCAACAAAACTTGGATTCCTTTAATAATCCCTATTACATCTGTTGGTGCACAGTTGGCCAATCTGCCAGCATATTAAATCACAAAACGGCATGACTGGAGTTCAAACTCGAGTTTCTGCACACAATAACACCTGTGACTGTTTGCAAAGCTTTTTGAACAGAGGAGAGGTGCAGGGGGCAAGAGGGAAAGTAGGAAGGAACAGCGGACTCGAGGAACATACATGCACTGCTGCAGTGGGAGCGGGCCATGTGAAAAATAAATGTATTGATCAATATTCACCACTTGAGTTAATTCAGGAATAACAATTTAAATCTGAAATCACATTCAGGCCAAATCTTTGGCAGTGAGCTTTTATTGTAACGTATACACCCACATGCCTTTCCCTGGACTCAACAGCACTTTCAAACTGATGTAAAGTTATGAGTTTTAATGGGGTATCTTTTTTTTTCTGGATCATCTGACCTATTTACTTTACGGCATGGCAACAAGATCTCCAATCAGATGCAGTTTATGTGCTGAGATTGGTTAATGGGGAATTGTTACTGATGGCAGGGAGGGGGAAGAGCCAGAATGTTGGCATTTTCCTTGGGATGAGATAACACACAAGCAACACGATCAAATGACATGTTTGGACGTAAACGATACTATTGTGTCATGTTCGGCAAACAAACAAAAGAAGGCTACTTGAATACTTTTCAGTCACAATGGTGACTCTTTTGATACCTGCTGTCCTACCTTTATGACTTCGAAATATTTCAAGGGATCGTCAAGGAAAGATGTCAGTTGCTATCAGATACCGCAACCTCTGTATTCTCTAGAAGAGAGATGTATTCTCAAAGATGTATTATAGCATCTCAGGGGGCTCTGAACAAAACATGGCTCCAGCACACTAAGGAACAATGTGCTTGTCGTCCTCAGTGTTTATGTAGTGTGAGGTGCTCTCTTAGTTTTACATGGATCACGTGATCCTGATTCTACGCTGCAATTGGTTTCATTGGATTGTGTAATATAAATTCTTTTATATTTGTGCTACACAGGAAATATAATAGGAATGTCAAATATGAGAAACCTAATATAAGCCTATGATAGCTGGTTAAAACTGGAAAGGACAGCTGATCTTAGTCAGACCAGACAGTACTATCTTCCTTCACATTCCTTTCTCCCCCATTGACCATCTCATGTTCCATCTAATTAACCAAACTCATTTTCCACTGTGCATGCGCCACGCAGTACCTCTCTTCCATGCTCCTGACTATGTTGGCTCAGTGTAAAATGAGGTATCCCTCTGGGTTGTCAATTCATATCAGATTAGGATAGTAATCATGTCATGAGCCACTACCATGGAATGGGCGGGTCTGTGTGTGCGTGCTTGTGTGGGGGACCATGTCCAAGAATTTCTTATTTTTGCATTAAAATTGAAATCTGCTAACAGTAAATCAAAAATAAATATTCCCAAATCTGTTTCAATCTGCATTCCTCAGACTGCACTCCAACTTGTTTGTTTCCCTACTGAGCCACACCAGAACATCTTGAGACTAGCTGATTAACCATACTTATTATCTCTCTAACTCTCTGCCACTCTCTTTGCACTGTGTATAGCGCACTGCCAGCCACAATCACAGAGAACTGTATCGGAGCAGTCTTGATCACGCTGTCTTGCATCCGCAGCTTTGACTTACATGCCAGTTGGCATTCGGTATCAACTCGATCAACAAGGCAACTGGTGGTGATGTGCTGCAGAGAAAAAGGACGGCTGCATGGGGTGAATCATTCATTTCCATGGAGTTAGTGACCTGGGTGTGGATAATAGTTATATTTCATCAAAGTTCCTGATCCAGTCTTGTTCAGGTTATGGCTACTTCGCAACAAGTCACGTGGTCTGTGTGGTGACTGCATCACAGCAAAACATATACTCACCACATTTTTCTTTCCTTTTATTAGATGGAGGATGTGTCAGCAACTTTTACCTTTTGGTGTTTTATATCTAGTTTTCTTCCTATCATTATTTACATTTTAATCTGTAATATTCCTTAGCACGAGTGGTACTATTTTATAGATAACAACAACAACTTGCATTTATATAGCACCTTTAATGTAATAAGACATTCCAAGGTACTTCACAGGAGCTTTATCAGATTGGTCAAAGTGGCAGGTATTAAAGAGCGTCTGAAAGGAGAAGAAAGAAAGACTAGCGCCTTTCACGACCACCGGATGTCCCAAAGCACTTAAAAGCCAATTAAGTACTTTTGAAGTGTAGTTACTGTTGTAATGTAGGAAACGCGGCAGCCAATTTGCACACAGCAAGCTTCCACAAACAGCAATGTGATAATTACCAGATAATCTGTTTGAGTGATAAATATTGCCCAGGACACCAGGGATAACTCCCCTGCTCTTCTTCGAAATAGTGCCATAGGATCTATTACATCCACCTGAGAGAGAGCAGACAGAGCCTCGGTTTAACATCTCATCTGAAAGACGGCACCTCCAGCAGTGTAGCACTCCCTCAGCACTGCACTGGAGTGTCAGCTTAGATTTTTGTGCTTAAGTCTCTGGAGTGGGACTTGAACCCACAACCTTCTGACTCAGAGGCGAGAGTGTTACCCACTGAGCCATTGGCTGACACATAGTGAGGCAGAGAGGTTTATGCAGGGAATTCCAGAGCTTAGGGCCCAGATGGCTGAAGGCACGGCCGCCAATGGTGGTGTGAGGGAAGGACGAGGATGGACGAGAGGCCAGAGTTGGAGGAAGGATGTAAGGCTGGAGGAGGTTATAAAAATAGGGAGGGGCGATGCAATAGAGGGATTTGAACACAAGAATGAGAATTTCTAAGTAAGTAAAATTAAAATAGATAAATAGAGAGGTTTCATCTATTCTAAGCATGATGTTTGAGAACCGATGCCATATTGATCCAACTACCATGTGCTCTTTGGCAGGCATTGAAGTGTTGTCTGTATAAGTTTTCCAAGAGCATTTTCACATCGACTGAGAAGGATGAGTTATAATTGCCAACACTCTGCCATACAAACCGATCATCATATTCCTACACATCACATATATGTATTTCAGTATTTGTAATGCAAATGCCATTCCCATTCTTCCACACTCTTAACTTCTTATGCTGAATGTATGCTTGAGTCAGAAGGTAACATCTAATGCATGAAACAGAGCAATAGACCCACACACAAGCAGTGTGAAAACATGCAAACCCCTGGGATGATGATCTAAACACAGGTAATACTTAATAGCACAATGCACAAATATTTTTATTATTGAGAATGTAACATCTGCCTCGTTTGGAGATTTCTCAAAACACTTCTAAAATGTGTAAATGAGCAGTGTTGCTGAAGTTTCTTTGAGATGTACAATAGATTTCACTTCAGTTATTGCCTGAGGATTGCATACTGCACATTCATGGAAATGTACTCAATTCTTTTAATTACATACAGTCAAACCTTGTTATTGTAAACTTGTAAGAATCATTAAAGTAGTTCATCTTATCAGGGTTTGAGGTCCTTAATGACTGCATCACACAGAATCCCCACAATGCAGATAGAGGCCATTTCGGCCCATCGAGCCTGCACCGACACATATCCCACCCTATCCCCGTAACCCCACGTATTTCATCCCCCTAACACTAAGGGTCAATTTATCATAGGCAAATCAACCTAACCCGCACATCTTTGGACTGTGGGAGGAAACCGGAGCACCCGGAGGAAACCCACGCAGACACGGGGAGCATGTGCAAACTCCACACAGACAGTCACCCGAGGCCGGATTCGAACTCCGGTCCCTGGCGCTGTGAGGCAACAGTGCTAACCACTATGCCACCGTGTTGCCCTAAAATAGAGCTTTCCAATGTGACCAAGGGAAACATTTAGAATAATGAGAAGTTGGCAATAACTGAGTTTATATTACTAGTGTATATTGTACATACTAGTAAGATTTTAGATCTTCCTCTGATTATAGACTATTTAACCCTTTGATGAATGCAGCACCATTCTCATGTCAACATTTGGTTTATTCCAAGAATACTATGAAGAAGGCACCTTCTGTTTTACATACGGCTCTCTAATTCTAGTTTCTAATATTAATCCTGAAAAATGAACTGAAAATCTCTCATGCCACTGTTATATGAAAGGATAACTGCTCAGATTGTTTTAAGTATTTGAAAGGTTGGGATCACATCTCTGCTTCTTGCACTTGATTGTGTGCTGCCAGATTATGGAAAATGTCCTCATGTGGAAATGAATCACTTTGTGAAGTTAACCCCGCACTAAATGAACGTGTGACACAAGTTAGAATTTATCCATTTTCATGTTTTAAGATTCCAGCTCTGCACTGACTTCTCACACAGAAGAAAGACAACATCTAAATTTTCTGCCGTGGTTTCCAATGATATTTTACAGCGACAATCATTAAAAGATACTGCTGGTAACTGATCATACAGTAAATAAGATCATAAGAACATAAGACTTAGGAGCAGGAGTAGGCCATATGCCCCCTCGAGCCTGCTCCGCCATTCAATAAGATCATGGCTGATCTTTGACCTCAACTCCACTTACCTGCCCGATCTCCATATCCCTTGATTCCCCTAGAGCCCAAAAATCTATCTATCTCAGCCTTGAATATACTCAATGATTCAGCATTCACAGCCCTTTGGGGTAGAGAATTCCAAAGATTCACAACCCTCTGAGTGAAGAAATTTCTCCTCATTTCAGTCTTAAAAGGCTGACCCCTTACCCTGAGACTATGTCCCCTAGTTCTAGTCTCTCCAGCCAGGGGAAACAACCTCTCAGCATCTACCCTGTCAATCTCTCTCAGAATCTTGTATGTTTCAATGAGATCACCTCTCATTCTTCTAAACTCCAGAGAGTATAGGCCCAATCTACACAATCTCTCCTCATAGGACAACGCTCTCATCCCAGGAATCAATCTAGTATAGACTATAAAATAGAGAGTTCTATACAGTGTGGTGCTTTTATTCACCTTTATCACATCTAACAATATTAAAAAATGAATTAGGTGCAAGTAGCAGTTCAGCCTATTCTGCTCACATGGGAGAGAACCATTATCATCTATACAGATGCCACCAGGAACATATCTAGCAGCTCAGGTAAAATTATCAGTAGTTATTTCAAGTAGAATATTCTGGGTGAACTCTCTTTAATCATATATACATATGCACATTTATAACACTCTCAACTCTTAGCATGGGTACCAGTACCTAATTTAATTTAATTCGTAGGATGCATTCCGCTGGACATCTGTGCAGATGCTTCCAAATCACTTTAATGCATGTGTATATTTTAAGGCATTTTTAGAGGCAGACATAGGACAAATTGTATAAATAGGTGTCAGCGTGGTTCAGTTGGTAGCACTCTTGCCTCTGAGTCACTAGGTTGTGGGTTCAGGTCCCACTCCAGAGACTTGAGCACAAAATCTAGGCTGACACTCCAATGAAGTACTTGGGGGGGGTGGGGTGGTGCTGCACTGTCGGAGGTGCCGTCTTTCGGATGAGATGTTAAACCACCTCCCAGGTGGAGGTAAAAGATCCCATGCACTATTTGAAGAGGAGCAGGGGCATTATCCCCAGTGTCCTGGCCAATATTTATCCCTCAACCAACATCACTAAAAACAGATCTGGTCCCTAGCTCATTGCTGGGATGTCCTGAGGTCATGAAAGACGCGATATAAATGCAGTCTTTCTTGCAGCAAAAAGAGGAACTTCGTAAAATATCAATCAGGTGTGGCATGTAAAGGAAGAATTTCATATCTACCCATTAATAGTGTGTAATAACCTTCAACAAATGATGTCAGTGGACAACAGCTTCTATTAGCCATTATCATTACAAAGTACAATCTACAGTTGCACAAAAACTGCTGAAAACCTGTTCTGGATCCAAGGGTACAGAAGAACAAATACTTGCTGTAGTATGGAAGCTATGAAGAGTTCTATTGCCCCCAGCTCTCAGCTTTGAAGTTGATAGTAACTTTTGGTCCCTGTTAAACCCACAGGCTAATAGGTCAGGGGATACTTTTCTCCTTTGTGTTACTTTTAATGCAAACGTAGATGTGAGTAAACAGGTGATCAGAATTGGTAGAAAGTAGTAAATCAACATTTTATTTGTTTGTATTATTCATCTGAGTTTTACATAGAAGTACATAGAATGTACAGCACAGAAACAGGCCATTTGGCCCAACTGGTCCATGCCGGTGTGTGTGCTCCACACAAACCACCTTCCACCCCACGTCATTTAACCCCATCAGCATAACCTTCTAATCCTTTCTTCCTCATGAACTTGTCTAGTTTCCCCTTAAATTCATCAATGCTATTTGCCTCAACCAATCCATGTGGTAGCAAGTTTCACATTCTCACTACTCTATCAGTAAAGAAGTTTCTCCTGAATTCTCTATTGGATTTATTAGTGACTATCTTATATTTATGGCCCCTAGTTTTGGACTCCCCACAAGTGGAAACATCTTCTCTACGTCTACCCTATCGAACCCTTTCATATTCTTAAAGACCTCTATTAGGTCACCCCTTAGCCTTTATTGGTTTTGTTCCCCATCTAAAATATATAAAAGGACATTAGGAAAAAAAATCTTGTTTGTTAAGGATTTTTCTGACCTTGTTAAAGATAATGATGAGATAACCCTGCAGCATTAGAAAGGGGGATAAAAATGAAAAGTGAGTTCTTAACTTAAACTGCTGTATAGTCAATTTTGAACAAGAAAAATTCTAATTATCACCACCGCACGACAAGTGGATGGTGGAGAGGAGATTCGATGTCTGCAGTGTAAAAGTATTGTGTAGATACTATAGTATTTCTGTTCTTTGGTTTAAATATAATAGCTTCGAAAATCAAAAAAGCAGCCAATGTATGAAGGGTTCCTCATCAATTCATAACTATTACAATGTGTTACCTTGAAACTATGTGTAAGATGGATACGTTATTTATAAAATGATTGTAAGATGTCTGTGATACATTAAAGGAAAAGGAAAATGAATGATCTAGTGCAGATAATACATATAAAGTGAAATTGTTGTGTATTATTACATTGAATGTACTACATAAATGCACATAGTTGTTGTATTAGATTGAGGCCAAAAAACATGTGCTATTAACCAAACTTGTACAGTGTTTAGTGGGAAGAGAGCTTTCCTTGCATCACTGTACTTAATAAATCCAAAACAAAGTGCAAGTTATTTATTCAGTCAACTGCAATTTATATGCCCATTAAGTGTGTACTTTTTAAAGCTGGAAGATGGTAATTTTCCACTAAATGTACCACTTTGCAGACAAGCTGTCAAATTGGTTTTACATTCGGACTTCTTAATACCTTTTTTATTTCCTAACCTTCAGCCAAGCTAAATATCACTCTCCAAGATTCAGAACCTGCCCAAGCTGCCCATTATTATTGTAAACCAATGTGGGTCTGGTTCCCTCCCTTGCTCAGCCACATGCAAGTCAATCCTTGCATAGGATCTATGCATCTGCATTCAATGCGGTGCTTTCCACAACATCTTCCATTTGCAAGGATAATAATTGTCTCATAGTTGGCACAAGACATATAAGTGAATTCATACAGTTGACTGTGTGAGCAATTAAAACCTGTGCAGACAATGTCCTAAATTGTGATCAAATGTCTGTAAAACTTGTATTGCTCAGGAGAGCAAAGGTACAAGCACGAACAGTAGAATGAACTGAACCAATGTAGAAAGAGATCAGCAATAATAATGAGAAGACAACTACAGTCTACTCCTGATAACTCAACAGCATCCTTTTCCGCTGAAGAATTTGAATTATCCAATGAGTAATTAAGCAGTGTAAATAACAGTTATTTAAAAATTGTCGTGGCCTTGCTAAAGACAATGAGGAGAAAATCCTGCAGCATTCAAAAGAGGGGTATAAACAAGTGGGAATTTAGTGCTAAAACATTTTGAATTATCAGATAATTTGAATAAAGCAACTTTAAATTTAGAGAAGTAAAGCCAAAAGAATGGTGAACTAGATAGCCAAATAAAATGCAAGTTAAAGGAAGTCCTGATCAAACTGTGCCGTGTTCTGATCAGGCAGCACCTTGAGTACTGTGTCCAGTGCTGGTTGCCGAGAAGCTTTGGAAACAATGGGCTGGATGTTGCGGGGGTCAGCAGGCATGATCGGTGGCTGGTCAGGTGGTAAAGTGTTATTTTTCCCCCAGCAGGTTCGGACCCCGCTGTGAACCCGCCGCCACGCGCCTTTACCAAATGTCGGGTCTGTCAGCGCTGAGCAGACCCGACATGCAGCGGCAGGGGAGGCAACTAAAATAATTAGTGGCTTGTTTATTGCCACTTAACACTGGTTTTCTCCCAGCTTTTTGAATTTGGCAGGTTGCCCACCAGTTTCCTGCTGTGCCTGGACCTCATCTGTGAAGCTGAGGCAGGAGGTCAGTGGCCATTGAATCAGCTGATGAGTTGACAACTTCAAATGTCAAGTCAAAGCTCCCATCTGATTGAGAAGTGTTCCCTTAACCACTAGCTTCTCTAAACTGCATTTCCACTACAGATTCAGAATGCTGCAAGTCTTTACACAAGTTTTCATCCAGTCTGATCTCATTACCTCTCCTACCATTGACAGATATCTTCTGTCATCTCTACTTCACCTGCCATCTATTCCATCAGCAGGGGTGCCATTGAAACTCTTTCACCTTGGTCCTCAGAATCCCACCACGGTCAGCCCCAGCACCAGCATCACCAGGCACACCAGCATCACCAGGCACACCAACAGCACCAACAACAACACCAACCTTCTCCGCAATCAACTAATGCTGCACAGGACACAGGGCATCCCGACCACATTGCTGCCCGGGAGGCCAGAGATGGCCAACCATTTACTTCACTTGATGCTGTACACCCTGGCTGCCACATGATGCACCAGGTTGGCACCACCCCACACCAACACCATAAAGCATCCCTACAATGCCCAAGCCATTCCTTTCACACTCATCACTATTGCGGGGGGTACCGTTATGTCTCACCATTCACTGCAACTCACCAAGCCACTTCCAAAGGTGCACACAAATCTGTCCAAGAACGCAAAGTGTTGAAAATAAAGGTTTCAATGTTTGACACCACATTAACAGAAACTTTACATGAACATTGGATAAAACACTCAAGTGCCCACACTTGTGTGTTGTTAGTTGGTATTATTGCATGAGGATGAGTGTGAGGGGTGGCTAGTGAGATGGGGATGCGATAATGTAAATAGAGAGGGATGGGTGTAGGTCCAAGGTAAGTTGGTGTGAGTAAGGATGTGCAGGAGTAGGGTAGGGAAGGCAGAGTGATGGGGATGTGATGAGAGGCACAGCAGGATGAGGTTGAGTGTGGCTTTGTACTAACGTTTCGTGATCTACTGAGATCATTGAAACATTTGCAGCACTGCACCCAGGTCATCCTGACCACATCCCTGCTTGTGCCCTCCTCTGCAATGTGCAACCAGGCTGTGTTGATCTCCTAGGGAGGTCTTCTCCGCCCATGGGAAAGGAAGAGGACCTCCCTGTGTGCTGTGACTCCCTCCATAAATATATGGAGGGAGTCATGGGAGAGCCTGGGTGCAGCCCTGCACCTCTGTGCAGTGCTTGTCAGTGTTTGCAGCACCTCAATGCTGCAGAACACCGACAGCACAAATGTCAAATTAAAGTTGGCCATGGTCCCTTTAAGGAAACCGGCTGATGACGTGTCATCAAATGATGTCACCAGACCCGCTTCCTCTAATTGGCTGGGAAACATGCTGGGTGGGCTTAACAAGCCCAATCAAGGTAAACTCATTCCATACAGCGGGCTGGAGCGAGCAGCAGGACCGGGACCCGCCACCGACGTCGCCCGCAACGGACCCGCCGAGGTTTGTAAAATCCAGCCCAATGCAGTGAAAAAGAAAGACTTGCATTTATATAGTGCCTTTCATAACCCCAGGATGTCCCAAAGTGCTTTATTTTTGAAGCACCGTCACTGTTGCAACGTAGCAGCCAATTTGCGCACAGCAAGTTCCCACAGCAATGATCAGATAATCTGTTTTTAGTTGTTGGTTGAGGGATAAATATTGGCCAGGTCACCAGGGAAAACTCCCTGCTCTTCTTCAAAATAGTGCCATGGGATCTTTTACATCTACACGAGAGGGCAGGCAGGACCTCGGTTTAATGTCTCATCCAAAAGACGGCACTTCTGACAGTGTAGCACTCCCTCAGCACTGCACTGGCGTGTCAGCCTAGATTATGTGCTCAAGCCCCTGCAGTGCGGACTTGAACTCACAACCTTCTGACGAAGAGGTGAGAGTGCTCCCACTGAGCCACGGCTGACCCAAGTCCACGTATACGATGTACACGTATTGCACACTCCACACCTTTATTACCAAATTTGTCAGTTATAGTAATTAAGTGGCTATTGAACTGTTTTAGAAATGTCAATGAGGCATTGTTACAAGTGTGTCATGATTGGCCGGTTTGTCGGACTAACAAAGTCAAGTTTCACAAAATCCCATACAAGAAAATAGCACTCAGCTGTCATTTGTTAAATTCTACTAAAAAAAACCTTTCTCCAAAAATAGGGGAAACTATGGTCCTTACAGTTACAGCCCTGATCTGCAGCCAATAGAGTATTTGGATAAAAGTGAACAGGCTTGATATTTGAGAAGGAAGGTCTAGTTTTTCATGAAGTAACTATTTATCCAAGTTTAATAAGAACCGTTTTTCTATTACACTGTTTAATGTTGCTTAAATAATTTTGCAACAGGTTTGTATCATCACATATTACTAATGTGTATCAAATTGAAAGATGTAAAATAACTTAAAAATCACTTGCTAGCTTTCTTCCAACAAACAAAACCTGGTCGCTATTATGGGAGCTGTTATAAGAGCAGGATATCTTACCCCAGAGTATCAGTTTAACTTCAACATTTATGAATGGACTTTCTTGATGAATGGCTTCGTGGAGATGGGAGGAGTTTCCCTTTTATGACTCAAAGTCTGAAGTAATCTTATAAAATTCTAGACTGTGAACTGGGCCACATGACATCAGCAGGGAATCAAACAGCTAAAGATTGTTCACTGGTCAGCTTTGGTGAGTGTGTTACTTGGCCCCAACTACTACATGTTATTGTTCTTCTGTACAAAGAAAGAACGTATATGGTTAAGATGTCCCAAAGTGCTGCACGTGAATTATCTTTGGAAGCGTAGTCACTGTTGTTATGTAGGCAAACAGAGCCGCATGCACAGCAAGATCCCACAAACAGCAAATTACCTCTTAGTCTGGTTTGTGGTATTCGTTGTTTGAGGGAGTAATGCTGATCAAGGCACTTCTCTTTTTTTTAAATAGTGCCATTGAATTGTTAATGCCCACCTGAACAGACAGTCCAGGCCTTGGTTTATTAACTTAGTTGAAAGACAGCACCTCAGCTAACGCAGCACTCCCTCAGTACTGCACTGCAAGTGTCAGCCTATATTATGTGGTAAAGTCCTGGGGTGGGGCTTGAACCCAGAACCTTTTATCTCAGAGGTCAGAGTGCAACCAATTAAGCTTCACTGGCACATTTTTCTCCAGATGCTACATTTTGTAATAAACAAATATTTCCTCATCCGTTTAATACCGACAATTTTAAGAACATTCTCAGCATTCAGTCACAAAAATACATGCAGCACATTATTAAAGAAACAAATGTGGCTGCCATACAACATTTTGGCACAATGTAAAACATATCTAGTCCTGGAGCATAAATAGCAAAGATATTATATGATAAATATATCCTGAAAGCCTTTGGTTTCAATGTCAAGTCTTCCATTCAAACACTGGGAGCTTCCCATATCTTTTTGCTCAAGCAAACTGTGACAGCCGCAAACTTTCCATAACCACAATATAACCACGATCATCCTAAAGCAAAGCAACAGCAAATTTTATATTGCTACCCTACAAAAAAAAGCAATCCTCCAAGAGTTTGCTGAGAGGCTGAAACAGCATAAAACCCCAGTTGTGCTGACCCCCTCTCAGTGTGTCACAGAGAGTTGCGATGATACCACTCGCTTTTGAGTTTTAGGAGTGAAGATCTCTGTACGTGAGCAATTAAATGATACAGAGGTCTGCTCCAACTGCCAGCACAATTTTCAACAGTAGGGAAGAGCTGCTGTGATTATTCATCATTTGAAATTGAAATGTAGTACAATGGTCTGGCAGATTTCTATTTATTTAAATTTAGAAAGCTGAATGAGCATTGACTGTTGTTATACTTCAACTGACACAACAGACATGGGATATAGAATCATAGAATGGTTACAGCACAGAAGGAGGCAATTCGGCCTGTCGAGCCCATGCCGGCTCTCTGCAAGAGCACTTCAGCTAGTCCCAATCCCCCGCCCTTTCCCCGTAGCCCTGCAATTTTTTTTCCTTCAGCTACTTATCCAATTCCCTTTTGAAAGCCACGATTGAATCTGCCTCCACCACCCTCTCAGGCAGTGCATTCCAGATCCTAACCACTCATTGCATAAAAAAGTTTTCCCTCATGTCGCCTTTGGTTCTTCTGCCAATCACCTTAAATCTGTCTCCTCTGGTTCTCAACCCTTCCGCCAATGGGAACAGTTTCTCTCTATCTACTCTGTCTAGACCCTTTGAGATCACCTTTGACAGGTGCCTCTCTTCTGGTGTCAAGTTGCCAATATTATGCTATATATTTGGTGATAATGTGACCTCACTAATGTCAACGTGCACTATGATTAGGACTTAAAAATGTTAAAGTGAGTGTTTTGATAGTCACATTCACAGTAACCATTGGGGTTGAAGTGTGTTACTTGGAAGCATTAATTAAGTGCTCCTGATTAATTATAAACTACAATTGTGCTGTTCAACCAATTTTAAATAGTAAATAGTGCCACACCCCAGAACTCATTACAACCCAACAATCATTTTCTAAACCTATAAGCACTTTCCTGGAGTTGTGTCCCTCACTATCTTCTAATGTTGTGAGATCCCATTCTATCTGCTGGGTTTTTGGATTGCGTGTTTGAGACTTGTATCTTGCTCTAGCAATTCCTGCACCTGCTCTATCAGGAGCAATGCACCATTGATAAGATTGGTGCAAGTTATCAAAAATAACATCTTCTTTTCAGTTGTAAGAGCCAAAAGTAAATTGTGACTTTTATCTGAATGACGTTTCCTTGTTTTAAGTTTCTGGTAACTGATTAAATGTGTTGCTCTTCAGAAGCATTGGTGAGATAACTGTTCAAGTAGGAGATGGGTAAATAATCCCTCCAATTTGCTCACCTCACTTGGGTGAATTTTGTTTCCTTCTATGCCAGGCCACTGACTGGGTCTCTATATGTATACCGCCAATGGGGAAAAAATAATGGAGAGCAGCTTCTATACCATAAACAACCAGGGATCTTAAGTAGGAAAAATCTTCCTTGGACACAGAAAATATGTTAGAACAGTGCTTTTATTTTGCTACAAGCTCACAGGAATGCATTACTTTGAAAAGTGATACTCTTGCAAGATTGATGTCGCTGGAACGCACATGCAACTGATAAGCAACTAGAAGGCACCTGTAATAATGCTGCTGAGCCACTCTTAGGCTTCAAACAAGCCACTTCATCAGTATTAAACACTTATGGTTTGCAACTCCATCTGTGAAGTGCACAACAGTGTTCAATGGAGCAGATGAAGATCTGGTGAAGAGGCCTGCAGGTTTTTTTAAACACATACATAGAATGTACATCACAAAAACAGGCCATTCGTCCCATCCTATGCCAGTATTTATGCTCCACACAAGTCTCCTCTCACTCCTCTTCATCTAACCCTATCAGTATAACCTTCTATTCCTTTCTCCCACATGTGTTTATCTAGCTTCCCCTTAAATGCATCTATGCTATTCGCCTCAACTGCTCCTTGTGGTAGCGAGTTCCACGTTCTAACCACTCTCTGGGTAAAGAAGTTTCTCCTGAATTCCCTATTGTATTTATTAGTAACTATCTTATATCTTTTCCGTCTAACTCACAATGGGATGGTGAAATGCCATCTTTGAGGCACCCCCACCAACAGTACAGAGCATTCACAGGTGTTGGAGAATATAATAGAAAGGGTCACTGTGGTGTTATCCATGCACTGGTCTGTCAGGAAGTGCACAAAAGCTCTCTGACCGTAACCAATGTGTAAAGGTAAGCAATTAACATTGTAAAGTATTAGATCAAGGCACGAAAGCAGGTTATATGACTAGCAATTGCATGAAAAATGACTAAAATACAAATTCAGGCCCTCATGTTTTAGAAGTGCAACTAGCAAAGACAGGTATTGTACCATCCATGATGTTACATTTGCTACAGGAACACATTATCAGTGCACAATAAATTTCAAATGTGAGAAGTCGCACAACACCAGGTTATAGTCCAACAGTTTTATTTGAAATCACAAGCTTTCGGAGCGCTGCATCTCCACATCATGGCTACTAATAAATTTCAAATCAACACATTGGGGGTAATTTTGACTTTGTGTGATAGCGTAAAATGGGTGATAGCAAATCGGTAGCCCGTGCTACCTCTCTCCCAATTTTTATTTCTGTTGACTTCAATGGATATGAAAATCGGGAGAGATGTAAAATGGGCTGCCGACTCGCTGTAACCCGGGTTACACTATCGTACAAAGTCAAAAGGACACCCATTCTGATTTTATTAAAGCTGGGTTGAGGATATAGCGGGAACAATAAATTTTGTTCATAAGTTGTCCTGTTGTTGCCTCAACTCCAGCCAATTGCATCCTACTTTTATCCCACCAGAATCGTTCTGTGGAATTATGGGTCTCTGTGTAACTGTCAAATGACTGTAACTACTGCCACAGTACAACATGCATTTTAACCACTGCTCATTCTGCTCGATCTTACTCTGATAACGCTACGAAGGGCATGGCAAAACAGATGAGCTTTAAAGGAGGCTTTTGAAGGCAGGGAAGGAGATAGGAAAGGAAAATGGTTTCGGGAAAGAATTGCAGAGTTCGGGAGCATGGCAGTTGAAAGATTGTCCTCGGACTTGGAGAAGCAGGAATAACTCAAAGAGTCCAGGGACGGAGGGTGCAGGTGGGGATGTAGAGAGGAGCAATCAAGGTGTGGGGGGCTATGGAGGGATTTAAAAATGAGGATGAGGATCTTTAAAGTTTTGCTGAGCCACTGGAGTTTGGCAGAAATACAAATAAGTTTAAAATTAACCAGTCTCAAGACTAAAGGTGAGAAGAAACATTTTCCCGCACAAAGTAGCAGTTACGTGGAATAGATTCCCAGAGAAAGTGGTCAATGTAGAGATGATTAACTTATTTGAAAGGGAGATGGATATGTTTCTGGTTAGGATTAGGATTGGTGATTATAGGGATAAGTATAGACTGAGATCATCAAATATTCCACAGAGCATAATAGTCCCTGTGTTATGTGGCAGAAGAGGAATGTTGCCTGGAGGCCAGGGTTGCCTAGTGGTGGTATAATGATGCATAAGTATTGGGTAGTTTATTTGACCAGAGAGACTTTCTGTCAGAAGATTAAATAGGTGGGGTCGAGTCCACGATAGGGTATATTGAGCATCATCTGTGGAAAGTGTGGGTTATATGGGCTGATTGTTCTATGCTTTCTTATGTGTGTATATGTGTGTCTCTGTGTATGTGCATGTGTCAGTGTATGTACATGTATGGGGAGGGTGTAACCTCATAGTCAGGAGTTACTTCCAGTTGGAACTACATCTGAGGAAGGGGTTTGTAAACTTTCCACGAGAACTTTCTAGCTGCATGACTTATTTAATGTTCTCCATTTCCTATTTAGTGCAGTAGTTAGCATCTTGGATTCAATTAGTAATTAGCACCTCCAACCCTCACTAAGTTGCATAGTCCAAGTGATCTGCTGGACTGGTATTTAAACACCTGAGGAGGTCGGAGAGAAATTTTCCAGAGTTATTTTTTCCTTTATTGGCTCTGATCTTTAAAAAAAATGTTTTTTTGTCGCTCCCGGGGTTGGGGGCGGGGGGTGAGGTGGGGGGCGGGGGGGGGGGGGGGAGGCAGGGTAGTAGGAAGTGTCTAGACATGATGCTCCTGGCATCATGAGTGTGGGGTAGGCTTGATGGACTAGCTGGTCTTTTCCGGCCTGTCATTTTTGTATGTTCGTAAATCAGAATACAAGATAAGATGTTATTCTCTCCACTTAGTGTATCACCTAGTACCCCTGACCTGTGAAACAGCAATGCCCCGGGACACTGTGATTGCATGGTCATGGACTCTGCTGTGGAGATCAGGTCTAGCTGGACCATTATCTCCTGGCCCTGCAGTCTCTACCTTAACATAAGTTTAGTAGCAGATCTGCCTCACAGACCAACATCAGATTTAGAGGAGCACAGAATGAAAAATTAAACAGCATCTATTTACCGAGGTACTTTTATTTGTTATTTAAAATGGCACCAGCACTTTCTGGAGAAAGTCCACCTGAATTTGCACTTTATGGGGATAAAATTCGGTGGTGCCCCCTTTGGGGCGCTAACGTCGCCGGGGCGCTAATTTTAGCGCCCTGAAAAAGTTAGCACTCCTGCGCCATAAATTCAGTAGTAGCGCCCCAAGCAGGAGGCGGGGTGTTACTGGAAGCACTCGCCCTCCTTCTTGGGGTGCTACCAGTGAATTTCGTGGCGCTACGTGCAACAGCGCCACGCGCGTCGGCACGTAGCGCCGCGTCATTGCCGGCCTCCCTCCCCTGATTAAGGGGGAGGGCCCTTGCGCTGTGCGCACCGGGGCCCTGCTGGACCACCGGGGAGTGGGGTGCCGGGAAAACAGCCCGGCACTCAAGAGGAGTGCCAGGCTGAGCGATCGCGGCCGGCCCCCCGAAGAAAAAACGGGAAGGGGGCAGGTGCTGGCAGTCGGCCAAATAAAAATGGCCGTCCAACACCTGCCCTTTAAGTAGTGCTGCCGCGGCTGCAAAAACGCCACCCTGATCCTGTCGGACATATCGTCCGGCGATAGGTCAGGGGGCGCAACCCAAGTTTGCGACTAGGGCACTGCGCACGGCGATGATGTCATCGCCGGTGGCACAGCATCGTGGGGTGCTACCGGCTACCGCCGCCGCTAACCTCCCGCTGAATTTCACGGAAGGTGTTAGCGGCGGCGCGCCTGGGCGCTAGGGGCTTTGTGCCTCCCGGGGGCGCTAACAGGAGGCACAAAGCAACCCAATTTTTCCCCCTACAGGTCTTCAGAGGGGCACAAATACAATGGAGACCATGATGCTCCATCTGAGCCAAAAACAAGCCATGGATTCCCCAGCAGTAAATGACTGACATTGCAGTGAGCTCGTGTGTTCTGGATTTTCAGAATGATGGAAGTTGCAGGTAGATTTATGGAGGAGCCATTTTCTGTTACACAATGACCGATTGAAAAATCTCTACTAGCCTAAAAACTATCTTCTTCCCAAAGTTCGCCGCATCTGAACTGATTAAAAAGTATCTTAAATATTAAATCTGAGAGAAAAGTACACAAGAATTTAGTAAGACCATTAATACTCGCAAGCGGCGCGAAGACTGGTTCTTCCCAGGAAACATAAACAAACCAACTGCTCGCACTCAAACCACACGAGGTAAGTGCACGAGAGGAAATGTCTACCTGCACTGCCCTTTACATAATAAACGTGCAGGTTAGGGTTCATTCCCCAATGGTATACTCATGGAGTTCACCCACGCATTCTGCATGTGAACCCTGGAATCAGGTAGGTAGGGCCCAGCACCAGCATTACTGCGATCACCAGTCCGTGATCAGGCACAGAATTTTGGAGGGGATTGCACGATACCCTAACAGCAGCCACGATACTTTCATTTTGCGTCAATCAACTGTGTCAGCACTGTTTCAGGGAGCAGGCAGAATGAACAGACGCCAATTAGGGCACAAGAGCTCCCCTTTGGAGCCCTCGCTATTAACACCCAAACAGAGGTAGTAAAGAAATGAAATTAAGCTCATGCCTCCACTTGAAATCTTTCATTTAATTCATTCTGAGGATCTGAGCGTCGCTGGCAAGGCCTGCATTTATTGCCCATCCCTAGTTGTCCTTGAGAAGGTGGTGGTGAGCCTTCTTCTTGAACCGCTGCAGTCCATGTGATGAAGGTGCTCCCACAGCGCTGTTCGGTAGCAAGATCTGGGATTTTATCCTAGCAACTATGAAGAAACGGCGATATATGTCCAAGTCGGTATGGTGAGTGACTTTGAGGTGATAGTGTTCCCATGCATCTGCTGCCCTTGTACTTCTGGATGGTGGAGGTTGTGGGTTTGGGAACATATTCTGGTGGAGCAGGCAATTGGCATATTGAAACAGATTTTGCTATTTGGACAGACCAGGACCGCACTACAGACTTGAGAAAATGTCGAACGTTATCAGCCTTTGCGGTATCCTGCACAAGTTGGCAATACAGAGAGGGGAAACCTTTCAGCGAGAAGACCATGAAGGGCCGTCTGCAGCCTTCACTGAGAAGGAGGAAGAAGAAAAGAAAGGGGCGCGTGAATTTATATAGCACGTTCCACATCCTCAGGACATCTAAAAGCACTTTACAACCAATGAGGAAAAGGAGGATGGAAAACTGGGCTGATGTGCGGTCAGGAAGACTGATCCGTCAATTGTTCATTTGTAGGATTTTCCCTTAAAAGTTGCACTTATGGCTCTCCATGAACAGTCCTATGGTCATTTCCATAATATACTGGCTCTTGAACAACATACTCTGCTTAATCACCACTGCATTTTCTACTATCGCAGCCTGTGTCCCACCATCTGTAACATTCATATGTCCTTTCTGACATTTAATCTACAAAGTACATTCCAAAGAATGTGCAACCAGTTTATTTTCCTACTCAGGTTCTGTGTCTCTGCTTTAACTTTTAGCTTTCGGTGCTCGACCTTGGTGAGTATGTAAGGTCTATGTCACCTGTTTCCTAGTCACGTGCTCCTTCTAAGTTCCATTACATGTGATGGCCGGCTCCTCAATAGGGACCACGTGACATTGTTTTGATGATTCCCTTTCTTCTGCAGGGTCATGAAATGGGCCTACAATTACTGGCAGCACTTCAGCCCTTGCTCCTGTCCCCTACCTGCTTCTGCTATAGTCCTCTGAGGGAGACAACTGGGTTGGGCAAATAGGTCATCATCCTGAGAGATAGATGCCTCATCATTGACTCTTCCTGCCGTGCCAAGTTGCTAGTTGTCCCTTGACGATCACCAGGCATCTGTGTGGGAAGGGCCACTTGTTTGTTGCTAAAGAATGGGAAGAAGGCTCTCAATTTCTTCTCAAGCCAATCCCCGAGCCTCTTGAGATCAGAAGTGAAGCTCCCTGTAAACTGAAGCTCCAGGTCTCAATCGTGGCGACACAGGGTTGGACAGCAAAGCTGTATCTACACTGGGACTTTCTGTCCTCGGGGGCTCCCACAGATTATGTCACTTCCTCTGTGCTAGACTGCAGGTTCCCCAAACCATTTTTTAATGCCTGCACAGATATAAGAACTACTGTCTATTCTCTGCCATTCCACAGAGGAAGCTCTGAAGGACGTCACAAAGTTCTTCTGCTGATTAATAAGTTTAGCTCTGCATGCAATCTCTTGTAAAGTATTAATCCATGGGTTCTGCAGAAGATGCATGTCTGGCCCTTCCTCTTGTTGCTGCTGATCTCCTGTCACCTCCACTTGCTCTTCCTCATTTGTGCCTGGTGTCTCATAAGGTGACAATTCCTGACCCTCTTCTTCAGATTCCCCTATAGTAAATGTGTGTGAGCTGGTGTTTATGGGGGCTGGAGTGATTGACAGGTACTTGTGCAAGGTGCTGGCTCATCTACATTAAAGAAAAATATAGCCTGTATTTATATAGCGCCTTTCACATCCTCAGGACGTCCCAAAGCATATTGGGGGAACAGTGCTTGATTGCATGCATAGCACAGAGATTCATTTCATTTGATTTAGCACACTTTATTCAACTGTACCTCGTCACTCTTCCTCAGGGTGAAGAGTTTCTTCATCTGCTTCTATGAGCTATGGACGTGGAAGATTGTATTGATTCTGCTGGCTACCTCCTGCCGTGCTTGCTGTACATTGCCTTATATGGGTGTGTTCCACTCAATCCCAGAAATTGAAACCTTTCTCTGTTGCACCTGCTGCAGCAGCATATCCAGAATCTCCTCATGGAAGGTGGCAGTTTTGGCACTTGGCCTAGGCACAGTGCCACCCTTTTCTCCATAGTGAGCCACAACAGTCTGTGCCCAAAGAAAGGAGCAGCGGTCATTTAAAAGTATGAGCCCTTTAAGAGTTGCAGCCCTTTAAGAGCAGCAGCCCTCAAAGGGCCGCTGCACTTCACATTCCAAACTAACCTGCTGCCATTTTGCTCTTTCCCATTGGAAAAAATGCTGGGAGTATATTACAATTATTTAAATGAGATAATATCACCGAAACTGACTGTTGGGGCCATTTTCTGAATCCGACCATTAGGGAATCAACCCTATTATGCATTCTTAATTTAATTGCTGTCCTGTTTAATTTTTTTGATATGGGACTTGGGGAGAGGGGGAGAATTCCACTAGCTTCGATGTGCAGCAACATCATAAAATACAGTTGTGAGGATTTCCTGTACTTGGTGATTCTCGTGAAATCGTATATGTAAAGTATGCTAGGAATAGCACATGGGACAGATCTTCACGAGTGCATTTGCATTATCACTACACAGATCAACAGAGGAATTCTTAATGCAGGATTAGAAAACTTTACTACTGATTCCCAGGGCCCTGGATACAAGGAACCGTATTACTCTTTCTGGTTACTTTTTAATTAAGTTACTAGAAAGTGACAGAAAATAAAATTCTCTCCGGTGCGCCCAACTCATGTTAAGCACAGTAGGAGGGAAAATGGGATTCATTTCAGGCAGTACAGGTAGGGTTTGGAGCACAGACATCAAAGCTACTTGCAAAATCTCTGTTTCTCTCTCCACAGATGCTGCCTGACTGGCTGATTATTTCTAGCATTTTCTGTTTTTATTGCCAAATCTCCCGTTTATCCTGGAGTTCTTGGTTCTATATTAAAATCAAAATGGGTACAAGATAACTGCAGTAAGACAGCAGTCCTGCAATTTTCATTTTGAAGCCTTCCTTACAGAAACAACCCTGAGGACGACAATAGAAACTATTCTTGATGAAACATCAGTCCCACAGATGTCTTCTGTGGAGGATGATTTCACTTACTGGAAATATTGTATAATTACTACTGAAATTTATATGGGATAACACCGAGAGCAAATTACATGGTATTTGTATGTTCCATTACAATTTCTAGTTTCATACTTAACTGTGATTTGTAGTTATTTGTCCCATATGTTTACATTTATGTATCCAGGATGAGAAAAAGCCATCAGGCCCACATGTGCTTACTCCCAGCCTTGAGCTGATTTCATACCCGTGCACCAACCCTCCCTTCCCCCCACCCCCGCCACCTCCTGGGAGAAGCTAAATAAAACTCAGGGAGCTGCAGCCAGTTCAGGGGGTGCGCCGTTAACAAATTCCTCTCCGACTGCGCTTGGGTAATCAGGCAAGTCCCAGGAGGTCCCAGATCCACGCATTATTTTCGAGAATAATTTACATCCATATGCCGTGATCACCTTGTTTTCTTACAGTGTGACAACACTTCAAAAGTACTTAATTGGCTGCAAAGCGCATTGGGACGTTCATGAGGTCATGAAAGGCGCGATATAAAAACAAGTTCTTTCTTTAAATTAGTATTATTGCAGCAAAAATAGGAACATTGTAAAATATCAAACTGAAGTGGCATGTTAAGGCACAGGCCGTGAAAGGCGCTATATAAATGAAAGTCTTTCTTTTCTTTCTTGTTTGCAGAAATCAATTTGGTTTCAGCCGATGTGGTCAGATTATTAAGTTATCATTATTAAAATTCTTCATCTACAATTAAAAGTAAATGTGTTAAAAATAATTCACAGCCCCATGAAGTCTTTGTGCAATAGTAGTGTCGAAGCAACTACAACATTGGGGGCGGAGGGGGGGGGGGGGGGGAAGTGAAAATGTTATTGTGATATATTAGCACTCTACATTATAATCAGTTTCTGTAAGGTTATAACTTGCGAGTAACCCATTGTCATCTAGTGTTGGATCTCAGAGATTCCACTGAGGAACCATTCTCATAAAAGAACTAACGTGGTTTGAAAAACTCTATCCTTTCCTATCTAATTTGAAGATCAAGCAAACATTAAAGAAGTGTTTTCCTGTACTGAAAGGTGAAAAAGGGGAATAAACATCTTGCACTTCATTACAGTATCAGTTTACATATCCAGGAAGCACAAAAAGGCTATTTCATCAAGCTAATTGCCTGAAAGTAGAGAAAGAACTTTATCTATTAGTCTATTATGGAGCTTTTCTTAATCACAAATAGGCCTCTGTTTCCCCAGGGGCGGCGTATTCTAATTTACAATTGAACCACAGACCAAAGTAATCAATCTTTCGCAGCACTTTTACACTGTAATTGCCGTGACATAACAAAAAGTCACTCGGGTAAAGTCGGGGATTGAGGTGGAGATATTTACCAGGAATTAGCCTAGGGTGTGAGTAGCCATGCTCCGATGGTATGAATATTCAATGAGGGCTCATTAGTAGCAGAGTGATGTTGTGACGGATGGTGTCCCTAGACCGATATGGCCTAAACATGAATTTTATAATGAGTCATATTTCACTACATGTCAACATGTTCTTTACTTTCTTCCCTCTCACCTCTACCATCTCTGCTTTATCAACACCTCACGATCCCTCTTTATCTCAATGTAATTTATTCTCTCAGCTTCTCTTTACAGGAATACAACTTTAGCGAATTGCACTAAGATACAAGCCTGAACGGAATATCAATTAATTTGAATGCAGACACTTCTCAAAATCATTTTTTCAAAAAAAAAATCAGTGTCTCGCACATTTAGTCAGATGTAGTCTACTTTGATTTATGATGTTATCTCTCCAGTTGATACAGTGGATCACATTAGTGACCTCCTCAAGACTGCATTTGGAAATTAAAAACTTCCAGAAGACCCTTGTTAACAGACTAAGAGACAATTAAATGTGTTCCGTGTAGCCTTGCATCGAAGATCAATTTTATTGCTTCACAATGACTTCCATAGACTCTCACAAAAGACAGCTGCCAAAAACTGGAGTAGCTTTTCAAATGTTACAATTGCCTTCTGAGTGAGAGCTCTTAAATATCTACTTTAAGCTGCATTAGAGATGGGTTATATGTGTTCCGTTTAAGGCTTTTTCATATTCTCCTAATGGAAATGGAGAGAGAGATGTGATTTTAATGCACTTTTTCTCCCCAAAAAACAGTACATTAAACTACTACCATCACATCAGTAAAGCACTAGGTTAATTCTAAAATATTCTTGAATTATTGGACTTAAAAGCATTTGAAGTGCATATTAGGAACTACATTTAACTAAAGTGTATACAATTTTTCTAAGGACATTTTACTCTTATGCCCATATAAGACACCTGTATAGTACATTTCTTCTGAAGGAGCTGTCAAATGTGTACAATGTAATTTAAGAGCAAATAATTTGAAGAATTCCTCAGTGTGTTCTATCTGCAAGCAGGTATATTCAACAGTGTTCCGATTATGTGTGTAAAGTTTACCAACATTATACATTTAACCATTTTTATTGAGACCCATGTGGACTAATACAATGACCCTGTATGACTATCCCTCTGTGTGTCCATACCTGGCCAGACTAGCAGCCACAGAATCTTAGCTACATGGGTAGAATTATGAGATGAGCTGAATCAGGATTCATCACTAATTTTTTGCTGAGGTCCATATGGCCAAGGCCTGTCTGCCCCAGTCCCTATGCAGCCTGACCCCGTTTCCATGGCAGCTTATGTTATGGGGATCGACTTGCTTCCGCTGCCGTCAGTGTACCTGATCTTGGGCTACTACAATAACAACAACTTTTCACAGAGCGTTATCAAACAAAATTTGACACTGAGCCACATAAGGAGATATTAGGACAGGTGACCAAAAGCTTGGTCAAAGAGGTACAAAGGCTGGCCTGGCTGAGGGTGTGTCACCTAAAAAAGAAACAAAAAATGACAGAAAAACAAAACTGCTGGAAAATATATTTTCTGCATGAATGAAGATAGGTAGACGTTTCATAAAATGACTGAACAGTGCAGCTCCTGACAATGGCAACAAATTAAAATCAGCAAGTAGAGAGCTTGAGTAAAAGAATGTGACAGACGCAAGAGACAAGCAAATAATAAAGGGATAAGATCTAAACCAAAAATCAAGAAAATAGTTCAACTTATCTCCTTTCCTTTTTTAATTTTGTTTTTTCATTCATCAATTTATCAACTTTTACTTATTCTTTGTGGGTTTTTTCCAATTTTCTCTACGTCTTCATTAATTTGCTTTTAAACATGTTCTTTGCCTGGTTGTCCCATGGACTCAAGACACCTTTAGATTTTTTACACATTTTTTCTTCCTTTTCCTCCGTTCTTCTTTTCTCTCTGTTACAAATCTGTTCCCTTGAAGCTGTACAAATGTTTTGCTGCTGTGCCTGGTTCCCCTATTCCACTGCTTCACACTGAATAAAGGTGATGATTAAACAAAGTGCAAGGGCTCTAGCAGTCAAGTGTGAAAGACCAATATGCGGACTGCTAGCTCCGTGGCCTCAGACAGTTAAGGACTGCCGAGATCTTGCAACGAGAAAAAGAAATAAGCACACTCTGGAGGTTTCGCAGTCTCACATCATATCTGCACCAATGGGAAAGACCTGGGGCAACCTGGAAGAACTGGCAACATTGTAATTCAGAACTGAAGGGTCTGGTAGTCTACCCGCCCCTCGTGCTTCGACAGAAAGCGGAGCAGTATGATTGGGGGCGGTGGGGGGGGGGAGAAAGAGTGCAAAAGGCAAACTGCAGGTAAAGAAAGGCAAGGCCACACATGACCTGTGAGCTGTACTTTTAAGGGTTGCAGTATTAGAGAAGAGAAACTGGAGGCAGGCTTGCGTTTGAGAAAGTCACACTTGACGGATGAAATACAATACATCTCATTCTGTATGGAGAGTGCAGGTTCGTCATTTTATATGATAACCAAACACATATCGCCTGTTAACTGGTGCACTACGTCCCGCCCACAGTACACCAGACAGGGCTCACTTAAATAGACTAGTAAGGATTCTTTTACATTTCCCCTCTTCCCATTTTGCAAACCCCTCCTCTCTAACTCCGCCTGCATTAGGCACCATTCATCAGCATGCGCACGGCACCGGTCTCTAGGCCTTTGTGCTACTCTGTAGCCTGCCTCTTGAAGTGTGGGAGAGCGACTGACCTACGGGCCTCAGCCACAGAGTTTCCCTCCCACTCCATTGGGAAGTGACCCTCCCCATGCGGAAAAGTTGAGAATAGACAGGGTGGGTGGGAATCATGGGTATGAGTTGGTGTCCTACAACTTTAGTAGCCGGATGATTCCACCAGGCCAGATAATTGGATAATGGGAAATGGTGCACAACCATCATATCTACACAAATGTAGATTGGTCACCAGGTTTAGTCCAGATGGGTTTTATCTTTGGCAAAATGGCTGTTTGCCATACCCAGCAAGCCACTGTTGGATCACTGTTCTTTAATTTCAGTAATTCAAATGTGGTTTTACATTCAACTGGCTGGAATCACCTTGGAAGTCAAACTTTCCTAAGGAACTAAAATACTACACAGCCCAACTCAGACTCTTACATGCATATTCAAAATTATGCAACAGTTCAACCAATTGTTCTTTAAGGATTACATAATGACGTAGGATAATAGGATCAGGTGTAGGCCGCTCAGCCCCTCGAGATGGTTCCGTCATTCTTTTACACCATGGCTGATCTGTACTTCAACTCCATCTATTTAGTTAAAATAGTTAATTGTCTATGACTGTTTCTATGCCTCAGATCTGTTAACAATTTCTCATCTCAATGATTTAAACTCTTGTAAATAAGAAAATATCAACATACAACAAAAGAACTGGTCATTTAGCCCATCAAACTCATTCTTCCACAGACCAAGTACAATCCGCTTGGTCTACTATGGACTCTGCTTAATTTATTTATTACCCTTTCTTACTGTGTTAAGCCAATATTTACTTAAAATTCCACAACATGTATAAAAATGTTGATGTGCTTTATACACTGTATCTGGAGTATATAGCATCCATGGGAGAGAAATTCGGTATTGCCCCATTTGGCGAGGTTTAGCGCCTGTCACTAATTATCGCCTCCGTTTGCAAACTTGGCTTCTATAGCCCCTGGAGGTGATTGGAGCGCTAAATCAGGTGCTACACACCTCTCTTAAGGCGCTAACGCCGAGGAGCGAGGCACTACCTCAGAGCGCTGGCGAAGCTCATGTGATGTCAGTCAGCAATGGAACACAGACACACTGGTGCCGGCCAGCTCTTAAAGTGGAGGGTCGCTCTTGCTCTCCATCCACACCCTGCTCATTGCAGCCTTGAATCTCGGCCTGGAGAGACCTGTACATCAAATCTGCTGGAAAGAACAATGGAGAAGCTCAGGGAAAGAGCTCAGAGTGCAGCCCCCCAAAGTCTCTTCTAAATTGATGCAAGGAAGGTCAAATCAAAATGAACCTGCAAAGTGCTGCTCAGTACCCAAAACTCCTTCACACAGCGTTGAATCGCTCCAGAAGTCTCTCTCTCTCTATCAGAATGCGTGGTGCAAAAATGTCGCCGACAAAAAAAGGCAGGAAGCGGTCGTCTTTAAATAGCGCTCCCCCAGTCCCTTCCCGACTGCAAAACGCTCCCCTCAACCTGTCGTTGCTAGAGGCAGGCGGTAAGGCAGGGGGCGCCACTCAATATCCGGTCCGGGGCATTACCGGGGCGTTGCACGCTCGACTGACGTCACGATCTGTGGGCGCAGGAGATCGTGGCGGTAGTGTTTAGCGCCACCGCAAAATGTCTGGTCAATTTTGCAATCGGCGCAAACATCGCCGCACCGGGCGCTAGTTGCTTTGCGCCCCATTAACGCCCTCTTAGGGTGCTAACGGGAGGCATAAAGCAATCGAATTTTTCCCCCCCACGTATTTTAAATACCCCCTACATACTGTCAGTTTGACTGCACAGTGAAGTCCCCAGCTCTGCTATATATTCAGAAGCACATTTCCTGCATGTATATACAATCTAAATTCTACATACCATTTCAATGGCCCTTGCTTCATTTAAACTAAGATATACAGTAAGGTCTGACGAAAGGTCTCGACCTGAAACGTTAACTCTGTTTCTCTCTTCACAGATGCTGCCTGACCTGCTGAGTATCTCCAGCATTTTCTGCTTTTATTTCAGATTTCCAGCATCTGCAGTATTTTCTTTTTGTATACAGTAAATACCATTAAAGCTGATATTGTTCTCTCATAGCTAATTGCTTGCATTTATACAGCACCTTATCACAACCTCATGTCCTCCTCAAGATTTCCCAAAGTGCTTCACAACCATTATTTTTGGAGTTCGGTAAAACACAGCAGCCAATTTGCACACAAGTTGCAAATGAGATGAATGAGCAGTTAATCTGTTTCTTTAGTTGTGGGATGGGTACAAGGAAGGATCCCCTGGCTCCTTTGCAAGGCGAGCCATGAGATCAACATCCAGATTGGCCGTTGTTCCAACTTCTCACCCAAAAGACAGCAACTCCGACAATGCTGCACTCCATCAGTACTACATCAAAGTGTCTGCCTGGGTTATGCATACAAATCCTGGGTTGGGGCTTGAACTAAAAATGTTTTGATTTGGGTCAAGAGCACTACTGACTGAGCCAAGCTGACACTTATGTGCATGTGTGTTGGGGAAGCTGTATACTCACAATAGCAGAAAATCTAATATTTGAAAAGAGGACCAGCTATGTTTCTGATCATGGATCATATATTCATTTATATCTCCTGTCTCTGTAACTCCCCGAGCTCTACAACCTTCCGAGAACACTGCGTCCTTCCAACTCTGGCCTCACTTCCTTCGCCCCAACATTGGCAGCCATGCCTTCAGCCATCTAGGCCCCAAGCTCTGGAGATCCCTCCCTAAACCTCACCGCCTTTCTCTCCTTATTTAAGATGCTCCTTAAAACCTACCTCTTTGACCAAGCTTTTGGTCACCTGTCCCAATGTTTCCTTTGGCTCGGTGTTAATTTCTGTCTGATTCCGCTCCTGTAAAGCGCCTTGGGACCAATGTTCCCCCTAATTTTAAATTTGGTTGCGTGGTCCCTTTAACGGGCTGCGCGGCCCATTCAAATTTTCGCGCATGCGTGAAATTTCACATTGCAAAAAGCCGATCTCGGGCCGCGCGGGGCCCAGCAGATAGCTGTGCGGTCGTGCGGCCCGTTGCTTGGGACGATTTACTACATTAAAAGGTGCTATATAAATGCAAGTCGTTGTTGTATAAATAGTAGCTGTCAGCTCAGACATGGCGCAGATATGGTGCACATACATTCCATAGCATGCATCGGAAGTTCCTGATATGTGTATCTTTTCTAGGTCCCAATTTGTTCCATGCTTTTTCCAGGATTTAAAAAGAAATCTGGTTTTATTCATTGTAAACTGTTGTATTTCCTACCTTACAAAAGTGACCACACTTCAAAAGTACTTCATTGGCTGCAATGCATTTTGGGACATCCTGAGGTCATGAAAGGCACTGTATAAATGCAAGTCTTTATTTTCTTTTAATTTGTTAACCGCATTTTTAATCTAACCAACATTGACTGTGACACCAAAGTAACTGTTTAATTGACAGGACCTCTGTTATGGGGATTGGTCTTAATTAGATGTGACTGAATCAACAACAAAAAAATCAATGATAATTTCTGGAGTTAATGTACACCTCAGTACTGACTCACAGAAATGTATAGAGTGGGCAACTTGTTTTAAACAGCGAACGAGTCTGTAAGACACGTTTTGGGAGCCACTTATGTTAATCCAGAGAGTCAAATTAGACATGTTTAAACCCCTCATCCCTGTGAGACAGTTTGATGGCGACAAATTCAATACAGTGCCACTGAAATTCATGACTATAAAGGTTAATGGTTGTTTACTTAGGTCGCCCAATGTTTAAGTAATGGCATTTTATTCTCGAGGAAAAAGTTGGCATAGAAATCAGAGTGTCTGTTAGCACTTCTGAACCCTGAGCAAGACTGTTGTTACGAAGCTGGACTGTGGCTCTAATTGTGAACGAGAATAAAAATCTCAAAGTCATCTGGCAAGATAAGAGGAGACAGAGGAGCATTGTACACCTAATGACAGACTCCTCTGCATCCCTGATGTCATGGGTCATCCATGTTAAGAATGTGTGCGTCCAATCATCTACTGATTGTTATCATGGTAGGCCTCAAGCACAAATCAGACATGAACTAATTTTGTGCTACAGTGAATGAACAATGACCTTTTGGAGCACTGATGACTATATGATAGAGTTATGCATTTATAGCCTAAAACATGGTGACATTAGCCAGTGTACCAATTACAGGACACTCCTTCCATTAGATTCCCCAAACTGTTTATATGTTTATTTACCTCTTATTTGCAAAACTGTCACGCAGAATCATAGGTGGGGCTGCAAATACAAAAACTGAGAGTGTCTATGCAAAAGAGACAAAATGGTCATCATTTATTATACTATTTTGTTTCCAACACAGGCTATTATTATTTAGTACATTTACCACCCTATAGATAATGTTAAATAGAGAAAAATGGAATATCCACTTCATTTCATTTGTGTTTACTACAACATGAAGCCTACTTTAATAGTCCTGCTGTCTATTGCCTCTCACCAGGCATGGTTGGCAAGTGTGAATGACTTTATACAAAAAAAAGTGTAATACCATCAGCTTCTGTTTCTTGCCACTTCCGTTCCATATAGTAGTCCAAAAGTATGTTACTGCTGTGACAACGAACCTGAATACAACAGATTTACGACAGCACTGAATGAGGGTGTAGTGGTTCTCTTTGGAATGTTATTAGCCATTGTAACAAACTTCATATCCCATTGGAATATGATAACATCTTTGACCTAACAGGATATATCAAAGTGCTTGTTGTATAAAATGTGTTTACTATCTGTATTCACAACCTTTTCTATTTACACGGATATAGCTTTACCTGTGCTATTAAAAGTAACTGCACTGATAAACTATGCCATGAGGTTGCAGCCTGTAAGCTGCTCATTTTAAACACATGTCTTTTCAAAAGAAGTTTCTAGTTTTCTATCGATTTCTGTCAAATCCTTTACTGTTTGGAGTATGACAATAATGGTCATTTTCATTTGACTATATTCAATCCATACCCCATTTTCACCTTTACAAATGTTAATCTGTTAATTGTTCAGCTAATGGGATGACTTTTACATCAATTTTTTAGTAACTGCTAGAATGTAGGCAGTATAAATGTCATATGCTACGCCCTTTAAGGAGTGCTGAACAGTTCTATTTTTATTTTATTTAAATATAGAACAGCATTTTTTCAAATAATTTAGCTTTTGTTCCATTACATATTTTATATGCACTCATTTTAATTGCATACCTTTGACAAGTGCAACTGGAGTGTCCTATAATATGTTTATGATAAGTTTTGTTGCTTTGTATGTGGTGGTTGATTGGCTTCCAGTTCCTCAAAAACACAGGAGAGACAAGTGCTCCCAATAAATCTTACCAGGTCACCAATCGTCTGATTGACAACGTTTTTAGAATACGGTTATCTACTTTAAAAATAATTCATATCCCTTCACGTTTTAGCTGAGTAAAGAGTTAAGCCATACTCCTTCCATCGGAATAAGCATAGAAATGAGATCTTTAACAATGCTTAAGTAAATGTACAATCGGGCATGTGCAGTGATAATAAAAGCTAAATACTAAAAAGTAGGAAATTGTCAATTCTAGTTGCACCAGGCATAAATACCTTCTGTAGCCTACGATATGAAAAACAGATCTGGTTGGGAATTTTGAAAAGATGTTGCAAACTAGTGCATTTAAAAGCCTAGCATTTTAGCGGCTTATCTTCATCCTGTCAATCATCAATGAGCCAAACACTGTCCCTGCTATAATTCCAAATCTTTCTCACTTGAGAATGAGCCATTTGGTGCTATGCCATGCTCAGAGAGATAGTCCATATGATTGCCTTTGGATTGGACTGCATACTGATTTAGTGTTTACAAAGCGTCATTCAATGCGACCATAGATGTCTCATTTGGTAATTAGAAATTTATGGTCCTCTTTACAGTATAATTAATAAAGGCAAAACTATAAACAGGGGCTGATAAATACGCCAGAGAATATCATACTTCCACTCATGAACTCCCAGGAGCACTTACTGACACACTGCCAGCGTTTTCATAGGAGTGTCTCCAGACACATTGCAAGCATCTCCATTGATGTCTCAAGCTATCTTTAGAATGTTCTTTTGTTTACAGGTAAAGACCAGCATTAAAATTACTGCCTGCATAATTGATATGAATACCGAGATGCTAATGGTAAAAGTAAAGTATTTGTAAATTTTGTGCCTGACAAATCAGAAACTGTAACGCTAATTGATAGTTTTCCATATATGAAAGCTGCATCATTAGTGACAGCAGACTGGTAGAGACTGTGCAGTGCATGACAGTAAAAGCCTCTATGGACTGCAAGGTCATTTTTTGCAAGCAGGACTTGGTAAGTTGAAGGGTTAAGGCGGCAGTATTATATTTTCCAACCTACACTAGCTGCATTTTAAAATGATCAAAAATGCTCATTAACACCCATGTGCCTCTTCATATTTAACTAAAATGGTGGGGCTTCCAGTAGCTGGGGAAATAAATGTTTGGTGGAAAGCGACAGCTTTTGTAAGTGGTTCAGTTATCAACAAAGTTTACGATATCTAAAAATGTTCGAAGCACTGCAGAGGGAGATGAAGTTATATCTAATAGATACCGTAGGATTCATTTTCACCTTGTGTTCAGTCAGTGCGGGTTCGTAAAGCGAAATCCTGCTATCTGAAAATGCTTTAAACATTTGCCTCTTCAGCAAAATAAAACAGGATTTTAAACACATTGAGGCCTGCACTGAAAGGTGAGAACATTTTAATTAAAGCAGGTTGTGAGAAGGATAAGCGCCAGGGGTAGGTTCTACTTAATCAGTGACCCGAGGCAAAAGGTAGGAAGGGTGAGACATGCTTAAGAAAACAAGACCAACCCTTCAGATTTCAACATAGCATGCAAATTGGCTGCAAGAATTTGAACAACTAAAAATTATATTAACCAAGAAAACTTGAACATAATTCATGTTACTGCTATACTTCAAAGCTAATTGATTCAAAATAACTTTAAAATGGGATTTGGATTTTGCAGTGTTTTGGGCCAATTGTCTGTTGCCCTTTACTAATATTTGATAATGAAGATTTATAGTTTCTCTGTTACAGGGGAAATCACAAGAAGCAACACTGCCTCGTTGATTCATTTAGCAGGAAGTGTTAACAAAACTACATTTCCCACAAGTTCCTACATTTACTGGTAATTAATTCCCATAAGGCACTACATTTCAGTAGGAAGTGCATTTGAAGTCTCGTGCATGTGTGAACATGACTTCAATTTGATAGTTCTGTAAAAACAGGTAAAAGAAACCAGATATAGTTTATGGCTTAATCAAGTCAGAGTTATACTTTGATAGAGGTAGTTAAGCATCAGATAAATAAAAAGGTCCTATATGTTGAAGGAAATATAGCAGTGATCTAAATGCAAACGTTATCGTGAGCTTGATCAGGAGTTTGTGCAGAAAAATAGATGTGTACTTACTGAAAAAAAATATATTCTATTTGTGTGAGCTGCCTTGTTATATATAGGCCACTTACAACTGAAGCTATAGGGCATTGTTATGTTGTACCATGAGAATCGCCACCTTAGGCCACTGCCCAAGATAGAAACGGACATGGCAATTGTTACAACTATTAGGTCACAGGCTGCAAAGAAAGTTTTATAGAGGAAGATTACAGGATTTGATCTTTGCCTCACAATCACGTCAACAGCCGTTTAATAAAATGACTGGTGAGCTAAATGCTCTGCGTATATTATCTCGTAAAAGGCCAAGACCTCATTCTGTTGATTACATAGGCTGTAATAAACAGAAACAATGCTGGCACACAGTGCTTTAAGGGTTAAACTATAAAATGTCCTCTACTCAAATCCTTTAAATAAACTTGTGCAGGTTTACTGTGAAAACATACTTTTCTGCTAATCCTGAAAATAATAAAGCATTACAGCATTTCTGGATTTTCTACTGATCCTCCTTGATTATATAAATTAGAGTTATAACAGCGTTTGAAGATCCTGAAACAACACAGCAGAGTGAGGGGTGATTTTCATTGGCGTTCGAGACCTAGGAGAAATAGGTCACTCGATGATTTCTTGAGGGATAGTGGGGAATATTAAGGTCAGACGGCAACATTAAAACACACTCGCACACACATTATGGTTTGTGCCTTGGAATCTTTATTGTCCATCAAAATAGGTAGACAGAACCTAAGTTCAGCATCTTATCTGAATGACTGGGTCTCCAACAGCGCAGTGAATTCTGTCAGTATTAAAGAGAGCTTCAAGTCTTCCAGTCGGGGTTGGATTCCATAACTTTCCGATCTAGTGCTGAAAAATGAAGAAGTGATTGGTAGAAGGTTATTATCAATTAAGGAAGCACTGAGGAAATTTGCTTCGTTCAGTGCCTGTGTGGGCTAAAATGTGTTTCATTCTAAAGGAAAAAAGGTGCTGCATAACTATTTTCAGGCCATTGTTTATATAGCCTTAGTGAGTTTAATACAGCACCAGCACATTATTATGTAGCCATTGATTGTATGAGAAATTTGTAGCTACCCAACATATTTTCCAACCCCTATGCAGAATGACTTGATAGCTGTTTATTCATATTGTTACTATTACTACATCACATATTCACAAAAGGTGCAACTGGTAAGAGGTCAGCAAAAACACCAGATTTACAAAATACGAATCCCAACTTTATCATGTTGCTGAAAAATAGGACCTCAGATAGTGATTGACGAGAACATAAGAGGCATCTACCTTAATCCGGATTACGCACCAGTTTGTATCCAGAAGGCAATGCACAGGAACCTTTAGCACGCTACGCAACTGGAAAAAGCAGTGCAAGCGCAAAGCCAAGTTAATGCTAACCAGGAGGTCCTCGAACACAAATATGCGTTTGTGACAGTAGAAAGGTTAAATACTCCGATGAAAAGGCATGTAATGCATGTCATACATATAATAAACCACCAGATTTTGCCATGGTCGGAATTACCAATCGACATGGGTTTCCAGAATTCTCCATGTAATCAGCATTGACGGGATTTGCGTATTTCTGTTTAGAATGCAAGGAATGTGTTCCATGTGACCCCACGCATTAACTCTTTCAGAACTGACATTGTTTGCTGCATTTCAACACAAGTCCTTTCTATAATATCTAAATTTGTTCAAAAGATTTTTTAGAAAAATAAAGTCACTGGAAATTTGTCTTATTAATACAATCAATCATTACCGAAAAATGAGAATGAGAAAGAACAGTCTTGATATTTATTTAAAGATGTTTTAATCCAAGTCTTTAACAAGTCCAGATAAATTAAGGCTATCTTCCATTCAGGCTGTTGTAATCATCCCTAATTATAGAAATGGGAAGGACTCCAATGTGTATGCAACCTACAGGCCCATATCTCTCGCTAACTACCGCTATAGGATACTGGCCATTAAACTAGACTTGGAAGTCACTTGTCTGGTCCATCCAGACTAAACTGGCTTCATACTAAGAGCTTCATGGACAACACTACACAACCATTCAATGTGCTGCAAATACATCTTTTCACCTTAAAGGGACACACCTCAGCAGTTCAGCAGCTGAATAAATATTGTACATTGTGGTATAAAGCTCCTGTACTTGTAAAACACCACATCCTCTAACTTAGCATGAATGTTCTTTGGTTAGAAACAAGATAGAGTGCAACTTCTTATTCCTCACTCTGAAATGAATAGCTGTTGGATACTTTTAGACAATAGGTCAAACCCCTCTACTGTAGCTCTATGTCTGCAGTGCACACATGGCTAACCGCTGTTCCATATTCCCCCTATGGAGGGGTCAGGCAGGGTTGTCCCCTATCTCTCCTCCTCTTTTGCTTGTCCATAGAACCTCCTAGAACTTATGACTATTGGGCAAACTTTTTCATCCATACAGGCTGGTGGCATAGAATTTAAAAAATCATCACTATGTAAGACATGACCAACTCCACCTCATGCTACCCCAGCATCACCCAGTCTATCAAAGACTTTTTATGGCTATTATGCTATTAACTCAACTCCAAAATAGAAGCTATGGCCATAGTTCAAATAATATCAAATCAGAGAACTGCACCTTCCAATACATCAACAGAAAATGTTGGACAGATACAGATCAACATTCTGGGCTGAAAAATGAGAGACGAATGAGCATTTTAATAGAACAAAAAGAGAAATGGAAGAAAAAAACCCAGAGAGGAATAATTGATGGAATGACTCCTAATTGATGTAAAAGATCATCTCAGTCAGGCAATGAAAAGAAGCATTAAATAAATTAAAGACTAGATAAACAATGACTGTATGAGTAACTAAGGCAGTGACAGACACACCCAAGATAAAGGTGTGAAAATGGGATACATTCAAACACAGAAAGCCCACAGTTCAGGTTTGAAGTTCAAACAGAGAATGCTGGCAAAGCACATTGTCACATCAGGCATCATACCTGAGACATGACTCAGCAACAACTCACAACTAAAAAGGTAAGGAATGTACCAATCAAAAACAGGCAAAGAAGAAATATAAACTGCCAATAGAAATCTGAAGCTATATGGAAACATCCCATCAACAATCAGCAGTCAGGAAAGCATCAATGAAGAAAAGGGGATTAAATGAAATCACTCAAGTATTTTCTGAAAATGCTTTTGGCCACTATGTTGGATTCTTAATAAGTTGAGGAACTTAGTATTGGAAATAAGATTTGTAACGCAATAAAGTCAGAAGACATTTCAAAATTCAGAAGAAAATCATAAAACTTGCCTACATGGCAGCCTTTCATGTGTTTAAAATGTATCAACCTTTTTCCAATCAGGGTCTGAGAAATGTAGGAATTAAGCACATTGTAATCTGCTACTTGCCAAATCTCCAGCCAATACTTCTCCTCCTCCTCCTCCTTTCATGAACAGGACAAAATGACCCAGCAGCCTTTGTATCTTGCAGGGCAGTTTCTCCTATTTTCACTGCCTACAATATAATCCCACCACGAAACACATCTTCCCCTCCCCACCCTACTCTGCTTTCCAGAGGGACTGTTCACTCGCTCACCACCTCAAACTGCCCCTCCTTTGGCACCATCCCATGCAACCACAGGAAATGCACCATTTGCCCATTCACACGACACAGCCATATGTGCCAGATGTAAGAATTATACATGAACAGATAGACAAAAATGTTGCAGCTACAGGCATTCTAGAATGCACAACAATGATTCATCTATTTCTATTCTAAAAATGGCTTCAGACTTTTCAACTGCTTGAACTTAAATGTCATCATTATATTACAACCTCACTAAAGAAAATGTACCATTAAAAAAGCCACAGAATTTGCACCTATCAAATCTTTTCATTGCGATGGTTGATTTCTCAGTAACTGAAATATACTAAATCAAACCTTATTAATGTCATACAGATTTTTTTTAATCACAACAACATGAATAAACTCACCTGCCAAATTCTTGTTTATAATCTTTTGGTCTCTTTATTAATGTTTTTGCTCAGAGGCCTACTGGTGTCGGAGAAGCCTAGCTCTTTATTTCCCTTCCATAATGCTACCCCAGTCATTTTTCTTTGCTTTTTCCCCAGTTGCCACTGTCCCTCCTTAGTTACCCCACGCATGTGCACTGCTGGATCCTTTCCTTCAATTTGATTTCCTGTCCTCTGTCATAGCACAACACTCCAGTCACAACCCTACACACTCACCATTACGCTCTACCCTGTTTTTCCTTACTTAACATTGGGCCTGTAAGGGCAACTAAAAATGAAGTGACGTTGGTTTGAGTTGCCAGGTTCTTGTTTTCCCCCAGCTTAGAATTTAAAGGTAAAAATACCATTTACAACATGAGAAAGCCATTAAAAAAACACACTTCTGCATAACATGCTTATTTTTACTCAGAGTAACCTGTAAATCCCTGGAAAATGTTTTCTCAGGAGGCCTGTTCCTGTGTCGTAAGCCTGAGGCTCAATTTCGAGTACTTGGCTGGAGCTTAAATTATTGAGTTGGGCTTTCCTAATCATTTTGTAGACACCTTGGTACTTTCTTTTTGCTGCTCAGCATATCAGTCACAGTAAGCCCTTGCCCTCTTCATTTTGGCTGCACTGGGCACTTAAAAGTCAAAGGAACTTTGACAGAGTCTGCCAGCATTTACTGTTTTGAAGCCCCGCCCCTTGTGGTGCAGTGATGAAAATATCTGAAATGCTCTGAAGTAACTTACTTCTTTGTATTAAAAAACCTCAAAACAGCAAAAAAAACATGAACTTACATACATTATTCGAAGTAAATTACGTTTATCTGAGGTAAATTCTAGAAATTGTTATGATGAAGAGCAAGACTCACCATTCACAGAGCATGCCGTATCTTTCTGTTTTTAAGCCTTCCTTTCTCACTTTTCAAGATGATGGAAAATCACTGACAGGCCCAAGACAAGAAACCATTTTGGGGGCTTGCAGGTAATTTTTTGAAAGCAGTGTGAAGCATGAACTTTTCAACATTTTGTGAGCAAGCTTTTGTCAAGGAAAGCAAAGTAGGTATGAGGGTTTATATATCTATGCAATTTATGTTTATCAACGGAGCCATGCGTCTATTTGCTGTTCCTCTCCCGAGTAAATCTCAAGGTAAACCATGAACTTTTCAACTTTTTTGGAACTACTGAGAAAAGAATTAGGTTACTGCATTCAAGGGTTGTCAAAACCATGCCAAATTTCAAATTTGTGATTTTTTTTTTAATATAAATGGTTATGGCAGCTGCCTTCTTTTGTTAATACTGAGAATTTAAAAACGATTGTTCATGTGAAAACATTTACTTATGCAGCTGCTGGAATCTATTTCTGGTAATTGATTGGCTCGAACTTTGCATTCATAAAGCAGCAACAAAGCGCAACTGAACAGATAGGGAGCGTACAAACTGCACACGAGGAACATGGGTCGAGAAACCACCAGTGATGAACTGCTATGACAAATCAAATAGGAACAGTCAGAAAAAATATACCAATAAAAGGAAGGAGTTATCAATGTTCTACCCTGTCTTCCTGGTGTTAAACGTTATTACCATTCTTTAATCAATGGCAGTCAACTTTTCTCTTCAGTGAACATCACCACCTTCATTTTTGGTACTTTATGATGTGCTGCCCTTTTAAGGTCATTCAACTGGTGCTTCGTCCACAGCATCCCTGGCAATGTGCGAGCTTCTGTTTATTTTTGGGCCATCTTAATTCAGCCACTTCCAATGCCCAGACGTTGCTGACATTTTGCTGGGTGAATCCATTCTGTCATTTCTTTTTATGAAATTCTTGAGCTTTTATGTGCAGTTCTTTCTGTGAAATGTGGCATTTTGGTAAGTTTAGATGCTATTTTCTGCACATTAATGCCGGCGTGCTTTAAGCCACATCATTAACAAAGGTTAAGTGGCTCATTAGTGGTCATTAAGGTGGTAAATTAGCATAATTTCATCTAGCATACCATTGAAGGGCTTGTTACTGCTGGTGGTAAGGTGCCACAGAGAAATGCAGACAACACCATTGTACAAATCAACAGTACATATCAGCCATTTGCTCATATTTCCCACCCAAAAGTGCTTCTCTGCCCAACACAATAGGATTCATCTCTGTGAGAATAAGTATAGATCCGACTATTTAAAAAAAATGTATTTGTTCCTGGGATGTGGGCGTCGCTGGCAAGGCCAGCATTTATTGTCCATCCCTAATTGCCCTTGAGAAGGTGGTGGTGAGCCTGTTCTTTGTCGCGGTTTGGTACAACTGAGTAGTTTGCTCGGCCATTTCAGAAGGCAGTTCAGAGTCAACCACATTGCTGTGGGTCTGGAGTCACATATAGGCCAGACTGAGTAAGGACGGCAGATTTCCTTCCTAAAGGACATTAGTGAACCAGATAGGTATTAATGAAAAACCGGTAGTTGAAACTATGCTACCGTTCCCGATATGGTATGTAAATGAAACACACTCTTTCAACATTATCCCAGAAAGCTACCACAGATCTCATCTGTAAACTCCAGAGCTTAGAGGTATGGAAGCTGATTGATACCCTCAGTAAAATTTGTCATACACATGAGAAAACTAACCTTTCAGTATTGTTATAAATTCAGGTCTGCCATCAAAATCTTTGTGGGTCAGTTGCTCTGATAAATGGATCACATGCCCCTTACGTGTCAGGGTTGACTCACACTGCCCAATATCTATGTACACAATAGCGTAACACAGGGGATGTAAGAATGCGTCCTTCCGAACATATGAATTGGATATGTAGGGCTCGATTTTGCCAGGCCCGAGGAGGCGAGATTGGAGGCGTCTGAGGTGGTAAAATTGCAAAAAATGGCGGACGGGCCTGATCCCACCTCCATCCCGCCTCCGAGCAATTTTCCCAAATGCGTGTTTTCTGACCCCATTTCCATCCCGCCTCCAAGAGGCGGGATAGGCCCTTAAGGCCCTTAACAACCAGTTAAGTGCCTCTATAATCCCATTTTGAGAGGCCTTTCTGATTTGACCACTTTTCCCACGTCCTGCACGCCTCCTCTGGAACACGCCAGTTAATCCTGGCGGCCTCACAAGTGGACTGCTTACTAACAGCTGCAGCTCCGCCATTAAAAAGGAGTTTTCAGCAATCATCATTTGCAGGTGGCAGAACTTTGTTGTCTCAGGTCTGGGGGAACTTTTAGCAGGCATACTCATTGTTGTGGAAGTTTGGAGCCTGACTCCCATCTCCAGTGTGACCTACTGGGAAACCCCTCTCGCCACCTTGACTGAGCGCTTCCTCAACTGAGGCATATACCAGAAGCATGGGAACCATTTATTTCCTTTCCTCCTGGACATCAGATTCGGACGAAGACCAGCCGTGGCAGCAACAGATCCATGAACAACAGCAGCAGCAACAACAGGAGCGCCAAGCTGCTGCTCACCCACCTGAAGCTGCACAGGCCAGAAGGCGCCAGCGCGCGACCAAATTGCTGCCCGGGATGCAAGGGATGCACTCATCTTGGCCAGATTTGCTTAGCCTGCGTAATCAAACAATTTTGACTCGCACCTTCTTATCAGACCATCGACAATGGCCAAGAACCTGCGGATTCCTATCACTCTGACCACCATACTGACAATTGCAAGTCGCCCTAAGCCCTCAATGTGGAAGTCCCATTAGCAAAATGACACACGCCACAACTGCAACAGTTTGCCATCAGAATTTTTTGTGACAATAAGCAACTGATGGCTTTTCAAAATTAAACACAACATTACACCCAAGTGTCTATGGTAGCCAGCCTTACCATGGAGGTAGCCAGCCTTACCATGGAGGTAGCCATCCTTTCCAAGGAGGTTGCCATCCTTTCCGTGGTGATGCGTTCATGCGCCAACGCCTCCACAAAGGCTCTGCTCATGTTAGCGATGGACTTCTCCATTCGCTCCACACTCGCAGCGACCCTGGAGACAAAACCTGCCAGAGACTCCTGCACCTGTTCCTGGAGTTCCAGCACCGCTCTCCTTCTGGATGGACCTGGAGGCACAGTGTTGACATGCAGCGGAGCTGAGCTGGGAGCGTCCTCTCCACTGCGACGAGGACTCTCCACTGCTGTTCCTGTCTCCACCATCTGCTGATGCTCACTTGTGAGCTGTGATACACCAGGTGACAACTCTACTCTATGTCCCGAAGATCCCACCGAGGTGTGAGTGTCTGCACTGGTGCAGGGTGCGCTTAATTCTGCTGACGGAGCGCCCTCAGAGGTTGCAGCTTCCTCTGAGGAGTCTGGAAGCTCAGGCTCTTCCTCCTGGACAGTGGGGATGGGGGCTCTCGATGGTCCTGTGGGGGAGTAAAGGAAAGAGTTAGAGATGTGAGGTAAAGGTTGCATGCACGTTGAATTGTGCAGATGATCATAAGTCAATCAGTTAGAGCATCAGAATCATTATCAGTCACTCATGCAATGTCAATGAGAGAGATGCCAAACTATTCTGTCACCAGCTTGCTGTGATGCGCCCGTCTGTCCGTCCCCCACTTGGGAATCCTCCTCGATCCCGACAATTTCCAGGGACGCCTCCTCCGAGGTGGTGAGCTGGGCTACTGAGGGTGGCCCTCCTCCTGTCCTCGCTCTTTCCCTCTTATTGTGGACTCTCTTTTCCTGCAATGAGGGACACAAGTGGAGTTTGAGTGAGAGTGAAGGAGTGAGTGTAGTGAATCCATAGCATAGATGCTTAGAAGGAGACAAAGAGCCCTCCCTGTGTGTTGTAAGTTGTTGTCATTGCGTCACAGTGATAGGGAGTGTGAGGGCTGCATGGTCGAATAGTTAAGTGATTGTGACCGTAGAGAGAGAGGGAATGGGTAAGGGTGCAGGGATGTCAGTGTCAAGTGGGATGTGGAGGAAGAGGTTGGCAAAGCAGAGTGCTGGTGAGGAGAGGCGATGGGGATGAGATTGAGGATGATGAGAAAGTCCTACTCACTTTTCCTGTGCGGAGAAGGTCATGAAACCTCTTCCTGCACTGCAGCCAGGTTCTGCGGCACATAGAGATGGCATTGACCTCCTGGGCCACTTTCAGCCACATAGCTTTAGTCTGTTGTGGTGGCTTTTTTCTCCCTGAGGAAGGGAAGAGCACCTCCTTATTAGATCTTGCTCCCTGCACCAGAGTTTGGAGGGAGGGCTCATCAAAGCGAGGTGCACACTTTTGCTTGCTGGTGGACATGGTCGGTAAATGAAGTCCTTCATACAATGTCCAAAGCGTTTCCAGTCTCCAGAAGAACCAAGGCTGCTTGCAGGCCTTAAATCCAGCAGCACTGATGATGTCATCGGAGGCGACTTTCAGGATGGAAAGACTAATTGGGCCAGGGGTTCCCACATGCTGGAAATCAAGTGCCCAATTAGGGGAAAATCCCACTTTTTTCCCACTTCACGTCGGAGTCGGGGTCCTGACAGGAAAACCACCTGACACGCCCCAGCCCGACCCCAATGACAAAATCGAGCCCCATGTCTTTTACACATCTCCTCACGTGCTTCTTTAAGCTTCTGAAGGTGGACCGAGAAAACTCTTGATAAGATGAGGCCAGATACGAATTGTGAAACTGTTGTATTTCACAGACAGCAAATGAACACGCAGCGAAACAGATTATTCTTGGATTCACTTAATTCAATCAGCATAACTTGTCTTTGCATAATAATATAAAATAATGAGTATGCTACACTTCCTCACATTAGTGGGTCACCTTGCTTGATTTAAACAAAATAACATCTCATTACCATCTTGCATTTTAACCTTTTGAGTCTGGCGAGAGCGCACCCTCATAACTTCTGTTTGAAAACCTGACTGACTGCAAGTCTATCTGTCTGTGTTTACAACCTAAGGAAGAGGCCTCTGCTAGGCAAACCCAGCCGAGCACCCTGTGAACTAGGAACCTCCCAATACCATGGGACTGAGGTATTTATCAATTACTGAGACAGGCTAATAATTTGCTCCTTGTTTACAGTCTTTGAGGAAACAACTTCAAAGCCTTGCCCATTAGTATCTTAACCAGCTTTCTTCTGAGTGCCTTTTTTAAACTTGCGCAAATACATGTTGCTTTACAACACATCCCTTAAATATAACTCTTTTCCCTCAATCCTCTCTGTGGGAATATGGTCAAAGAATCCTGAAATGTAACAAATATATTGGTGAGCACACACCACAAGAAGATATAGGAGGTGCCATCAGAATCAAGATGGTACATTATGTTTGCGAGTACACTAAATCTGACATTTAGAATCTGACCACAAACATTATTTAACTGTGGGATATTTGCACCAAAATATATATTAAAAATATGTATTCATTTCGATCATATTATGAATACAAGATTGTTTGGTAATTCTGTGCATTTCCTAAACATCACTTTACAATTTAATTCTGCCGATATTCTGTTCTAATGTAAATAATAGTGAAGGATATCAACTGCTCCAACAGCAGACGGTTCTAATGTTAATTTATTTAGCTCAAGCCCTCCTTAATAATAGCTCAATTAATATGGTTCTTGCTCTGACCACCAGATATTTATTAAACCGAAGTTTTGTCATAAAATGCACCCTGGAGCTGAAAAGTGATCAGGGTCCAATACATTGCAGCGATAGATAGATTTACAAAAACAGGAATAATGTTGCGTTCTGATATTGCAACATTGTCATTGTTCTTAATCAGTCCTTTAAGTGCCTCTCAAATATGTATATCAACTTCAAACAAGGCCCCATGGCTTTTAGAATAACATCACAGGTGTCTAACTAAGTGCCTGACAAGCATGCCTAAGGTCCCAGCTGGCTAAATCAATGCCTGATCATTTTCATTTACCTATCACAGTCCCCTTTGAACATGGATATTACAATTTGCCATTACTGCAGCCTACAGAAACACTTGCATGTTCAAATGCAGGTCTAAATTATATCATTCAGTATTGAATTCTCTCAAAGAGACCCCAGCAAACATTTTCTGCGTGAACACTTGCCAAATTGTACTTAAGCTTTTTTTTATATATTCAAAAATGTTGTAATGAATGGTTAAAATTCACAGCACATCAAGCAATCATCTTCAGCAGAATCATTCCTTTTATATCACGATTCATTTCAGAGATTCAGATGTTGCACTGCCACATTTTGTCAGCTGGAGGTGTGACTCATTAGTGCTGCTATACTCCCACAACACATCAGCTCCGCAGTTGGCATTTGATGATGCTACTAAGCATCACGAGGTCAGGTTAGGTACAGTCAAGACACTAATGCTCATGCTTTGGAATGTGCCAGCAGTACAGACTCAACCATATGCTAGCAACTAAAGTAAAACTGAGTTTTGAGAGGGTATAAAGACATATATGGACACACTCAGAGTTAACGTGTGATACATTAATGTAACAAAGTAAATTAAATTAGCACCTATAATAATAGCACTCCCTTCTCTCTCATCACCAGGAAGGATAAGGTTACATTTTAAGCTATTCCCAAACAGGTTTTGCTTGACACCTATCAGGTTTTGCACTGGACAGTCCCATGCTTAAGTGGGCTGGTCAGAAATTTGAAAAGTGTAAATCAGACCTCTATTGTTTTTCTGCTTTGCTTCCTCATTGTAGCATCTGTCATTACTTACTTTTTCGATTTAATTTTCATAAGCAGAAAACTAAAGATCAGAATTGAATGATCCTAGCCACATTCTGCCTCCTGTCTAGTTGGGCACAAATGGGAATCTTAGATCGAAAGACCAACAAACTAAAGGTTGCATATCGAGAGAGAGAGAGAGAGAGAGAGAGAGATACAACAGCAGCATACACAGCAAGCTCAGCAAAAGAGAAGACATGAAGTCACAGGGAATGATGTTCCAGGGACTCCATAGTCTTAAAGGGGCAGTGTTTTCATGTAAAATTGTTTGGCAAACCTCTTTATTTTGGGGGGGAGCAGGTCGGGAAAGAGATGTGCAATATTTCTGTCACAACAATTTCACCTTCAAGTGAAGCGATGATGGGTTTCAGTGTGACCCTGGAACATCACTTCCTGTGATCTCACCTCCTCTCTCTCTCTCTCTCTATGAGCTTCATGTGCTTGGTATTGATGTAGCTGTCTCTTACTATTTTGTAAACAAATGAAAAAAAGTTTTGCCAAGTACACGCTCACGAAGCCTGTGTCTTTTGTTGTTGTTATTGTTTAAAGGTAAATTCATCCTGCATTACAATAACGGGCCAGATATTTCTGCGATGGCGAGCTCGGTGAAGCACACCATAATATTTGCTGTCTAGTGTGCTGATCTCGCCATCGATAACCTACTCTATATTTTCCTGCATTGCTAATTAGCATAAGCCGCAGTGGGCACAGCGGCCAATCAGAAGCGGTGCAGCCAATGGCCAATATAATGATTTTGCCACTAACGGTGCGATTTGTTATGGTGGTAATTGAAGCGCTGAGCTCCACATGAATGCAGCATTAGCACCGCCTCTTCTGACCTAGATTCCGATGTAAACTACATTTCCACTCGTGAAATTAACGTGTCAGTGGATCCTCCTGGTTAGTGGCTCAGTGAGTGGATCCTCCTGGTTAGTGACTCAGTGAGTGGATCCTCCTGGTTAGTGACTCAGTGAGTGGACCCTCCTGGTTAGTGACTCAGTGAGTGGATCCTCCTGGTTAGTGACTCAGTGAGTGGATCCTCCCGGTTAGTGACTCAGTGAGTGGATCCTCCCGGTTAGTGACTCAGTGAGTGGATCCTCCCGGTTAGTGGCTCAGTGAGTGGATCCTCCCGGTTAGTGGCTCAGTGAGTGGATCCTCCTGGTTAGTGACTCAGTGAGTGGATCCTCCTGGTTAGTGGCTCAGTGAGTGGATCCTCCTGGTTAGTGGCTCAGTGAGTGGATCCTCCTGGTTAATGGCTCAGTGAGTGGATCCTCCTGGTTAGTGATTCAGTGAGTGGATCCTCCTGGTTAGAGACTCAGTGAGTGGATCCTCCTGGTTAATGACTTAGTGAGTGGATCCTCCTGGTTAGAGACTCAATGAGTGGATCCTCCTGGTTAGTGACTCAGTGAGTGGATCCTCCTGGTTAGTGGCTCAGTGAGTGGATCCTCCATGGTTAGTGACTCAGTGAGTGGATCCTCCTGGTTAGAGACTCAATGAGTGGATCCTCCTGGTTAGTGGCTCAGTTGCCAGATCTTTCTCATTTGCAGGTTCCTCGGTGCCAGCACTAAAATTCTCAGATGCCATTTGCCCAAATTGATTTCTTCCCCGATTTCGACATCCTATTAAATTGCTTCACTAATGAGGGTTCCCATCCAACCCAAGCAATCAAGACCCGTTAAAGGGTTCTTTTACACCAGCTGTTTGAGCACTAACTCCAGTCAAAGAATTAGATCAGAGTTCAGCCTTGGTACTAACCATTAGTGTTCGGAAACATTTGCAGTTTTCTTTAGTCATTTTGTGAAACCATCGATAATATTTGCTAAAACAACAACAGCAACTTGCATTTATATAGCGCCTTTAACACAGTAAAACAGCCCATGGCGCTTCAGAGGAGCGCTATCAGACCAAAATTGACACCGATCGATAAATCACACGACTGTTAGGCCACCAGTACCAATATTTTCTAATCTATCGGGATGAGGAAAGGATGGGAATCCTCCAATTCTGGTTTAAAATCAAATATAAGTAAGCCATAAAAGTCACAGGTTCAACGACTCAACAGTTAACGTTTTGTTGCCGGGAACGACTTTCTCATCGATAAATCAAGACCTTGAATTATTAATCAAGGCCGAGGGTTCGGGTGTAAAATACCTCCTGTAACTGGTCAGTAAGAACTAGTCCCAATCGGCAAACACATTTAGCGCATTGTTTAAAAGCAATCAGTGAATGCATTATAAAGTCAATAAATCACATCACTGCTAGGCCACCAGCACCATTATGTTTCAGTCTAAGTGGCAGCAGAGTCAAAAGTGGCTTAACAGGAAAATCCCGATTGCCATTGATTTCATTTGGGGGCGGAGCTATGATCATTAGCTTCTAACTGATTTCACCGGGGCAATGGCGGAGCGGTGCAAAAGCCCAAGGAAAACGGCATAATAAATGGCCCAGGTCACTTAATCCCTAACTTCCTCTTCCTTTTGTGCCATTGAAGGCTCTCTACGTGGTAGATGCGTCATTGTATGTCCCCAGGAAATTCTGGGCCAATGTGATAACATTGATTATATTTTAAAACATTGAAATGGTCTTAAAACTCTTTGACACCATAAAATAACACCCATTAACTTTGAACATGATAACGATACGAACATTTCGAGAGTTAATAACAAACGGGGTGATTTTAACCCTTCGTGCCTGGTGGAAACTGGGCGGATTGGCAGTTAAAATCGGCCAAGTTACTTACCCTTCCCTGAAGCCCCTGGGAACCGACCAATCCAAATTTGAATTTGCTCCACTGAGCAGGCAGCAAGGACACCCGCCCAAAGCTGGCGGGGTTTTTAAAAAATTTGTTTATGGGATGTGGGCGTCGCTGGCAAGGCCAGCATTTATTGCCCATCCCTTAATTTACATATGCATGTCGGGTTTCAATGACATCATCGGGACACTGACTGCAATTTTTACTAGGCGGCCTGAGCGGGAATCGGCAGTGGGTTTCCTGCCAGGCCAACCCGGCGAGGAAGTGGATCAGGGCCAGAAGAGGCCCAAAAGGGATAGGCTTTATATTTTCTTTTACTTTCTTTGTGGGGGCTCAGAGGAGCAGGAGTGCAAATCTGGGCCCCATAAGGAAAGCTTAGCCTTCTCCTGCTGCATTCTCACCCCACCTCTCCGCCACCCCGTCCCAGATTGTGGAATGGCCCGGCAGCCTATCCCACCACTTAACCTGCTGTCAGAGGGCGAACTCCGGGCTGCGCGATTTTCCACCGATTTCCTGCCCAGAACGGGATTCAAAATCGGTTGGGTCTCATTCTGCAATGGGTGGGAGAGAAATGAACTCACGAGCGTGGTTTTCCGCTGGCTGTTAAAATCCAGGACCAAACCTTTGTTTCATTATTATTGGCACAGTTTCAAAGAGAGGTGTGTTGTTAATGTGTTTTTGCAGCGATATTTAATTCATTCCTGACTCTCTTGCTTTCCGTTTTTTTTTAGCTGACACTGTTTGTGGTCAGTTATCCAAGTAATTAAATCTAATTTAAATCCAATTACTCCTGACGAATAAAAATGCAGTGAGGCACATGCTGGGGCGGTATTTCAATTTTTGATTCCTGGCTGCAGAAATAGTTCTAACAGCACTTGGCATTGCTCTGTGGCTTGTTATGTGGCGCACAGAGTCATCACCTGACGTGGTGTATGGCTCACACTTGCCGGAGACAGATTAAATTCTGTTTATGTCAATAACATGCCATGGACAGACTTGCAGGCAGGAGCAGGGCAAGCCTCTGAAAAGGCCAAGGTTATAAGGGTCAGGATCATCGAGCAGCACGCCCAGACATGTGGGTGTGAATAATATTAATCGTCTTACGTGAAACCTATTATTTTAGGTCGGAAATCGATACTACCTTTATGTAATTAAACTAAAGTCACAAATGTTAATGTCGGTTGTACCAGTTCAGGCCAGTGTAGAGTTAGTGAGGTATGTTGTTTACTGGCAAATATTATTTGTTGCATTTTTTAGAAAGAAAGTTAATCTTTAATTTCCCTGGTTTAATGCCATGTGACTCGGTTCCATTAGAATCCCTCCAGTTTCTTTCTTTCCAGATTTTCCTTTAGTAATCTTGCAAATACTCAACTCCTGCAACAATAAAATAAATAGTAATATATTTATGCTTGAAATAGTTGTGCGCCTGTCCTATTGTTTTATTTCTTCAGGTTCTTTTCCTTTTTCTTGATGATTTGGGAGGGAGAGGGGGTTGGGGGGGGGGGTGAGTGCAGCTGCTTCAACCCCACTTGTTCTGGCAAGGACATCCACCAGTCTCTGCTGTCAGCCTGCCTGAGGAAGAATTCTCTTGTGCTGGAGTTTCTGCTGGCAGACAGACAGGCCGTGACAGAATATCACTGGGAGGCACCAGGGCAGCAGAGGAGCAGAAAGTGCCTGAGCTGATGATCCCTCTTGTACAGTGGAACTCAGAATATCATCAGGAGAAGGCTTGACAGGCAACATTTGTGTGGCCAACTGGGGAATTAGAAGCCAAGGTGGAATGGATCTGTCGCAGCGGTTCTACACCAAGGCAGACACATGCTGGGACAGTTCATCCACCTCATTGCCTAAACTCTCCAGATGGGTACAAGCCCTGTCAAACCTCAACGATCCAAAGCCCCAAGAAAATGCTGCGCAAAGGGATCATTAGGCTGAGCTTCATGATGCCAAAGGCACTTATTCCTAGATGGACAATGATGCTATTCCTTTGGAGGTTTAGTGCAAAGGGAAAGGAAGGAGTGAGAGGTGCTGAGCATCTGATTGTGAAAGTGAGCATTTCTCTGTTGCTGAAGGCACAAGAAGACCCGTGGACTATTGGCAGAGGATTCTCTCACATTCTTTGCGAAGTCGGCTGTGCTTAGTGCGGTTACTGGGTGAGGAGATGGTGTGAGCCTTGTGGTGACGTGGACTCTCCACCACCTTCTGTGAACATAGAAAAGAATTGTGCCTGCCCCTTCATTCTATACAAAAAGCTTATTGTGTACGGACACGAATTTTGAGCATTGAACTCTGGTTCTCTGGGGCACTGCCTTGATCATTGAGGAGTGAGAAGAATAGAACAGTGGAACCGCTGTACATCATTTTCTTCCAGTGATAGCACATGTCATGTTTGGCATTTAGGTGACACCATGATGCCTTTCAATGTGATTTATATTTAAATTATAATATTTGGGAAACACTGGAACAACGTTGACCAAACGCTTTTCCATACAGTGCCTCTTTAACTTATTAAACACTCGCCTGGAATTTCTGCTGGGGGCGGGGAGGGTATAGGGGGGGCATTCACCAGCAAATCAGTGGAACTCCTGGAGAAACGTCACGAGTGGCCAAAAACATCTATTTCCGTCATTATTCCAGGAATTCCACTGATCTTCCACCTATGTTATGGCGGGAGATTGGGAGGACCCCATGGAAATCGAGGGCCTATCTGCATGGTTAGCGGCTTGTCTTTTGAACCAGAACAGTCCACTATACAAGTGTGCTGTGTTATAGTACTGTAAGTAATGTGGATTTTTAAACATGAAATATAAGCCGTACTTTTCCATTGTGGGTGCGGAATGCATATGTTGTCATGGCAGATATTTTGCTCTGTGGCAGACAGTGGTGGAAGAAACATCTGGTTCAGGAGGAAACAGCAAGCTGAGTTTGATTTAAAAAAAACATCCTGTTGAGGACATGACTTCACTGTGTGGAAGAAGACCATCTTTGTAAAAATATTAATTCAAATGGGCAGAGTAATATGTACTTTTTCCTATCACTGGTGATTTAGAAAGAAGACAAAATCAAAAGCACACAAACATTCAACGCAGTCCCTTCCCCGAATCAGTCTATTATGTCGATCCAGGCAATAAGTCATTATACCAACACAAAATAATTTTACTTGAAGGAACAAGTTAGCTTGCTACAAAATGGGGTGATACAATTACTGACCAATGTAAAATTCAGGACATAGCATGAGAGTGCACTTTACTTCACCCCGACACAGTACTGCCGCCAGGATTGCATCACTGAACGTAATTTGCATGGATAGCTGATTTTGCACGATTTTGCAAAGTGGTCTCGTTAGCATAATTTGAGAGTGCCCCAGTTGCAAGGCACTTGCTGATTTTGGAGGGCGGCTTATCCAGCACAGAAGCAGCTTTTAAAGGGCTGCTGCTCGCATTTAAATGGAAGCCGCAGTAAATGGTAGCACATTAGAAATTCTTCTAATAAGCAGTGGAAGGTGCCCTTCAAAACTGAAGGGTACCATCCTATCAAGCACAATGTTCAAAATGTCTGGGTGGAGCTGGCTGAGTCAATTAACACAGTGCCTCTCATCCGTAAGTTGTGGGAACAAATAAAGTAAACTTTTCCCAGTGATCAGGTAGATTGCCACAGTCACATTTGGGGAGGGCTAACAAGGCAAGGGAATATACTATAAATGGTAGGACACTGAGAAGTGCAGAAGACCAGAGGGACCACAGATCCCTGAAGGTAGCAGGACAAGTGGTTAAGAAGGCATACGGGATACTTGCCCTTATTAGCCGAGGCATAGAATATAAGAGCAGGGAGGTTATGCTTGAACTGTATAAAACACTAGTTAGGCTGCAGCTAGAATACTGCGTGGAGTTCTGGTCACCACATTACAGGAAGGATGTGATTGCACTGGAGGAGGTGCAGAGGGGATTTATGAGGATGTTGCCTGGGCTGTGGAATTTTAGCTATGAGGAAAGATTGATAGGCTGGGGTTGTTTTCTTTGGAACAGAGGAGGCTGAGGGGAGACCTAATTGAGGTGTATAAAATTATGAGGGGCCTAGATAGAGTGGATAGGAAGGACCTATTTCCCCTAGCAGAAGGGTCAATAACCAGGGGGCATAGATTTAAAGTAATTGGTCGGAAGTTTAGAGGGGAATTGAGGAGAATTTTTTTCACCCAGAGGGTGGTGGGGGTCTGGAACTCACTGCCTGAAAGGATGGTAGAGGCAGAGACCCTCATCACATTTAAAAAGTACTTGGATATGCACTTGAAGTGCTGGAAAGTGGGATTAGGGTGGATAGCTCTTTGTCGGCTGGCACGGACAAGATGGGCCGAATAGCCTCCTTCTGTGCTGTAAATTTCTATGATTCTACGATTACCCATAATGTGTTTACTCAATGTATATGGCCATAGGATGTATACCACAATAAGTTTACTGTACAGCCTCACTGAAGCAACAGACAAAGCACTCAGGCAAACTTTCAGCTCTTTCACCCACACACGAAAGGTCATCGACCTGAAACGTTAACTCTCTTTCTCTCTCCACGGATGCTGCCTGGCCTGCTGAGTTTTTCCAGCATTTTCTGTTGTTATTTCACGTCAATGCCCATATTGGTGCAGCATCGACATTTTTGCTGGCAGTGAAATATGCCTCTAATGTCACACATTAATCTTGCAAGTCCGCCACCAAAACGCAAGCTGATGGTCTACTGCATTTTCATGGACTTACACAAAGTCATATGTAGGCTGTGCACTTGAGTGTCACTGGCGGTGAAATTTGTCTCGTGCGGCAGCTCAAAACGGGGGTTATTGGATCGGCCGCCCGTTATACGCCCTGCCCGATATTCCATTACAAAGGAACTGAATGTCGAACGGAGAGTATAACGGTCAGCCGGTGTGATACCGCTCATTTTGCGTTACCGCCTAAGATGATTTTCTATCCCAGTGTCTCTACCCTTCAAAATTCTAACATCTGTACATTTTGTGTATGCTTACAAGAAGAGACTGCACATGACGGATGGGATGAAGATGTACTGGAGTACCAACTACCAGCCTGACTTGATTCGAGGAGGCTGTCCTCCAAACTATGGGGGCTGGAGGCCATAGAAGGACTGCCTTATTTGGCAGATATCACTGGGGGTTGCTACGAATGTCTGATGGTGTAAAAATTAAATGATGGACCACTTTCACAGCCACCAGCAGATGGCTAGATGTTGTGTGAAGTTCTGGACTCAGCATAGCTCAGTCACTGCCTCCCTCTTGAAGAACAGATGCTGAATGTAGGCCTGTTCTGACATACAAAGGTAGCTCCGCTTATGTTTATAGACTCATCTCCTGATCGAAGGGGGATGCAGTCGAAATGTTTATGGTGTAATCCCTCCTGCCTCTTCTCCCTCGCCAGAAACTCCTCTTCTTCCTCCAAATCTCTGAGTCAATGAGGAATACTCTGAGGAATTCCAATCCTCAGCTATTTAGTTGCTGCAACTAAAATTGCTGCTGGCAACAATATTATGGTGGAATACCAGTAGAGATTTCTTTTTAAATGCTAATAAGAACGGTTAATCAAAAACATACAAATAATACCACAGTAAAAATTGAGTGAAAGGAATCCAGAACTCCCTAATAAATAATTTTCAACTCCAACAGGAAACACTACAGTACACCTTTAAAAATTCAATTCTTAAAGGCCAGAACATGCCTTCCTTTCAGCTCCCATTTTATATAGGCTTGCAAAGCTGTCAGCGCATTCGCAGTGAATAGCTCAGGAAATCGTGACTGACAGTTATTTACATAAATTTGCATTTAATTTGGGGCCTTAATGAGGTTCTTCCATGCTTCTTCTACCAATGGGAAATCATGCACCTTACAAATCGGGCGAGAAGCAGGAACCTGGCCTACTCGCCTGATTTTTCTCACCCCTCATTCTTGCCCGATCGGCGTCTGCATAACCACGGCAACCGATCAGAACATCTACCCTGTAGGGTATAAATGACTGTGTACGTTAGTGTTATGGCACTTGCTATTTGTGAGCTAATGGTCAGTAATTTTCTGTGTGCGCTATATTGCATGATTACTTCCTTCTTTGGGACTACATCAAATTGCAGGAAGGGAAGCACATGGCACCCCAATCAGGCACTGCGTCAATTAAAGCGGTCAAAGAAGGGCTAATTGCATGTTGAGGCACTAGCTCCACCTTATTCGGAATCCCATTTTGTATGTGTACTACATGGATAACTCCTGTTTGAAATGGAGGCGGGGTAGTCACTGCAGACTACTTTGCACCTGATCACCTTGCACTGAAGCTATGAGAGGTTGAAGATATTTTGAACTCGCAAAGTATTGAGAATGGGAATTGGGTATTGGGTTTGGCTTCCGCTTGGTGAAGAAGGAGGCAGAAGAACAGGAAAGGGAAGATTACGATGACATGGCGAATAAGGCATGCAGTGTCCTCCTGAGCAAAGTTGATATACCATCCCAGGCATTGGATGTCAAATGAATGGCATTTTATGAAAATTAGCTTATGCTGGGAAGCATTACTTGCTCAATTAACACTGGCAGACCATATTAATCATCTGTGCAGCACCTCCAGTGTTTGTGGAAGATATTATGGCCCTAAACTTCTATACATCAGAGTCCTTCCAGGCCAGTAAAGGGATTGCTGCTGCAAGTACCTGCTTAGCTTAGTTGGCTGGCACTCTTACCTCTGAATCAGAAAATGTGGGCACAAATCTCATTCCTGGACTTGGTTACATAATCTAGACTGAACATTTTACTGCAGTACTGAGTTCTCCCTTATTAAAATGTTAAACTGAGGTTCCCTCTGCTTGTACTTGAAGAAGAGCCAAGGAGTTCTCCTGGTATCTGGGCTAAAGTTCCTCCCTCAACCAATGTCACCAAAGCACGAGATTAACTGAACATTCATCTCATTTTGCTGTTTGTGGGAAAGGGCAAGTAGAAGGTTGATTGCTGGGAGACCTTTGGAGCCATGACTCATGACAACCATGGACAATAGCAGACCACAGGTACAATGGGCCTCATGCTGTGACAAGGATACTCATGAAGCATATCAGGGCATGCTCAAGCAATGCTTCAAGTGACTGCTCTGAACTGGGTGTATGTTACAGTACAGTCCCTCCCCCCCCCCCCCACCACCCACCAGACCAATTGCTTCCTCCCCTCTTCCAAGGCCTACCAGTGGGCTGGTGTTGGCTTCGCAGTGGTCTGAATTTCAAATTGTCTTCACCAGCGAGTTGCCTGGGGATGTGTCTGTAGCTTGCTGGCCTCATGCAAATGAGGCCAGAGGCCCAATATTGGGTGCGCCTCATTCCTGCCCGTTACGGTGCGCCAAGTTCCCAGCGCCTGCTGATGTGACCCAATTTCTAGGTCCTGCTGCCCACTGTCAAACATTACAGGTCAGGCATAATGTGCAAATAAAGCTCCATCTACTCTGCCCCAATAATCTGCTCCCGACTGCACTGATGGAGCGTGCATGTGTGCTCCACCCACTATCCTCATGGCCTCTCTGATTAAAGCTATCAGTTCGAGACATCTTTCATTACAATATGACTATCATTGAATTTTTGCATGGTTGCTCCTTGGCTTGCACTGTTGTATTGCTATTCGTACCCAGAATGAAGCAAAATACTAATCTTTGTTCCCTGCTGCAAATGGCCTGCAGAGTCACTTGATTTTGAGCCAGACTTAGTGTGAACATCACCATACAATGGAGCAGAGCCTCCAAGATGAACTCCAATTTTCACAATTTATGCCAATGCAATGGTGGTGGATGGCAAATATTTGAGCACAGATGCCAATTAGAGTGGCATCACAGAAACGTTGGTATTCTATTTTACACTTGGCACATTAGGGCACCAGCCAATCACTTGTATCTTGTTAATGAACATAAATTGCTTATATAATTAATCTAAATGACACACACAATATAAGTGGTGCAGTTACATCTGTGCTATGAAACTATGACAAAAACTGTAACATTAACAGGAAAAACTTCAATTTTGTAACTGGAAATCCCAGAAAAGAGACTTTCTGTGACCTAGAGGTCAAATTTATCATTCAGAACGTATGACTCCTCTCACATGTTATTATATATTATCCAATAAGCTGTTGAGCAAATAGACACTGACTCATGTTGGAGGCAAAACAGAAAGTGCATTGGAAGTGGTGGAACTAACAAAAATACTGGGGTAAGGGAATTTTACCCTGCAAAAAAAGTCTGTTGGCAGAAATCCAAAGGAGATCACTGTCATGTACCTGACTCCTGACTAGGAAGAGAGAGTTCTGGTACTCAGCCAGGAGCAAGTTGAAGATGAGAGGACCTTTACATTTCTTTCAGAACCATTTAGGCAAAGGTAAGCTTCGACAACACCTAATACCTCTGCTTTGGTTTATGATTCTTCATTGGGGAGGTGACGAATAGAATGAGGGTTTGGGTGGTGGGGCGATAGGGAAGGAATAGTGTCCGGAATGAGGATCTGTTCTGCTTCCCCCATTCAATTAGCAGTTGGTCTGTTTTCCCTATGGTGGGCTGAGGACATAGCAACCATGATTTTGTGATGTGTTAATTTGCGCCACCATTGCTCATCAGCATTGTATGGGTTGGAACCCAGCCGCTTTCTAAGTTATTTTTCTTTTCTCCCCTCCCCCTCTTTCAGATTATAGAAATGAAGAATAAGGGGCCTGCAATCAGGCCTCTACCAATGGAACTGCATAACTAGCTGCAAAAAGGCCTGTAAATGCGCATCAGAGGGACTCATTCTCGAATTAACCTTTCTTGCCAAGAAGCATTTAGTTTGCACTTGTTTAAGATCAAGAAGTCATTGTGTAAAGTGTGAGGGAGAAACCCAGCTCTATCATTCTATGCCACAGTTTGTTGGAACTCCACTGAGCTGTGACTTTGAGCCAGTTGTGGGAAGACCATCATGATGGTAGCATAATGGACTCATTCATCAAATTCCACTTATATTACCAGGAAAAACAACCAATGAAAGGACTTCAGTTCCCCAAAAAGCAGGAGTTCAGAAGATATTTCTTCCATTTAGTAAGTTGTTCTAAACAATTAGGGGGAAAAATTGGGTTGCTTTGCACCTCCCGTTAGTGCCCCGGGGGCCTCCTGTGAAATTCAGCGGGAGGTGAGCGGCGGCAGAAGCCGGTAGCACCTCGCGGCGCTGCGCCTCCGGCGATGACATCATCGCAGTGCACAGTGCCCCGCTCGCGCCCCGGCTACAAACTTCGGTCGCGCCCCCTGACCTACCGCCGGACGATATGTCCGACAGGGTCAGGGTGGCGTTTTTGTGGCCGCGGCGGCGCAAATTAAAGGGCAGGTGCCGGGCGGCCATTTTCTTTTGGGCCGCCTGCCAGCAGCTGCCCCCCTTTCGCCTCCTCACGCGGGGTGCCTCTTGAGTGCCGGGCACTTTTCCCAGCACCCCGCTCCTCGGTGGTCCAGCAGGGCCCCGGTGCGCGCTAGGCCCCTCCCCTTTAATCAGGGGAGGGAAGCCTGCAATACCATGGTGCTATGTGCTGTGCACGTGGCGCTGTTACACATAGCGCCACGATATTGAATGGTAGCGCCCCAAGAGGGAGGGGGAGCGTTTCCAGTAGTGCCCTGCCTCCTGCTTGGGGCGCTACCACTCGATTTACGGCGTGGGAGTGCTAAATTGTTTGGGGCGCTAAAAGTAGCGCCCCGGCGAAGTAAGCGCCCCAAAGGGTGCACGACCCAATTTTTCCCCCTTAGTCTGGTATCAATAGCAGAAGAATGGCTCCTTAACTTACATACACAGCCATTTGTCTCCAATCCTTTGGTATTAACATACCAGTGGCAGCACATAAGTACTTAGCTTTTCAGGTTTACGTACAGCATATTACGCTGCCTGGTAAAATACAATTTTTGCACCAGGTCATGCCAGAATATGTAAATTACACCAACTCTTTCACTAATACCAGACATTGAAGACGACTTAGCATCTGCCTGACTCCAACAACCTGGGTGTAACCTCACCGAATTCTGCACTCTGAATCAATCCCAGCAATGACGTTAACCCACCTCTGATATAAGGCCCTTTCTGAGGCAGGTCAGTGCTAAGGTTTGTGGGATTTGTGTCAACATCCGTGTCCACCAGGATCTGCTCGCAAAATCTGGCCTATTCATTCTGCCTATCATGTAGAGTAAAGAGGGTCAGAAATACATGTGCACTCATATAACATCTGATGCGTGCATGTACCCAGCATGATGTATGTATGAATGTGTTAAAGTAAAATGACATCTGTGGCGATTCCCCAGGAAGCAGCAGCAGTCTAAATGGGTCAACTGCCCTGAATCCTCCAGTACGGTGTGACACACTGAAGCTAGATTAAGGCACCAAGACACACTGGCCCGGATTTTGCGGTGGGTAACGGCGGAGAACTTTCAGTGTTCGCCATCATTATCCCTCTGAAACTGACCGTAACTTCAGGATTTAGCGCATGTGCATCTAAATGCAGAAATCCTGAAGTTGCGGTCAGTCATTCACTGCTCCGACACAGGCTGCGCTGTGGAACCCGCCCATAGCCGGCAATCAGTGTAATCAGTGAAATCAGTGAAACTGATGAAAACTTGAACTTTTCTGTGCTAATATTGCTGTTAAATACCCCATTAAAGGTTAAACCTTGTTGGAAAAGCTATAACTGGGGTTTTAACAGTGTATTGACTGCGAGACAACTGTTCTGACCCTGAAAAACTCATTTTTATATTTGTGTAGTGTCAAAATTCTCCATTATAATAAAAATTACAATTTAAATTTTAAAAAAAAGTTTGTTCATGATATTTCAGCTTCTACCTTAACCCCATGTATATGTCCCAATCTTTATTTCGCTCTCTGTAACATTTTTAAAAAGTGAGGATAAAGGCCGCTTTTTATTTCCTAGTTTGCTGTCTGCGAGAATTCTTCAATGTGATTGGCTGCTTAGACAGCTTGATGACGTCACTGCTGGACTAAGCTAGGAATCCCCTAATCACAGCGCTACAATCAATTACACATCAAGAAACCTCAAGCTTATGCCACAGCGATCGCAAGATCTTCCTAACAAGTGTTTTGCCAAAATGGCTTTCGCTGATTCTCAGGACACACAGTTCAGACCAATGCAGTCCCACATTAATGTCAAAAGCTAATAGGGATTCCAAAATGTTTCCTTTTAATTAATAACCCTCATTATTTTCCAGCAACATAGTTGAAACTGCAATAGAAATGATTATTAAAATTGGAAATAAAAGCCGATTGCTAGCTGCTGCATGCAATGTGTTCAGTAAATATGTAGCAGCTACTATTAGCCTTTCTGAATCCAGAGGCTAAAAATTGAGTAGTGCCCCATTTGGGGCGCTAACGTCACCGGGGCGCAACTGGAAGCCCCGCATCCCTCTTGGGGCGCTGCGAGTCAATATTGCGGCGCTACGTGCCGCGGTATTGCAGGCCTTCCTCCCCTTCTTAAAGGGGAGGGGCCGTGCGCAGCGAGACCCAGGGCCCAGCTGGGTCCTCGGGGATCAGGAGTGCCGGCAAAAGAGCCCAGCACTCAAGAGAAGTGCCGGGCTCTTGGAGCGCAGCCGGCACTCCGCGGGGTGGGGGGGGGGAGGGGGGGCGGTTCAGGAGGCCGGGGACGGGAGCTCAGGCAGGTGCTGGCAGGCGGCCAGCAACAAAAATGGCCGCCCCGCACCTTGCCTTTAAATTGCGCCCCCCTGACCCAGTCGGACATAGCGTCTGGCGGTAAGTCAGGGGACGCTCCCAAAGATCGCGGCCGGGGCACGAGCGGGGCGCTGCGCACGGCGATGATGCCATCGCCAGGTGGCGCACTGCCGCGGGGCGTTACCAGTTAGCGCCACTGCTAACCTCCTGCTGAATTTCATGGGAGGCGTGGGCAGCACCACGCCCGGACGCTAGTTGCTTTGCGCCCCGTTAGCGCCCTCTTAGGGCGTTAACGGGAGGGACAAATCAACCCAATTTTTCCCCCCAGGTGTCTTATAGCTTTTAAGGAGTTTACTCTAAAAAAAAAAGAACTTGCATTGATATAGCACCTTTCATGACCTCAGAACATCACAAAGCACTTCACAGCCAATGAAGTACTTTTGAAGTGTAAACCCTACAAACAGCAATGAGATTAATGGCCAGATAATTTGTTTTCGTGACATTGACTGCGGTCTAAATTTTGGACCATCGGCTTGCTCAAAATGCACTTCCGATGCCTAGCCATATCTGGAGGAGCCTTACAGTATGCACCAGCCAGGGCGTCCAGAATCGTTGTGGTCTGCTGTGCTCTGCACAACATCGCACAGCAGCGCGGCTTAGTGCTACTGGATGAACAAGTGGCTCAGCACACAGCCTTCTCGGAGGAAGAGGAAGAGGACGGGGAGCGACACTTTGTGGGGTCGGATGTGGCCAATCCAGCAGCAGGCGAACACATTGCTGGCCGCCAGGCAAGGGATGCTCTCATCCATGCCAGATTCGCGTAAGCTTACGCTTTAACCACAGGTGGCTGGCACATGGAGATGAATATAAGTCCGACATCCTCAAAACCCCAGGCATCATCTGTCTACTAAACTGCTCAGTGTCACCACCAACATTCTACATGGAAATCACCCCGAGCCCTCACTCTTGAACTTCCATTTCCCAGAACACAGCTGCCACACTTTAGGTGATCTCAGCAGATTATTAAACCTTTTTCGATACTGAACCCATGTGCGTCTGCACACAGACCTCGAACTCACCTCCTCAGCAACTTGCAGCCAAGCTGCCTTGGTTTGCTGAGGAGGCCTCCTCCTTCCATTTCCAGGGAAGAGGACCTCCTGACGTCCTCTAACTCCCTCCACAAGAGCATGGAGGGAGCCCTCATTGAACTTGGCTGCAGCCTTAGTTTTTGGGGCTGCCATTCCTGCAGCAGCCAGCAACTTTAAGAGAAAAAAGCATTAATTTTGCTAAGCCAATGATTGGAACACATCTGGCATCTTTTTCATTTCTTAGTCACATACTACATTGACAGATAAAAAAAATCATAAATGTCTTCCTGGAATAATATGACCAGCAATTTCATTCAATTATTTGTGTTCACACCAGCCGCTGTCAACTCCCCTTTCTAGATAATACAGCACCAAGCCATTCCAGTTACATTTTTTGCAAAGGGGACATGGCCCCTTTAAATTTTTACTCCAGAAACACGTCATCAGACACAAGAAACTGACATGCTCCAAGCAATTGGCTGGAGGGACCCGCACGTCGGCCGTAACGAGGCCAATCAAGCAAAAATCGGAACTGCGGGCTGGCGGCATCCGGGAGCGGGTCCGAAAGCTGCCGAGCAGCGGGCCCGCCCTCAACCCGCCTCCTCGAAAAAGATCGAGCCCAGCATCTCCGACAGTCCAGCACTCTCTCAGTACTGGTCTGAAGTATCATCCTAGATTATGTGCTCAAGTCTCTGGAGTGGTGCTTGAACCCACAACCTTCTGACTCAGCAGCAAGAGCATGCCTCTGAGCCAAGGCTGACACTAAAAATTTCAAGTTTGATATTAAATACATGTATCATGAAATACATGAAAACTGCTTTAACAACACAAACCCACCAGAGAGCAAAATTTGATCAACCGCACATACTTCCAGTACTTTGTTATATAAATATTAATATAGATCTTTAAATAGGCCAGGAAAAAAGATCCTACGACTTTAATAATGCTGGTCAGAAGCAAGCTGTATTTTTACAAGGCACGTTTTATCGTGCCTTCTAGATTTGGCCTGAAGACTATTTAGCAAATTTCAAATTAGCTGATGATAGATGAGAGGTAAGTGAATACTGATGTCTATATGTTTATTCCAGAAATATTTTAAAACACAGCACCACAAAAAGACACCGAAAATCGCAACAACCAAAAAGGGACCAAAATAATCCCCTTACTAAATGCGCTAACTGCGAAGGGCAAAACGGACTCAACTTCTCATTAACTCGGAGGTCAACTAGAGCCCAGCAACGTGTCTTTCACGGTGTCAAAGGTTTTCTGAAACTCTCTGCCCTGCCCTTTGTACAGAGGCTGATAACCATGAACTTCCTGTATGAGCTGTTTGTAAAATATTTGACAGTAATTCACATCAAGTGGGGCTGGTGAATGGAGCGCACAGATAGCAGCAAGGATAAAGTGATAACACATCTCTCAAACAGATGCCCCTTTTTATGGCTAGAAGGGGATGCTTAAAGTTGCAGGTGGCCAGGGCTTGCATCACGCCTGTAGAGGGCTGTAACAGCTCCCTCAGAGGTCTAGTTTTATTCTGTATTTAATCACCCAAGGTTATATGAAACAGCATCTATGTAAGAACAGCATGATGAGAGCCATAATCTGAAAAGGGAAAAAAAAGACAACCATTAGGTTTTTACTTTGTGACCTTTTTATTAACGTACTAAACTGTAGCCAACAGATGCACACACCCTTTTTAACAGCTGAGATAACTGCCTTCAGTTATTAGTTACAACTGGTAATAAAGCTGCAAGAGAGAGCTGCTTTTCTGCAGAGTTAAAGTGACAGGTTCCTCTTTTGATCTAACTGACAGTCGATATTTGAAAACAAATCCAGATTGAGAAATCCCCCTCTTAACATCTTTAGCAGCTTTCGAGAAGATTCATGGACCCTATTCTATAAAAAATATGACACTGGCTGAACCCAAGACCCTCCATCGCTGAGTTTAAGGACCAGTAAAGATTGGAGTTAAAAGCCCGTTCACTGAGTGGAAGGCTATGATCTTGAAGGACAATTTCATTTTTGCTATTCCGAAGGAAGCTTATTTTGCAAAGTGCTAAATAAGATCTGTAGATTTAAACAATCACCTGTTTATATGCTTCATTATAAATAACTGTGAATTGAAAATGGCTGATCTAATGAATTTGTAATTGGTTGGTCTAATTAGCGGATTTCTGGTCGGCACTCAATATAGTACAACACTACGAAGTAGATGGACTTTAAAAGCAGCAGTAAAATAATTGCTATAATATCTTCTTGATTGTGTCGCTATTATTACTACAATTTTTTATCTTCATTCTTTGCCTTCCTGCCTCCACCACTTTCTGCTTCAGCCAGGACTTAAGAAGAGGGTGGGATAGCACGAGCTGTAGATAACCTCCTATCAGCTACTTGGAGAGAGGCGATGTGGGGTGGGTTTGATCTTCTTGGCAATTTCTGCTCCTCTACGGGATCCAATCTAGGATGCTGGCCAAGATCTGCCAACAAAAAAAACCTCATCTGCAGTAACAAAGTTCAAATGTGAGCTGAGGCCAAGGTCCCGGAATGGGAGTCCGGTGCTTTACTGCTTGGGTTACCAGGTCACCTTGTCATAAGAACATTTTAATCTGGAGTGGTAAATGAACAAGGATAGAGATCAACATTTATTACAACTAAAACTGGCATAAATATTAAATTGAGAGGTCGCACAACACCAGGTTATAGTCCAACAGTTTTATTTGAAATCACAAGCTTTCGGAGCTTACTACTCCTTCGTCGGGTGAAGTAAACCCGACGAAGGAGTAGTAAGCTCCAAAAGCTTGTGATTTCAAATAAAACTGTTGGACTATAACCTGGTGTTGTGTGACCTCTCAATTTTGTCCACCCCAGTCCAACACCAGCATCTCCGCATCATAAATATTAAAGGCAGGCTCAGGTCAGCAAAGTGGCTCAATACTGCAGGTAATGCAAAATATGTGCGCACCAATATTGTATGAAGCAATGGGTGTATCAGAAATAACATAATCAGGAAATATGAATATGGATTAGACTCATCTTCTGTGGGCCATGAAATATTCATATTATTGCATTAAATATGTAGTAACGCGTGACTCTTCTTGCCATAGAGGGAGTGCAACGAAGGTTCACGAGATTGATTCCTGGGATGGCGGGACTGTCATAGAAACATAGAAACATAGAATCTAGGAACAGGAGTAGGCCATTCGGCCCGTCGAGCCTGCTCCACCATTCAATACGATCATGGCTGATCATCCAAGTCCAGTACCCTGTCCCTGCTTTAATCCCCACAGTACACATATCCCACCCTACCCCCGTAACCCCACGTATTTAATTCCCCCTAACATATCCCATCCTATCCCCATAACCCCACATATTTAATCCCCCCCTAACACTAAGGGTCAATTTATCATAGCCAAATCAACCTAACCCGCACATTTTTGGACTGTGGGAGGAAACCGGAGCACCCGTATGAGAAGAGATTGAGTAAACTAGGCCTGCATTCTCTTGAATTCAGAAGAATGAGAGGGGATCTCATTGAAGCATACAAAATTATTACAGGGCTTGATAGGATGGATGCTGGGCTGGGGAGTCTAGAACCAGGGGCCACAGCCTCAAGATAAAGGGTAGGCCATTCAGGACTGAGATGAGAAGAAATCTCTTCACACAGAGGGTGGTGAATCTTTGGAATTCTCCACCCCAGAGGGCTGTGGAGGCTCAGTCATTGGTATATTCAAAACAGAAGTCGATAGATTTCTGACTAATAAGGGCATCAAGGGATATGGCGATAGGGCCGGTGAATGGAGTTGAGGCAGAAGATCAGCCATGATCTCATTGAATGGCGGAGCAGGCTCGAAGGGCCGAATGGCCTACTCCTGCTCCTATTTCTTATGCTCTTATGTTCTTCTCTCGACTGCTGCATTCTGAGCAGTGGAAGGATCAATCTCAGTCTAAATGCTCAATTCAAGTCTTTTAAGAGAAATTCGGGGATAGGGTTGCTTTCAATCTATAGTATTTCAATATAAAGATAGATTCTGATAATGGTAATCATTATTGTGATATCACAATAACTGGAGTAATCATAATAAATCAACAGTAAACTACAACTTAAAAAGTACAGTGAGTTTTTCCCCCCCACATTATCAATTATTGCTCTGTGGCGAAGGTTACTTGAGTTTAATTGAGAAACTGTGTAACAACTGCAAGAAGTAAACTAAAGCAACAGGGAAGTAATAATAATAATAAAAAATTATGACCAAGTTGGAAATTGTTGGAAAATCATTGGCCCAAAAATTAGTGTCTCTACGCGAGAGTACGCACTGTGTACTCTCGCGTATTCTGTCTCCAATTGCCGGTTTTCTGCATGCACTGCGCATGCGCTGAAAACCGGCACTTGGTGATTTCAAAAGGGGGCGGTTCCTAGGTGAACCGCGTGCGCGCTACAGGCTGCGCGCACGCAGTGCACTTAGTGCTTTGAACGCGCAGGTAAGCATGGAAGATTTTGCACATAAAGAAAGGAGGCGTAAGACCCTCTTTTAACAAGGTAAGTAGTTAATTAAGTATTATTTTGAATTTTTTTCAACAGGTATATCTTTTTTAGAGACTTTAAAGAAAGGTAAGTTTATTTTTATAACTTTTTTAAAAGATTTTAAATTTTTTTAAAAATTTAATTTTTTGTTTAAAGTGGTTAATTTATTTAACTATACTTATTTTATTAATGTGATGTTTTTTTTTTAAATTTAATTGCGGTTTAGCTGTTCTTTTGAGGGGGTATAGATTCATAGCTTTCACAGCACTTGCTGTGAAAACTATGAATGAAAGATGGTGTGCTGCCATTGGCTCTAACTGAATCACGTGATCCCACAGCTCGCACGAATTAACTGCGCCTGTGGGATACGGAAGCAGTGCACAGCTGCTGTCTAGAAAATCAAGTTTGTGCGAGCTCGGAATGAAAAGGCAGGCGCGCAGTGAGATATCGCGGGAAGCCTTACCCCCGCACGAAGGCTCCGTCATTAATTTCTGGGCCATTAGCATAATGAAGTGAATTATACAGTGGAATCTTCTTTATTGTATTCTGCATTATCCATCTTCTCAATGATTTGCCAGAATTTCCACTGGACAAAGTGTTGCACAGCCCACTAACTTCAAACTTTGCACATACAGAAAGAAATCAAAACTCACAGCTCAATTAATGTTATGTGTATTGTACGGCTCTTCATTTTCCTGATAGGGTGGTGGATACAGATTCAATAGTGGCCTTCAAAAGGGAATTGGATAAATACTTGAAGGAGAAAAAAAATGCAGGGATATGGGGAAAGAGCGGGGGAGTGGGACTAACTGGATTGCTCTTCGAAAGAGCCGGCACAGACTCGATGGGCCGAATGGCCTCCTTCTGTGCTGTACTATTCTATACTTCTATGCTCGGAATATTGCTATATTGTAACATCTAAATAATTATCCGTTTGTTCGCATTATGTATGTAGGGGGCAGGAGTGGAGGGAGGTACCCACCATGGTGAATTGCAATCAGTCAGTATAAAGACCTTTTACGATAGGAAGATATGGTAAAGTTCTGGGACTAACACCAGTGGCTCAGTTAGTTAAAGCTACAGTTTAGGAAGTCCCAGATTGGATCCCCAGTCTAAGCTGCATTAACTGATCTCAGCCAGTAGGACTACAAGTGGCCTCAGCTTCCCTCAGTTAGCAAGGGGAAAATCAGCCACTCCTAATCACTATCTTGTGACACATTACAGGAAGTGTAGATGTTGAGTGAGGACAGGATCGAGCTCAGCTGGCTGCCCCCTTTGATGGAATAAGGATACAAATTTCCACCTGCAGTATTTGATACATTTGTCTTGTATTGCGTTTTACGTTGATTACAAAATGAGTTTGGATCATTGGGCCAACTGAACCTGTTAGTTCAAACCTAACCTGGTCACCTTTACCCCTCTCATTTATCCACCTATTTTCTTCCCTTTTTCCTCTCCTGAAGATAGTGGCTGTGGGATGGGGTATAGTTCTATGATTGCTCTTGTTCAGTTGGCTCTTATTCATGTGTGAGCCTTGACAGTGAGTGTTGGTAGATTATTCACAAGATCACAAGTTAGCTTCAGATGAAGAAAGCCCTTAAGCCCATTCCATTTCCCCCACCTCGAATACTAACCCTACATCTTATCATTATAGCATCTAGTTCGTTCTTAAATGAGTCCAGTATCCTGGCCTCAGCTACCCTTCTTGGTAACCTGTTCCAGTCCTTGGTCACCCTCTGTGGACAAAAATGAGAAGTCGCACAACACCAGGTTATAGTCCAACAGATTTATTTAATTTTATAAGCTTTCGGAGCTGTCGCTCCTTCCTCAGGTAAGTTAGCAGTGAGAGAATCTCCCAGAATTCACAATTTAAACACAGACAAAATCTATTCAAATATTTCCCTACATCAAAGACACACTAAGAGCACAGCCAAGACAATGAGATGTGTCCCAGGGGGTCCAACGTGTCAAACCACCTGCTGGCTGCATATCCTGTCAATTTCGATATCGCGATATCGGGTTCATGTCACGATACAGAACGTGACTTGACATCATGGCCGGTCGAAGCAATTCCTGATGCCTGTCCTAAATCTGCCCTTTACAATCCTAAACCTCTGCCCTCCTATCCTGATGGCCTGGCATACTTTTAGACATAACAACAGAAAATGCTGGAAACACTCAACAGGCCAGGCAGCATCCGTGGAGAGAGAAACAGAGTTAACGTATTAGGTCTGTGACCCTTTCTCTCTCCACGGATGCTGCCTGGCCTGCTGAGTGTTTCCAGCATTTTCTGTTGTTTATTTCAGATTTCCAGCATCCGCAGTATTTTGCAATTGTATACTTTCAGACATGCCAGCCATCTGACTTTTAAGCAATGGACTCCCACGAACATCTAAATGCTGCTTCACCTCGGCTTTCCATTCTTTTCAGCAAGCCATAGTGCTAACTGTAAACTTTCTGTTTCTTGCTCCAAGCTGGCCCAGCATCCTTTGGCATTAACTTTCCTAATTAAATGGCTTCATAGAAAGGGAAAACTGGCATAATCACAGGTCAATTGGGATTGGCTTGATTTGTAGCATTAACAATTTCTCCAAAGGGGGAAAATTGTGTCTCCTCGGAGAAATATCTGTCTGTAATCACTCAAAAGCAAAAGTGGAAATTATATCTGTTAATTGCAAAAGGCAGAGATAAAAATATAAGTCTCTCATAATTTTCAGTTGCAATATAATCATCAAACAGTTTTATACGAAGATTGCTCTTTTGAAAGTCTTAAACAAAGCTTTATTTTAAAGATTACGGTAGATTCTTTTTCCTATTGTTCAGTGTACCATCAACAAACTAAAGGGATAGGCTGTTCCTACTTTAAAGCTAACCTGTGGAACAATACAAGGTCCTTAACATTGAATGAACACATAAGCCCCACCCCGATTTACATCATTGTTTCACTGAGAACATCCCTCATAGACTCTAATCTAAGTGAGTAACCGCAGGGTCAAATTTTCGTTATGACAATGACTAATAAAATGCAGGGGAATCAATTAGTTTAATTAAATCTCTGACTATTTAAAACAGTGTCTGCTGCAAAGTTGAGTAATGAGGAAGGGATGCTCTCTGGCCCTATCTGTCTTAATGCAACACTAAAATTTTCTGTCGTGACTTTTTTTACACTTGTGTCTGGCTTAAGGGACTCTTGAGAACACTTGAGGCAATTATGGGTCTTAAAATAAAGCCTTTAAAAAGGAGGGGCAGGGACTCTATTGCTCTTGTGCCCAAGGAATAGGAGTCCTTTGCCTTCATACTGCTAATCCAACACTCATGGACATGATTATCTCATCCTGTGCCAAGGTTTGAACCTGAATAGTTGGTATGTCTTAATTTAAATAAATCCCTTCATAATTATTCAAAGTAAGACATGGTCAAAGGAGTGCTGAGTGCGCAGTTGGTATATACAGTGTCTTTTGTCTTGGGAGTAGAGTTGCAGATTTTTAGCTGGTTAGTAAAGGCCGGCACAATGTGTGCAGAAAACATTTAAAAAAAGACACACAGCTAAGTCATCCACATCCTAGTTACACAGTGTGAAATCCAGGTGGAGGGTTTAAAAAATATTTCCTCTGCGGAAATCTTCACAGGCAGAAGGAAAAGAAAAGGTTGGAGCTGGAGAGGAAACCACCCAGCAACTTTTCTTTGTAAAAAAAAACTGCGCTTCTCAAGTCAAAGTGATTACACGCTTGAAAGGTTTGAGGGTGAGATGATTTCACTGTCACAGATGCAGAGCTCAATGAAAGAGACTGCTGACAAGACATGTGGGTGCAAAGAAACAACCAGCTTTAAACACTACAGAAAACTTTTTCATGTAGGCAGGAGACTATATGAAAGTGACTGGAACTTTCAATTAGAAATGTAACAGCTATTCAGTCGGCTTTTGTTAGGGGGCTATAATCCATTAAAATCCATTACAGCAACCAAACAGTACCATAACGTGCAATGTTACTGTCATGAAAGTCATAGTGACTCTTAAACATTAAAACTTAGGAAGATAATTGTATTTAGTTCTTAGCCTATATTTAGCTGTAGCAAAATCCCATCTACTTATTGTTTTTCAGACATACACACATTTGTTTTTTTTCCGCCAGCTCCCAAAATGTCTGCTATCCAAGTGTATTTCAATATCTGTTCTTTTGGCTTAAGTTTAGAAAATAAGTTTGGCCAGAAAGCTTTGCTGTGCAGAGACATTTATGGATCTCAGCTTAATAGTTATTTAATATTGGCTGAGCAAGCTTAAAAGGGATCTGTCTCTTCCGTGGTAATAGATAGATATTCTGATGGTTACTGATTCCTTGGGAATTAGGAGTTAAGAGAATGATGCCTATCAGCAGTCGCTGCAATTCTGTTAGCTTAATTTCTTCCCTCTTCTCTCCCCTCCCCCCCGCTTAATTCCCTTCATCCACACTAACCTCCTCAGTCTAGAGGGTGGGACAGTTCAGCCCACTGACATCTCCAGGGATGCCAGGAGCTGCAGTTGAGTGGCGCAGGAATGAAGCCCTCCCTCCCCCACAGAACTATCTGAAACTGCCAAACTCGCCCTCTATGGGAAGCCTAAGTGCAAATGTCAGTCGAGACTGGAATCTGAACTTGGGTCCCTGGTTGAGGGGTCCAGCCTTGCAGCTACCGGTGCTGTGTGATCCTAATACAAATGGTGTAGCAGGGGAACGTCTAGAGCAGTGCGTAACTGCTATATAAGGTTGAAAGATCTCTGCTTTATGTTACATCAGGAAAACAGAAACCGAAGTTTTAGTGGGAATGTCATATGCCCACTGTCTTAATCAGAGTAATATAAAGTGATAGAGTGATGCGGCAGTCTGTCGTGGAACTTGCTTTCATTTCATGAGCAACTTCTCTTGTTCTAAAACACAAAAGAAATAAAAGCTGCATTACACCAGGCAAATGTATATGCAGATAGATCCAAACCAACTGAACTCAGTGCCAGAACCCAGTCTGAAAAGCCTTCACCATTTGTAACATCATGTAAAATAATCTGCAATCATACTTTATTGATAAATATTGAAGTATTTAAACTACATTAAAATGCCTCAACACTAATCCATTGCTAGGCACTTATTCCACCTCAAATCTTGGTCCAAGACACATACAGACTTTGTGTCTCACTGAGTATAACCTTCAGCTGCCTAGGCCCTAAGCTCTGGAATTCCCTCCCTAAACCTTTCCGCCTCTCTACCTCTCTCTCCTCCTTTAAGAGGCTCTTTAAAGCCTACCTCTTCCTGTCCTAATATCTTAGGACATTAAGGCATGCCTTGATGTCAAGAGCAGTCACTCTCACCTCCCCTCTGGAATTCAGCTCTATTATCCATGTTTGGACCAAGGCTGTAATGAGGTCTGGAGCCAAGTGGTCCTTCCGGAACCCAAACTGAGCATCGGTGAGCAGGTTATCAGTGAGTAAGTGTCGCTTTATAGCACTGTCGACGACATCTTCCATCACTTTGCTGATGATTGAAAGTATACTGATGGGGCGGTAATTGGCCGGATTGGATTTGGCCTGCTTTTTGTGGACAGGGCATACCTGGGCAATTTTCCACTTTGCCGGGTAGATGCCAGTGTTGTAACTGTACTGGAAAAGCTTGTCCAGAGGCGCAGCTAGTTCTGGAGCACAAGTCTTCAGCACTACAGCTGGGGTGTTGTCGGGGCCCATAGCCTTTGCTGTATCCAGTGCGCTCAGCTGTTTCTTGATATCACGTGGAGTGAATCAAATTGGCTGAAGACTGGCTTCTGTGATGGTGGGGACCTCAGGAAGAGGCCGCGATGGATCATCCACTCGGCAATTGTCGCTGAAGATGGTTGCGAACGCTTCAGCCTTGTCTTTTGCACTCAAATGCTGGGCTCTGCCATCGTTGAGGATGGGGACGTTCATGGAGCCTCCTCCTCCCGTTAGTTGTTTAATTGTTCACCACCATTCATGAGGGGATGTGGCAGGACTGCAGAGCTTTGATCTGCTCCATTGCTTTGACCAAACCATCCCTGTTGAGAGCAGCTGGACTTCCATTCCACCCCGCTCAAAACATTTTAATAATATTTGGTTGCGTATTATTTACAGAAAAAAAACTTGATTTGATGCAGTTTTATTGAAGAAATGAAACAGACTGTGATATCATATGATAGCACAGAAGTTGACGTACTGTGAATTTACTGGTGCTAGGTGCCATTGATATATTGTCACGTATTTGCTTGTGTAATGCAATACCTCCAATGTTATCATGTAACAGAAAAGGTAGTATTGCTTTAACAACAGTTCCCCTCTACAGCCCAACAGAGCTTTCCCTATCGGCTTAGTGTTGTATTTAATGTTCATGTCTGGTTTATGCCATAATAGATATGATCCATAATAGGCACAACCCTCCACTCAGGGTGTTAATACTCCCCAGTATATCTTACAATTAGCATTTGATTAAGACCCATCCATGGTCCTTTCAGCCTTTTATGTTAGGTCAAATTGCCTGTGATGGAGTAAAGCACGCAGGCACCCCAGTAATGAACTGGCTAGTAAACCGTTTCAAGTGAAAAGAGAACCATTTTATCACCCTAATGAAAACCAGTTGGCAATCCTTTACTCCTTTTTAATCACTTATCAGCACAGCTGCTCAAGCATGAGTCTTCAGCCTTAACCATTTAATAGTTTTACCTGTTAACACTGGAGGTTTTAAAACTGTTTGCCGGACTGCCAAATTCCCAGCCTAAAATGCCCCGTGAAACCTTCCTGTAAATTGAACAGCGGATAACGTCACGCCTAACGCATGATGTCATTTCTTAACAGCGGAAAGTTCAGGTCAGAAGGCCACTCCTTACTTCAACGGCCGTAGCCTTTCTCTGTTTGATGCTCCTGTCCATTGCCAGGTACCGAGACAAAATGCTACTTTTGCAGAAATACTTGTGCTGCTTTGGGATATGTGTGTGCATCATTTTAAAGGAAGCGGAGTCAGTTTAAATGTGGAATAAATACAAATTTACGCAACCTTCACGACATAGCACTGATCTAGCAAAAACAGAGCTACATCCAGGAAAATTAAGAATACCATGAATATATTTGAAGAGAAACGTAAACAAAGGGTGTGTGTGGCTTTGCTCTGCCAATAGAAGATTCTTCTCTCCTGACAAGGAGGCTGTGGTTTCAAGGAACTGAGGTACCTGTCACTAGGATCCACCTACCTAATTTGGATGAGTTTTACCAGTTCCCAGCTGGGCTTCGAGATGTAGCATCAAGGAAAATGAGGTGTTCCATCGAAAGAACATAGGCAGGTACGGAACAAGAGAAGGTTAATTGGCTCATCAAACTTGTTCCTTCCACAGACCACATACAGTTTGGATTCCATCCTACTTACTTGATCTCCTGAGGCAAGTAACTAAACCGCAGGTAAAACTTCCGAGATGATAAAGCTGTGTGAAATTTCTCGTCAGCTCCCAAGGTCATCGAATGAAACTGCAAGATATCGATCTAATATGGTTATTCAGCCCTGACCCATTACATTCCACAGAGCTTCTATGTTCTGAATAGTGCAGAGTCTATCAGAATGTTTTTGATCATCTGTGTCTGTACTTACTTGCATAGCCTTCATTACCTCTTAATCAGATATCAATCCAGCTCCTTTCTAAAGGAGCTAATCAGCATAGCAACCGTTACCTTTGACAGGGTCTAGTTCACATATCTACCAGTCTGCAGGGAAAATAGTGGTCTTTGAGATGGCAATATTTTAAGTTGTGATTCCATGTTCCAGTGGGGAGCAATGTTCATGCTGCGGACAATCACGGGTGGGCAGCCTATAGTTTTTCATCCATTCATGTTAAAGGACACAAGATCACGGCTGCGTGTCCACAATTTCCAATGATGCACTCCATGCGAGTGGTGCTGCCCACTGGGAGTGCTGGACCATGGAATCACCCCTGTTTAATGAAGGGGCGTACCCCGCTCGCAGCATTGGGAATGGGCACTATAAAGGTAGGACATTCAAAAGTACAATCTTAACAATCTTGAGGCTTGTGTGGAGCATAAACACCAGCACAGATCAGTTGGGTCGAATGGCCTGTTTCTGTGCTGTAAATTCTATGTGACATAGTCACTAATAAATCCAATAAAGAACTCAGAAGAAACCTCTTTCCCCAGAGAGTAGTTGGAATGTGGAACTCGCTACCACAGGGAGTAGTTGAGGTGAATAGCATAGATGCATTTAAGGGGAAGCTAGATAAGAACATGAGGGAGAAAGGAATAGAAACGTATGCGGATAGGGTGAGGTGAAGTAGAGTGGGAGGAGGCTCGTGTGGAGCATAAACATGGGCTCAACCTGTTGAGCCGAATGGCCTGTTTTTGTGCTGTAAATTCTATATACTCTAATGTCTATCTTTAATGCGAAAACAACAACTACAACTGCTACGGCTAGATTATTATTGCACTGCTCATGTACAAGAAATATCTCTGAGCAGTTTACAAATGGAAAGGTTCACACTGAGCGGGAAATACATAGGAGAAGGAAGTGAGGCAAAGTGGAAGAGGGTCTTTTGTTGGGGAAGTTATGAAGCCAGGAAGGAAAGTAGCTGATGATGTGGTTCTGGGAGAGAATTCCAGAGAACAGTTCAAAGAGCCGGCACATGCACGATGGGTCGAGTGACCTCCTTCTGTGCTTTAAGATTCTGTGGTTCTACGAACAGGGGTGAAGCGACTGAAGGATTGGTTCCCAAAGATGGAGCGAAGGGGGCAACAGTCAGAGGAACATACGTTTCCCTTGGAAGCAAAGAGCCTCAGATAGGGATGCCAACCATTTGGGGGGCCGAGGAAAATCAGCATGGTGACTTAACTCACCTAATCAACATCTATACCCTGAACCATCCCATCCTCTTGGCTGAAAGAGGACAATGCAGCGAGAAAGGAAACAAGAGTGGAAGATAAAAAGGAAGTTTCAGTAACAGTTCCGTTGCTATCTGATTCAGTGAAGTCAATAGAGTAAATTGCAGTGCTAATATGTGTAAACATCAAATGTACTTAAGTCTAGGTGGCTTGGCTCTCACCTTTTATCTGATGTTTCTCCATAATCAGTAACCTAGCTCATCATTTCTGAACAATGCCATAATTTAGTGGTATCAATACAAATGAGCCTGCAGGAGTTGCTATTGGGTCTGCACAGCATGTTCTTAGGATCTGGGCCCAAATTCTTCACATAGCAAGAACACCTGAGCATGGGGTTACTTATGCCTGGCAGAAGCACAGTTGAGGTTCAAGGTCAGTGCCTGCACACACACACTAGGACACTAACACAGTTAGTACTTTTCCAGGGGGCAGCTCATTGCAATTCGTCCTCAAGATAGCTATTCTCAGATTTATTGCATGAACACAAGGAGATTTTGTTGCTGACAGAGTTTAAACCAAGCCCTTCATGGTGGAAGCTAAATAGCTCCACTGTTAAATCATCAATAAATTCCCCAGGATGTAAACATTTAAAAATGAACTTGTGCGCGTGAAAGTACAACAACCCCAGATCAAAACACAGACACAAAAAAATCAGAATCACTTGTAATGAAGAGATACCCTCTGTGAGCATTCCACTGCAGTGTTGACTCCAACATGGCAGTTGGATCTAATCTGTATGTAGCTTCAGCAACATCCTTAGCCAAATAGGTGTTTTACACCCGTCACTTTGACTGAGTTTGAAGTTATTCCAGTACAGAGCAAAATCATTAGTCTTTCAGATAATTCAGAAAATAAAAACATCCTCACTGACTATCACTCTGAAGAGAAGGCCACAACTCACATTACCAGTCTTTACATGTTTCTCACACCTTTATATCAGAAGCCACATCTACAGTACACAAGGAAAGGACCTGCACTGTTTGTGCATGTAACAGACTGCAGTTGGAAATGCCTCTTGTTTTTCCACTAGTCATGCGCCCGACTGTATAGATCTCCCATTCTATTTTTGCACTAAACATTCACAATGCCTCATATCAATTTCTCTTAAAATCTACTTTCTTTTTAAATAAAGCTGAATTGATCTGTATCGGAAGTGTTAACTCAGCGGAACACATTGTGCTGCATGAGAACCCAAGCAATCTAGTTTCTGTTTTATCAAAGATCAGGCTGCTGAATCCAGGTTCTAGTGTTGAGAAATTCTAACTGAAAGTGAATGTGTATGTGCAGGATAAGTGATCTGAACAATGTTTTCAAAATCTAGTTTCTGTAACTCAATTCAAATTGATCTCTCTTTTATTTCCCAATAGGTGCTCACTCACAGTAAAGCCTTACAGAGGCTGAAATCTGTAATATGTATCTTTACTCTATATGTTTCAGTTAATTTTTAACCTGGCTTGTTTATCTATCAGTTATCCAGCTAACCATTAATATCAGTTTACTGACTGATGGCCCTCATGTACCAGTCTGGCATCCCATAAAAGTCAACATTTTTATCAATGCTCTATTGCTATCTGAACTGCCTATCTGAAAGAAAGTAGGAACTGAAAAGTATGGTGCCCTAGATGATACAAACAGGGGCTTCAGTATTTCTGCATTGATTGATTACTTGCTCTGTTCCTTTCAGTGATAGATCATTTATAGAGATCTCGGGTAGAAGTGAGATGTCTTGACTTAGTTAGATCTTTCTGTGTCCTAGAAAAGACAACTAGACTCAATTACAATGTCAGTGCATCCACCGATTGTCAAATACGACGAAACTCCAGTGATAAATAACTGCTGGTCTCACACTGAGACACGCACGTATAAAGCCAAAGGTTGTTATGGGCGAATGTAGGAGACCAATTTTCTTTCATTTGGAGCATCTGTCAAAAACTGTAAATAGCAATATGGTCTATTTTTGGTGATGTACTACTTTTTGACCAACCTCTCATCCCCTCTCTCTCTCTCTCTCTCTCTCTCTCTCTCTCTCCCTATCTCTCTATATCTCAGACGCATTCATATTTCTCGCACATCCTTTACCAAAACTCCTGTTAGATTTTGAAATTGGTATCTATGTTTGATATTGAACATTTTAAGGAATCCTTTTTGCCGCATTACCGGTTATTTTTTTAGTAAGCATTCATTTCTTTGCAAATTGCCTTGAATTCATGCACACAAACATACATTAATTCTCTCCACCTACCATGTTGCTATTCATCCCAGGAATACAAATCTCAAGTATAAATGTTAAGAGTTTTATCTTATTTTACACTACTGCATGGGATGCACAATACATAGGTCAAAGAATATTTTCATTCAATCATTGGGAGATGTATTATTCTTTTAATGTGGTTAGATATAGAAAAATCATCGTATTTGATTTTAATAAATGCGTTCCAATTCTAGTTTCTTGACAGTGAACAAAGTGGCACCTTTAAAGCGATCTTTACGGCCAATGGAGGCAGATAGCGAGGTGCCCTCAAATCTACCAGTACCGGGATGATAGCAAAAAATAAAATTTTAAATAAAAAGCATGAAAGTCATCATTTCTCTTGCAATAAAAAGCTCTGTGTCTCCCCCCCGCCCCAATCATTTCTTTTAAACAGCCTGGAGCTGGAACACATCACGAGGAGGTCAAAGCACCGAAAGAACAGAGCAGTGACAGTTTCATTTGTTACTTGAAGCACGTGGCCAGCAGTCACCTATCCTCAGCCGCGAGTGGAGTCCAGAATGTGACATCTGGAAGGGAGAGACACTCACAGGAAGGCACTGATGTGAATTTATCAGCAAAGACAAACTAGCGAAAGGAATGACTTAGTGAAAAATTGCTCCATTGGGTTAAAGATGAAAATGAACACATTGTGTTCTTTTCATCGAGCTGTCCTTATGGCTCCTGCTGTTTGTTACAACCTAATTCTGACATTTGGGCAGAAACATGTTAGTTTAGAAAAAGAGCATAGTCTAGAAAAGAACCTACTGACTGATTATTTTATAAATATATATGATATGCATACATTGATAATGATTTAATTCTTTAACATTTATCTTCCTTTGTTAAATGTCCAATGATTATGTTGTGCAGAGAGCTCCAGTGATATATTATGGTGTGCACTAAAATACGAATATTCCAAATATAGCTGTTTGTAATATATTGCCCTAAATTTGACTGATAAATGCAAATGACAATATTATGAAACGTGTTCAGTTTAGGAGTCAGTCTATAAATATGAGATAATAAATAAGAGTGTACTACAAGGCAGTAATAGATTGAGGGATTCCCATAATATAAATTACAAGTGCAAAGCTTAAGCAGCTTATCATGTCATCTTAACTCGGCTCTGAAATAAATTCCTACATTTATTCTGCATGATACACACAATAAGAAATAATTTAGTGACTTCCTAGATGGAGTTTGGACACAGAGTAGTTTACTGGAGCTAAGCAATAATAGATTGGAAAAAGAATCTACTGGGCCCCCCTTCTGCCTCGGCACTGGATAGGTGCCATGCACCTGGACTCCTCAGGCCTCAGGCCTCCCCCCTCCCCGCCACCAGCAGCAGGCCTTGTGCAGGCAAAAGGGGCAGGAAAGTGGAACTTGCCTTGTTGCCGGTCTCGGGGCCTTCAGGCTGTTGCTGGAGATCAGCAGTCAGAAGGCCCCAGGGCCCAAATATCAGCAGGGTCACTTAAAAATGTCATTACCTGCTCCTGTAGGCTACTCTTCAGCTTGCTGTCAGGCTCCCCCTGATGCTCTGATTTGAGGAGGGTCCTGGCACAAGTCCCACTACCACCAACTTCTTACTACTCTTGTATCCGGGGGCTCCTGGACTGCAAGGTAAGGACGTTGAGGAAGGAAACTTGGGAACATTCCATTGCACCTCATTTGCATTCCCATGCTGGACCCCTGATCTGCCCGAGGGTGAAGCCGGGAAATCCTGGTGGAATGTTAGCAGGGGAACGAGGGTGAAGTAACAACAGAAAGTGCTGGAAACACTCAGCAGGTCAGGCAGCATCGAGGAGAGGAGAAACCGAGTCAACGTTTCGGGTCGAACGCTTCGCCAGCCTGACCTGCTGAGTGTTTCCAGCACTTTCTGTTGTTATTTCAGATTTCCAGCATCCGCAGTATTTTGCTATTGAAAGAGGGTGGAGATTTGGTGCTATAAGTCTCCGCCCCCTTTTTCTTGACCTTAATACCTAGGAAATAGGCATTTCCCCAGGGGCAAAGGTCAGGAAAATCAGTTCCTGTAAGCCATGGTGACTCAGGCTGTAGTGGCAGCACATCATATGATTCAAAGTTATATGAAGTATGTTTAACAGTTCAATAGCCAGAACAAAGTGAATATATAAAGTGTACATATTGTAATGTAATTGCATTGCAAACAAGAGCTAAAGGGCAAGAACTTATTGCATTTGTTCCGAGTCTGTCAATTATGCATTTCATGATGCATTTATCCCGTCCTCTCCACCTGTCAGTCTGCTGCTGATGAAGGGATGGATACTGATTAATGCGGTGACCACAAACTGATTTTATTCCATTAAAGACAGTTCAGGTGTCCTTCTGCGTGATGCTTCACTCCTCCATGACCCAATGGGTCATGTACTGAAAGATTTGAAGGATAAAGAATCTGCTGGATGTGCAGCAGTGGCACAGCCGGTAGTGCATAGGTGCGTTCCAGGTTAAGGGGCCAAGGGAGGGGACCTCCCATGTTTTCTGAGACCTCCTCATTTACATAATGGAGGGAAGCTCCGATCACAGTTTGGGGCACCAGTTGGGAGCGTTGAGTGCATGACTTAGAAGTGCAGGTGTGGTTCCTTAAAGAGACACTTGCCCTTCCTGTTGAGGACAATGGCCTGTATTTTCCGATCGGAGGCTTCCTGCGTGCGGAGGCCTCCGATCTGGAAAAAATCTACGGACTTACCTGAGGGATCCCGAGTTCCGGACATTTCCGCTCCTGGGCCTCTCCAACTTGAAATGCGCAGGGCCCTCGTATCCCAGAGGCGCAGGCGGTTCGCAAGCGTCCCTGGGATCACGTGGGCCATGGGGAGCCAATCAAAGAAGGGAATCTCCCTTCATACACTTGACAGATAGACCCGTCAAATATATGAATGGAGATCACCCCCAAAACACTGTAAAACATTAAATAAATGTTTTTTTAAAAATCACATTTTTAAAATGAGTTAAAATTACATTAAATTAAATATTTTAAACAAAAATTTAATTTTTTGACAAAAATAATTAAAGTTTTTTATGGGGCTAAAAATAAACTTACCTTTTTTTAAAGTATTATTAAATTATAAAAGAGTGAAACATTTTTTTTTTACTTTTTTCAACTCTTATGCTGGTAAAAGCAGGCCTTACACCTGCTTTTACCAGGCGTAAGATTTCTAAGGGTTTTCTGCAGGCAGAGGTTCTCCAGAAAGCAGAACTCTCCCCCCGCAGAGGCCCTTCTGTAGGACAGGCGTCTGATCTGTCAAGAGCATTCTTGACAGATCGGAAATACCGGTTTTCAGCACATGCGCTTGGCTTGCCTGAAAGCGGCATTTCCAATGCCCCTACGGGTGTGTACACAGCTCATACCCACCCGTAGGGATCGGAATATACGTCCCAATGAGTTTTTGTTTCCTTTAGTTGCTGCATCTGCAGAAAGAAAGAAAGAACTTGCATTTATATAGCCCCTTTCATGACCTCAGGAGATCCCAAGGCGCTTTACAACCAATGGGGTTGTAGTTTTACCGTTTTCGGTTTTTTTCCCCCACAGAGGTGAAACAGCGGTGTCTGTGTTGCAGCGTACAGGCTAATTCAGTCCTTCCGCTCTCCTGAAATTTCAAGCGTGCTCAAGAAAGAAAAGCAGCAAACGTCCATTTAAATTCAGCGGCAAATATTTTGTGGAAGCCAGAAAGTGTCAGGGGACCAGGAGTAAGCCATTCAGTCCATCGAGTCTGCTCCTGGCAGTCTACAGCTACAGATTACATCCAGGTTCTATAAAGCATAAAGGGGTTGATTCTAACTGGAGGCGGGGGTCAGTGCGGAGGGGGTGGTGGCAAAGTGAGCGGTGCGCATAGAACGCAGTGAGGCCAGGCTGATATTAAGTGCCGGAACTCATTTACATGGGGTTTGTCTGCTTCCTGCCTGAATCCCAGTGAACAACCTGCCTGGGGAGGAGTGGGATTCCATGCGGCAGGTGGGCAAGCCAGGGACCTGCAGGAAGAATCCCTGGCACTAAGGTAGGTTGATCATGGGGGTGGGGGGGAGTCGGCTGTGGTTGCGGTTGAGGGGAGGCGAAAGCTCGGGGTAGGGGAGGCCCAAGGTTTCCTTATGGGGTCCAGAGGTGTCAGCCGTGGCTCAGTTGGTAGCACCCTCGCCTCTGAGTTCGAAGGTTGTGGGTTCAAGTCCCACTCCAGAGACTTGAGCACATATATTCGAGGCTGACACTCCAGCGCAATACTGAGGGCGTGCTGCACTGTCGGAGGTGCCGTCTTTCGGTATGAGACGTTAAACCGAGGTGAATATAAAAGATCCCATGGCACTATTTTGACGAAGAGCAGGGGAGTTCTCCCTGTGTTCTGGCCAATATTTATCCCTCAATCAACATCACTAAAACAGATTATCTGGTCATTAGCACATTGCTGTTTGTGGGAGCTTGCTGTGCACAAATTGGCTGCCGCGTTTCCTACATTACAACAGTGACTACACTTGAAAAAGAAGTACTTCATTGGCTGTAAACGCTTTGGGACCCCAGACCTTGTGAGAAAATAATTCTCGATCCTCAGACCCTCAGCATCTATTTCAGTAATTTCTAAAGCCATCAAATGCAAATGATGTCTTTGTACACTTCCAATGTGATTCAAATGTTGGGCAAAGTTATGGTTTTGGGGAGTCATCTCTAATTTTTCACTTGCTGGTGCATTAGACCTCTTGTACCTGCCCACAGGTTCAGAAAGCTCACACTCTGTGTCTTGCTGCATTTTTAGTCAAAATCCTTGATGGGATCGAATCAGCCACCTGTGTTACACCCCTCCTGATTTTACTTTCCATTGATGTCAATGGGCGGGTTAGGTTAATATTACCCTACCCCCCACCCCCCACCCCCCCACCTAACCCTTGGCTTCTTGTGTTCCAAGGCCTATATTCCAGGTGACTTTCCTGCTGTCAACTTTCTGGGGCCTGTATCAGCTTTCAAAGCTGTTGCCTTTGTTAGTTTACTAGCTTGGATGTCATGCTACCTCTACACTAAATATTCCTAGCATTTAAACCATTTGATCCCCATGATCTTGTACATCCAAACTGACTGGTTGCAGTTAGTTTGGTTTATGTAGTGTGAGTATTCCTTATATTGCTCACTTTTTATTTACTCCGCAGTGATGGTCAATTTATGAGATTGTACAGTGGGAGGTACAATTCTGAAGTGTCAGCCTTGGTTTAGTGGTAGCACTCTCAACTCGTGTCAGTGGGTTGTGGGCTTAATTTCCACACCAGAGACTTGACCACATAATCCAGGCTCACACTTCAGTGCAGTACTGAGGGAGTGCTCCATTGCTGGAGGTGCTATTTTATGGATGAGACATTAAACTGATGCCCCGTCTCTTGTCTCAGGTGGATGTAAAAGATCCAATGGCACTATTTGAAGAAGAGCCGGGTATTTCTCCTGGTGTAATGGCCAACATGAATCCATCGACCAATGCAACTAAAACAGATTACCTGATAATTTCTCTCATTGCTTTTTATGAAACCTTGCCGTGTGTAATTGGCTGCCGAGTTTGCCTACATTATATCAGTGACTACACTTTAAAAGTACTTAATGGATTTTTCCACCATGCTGAAGACAGATGATGAAGAAACTGAGACTAGGGACAACAGCTGCTGAAAAATGTTATCTGGAGGCTGGTATAAGAATATACATTCATATACCAGGGCTCAGTGCCAATGATGATAGGGTTACAGAGAGAAAAGCGCCTGGTACTGAAGCTCCGTATCTCCAACTGGTGAATGCTGTGCCCATGATGAGGCCTGGAAGATGGCAGTAAATGCACTCACCCATTTTTTGTTGCGATGTGATGCTTTCCACGTTGCTCATCAGCTCCTGGTACCGGATGTCTGCTTAGCGAGGACTCACAGCCACTCCTGTCAGTTGTCCAATGACCAATTAGTGACTATTATCCTTGGGGAGAAGTAGGCAGGATCACTTTGAGGTCAAGGTGGCTCCAAAATAACACACCTAGCGATAGAACCAATTCAAACCTCTGGGCAGACCCAATAACCCACTGCCTGAATCATGCAATCTTCCAGGTAACTGCTGTTGATTGATCAGTCAGCCTGGCTTACTAATGGAACCAGGAAGGATAGTTACCATGGGCTGGGATTCATTCAACTTGTCTCCTGATCACCTTGTAAGCCACTGCCCTTACGAGTAGGCTTGTCCTGGTTAGGTAAGTGGCAGGAAGCTTACCTGTGCTAGTAGGCTTCCTGGGTTTAGCATTAGCTGTGCACACATTTGAGAGTCACTAGGTTATAGCTCTACCAATGTGCACCAGAGTACGTGCCTAAAGAGAAAGAATTTGCACTTCATATTGAGAAACCAGAAATTCAACTGATTCTTAAACATGGGTCGGGAATTTCCTCAAAACTATTCCCACTCCGCTGCTGTAACTTTGCTGGAAAGTATGACAGAAATCTGCGGCACATCTGACAAAGTCATGGCACGCCGAGCGGAAGCAGTTCCAAGGAAATTCCTGGCCGTGGTGTTGAGTTTCTGTAAGACAGACGCCTGGCTGACCAAAGAAAAAGTTCAGAACGAGTCATGTTTGCTAATGATCTGATTAATCTTTCACAGGCAACCTATGCAAACAGGGGCAAGCAATTAAGGAAGAACCTTGAACATCATTTAAAATACACAATTTTTTTTCAATGGTTACACAATGGCAGTTTTTTTCTGCGACTAGTTTACTCTGTAGATAAGTTCCATTTAGTCCTAGTGATGTCAGTGTTATCAGCACCTTTAGGAGGAAAAAATCATTTAAACTCTTCAGGGAATTGTGTGGCTGGTTTGTAAAATAAAGCTGGTATTGTAAGACTGAAGAGTAGAGAAGTTTCAGAATCAGTTGGATAAATCCTAATGTTCATTAGGGCAGAACATTGAACTGGACCTTGACATAAAATGGATCAACTTAGTTTCTTGAGTACCTGAAAATGAGATGCCACTTTCCCTGTCATGCCATTATTTTCTCAAGTCACAGTGGGTGGGGAGGGGAATGGGGAAAGGGAGTGGCTACCACGCAAATTTGTAATAACACTTTATCAGTCAAATGGTATAATCATAAAGAAAGAAAGACTTGTATTTATATAGCGCCTTTCACGACCTCAGGATGTCCCAAAGCGTTTTACAGCCAATGAAGTACTTTTGAAGTGTAGTCACTGTTGGAATGTAGGAAATGTGCCGGCCAATTTGCGCACAGCAAGGTCCCGCAAACAGCAGTGTTATAATGACCAGGTAATCTGTCTTTTTAGGTGTTGGTCGAGGGATAAATATATGTCAGGGACACCAGGGAGAACTCCCCAGCTCTTCTTCAAAATAGTGCTGTGGGATCTTTTAGGTCCACCTAAGAGGACAGACAGGGCATCGGTTTATTGTCTCATCTGAAAGACAGCATCTTCGACAGTGGAGTGCCAGCCTAGATTTTGTGCTCATGTCCCTCTAGTGGGACTTGAACCCACTACCTTCTGACTCAGAGGCCAGAGTGCTGCCAACTGAGCCACGGCTGACTCTTCTACATGCACTTATTCACCTCACATTCACAGCCTTAAATGATTGGGGACAGTTATTCAGTCATCTGAAATTTATTTCCAAATACAGATAAACAGAAACTTGTACACACAGTGGGCTCGATTTTAATAGCCCTGAGGAAGCGGGTTTGGAGGCGGGTCAGCTGTGAAAATCGGAAAGAATGACTTCAGACACCCAACCCGCCTCCATCCCACCCCCACGCGATTTCTGTGAGTGTCTGTTCAGCTGCTCCCAAACTTACCCGACTCCAACCGGTGGGACAGGTAGTTAAGGCAGTTAAGAGCCTGTTAACTGCCTTGATAATCCTATTTTGATAGAGGTTTCCCATTTTCATGCCTCTGGCTCCTGTTTCCCGTCTTGTCAGAAACAGTCCAGCTGCAAGGAGACGAGTTGGTGGAGGACATGATCTGTAGTCATTATTGGTGCAGAACTTTAAAAGCACTCCTGTAACATGGCTGGCATTCAAATGCAACAACTTTGTTGTTGGAGGTTTGGGCTAAGATTTTGCAAATCTACTGACCTTGTGACTGGTCAAGCTGACACACATCTGCTGTTTGAACTGATTGGAATAATTTCAGGCCACTTTGAGTGTGCGCTTGCAAGCTTCTTGCCTCAACTGAAATCTATAACAACGGGATGGGAACCATTTACATCCTGTCATCCTGTTCATCAGATTCAGAGGAAGAGCAACGTGGCTTAGTGCTGCCGGATGAACAAATGGCTCAGCACACAGCCTCCTTGGAGGAAGATGAAGAAGACGAGGAAGAGGACGATGAAGAAGACGAGGAAGAGGACGAGGAGGAGGATGAGGAGGAGGACGGGGAGTGAAGCCTTGCGGGGCCGGATGTGGCCAATCCAGCAGCAGGCGACCACATTGCTGGCCGTCAGGCAAGGGATGCACTCATCCATGCCAGATTCGCAAGAGCTTACGCTTCAAACACAGGTGGTTGGCACATGGAGATGAATATAAGTCCGACATTCTCAAAACCCCAGGCATCATCTATCCAATAAATGGTGGTTTGCGCTCAGTGTCACCACCAACATTCTACATGGAAATCACCCTGAGCCCTCACTCTTGAACTTCCATTTCCCAGAACACAGAGGCCACACTTTAGTTGTTCTCAGCAGATCATTAAAACTTTTCCCACACTGAACCCATGTGCGTCTGCACACAGGCCTCGAGCTCACCTCCTCAGCAATTTGCAGCCCAGCTGCCTTGGTTTGCTGAGGAGGCCTCCTCCTTCCGTTTCCAGGGAAGAGGAGCTCCTGACGTCCTCTAACTCCCTCAACAAGCGCATGGAGAGAGCCCTCATTGAACCTGGGTGCAGCCTTAGTTATTGGGGCTGCCGTTCCTGCAGCAGCCAGCACCTTTAAGAGAAAAAAGCATTAATATTACTAAGTCAATGATTGGAACAAATCTGGCATCATTTTCATTTCATAGTCAGATAATAAATTGATATATACAAAAATCATAAATATCTTTCTGGAATAATATGACCAGCAATTTCATTCATTAAATTTTGTTCCGAACAGGTGCTGCCAATCCCCTTTCTATATAATACAGCACCAATCCATCCCATTGACATTTTTTCCAAAGGGGACATGGCCCCTTTAAATTTTCATTCAAACAACGCGTCATCAGACGCGAGAAACTGACAGCCTCCAAGCAATTGGCCGTAACGAGGCCAATCAAGCCAAAATAGTAAGTGATGGGAGGCGGCAGCCGGGAGCGGGCCGGAATGCCGCCGAGCAGCGGGCCCGCCCTCAACCCACCTCCATTAATAAAAATCGAGCCCAGTGCATTACAAAAATGGAAATGGAAAATTAACAGCAAATCCAAATCAGAAATATGTGGATGCTCAGTTGTTGAATTTATTCAAGACAGAGATAGATAGGTTTTTGGGCACTTAGGGAATCAAGGGATATGGGGATAGTGCGGGAAGGTGGAGTTGAGGTCGAAGATCAGCCATGATCTTATTGAATGGCGGAGCAGGCTCGAGGGGCCGTGTGGACTACTCCTGCTCCTATTTCTTATGTTCTTATGGTAAAGGCTGATTTCGCAAGAGTAAATCCCACTTCAAGTATTGCACATTTCTATTCTGGAACCAGAAGTATTTATTACATTGAGTTACTACTTTGCTCCTGTTTAGTTTAATGGAAGTGTTGAAGATTTTAGGACATAGTTTCCACTTATGTGTAATTATTTTGATATTTTAATAGTTGCCAATCCAAAAAGCAGCTGGCAGACATTTTCCTTGTGTGTAATTTGTGAAACATGAATTTAATACCAGTAACAGCAGAAAAGTAGCTAATTGTGACTTGTTTCCACACATCTCAATCACCTAAATTGGCACTTAACCAGGAAAACTGATCATAATGCCTTAAATCCAGATGTGTAGTGAGTCATGATGCAACAAAAATGTTGCAAGTTCACAATGACTCCAAAAGTCTACCCTATTAAGCAAAGTCAACTCCTGCTCACCCAACCCAATTCCCAATAGCAGTTCACGTGTTCAACTGAGTGAACTTACAGTTGATGAATGAACTACCCTTAATACAGAGAGACTTGATACATATAAGAGATGAAGGTGTAAGTGTTAGCAATTTTTTGGGATATGAATGAAATAAATAAAATACTCAATGAGAAAAATATACCCCTATGAAGTACTATTCAAATGTTCCTTTATCCACTGTAGGTTTTGCACAAATTGCAGCCACACTGCTTAATTTGTTTTGCACTTGTCCAAGTGATTTTATATCACCTTCAGTCCTAGCTCCAGGAATCATTTTTATTTTCATTTGGTAAATTCAGTGCTCCAGTGCCCTTCGGAAAGTAGGTTGTCCAGTACGTCACACAATATACTAAAATTTGAGTTATACAGGGTTGAAATAATGCTTTGACTGATAATCAAATGGCACTCAAGGTGGATTTTAGCATTAGATTTGCCTTATTGAGAACTTCACATTTCTGTGAATGGCTAATAATCATTCAGGAGTGAATTCAGGAAGTACTTTTTCCACACAAAGGATAGTAGAAATCTGGAACTCTCTCCCCTAACAGGCTGTGGACACTGGGTCAATTGGAACAAGCGAGACTGAAATTTATGTTAGGTAAGGATATCAAGGGATATGGCGCAAAGGCTCAAGGGGCTGAATGGCCAACTCCTGCTCCTATGTAAATCACACCTAAATCCTTTTCTGTTTCCTCTTTTGCGAATGGCCGGAATTTTTCCTGGCTCCCTCTTTCCTGATGTATCCCAGAGGTGTTGGGCTTTGCCCGATCCCACAATCCACATGCCAGTTTTAAAATAGGACCCATCCAGTTTGGTGGGCCAACATGTGTATGAATTTTTACTGCAAGGGAAGACAACAGATGTGTCCAGATGGGGCTGTGTTTAGTCTCATTCTACATTCTACCAGCCTACTACAAAATAGGACCCATTCATTGTGTACGCATGTTTTATGTTTCTAGTACCAATGTGCATTACCTTACATTTATCCAGATTGATATCCATCTGCTATCCTTAGCCTAACTGCTTAATTTGTCCAGATCCCCTTAGATATCATCAATTTCATTAAGTGGGAGAATACAGGTATCAGCTTTTTTTTTCCCCTTTATGTTCAGTTTTGCGACAAAAACTGCAGAAGATCAATTAAGATCAAACGCTATTTAAAAAGGACCTTATTTATTTGATTGATGCTAAATGTTGCAATCACTTTTCCCTCTGCCACCCAGGAGACAGTGGGCTCTGGCAGCAATTCCCGTTTATGATGTAATTCAAGTGTAATTTCCTGGTGCTACTGCCAGGGATTTTTCTGCACATGGTCTGTACCCAAACTGTCTCTGAGCAGCAGTTTCTTTGAAGCATAAAGCCCATGCACAAATGATCATTCTGAAGCGGCAATAAGAATCCAGTTTTATAGCACTTACGTCAATTAAAAAAGAATACAATTCTCTAAGATCAGCTTTATTCCGGGGTAAACACGGACAGACGTAAAGAGGATTCCTCTATTCTGGATACAGGGAGCGAGTTAGACAGTAATGTGATCCCGGGATTCAAATGACATGTATTTATTTATAATATTATCAGAGTCTTTCAATTGTGTTACTATCTAGTGTTATCTCCCATACACTTGTTTATTATTCCCTACAATTTTTTGTTAGAATGACGTTGAAAACATTTTTAGTTTGCACCCAGTGCCGATACTTGATATGATGATATGAGGCTTGGCACAGGACAGCAGCTGTGCCATCTTCATTTTCCTGATAATTACTTCTATCCCAGCCTCAGAAGAGTGCTCTTTAGATGCAACGGTTATTGCACAAGCCTTCATAAAACCCTGAGTCGACAAATCGTTTCCAGGGACCCAGTAGTTTTGCTGCAATTTTAAGGATTAATTTCCTCAGAATGTCAAAAATCTCATGTGGTTTTGGTTTCTCAGTGCAAGATTAGAGAAATGTGGCAGGGACAAAGGGGACAATGATTACCTTCCCACATCCCACCAAGGAGCAGGGACTAGGGTAGGAACCCTGGGGAAATGAGTCAACTGCCAAATGGTTTTTCCTTTTCTTTCAAATCCTGATGTCAAATATATGTAATGATTAGTTTACCAGCCTCCTTGAAGTGAATCTTTCCCCTCTATGCTACCTTTCCTCTACAATGCTAGAGTATATACAACCTACAGGATGCCTCATGACCTTTACCGCCAAGACGGACAAGAGCAGCAATATCAGGGGAACATGATCATCTCCAAGTCACACAACGTCCTGACTTGGACCCATGTCGTTGTACGTTCATCATCACTCAATCAAAATCCTGGAATTCCCCACCTAACACCGTTGCGGGACCTCGATCACTACAAGGACTTCAGCGGTTCAAGAAGGAGGTCCGCCATCTACTGAGGGCAACTAGAGATGGGCAATAATTGCAGTCTTGCCTGCGTCACCCACATCCTGTGAACAAATAAAAAAAGGAAATTCAAGCGATTGCAACTTGTCTTCAATCAAATGTGAAGAACTTGCAATGATCAACTGTGAGTTGCATAATTTGAATGGCTGGCAAAACAAAAATACATTGGAGACACCATGGTGGAAGCAGACAGTGTTGATGTAGGGGCTTGACGATCGAGTAAAGGCAGTAATCAAAGTGGAACTGGCAGGAGCCAGTATAAGAGGGTGCAAATGTTTTATTAATCTTTTAACATTCATTCTTATACTGATCCCCAGCCTGAAAATTCACATATTGTACTTCCAGAATCCATCACAAATTACTTCAGGAACTGTCTATTCTGCAACTACATAAAACAAAAACACAGCGGCATTCCGGGAACTAATTCTTACGTTCCAGTGGAAATCTTTCTTTTGAATGCAAAAATTTATGGCACTTTGGCAGCAGTCTAGGGGGAAGTTTTACTCAGATGCTGAACATAGGACAAACTGTACTTACTGGATTGTGGGAATATGTCAGAAACTGGAGCACAAAAAAGTAACTCAGGAAGTTTTCATTGTGCTGAAACCATCACTAAACAGTTAAGGAACCTTAAAATGATGACAGGAGCTTGCTGAGTAATTTCCATGATGTCAAGGGCACATTAATGATTAAATGTGCATTAGGACCTACTTGCACATTCTGTGCCTGTAACACAGTGACTTAAATTGGCAGGCAACACCTAGTATTGGCAAGCTTTCACTGACAAGTCATAGAGATTTAAGGTGGTAGCAGAATGATACACTCTCACAGACCTGGCAACGTGAAACCCTTTGTAGGGCGTGGAAAGATAGAAAAAAACTACCACAAGGTATTTTATAGCGATTGGACGAAATAGGAACGGGTGTTCGTGTTAGTAACTGAAGTAAGTACAATAAAACTTGGTTGATGAACCATAGCTGGATTTGTGCCTCACAATTTACCAGAAAATCATTGATTGTTGTGGACATAATCCACAATATGAAAACAGGCTGTTTGTAGGAACCTAACAGAGTGAAAATGGGTTTACAGTAAAAGAGGAAACAGCTGGATATAAATTCAGGGGAGGCCGGGAACTACATCTTCACCAAGAATGGGAAACATTGGCCGAGAGGAGGACTGGTGGGACGGCAGCCATGACTGATGAGAAAACAAAGAATCATAAAAAAATAAAATAAAAAATGGAAAGTTGTAGACAGCCAAAGAAAACAAGCGATAAATAGATTAGGAAAAAGCAAAGGAAATGTGAAGCAGGGACAGGAAAAGGGATGCATGAATACACTCAAAAAGATAAATGCAAGTTAATGTAAATCTGATCAAAAAATGCACTGAAGAGATGTAGAGGTCACAGTCAGCTAAGATTTAGTGTTGTTCTTAATTAAGGAACTGTTTGGCAGCAAATGGCAACATGTGTTGGGATGTTCAGCTCCAGCCAAAAATGTTTCTTATTAAACTTTGAACTGCTTGAGCAGCCTGATCCCAACATGCTTTGTTCAGATTTTATGGAAAGAAAAAAAAACCCTGTAATAAGTCATCTTGAGAAGCCGGTATTAAAAATAAAGTAAGAGTTGTATGACCTTTCTGAAGTTCTGTCCAATGAATAGTGTGTCAATTTCCTTGCAGAGCTCTTTGGAAACTTTACAACCCCACCCCCCTCCCCACACAAAAGTTGATGAGTTTGAGATCACGATGATGCCAGTTTTTTCCGATGTTTGTGAATATTGCATTTTTTCACAACTGATCAATTCATGTAAAATTATAGTTTCCAAGAACATTCTTAAATAGACTAATATGTAGGCCAGGGTTTTTATCCACTTTTACACACGTCAGCTCAATAAAGAAAGAACTTGCTTTTATAAAGCGCCTTTCCCAAAGCAAGTATTTAAGGCCAATGAAAATTTCAGTCTCAAAGCCACTTTTTTTGCACTAAAAAATTGAATTATCCAATAATATGAATTAAGCAGCGTATGCAAAACAAAGTGGGAACTTAGTGCTGAAAATAAATTGCGTTATCAAATAATTTGAAAGAAGCAACTTTGATTTAAGAGATTTCAATTGTATTTAGGGAAATGCTGCAACAATGAGATGTTCAATCATTTGAAATACAGCTTTATTCTATCAAAAAGGATCCCAGAAACATTGCACGCAATGAGGTTTAAGCTGTAACATGCCAGCGAAATGTTAATTAAAAATTCATGCAAATGGCGAATTCTTTATTCCAATATTTAAAACTACTGATATAGATCTTATTGTTTTTATCACACCAGTAGTAATGCTGTAATGGAACTGAATTAATAGTGTTTACAGTTCCTTTCATATATCGGTGGATTGTCGTAATCTTATTCGCAACACTATTTACAATATCACCATTTAGGTCCTTAGAGGAGCAGCTCTTTTTTAATTTAATATTGTGCAAGTTTATTTCACTGACAGCTATATTTAAGAAGAATCTAGCAGAGATGCCAAGATTATAAACTAAGATTTAAAATATTGCCACTTATACCTAGACTGTCTGACAGGCTGCGGTTGTATATTTGAATAAAAAGCAAAAAAAAAGGGAGAGAGCAGAGATGAGAAAGGGCCCAATTTTCAAAAGTTCTCTTTGTTATGCCAGGGATGTCCACCCTTTTTTGTCTTTGCGGGCCACGTAGATGATTAATATAGATCTTCATGGGTCATTTTATAAAGGTAAATTTACCAGTCTTGCGCTCCCAGTGGGGACCAATAATCTGAGGGAGTGGTGCTCTCCAACAATTAACACTGCAGTGTTGTAGATCCACCTCCAACTTGCACTCTCCATTGGGAGCAGGCGATCAGTGAATTTACTCTATACAATTTGAGTAGTGCAACTATTAATATGCATATATCTCAAATTACTGATACTAATACTTCTTGGTATTCTCATTTAGTATTTAACTAGCTCATTTCAAAACTTCAAGGTTATCATATTTATTGTCGTAAGAATGAGCCTTACGCGTGGTGAACTTAAAGTAAGCTTTAATCAACTAAAAAGGTGCTACATACAAAAGAGGTCTTACTCTATGCCTCTCCAGGATCCGACTGATCAGCCCAGTATTTATCCTGGACTAATCACAGGAAGTGATGTAATAAAGTTCAAGTCACAGGAAGCTGTATTGTGTTACCACATTCTCCCCCCCCAAAAGATTAGGAGGCCGGGATGAAGTTCGAGTCACAGGAAGCTGTATTGTGTTACCACATTCTCCCTCCATTTCGTAGCCGCTGGACGAGGGAGAGCCGCACCCGTTTGGGTTCTCGTAGCGGTAGAGGGCCCCTAGCCCGTTTACCCGCCGCGGGCCGTGGACCAGAGTCCGAGTGATCCAGCCCGCTCTGTGAGGGGTCAGGACGATCCTGACTGTGTACTGGTGCCCGAACGGGTGTCGGGCAGGGCTGTGGCAGATCCGTTTCCGAGCGTATGGTACGGGGTGGATCGTGGCTGCGCGTGTGAGCCCCGACGGGCTCATAGTCAGTCTGCCCCAGGTCGGCACGCTGGAGTGAGGTACCAGCCGGCGTCAGATCCAGATCGTGATGAGAGGCACCTGGCGAGCCCAGAGATGTGCCTGGTACAATATCATCCCCTGGTGTCCCTCTATGTTTCGGCGGGCAGGGAGCCAGATCCCGCAAGGACACGGTAGATTCCCGACCATCAGGATACCGAATATAGGCGTAGGTAGGGTTGACGTCAGTGAGCTCAACCTCATCTACCAGGGGGTCATTCTTAGACGCCCGAACATATCTTCGGAGTAGCACTGGTCCCGGTGCAGTCAGCCACGACGGGAGAGATATCCCATAGGATGAGCGACGCTGAAATCGGAAGAACCGTTCATGAGGCGTCGTATTTGTGGCGGTCGAAAGGAGGGACCGTGTGGAGTGTAATGCGTCTGGAAGTACTGCTTCCCATTGCTGGTTGGGTAGGCCCCGAGATCTCAAAGCCAGACGTACCGCATTCCAGATGATAGCGTTAAAACGCTCGACTTGCCCATTCCCGACCGGATGATAAGGCGTCGTTCTGCTGGCAGCAATACCCCGTTCCGAGAGATAGGCCTTGAGTTCTCCTGACATAAAAGAAGGGCCCCGATCCGAATGAACATAGGATGCCATGCCACAGAAAGCAAATACCTGCTCAAGGCAGCTGATAACCGTGGTCGTCAGCATATTGGGGCAGGGAAAGGCAAACGGAAAACGGGAATACTCATCGACCATGGTCAATAGATAAGTGTTGCGAGTTGAAGAGGGCAACGGCCCCTTAAAATCGATGCTAAGCCGTTGCATTGGCTGGGTCGCATGTATGAGTATACCACCCGAGGGGCGGAAAAACTGAGGTTTCAATTCCGCACAGACTCTGCAGTCCGAGCACATCTTCTTTACATCCCCGGTAGAGAATGGGAGATTTCGGGACCGCACGAAGTGTAGCATGCGAGTAACGCCCGGATGACACAACCCATCATGGATGTCTACGAGCGTAGAGGGTGCCATGGCGGAGCAGAATGCTCGTGTGAGGGTATCCGGAGCCACATTCTCCTTGCCAGGTCGATAGTGGATGGTGTAACCAAAAGAGGCCAATTCCAGCCGCCAAAGCTGGATTTTATTATTTTTAATTTTGGTCCGTTTTCGATTATCGAGCATGAAGGCGACCGATCGCTGGTCCGTGATTAAGGTAAAGTGCTGGCGAGCTAGGAGATGAGTCCACTTCCGTACTGCCTCTATGATGGCTGTAGCTTCTTTCTCGACTGGAGGATAATGTAGCTCAGCCCCTTGAAAAGTCCTGGACAAAAATGCCACCGGACGACCTTCCTGATTCAGAGTGGCCGAGATCGCCACCTCCGAGGCATCACACTCAACAACAAAAGGAAGACTCTCATCGATGGAGTGAAGAGCCGCTTTCTCCAACTGTTTTTTCAGGAGGTTAAAGGCTGCAACAGCCGCTGTGTCTAGTGGGAATGTGCTGGCCTTCAGTAGAGGTTGGATTCGGTCCGAGAAGTTAGGAATCCATTTAGCATAGTATGCAAACAGGCCGAGGGCCCGGCGCAAGGAGGCCGGATTCTTAGGTGGCGGGAGTTCTTGGAGTGGGCGAAGCCTTTCAGGGTCAGGTTTAATGATGCCATTGCCCACACAATAGCCAATGATGTTGATGGTTGGTTGTGACTCAATGGATTTAGCCGCATTTAATGTCAAATTACGGTGCTGGAGTGCATCCCAAAATCGTTGGAGATTGGCGTCATGTTCCCGCTGATTGCGACCTGCGACAGTAATATTGTCCAGATAAGGAAACGTATCCTTTAAGTCTTCCTGTTTGACCAGGTCATCCATTGCTCGCTGGAAGACAGCCACTCCATTAGTGACCCCAAAGGGGAGGCGACGAAATTGATACAGCCGTCCATTGGCTTCAAAGGCCGTATACTGCTTGTCTGAGACCTTCAAGGGTACCTGATGATAGGCACTTTTCAGATCATATGTTGAGAACACCGTGTACTCAGCCAGTTTATTAACCATATCATCGATGCGCGGCAATGGGTATGCGTCCAAGTCCGTATATTGATTGATGGTCTGTGAATAGTCAATGCACAGCCGTTTCTTGTGAGGTTGTAGAGGGTTCTTAACAATAACGACCTGGGCGCGCCATGGCGACGAACAAGGCTCGATGATATCCTCTGCTAAAAGCCGAGAAATCTCAGCCGCAATAAAAGACTGGTCTTCCTGACTGAAACGTCGTGACTTTGTTATAATCGGTTTGCATCGAGGAGGGATACTGGTAAACAGTGAGGGTTCATCCAGTGAAGCTGCTGACAATGCACAGAACGGTAATCGAAGTCGTATATTAGAAATAGTGAGTTCAGGTTTGGATCCGCCGAACTCAATGGTGAGCTTCTTATGCTGCTTTTGAAAATCTAGCCCTAAGATAAGATCACTACATAAGTCCTTGAGCACCGAAAGCCGGGTGGAGGGATACCTGTGACCATTAAGTGTTATTTCAACCATACAAAAGCCAGAAATTCTGGTATTAAGTGATGACTGAGCCATCGCAATTGCCTGGTCCGATGGGAAAACATGTAGCTTTAACTCTGCAACAATCTGTTCCCTAATGAAACTATCAGTGCTACCTGAGTCAATTAAGGCATCTAAAGTATGTCCATTAATTGATGCTTTTGTAGCTGCATGGAATAGGTTCTGAGGACAAGCAGCTGTAATTGGTGTCGTTGCACAAAGAGTGGCTGAAATTCTAGGTGTGTTTCTTCGAGAGAAAACCCGAGAGGAAGCACGATAGATTTTAGCCGGAACATCTTGATAGGCCCTTACCGGGGCAGTTCGGTAGGACTTAGCTTGATAAGCCCTCGTAGAGGCTCTTGATAGGCAAACCTTTGCAAAATGACCCTTTTTGTTGCAATGACTGCAAAACGCATTGCGAGCAGGGCAGAATTTCCGAGGGTGAAACTCATCACCACAAAAGAAGCATTTCTTAGATTGCCAAGAGGCTGCCACAGTGGGGTCATCATCCTCTTCATCAGTGAAGTCATCAGATTGATCGTCAGGGATAAAGTCCTCCCTAATAGAGTTCACCTGTGGCCTCTTAAATTGCCTGACTGTAGTTAAGGCAGCAGACCGAGGTCTGGGCACTGTATAAAGGTCTGCATTTCTTTTTGCCAGATCTAGAGAGCAAGCCATGTCATAAGCTCTCTGAAGCTCAAGTGTCTTACTTTCCAGTAGACGCTGGCGTATAAATGGGGAGGCAAGCCCGCAGATGAAAGCATCACGGATCATTTCTTCACGGTACAGCTCAGCTGAGGCCGCCTGAAAGTTACAGTCCATACTAAGTCTGCGAAGCTCTTGGAGGAATTTATCAATGGATTCCTCCGGCCCTTGTTGGGCTGTAGCTAGTAGATGTCTGGCATAGACCTCATTCGGTGTCTTAGTATATAGCCTTTTAAGCGTCCGAATTGCCTCCTCGTAACTGCCCCATTCCTCGACATACTGAAATACATTCGGGGTGACACAGTTGATGAGTATCCGCAATTTTGAGTCATCATCAGCCTTGCAATATTCGAGAAAATTGTCAAACGTGCGATACCAGTGTTTCCACACCTTACCGGCTGCTGGGGTGTTTGGGTCCAAGTCAAGACGCGATGGTTTAAGGATGTTTTCCATGATGGGTGATTCCCTGGATCCTTAGTTCCGAGTTCGTCCAAAAAGTTTGAGTGCGAAGTTTTTCAAAGTTGATTAAATTGTCGTAAGAATGAGCCTTACGCGTGGTGAACTTAAAGTAAGCTTTAATCAACTAAAAAGGTGCTACATACAAAAGAGGTCTTACTCTATGCCTCTCCAGGATCCGACTGATCAGCCCAGTATTTATCCTGGACTAATCACAGGAAGTGATGTAATAAAGTTCAAGTCACAGGAAGCTGTATTGTGTTACCACATTTATCATATCTATGAGTGCCTCTGAAGAGGAAGGTCATCAGTGAGGACAAGAATTATAACACTGCCTGCTTCCAATCTAGAACGACTTCTCAACAGGCACAAGAAGTAATGGGAGACCCAATCAAAATGGCAGAAACAATGTAAGTTACATAGTCAATGATGGATACATGAAAGTGTCTACAAGGCAGTATTCAGATAATGTCATAAACAATGAGATTTGGAGCTCAAGGCGAATGTAATGGTGCACTTGCACTGCCACCTGGAAAATCTGCAGCAATTCTCCGAAGGGCTGCTTCTCCAGAGTTTCCACCAATCTCCCACTGAAATGACACTAAGAGTTTGGTACAACCCCCCACAGAAACTCAGAGCCTGCAAGTTTAGTACTTTCAGCTTCACACCAACATTAAACGGCAAAGCATAAATCAGGTGTTAAGACATGAACTGGCTCGGGCGTAAAGAGGAGTAAGATTTTCTCCCCAGGGAGTCTCATTCCTTTTTGTTCTGGTATCAGGTTCGCCCCTGACTTTAGATTCGTGCTGCATAACACTGTAACTGCACTGCTTGGCACCAAAGCTCCAGTTGCAGTGTAAAAGAAGGAATAAAAAGAAAGACTTGCATTTATATAGCGCCTTTCATGATCTCAGGATGACCCAAAGTGCTTTACAGACAACGAAGTACTTTTGAAGTGTAGTCACTGTTGTAATGTAGGAAATGCGGCAGCCAATTTGCGCACAGCAAGCTCCCACAAACAGCAATGTGATAAGGCCAGATAATCTCTTTTAGTGATGTTGGTTGAGGGATAAATATTGGCCAGGACATCGGGGAGAACTCCCCTGCTCTTCTTCAAAATAGTGCCACGGGATCTTTCACGTCCACCTGACAGGGCAACCAATGCCTCGGTTCAACGTCTCATCCGAAAGACGACACCTCCGAGAGTGGAGCACTGGCTCAGTACACGGGCTGGAGTGTCAGCCTAGATTTTTGTGCTCAAGTCTCTGGAGTGGGACTTAAACCTACAAACTTCTGACTCAGAGGCGAGAGTGCTACCCACTGAGCCACAGCTGACACCTGAGGTGATCTTTTACATCCACCTGAGATAGCAGATGGGGCCTTGGTTTAACGTCTCATCTGAAAATATCCCAACAGTCATCTGAAACCCAAGATCTGATGATCGTTTTGAGGTCATTTCCTGGTCTTTTATTAAATTTTCCTATATATATATGTATATGTAGTTTTAAATTTGTTTGAGAATGTCGATTACTGGCCAGTTTTTATGGCAGCTGTAGAGGTCACTGTGAGTACCAATGTCAATGTGATTCATGCTTCGGATCTGCAACGATGTTCTCAGAAGAAGGTTAACAACTGTGATGTCATTACTGTAAGATCATTGTGAGAAGAATTATTGTAAGACCAGTCCACCCTCAGGAGGCAGCTCGGTCACTAAAATCTTTTAAGTAGTCTGCGTGCCTCCATTTTAACTCAAGTTTTATTTTTAACACCTGCAGGTCGGGATTCCCGGACCTCGGGAAACCCGGTAGATGAAAGGAGGTGAGGAGGGCTGGATCCAAGAGGTAAATACCTTTATTGCACTGCTTGTCGGCCAGGAGGAGCAGGAGTGTTCCCCACCCCACCCCACCGGCTCACCAAGCTTACCTGTTAAACACCTCTCAATGGGATCCCCGCCATGTCCGATTCCCCTCAGCCCCTCGTGATGTCCCATTCACCTCCCCTGCCCGCGATGCCCGACTCTCCCCATCACCCACCCGCGACGTTGGACTTACCTGGCATCCCGCTCCCCGGCTGCTTTCCAGCCCGACAGTCAGCCAAGCTGTCAATCTGGCTGACTTGTCAGGCGGGAAACCTGTTGAAAAAAAATACGGCAGGACCTGTGGGAAACCCATACTTCTGGGTATCCCATCCGAAAATCCTCCCCCACCCCATTCTTTTCCCGGCTTGGAGTTTTTAGTTGGGACCTTTAATGCAGTACTGAGGGAGCTGCACTGTCGAAGGTGCTGTCTTTTGGCTAAGATGTTAAAACGAGGCCCCGGCTGCTCTTTCAGGCAGATGTAAAGATCCTGTGGACTCATCAGATACAACAGAAAGCTCTCTGTATTTTCGACAACAATGTGTCTTAAAGCCAATTTCTGAAGAGGGCCCCTTTACTGTACCAGTATGACGTATCATTTCCCATAGCAGCCACTCTATGCCGTCACAAAATGTCCCATAGTTTGGAAAATGTTGCATTAATTGGCACTACTCAGGAAACATAGGAACAGAGCCATTCATGGCTGGTCTGTACCTCAACTGCATTTCTGGAGCGAAGGTGGGTAAATGCCGTTGCGGCACTGATGACGTCATTGGGCCGCAACTTTCCAATGTAATGTAGACCCCCATCTGCCAGAGGCGGGGGCGAACGGGTAGGCAACACTCCTGTGCCTATTCTCAGGTAAATTAGTATTAAATTAAGGTGGGAAAGCTTTGTGCCTCCCCACAACATCTTAACCCCTACCCCCTGCCCGCACCATGCCTGCCGGGCGGGCGGGAGAGTTAAAATCAAGATAAAAAGGCTTCAATATAGCAGATGAGAAAGAAAGACTAGCATTTATATAGCGCCTTTCACAACCAGCGGACATCTCAAAGCGCTTTACAGCCAATGAAGTACTTTTGAAGTGGAGTCACTGTTGTAATGTGGGAAACGCGGCAGCCAATTTACGCACAGCAAGCTCCCACAAACAGCAATGAGGGATAAGTATTGGCCAGGACACCGGGGATGACTCCCCTGCTCTTCTTCGAAATAGTGCCATGGGATCTTTTACGTCCACCTGAGAGAGCAGACGTTGGTTTAACGTCTCATCCGAAAGACGGCACCTCTGACAGTGCAGCACTCCCTCAGCACTGCACTGGAGTGTCAGCCGAGCTTTATGTGCTCAAGTCCCTGGAGTGGGACTTGAACCCACAACCTTCTGACTCAGAGGCGAGTGTGCTACCAACTGAGCCACAGCACAGGTAGAGACCATAGGGCGTTGGGGAGCTGCAGGGAAGGGAAGATCAGAGAAACACCAGATTTACAAGGAAATAGTTCCAAAGGTTGGAAATAATGGCTCATAATTTGGTGTCAAAATAACGCGAGGCTAATGGCACTCGCCATTATTTATGCGTAAATGCTACAGCACTTCAGGCGAGGGCAGATGCAAGGTTAAACACGGAATCCAAAAGTTGCTGTCCGGGATGTGCCGCACCATCGTTATCTCTGCAAAAACGACATCTCGCTGTCTGGCTCGCTATTGAAATGCAATGAACGACATGAAGTTCCTGTACTTGCACGGTAGATACGAACTAAACTCGCCACAGCTTGTTCACTTCAGTCTAATTATTTCAGTCTAATTACCCTTTCAATGATGCGGCAGGTGTTAATTACTGGCTCTGGCACTGAAAATTAACTATTACAAGAGTGGAGTCTCATTCCTTCAGGTTTTAATTGTTTTGGGAGATTTTAAAAATGTAAAAGTTTACAATTTAAAAACAAATTTTTTTGCTTTTCCCTCCTATCTCTTTCTTCTCTCTCTCTTAATCCAGTCTTTCTTTCGCTCTCTTTATTTTTCTTTCTGTACCTGACTTGACAATGAGTTCACCCACTCTAATTTACACTTCTTTCTCAGTCCTTGCGCTGTTCATTTCACAATCCTTTAATCTGATTGGTTTAGGAGATACACAGTTGCTTGCCCTGTTCACTCAGCTCCCAGATGCCTGGTTTCCCTCGCTGCCCCACTATCAGATCACACTTTCAGCAACTTGGTTTAAAAGTTGATTCATAGAAGAACTTTTCAGGGATAAAAGTCCATTCCAATTGCACATTTATTGGAAGTACAAAAATTAGGGGCTGAGAAGATTTAGAAAATCGAGACCGAGCTCTAGGGAGCGAGGCAACTTTGGTTGTTGCAAAACAAAGGTAACGATATCGTCATCTACTGGTATCCTTTTCCCAGACTACTTTAGGTTCTGAAACATCTCGAAAATTGATTGACTTGCCTCATTTTCTGGTCTGTGTTTCCATTGTTATTTATTTATTGTCGCTGATGACAAGAACAGGCTGTCATAAACATCACTAAATAGTCCATGCCGCCCAATTAGATTGGATGACCTCACCTGCGCATGCTGACGAACATTTAACAGTTTTACACCAGCCGTCTAACATGGGAAGGTCAAAAGTCAATTGTTTGTTTGCCTTTTGTTTGGAGAAAAGATTCTGACAAAAAGTTGTTGTGCCCTTTTCGTGTTTGGGTTATTCTGACCTTGTGTCATTCATATCTCTACCATTAGAGAATGATGCAGGCAACTTTTAAATACACTTCATTTAGAATGGTATCTATTTTTGCACAGTCACTGTATTATTCAACTATATTTTTATGCACGACCTCAGTGAACCTCACAATTGGGCTTCGCAATAGTGAATTTTGTTATATTTGAGATACTAGTTAGTTTAGTTCAAAAGGACAACAATGTGAGCTTGTTAACTGAAAATTACAATCTGATTTCCTCACCAACAAAGGAAATGTATTAGCTGCAACTTACACACACACCAAACACAGTTTACAGCATCTTCTTCGTTTCATTTTTTTTAAAAACCGGGCTCTTTTGTGTGTAATATATGCACTGCAAATATCCTTCAACGACTCTCAGCCACATGTTGTCATAACAATTGAAAAAGTCTCACATATTTGAGTACCAGCAACTGAGTGATATAAAACAGTTTCATTTTCTGTCCAAGTAATTTGCTTTCATTTTTTTTAACAGCAATAGTTAACTTGCATTTCTGTGTGTATTGCTGCACTACACATTCTTTAAGTTTGAATCAATGGGCGGAACTTTCGATGTTGGTGGGAGGTGGGACGTAGAACTAGTGGTATCGGATGGGTCGTCCATTATACATTCCGTCTGATTTTCCTTTCCGGGTGGAGTGTAGAACAGGCAGCCGATCTAATGCCATCAGTTTTACACCCTCGCCAAAGTAGAAAGTTCCGCTCATCGTGTCCTGTGGCTGATGCCAAAAAATATTATATTATAGCATTGAATTTGGAAGTTCTTTTTTAATCTATTTCTCTACAGTTTTCACCAACAATTTTCTCCTCTCTTGAATAGGTTGCCGCCATCTTGGGGTACAGTTCCACAATGTCAACGCCTCTCTGGTACCTTACCCGTGGATCTCGACAGTGAGTGCTCGCAGGATAATTGACCACGAGACAAGCTTAATCCTGTCCTCCTCCAATGTCCACATAAGCATACATCCAGCAAGGAATGTAGGATAAGGAGTAGGTCATTCATCCCATGGAGCCTGTTCCACCATTCAATTAGATCATATCTGATCTGTATCTTAACTCCATTTACCTGTCTTGGTTAACAAGCCTAACAAAAATCTATCAATCTCAGTTTTGAAATTGACAATTGACTTATCCTCCACAGCTTTTTGGGGGAGAGTTCTAATCCAACTTTAGCATCTCTGGATACCTCAGATCAGACAGGGAATCAAACCTCAGATCTTCCTGGTTGGTATAACTCAACGTCCTACTGGATAAAGTCCCTGATACATTGCAGAAGCATCAAACGGACATTTTAATGAAAGACAATAGAGGTGAAAAAGCAATTGAGACAATGGCCTTGGAAAACCATCATGGGTTACTCGATTGTGAAGATTTAATGCATTGGCCTGAAATTCTTCACTTTGCTATTTTAGCGCAGGCATTGAGCATTTATTTTAAACAGTTGACCGCCTCTGCTAAAATAGTGGGAAGAGGAATTTCAAACAAACACACTGAGCATTTGTCCAATCATATACCACAAAATAAATTGAAGATTCATGGGGGTGAGATTGGACACGGGCGGGAACGCAACATGGGTGGTATCGCATTGGTCGCTCGTTATACCCCCCGCCCAATATTCAGTTCCACTCACTTGAATAGAAGTTAATATCGAGCACATGGTATAACAGTCGGTAATTACGATTCCGCCTTTTTTTTGCCTCTCGCCCATGTTCCAATTCACCCCCATGTGATTTTTAAGATTTCACTTTTGGCCTATAAATTAGGAAAAATAAATAAAAAATATTGTAACTTCCAACAATTTGTTAAATCTATAGCACTGTCTTTCAGTATTAAATTCAATGTGATTTAAAGGAAATTCTGTGAATGTGCCATTTGTCCTCAAGCCAAAGATTTAAATCCATCAAATCCATCATCATTATTTTGCTCCACAAAGACGTCTGAAACACAAATTTTCTTTTGTATGTTTTCAATAAATTGCTTTTAACGTTCCTAAGTGAGTGCTACAAGCATATTCTTCATACTGGGAAATTTCTAGTTTTCCAAGAAATGTTGTATCAGAGAGACATGAAAGCAACTCCTTGTTTGATAGCAAGTTCTTGCACATCTGGATTGCATGGAAAAATGACGTAAGGAGCTCAGGCTGGATTTCAACTTGCCTTACGCAGGTCTGCCAGCCCTTTTATGGATCTGAGGGGTACATCCTTTCACCGAATTGTATTTTATCGTGCTCACTTCTTTAAACTCTTTTCAGTTTAAACAAAACTGTAACTTGTACAGGTTGAATAAAAGAGCCACAGGGAGCCATACAAAGAGTATGTTTTAATAAAGATCATGCTACAGATAGGGAGCGTCACGTCGAACATTTGGGCTGAATTTTAGCACACAAAGACGGATGGGTTGTGTTCGGGTCACATGTTAGCATTTTAAAAATCTGAACCCCGCCTCCAACCCGCCCACTTTGGGGTTTTATGGAGGCGGGACGGGGACAGGCAGCCAACCCGCTCCCAAGAGGCGGGTTGGTAATTTAATTATTTTAATGAGGCTGGCAGCCTCTGATTTAACCCGCTTTGCAGGTTTAACCCTGGCCGACCGGGTTTCCCAGGACTCGGGAAACCCAGCAGCTGAAGCAAGGTGAGGACAGCTTTGGGGAGAAGGTAAGTGCCCTTTACAGCACTGCTTGTGGGCCAGGAGGAGCAGGAATGCTTCCCCCCAGCTCCCCAAGCTCCCCTCCCATCTTTCTGTATCACATTGCCAATTTAATGCCAATTAGGGACAGTTATGTGCTGTGATCCCACACTCATTAGGAAGTGGAATAAGACTGACTTAGAACTATCCCAAGATGGTGACAAATAGATGTAAAGAAAACAGAGACCAAGCCAGGAATGGAGAGATTAACAGGGCGATTAAATGCTTGGGGAAAGATAAGTATCTTGGGGAGGTTTTTAAAGGTAGAGAGGTGAAGAGGCAGATAGGTTTAGGTAGGGAGGTTCCAATGACTAGTGTTGGGGTGGACAAACTCTCTGGGACTAATGGGGTGAAGGGAGAAAGGGATGCCCCGAAGGTCAGAGACCAAGGATCGGAGAATAGGGATGGGGATTTCAGGCTGGAGACGATTGCAGGAATAGGGTGGGGCAATTCCATGGAAGGATTTAGAGGACACATTGGGGGATTTGGAGCTATTGTAGGCCAGCAAGGACACTGGTGATGGGTGAGTGGGACTTAATGTGGGGACAGATATGTACGGCAGAGTTCTGGACTATTTGGAGTTTATAAAGAGTGGAGGATGGGAAACCAGCAAGGAGAGTGTTGGAATAATTGAGTCTGAACGTGTTGATGGCATGGACAAGGGTTTCAATGGCAGACAGGATGAGGTAAGGGCAGAGATGTTGAAGGAGATGAGGAGATATAAAGCACCATTGTCATTCATGCCTTTGGCTGGGAAAATTTTGATGCAGTGTGAAGGGCAGAAGAAGGACTGAAGGGATTCAAACAGGCAATTTCTGGAGAGATGGGCAAGAGCTGTGCAGCAAGGACCTTGGAGAGAATAAGGAGGCTTGTTGTCAATTGATATTGTCAATATGTGTTTCACTTGTCGTGCAGATTAATTGTGCATTTTACACTATACTGAAAAGAATTCAATAAAAATTAGCAACAAATTACATTGCTTTTTTTGCTAAAAGGGAACTAGCTGAATCATATATTGCTATTTTATTAAAAATAAAGCTCGTAATACTGACATGTTTCACCACCAGGTGATGCCATTGGCTCTTCTTCATGCAATGCATTCTGGGAGAGATGACATTACTGTGGACAGTTTAAATGTGCGAGCTAAAATGTCCATCTGAATTTTTGTTCATAACATATTTATTTTGGTTACGAACTACAGATCTCAGATGTTTTATGTTACTCCCCGGTAATGAAAAAAAGATGTTTTATAAAATATGTTAAATTCTGCAATTTGATACACGTAGGAATGCTGAAGCCTGTCAATATAGTGGCTCACATCAATTCAATCATATTTCACTGGTGTTCAGTAAACCAACTCGCATTTGTCAGACACTAAACAATCACGTCAGCCATTAAGCACACTGAGCTTAATTTTAAATATAACTTGGTGAGCCCTCCAAGTAAAACTGATTTCGGTATCACTAGATGGCTTAGGAGTCGATACGGGAGGCGCCTTGTTGCAGTGAGCTTGCCCTACTTTGTGATAAAAAGCTCAAGGTTACCTCCCTGGCTGGAACATTGTTTACATTCAGAAGGCAGGATAAAACCAACTAATGAGATTGCCACTTCATGACATTTCCTGCAGTGTGTTCTGTCTAAATGAGTTAAAGGTGGTATTCATTTTTCCTATTTTCAAAAAAAAAATGCTTGCTGCTTTCAGCTCCTTCGTGTGGCTGCTTTCCAATAGTCTAGCCTTCACCTTACAAGGCAATTTGAGCTGGGGTTGGTCTCTATTTTGCTCACTTTGTCATCTTAATTAAGCAAACCTCAGTCTAAACCAAAAGGAAACATCACTTAATGCTGTATCCTGTATTGTTTAAAGCACAGAGACTGCCAGTGGATATCTGTCATTTTTGCTGTAACGTCGTCTTGTGTGTGCAAGCTCTTGCTGTTTCTTTCATCATTCGCATCAACGAAAATACATTGGATCCAATTTTCCTCGTGTTCTGGGGATATTCCATTTGTTATTTGTTTGGAACAGATGGAAATACCAGCTTTTGTACCGTCATCCTTCAACAGTAGTTTGATTTTCCTCCCCAGAAGAGATAGGGTCGGGCAGATTTTTACCTTCACTGCTTGGGCGGCAATCAGGCGGAACGGACCACTTGCCCGATACGGAAACCGCTTGATTTTCACTGCATTAAAAACCAGTGGAATGAAAACTGGGCAGCTTCTGTCACGGGAAAGGGCATCCGTTCGGCCAGATCACCATCCAAGTAGCGAAGACAAACATCTACCCCAGTGTATCAGTGCGTTCTTTCTAAATCTTCAGGACCAAGATAAGCATTAGCGGAGACAGTATAAAACAGGTCGGAGGTGTAGCCCAGCTATTGCAGCATAGAAGAATGATGCTTACGTAAGGAGCTGGATTTTCACAATTGTACTTTTCTGCCTGTCCATCAATGGTATATTTTTTTAAATAAATACAAAAACGGAGGAGGAAGGGGTAGCACAGTGATCGCCATTCTTTCACGCCACATAGTTAGACCCATTTGTAGCCCATGCCCAGAGAACGGAAGGCTTTTCCCTCGAAACACAGAGTACTTACTATGTCAGAAAATTGGCTTCAATCAAGGTATTGGCAGGTATGAATTCTGATCACAGAACTTCCTACAAAATGGCATTAAAATTGGCACTAAATTGTTAGTGGCTCTGGGAAAGGTCATTAGAATGGATGGTGTGGGAAATGAAATTCCACACTAATGTGTGTTGAATTGCATTGCTCTGATAGTACAGGGTAAGCTTAATATTGCTTGTAACCTGTGCTACAACCTAGACATGGGTGCCATGAAGCATAGAAATATTTCAATCTTCGGTATGGACTCACTACCATTGATACTCTTGATAGCCATTAAATATTAACTTCAAAAAAGCAGGAAGTGACCCTTGTATTTAGCATTTTTGCCATTGATTCATGCCTACAAATTCTGGGGGTAATTTTAACTTTAGGCAATAGTGTCAAATGGGGGATATCGGATAGGCTGCCCATTATATAACCCACCTGATTTTTCCTTCCATTGATTTCAATATCGGCCAAAGTTAAAATGCTCACCTCCGAGTGGCACAAGCTGCATTCACACAGAATAGGGAGGTCACTTATCACTTGGAGGGTGAGCGTCTAGGTGGGGTAGAGGATCAAAGGGATCTGGGAGTACAAATACACAAATCACTTAAAGTTGTGACACAGGTTAGCAAGGCCATAAAAAAAGCAAATGAAGCACTAGGGTTTATTTCTAGAGGGATAGAATTGAAAAGTAGGGAAGTTATGCTAAACCTGTATCGAACCTTGGTTAGACCGCACTTAGAGTACTGCATGCAGTTCTGGTCGCCATATTATAAAAAGAATATAGAGGCACTGGAGAAGGTGCAGAGAAGATTTACAAGGATGATACCAGAAATGCGAGGGTATACATATCAGGAAAGGATGAACAGGCTGGGTCTCTTTTCACTTGAAAAAAGAAGGCTGAGGGGTGACCTAATAGAGGTCTTTAAAATTATGAAAGGTTTTGATAGAGTGGATACAGAGAGACTGTTTCCACTTGTGGGGAAGAGCATAACTAGAGGCCATCAATATAAGATAGTCACCAAGAAATCCAATAGGGAATTCAGAAGAAACTTCTTCACCCAAAGAGTGGTGAGAATGTGGAACTTGCTAACAAGGGAGTGGTTGAAGCGAATAGTATAGATGCACTTAAGGGGAGGCTAGACAAGCATATGAGGGAGGAGGGAATAGAGGGTTATGCTGATAGATTTAGATGAGGAAAGACGGGAGGAGGCTCGAGTGGAGCATAAACTCCGGCATGGACTGGTTGGGCCGAATGGCCTGTTTCTGAGCCGTATATCCTATGTAATCCTATGTAATGTACATGCAGTGTTTGCAGTGCTTTGTGTGGCATTGAAGGACTGGATAAGACTAACAATCTTATGATGGGGCACATACAAGCACTAGGCTTTGCATTTATTGGTCCGGGTTGAAATGAAGGCCGTTGTCTACATTTGCATGCAGCATGGTAAAATGATCATGGGCTGTCAAAAGATACTAAACAAACCTGAGCGAAGTAATGTAAAATATGAACAAAGTGTTAAAGTCAGTGCAGAGCTAAACAAAGGCTGTCATTTCTAAAACCTACCATGGTGTAAATGGCAAATTTCAGTACCAGTAAAGTATCAACCAATATCAGCTGATCTAGAGTGAGACTTCTTCTGTTGGTGTTGCAGTACGCTTTTACATACAAAGGTATTTCTGATATCATTCAAAATATTTGATTAATCCAATGAGTTCTTATCTTGAATGATGATTTTTAGTCCAAAATTGAATTTTATCTCATTTATACAGGGATCCTGTGCATCGTCCTTAATCTGCTTAAATAATGACAAAATAGTCATTGCATATCATGAGTATTTATGTAATTATATATCTATAAAGGACTGTGTAACATCCTCAGTCACAGCTCAAAGACTGAGCTGCCTATTGTGATAATCATAATCCATATTGATTCATTAGCTGGTATGGGGCTATTAAACGTCCTCCCCTTTACCAATTGATATCAGTAAAAGTTGCTGACATTCTGCAGTTCAGCCAGATGTTCAAATTAGGGACGAGACTTCAACTGAGGGAAGAAGCCCAAACACATTTCACAGCTAACAGCTGAACTTTGTACAATTTGGGTGGCAAAAACAGACAGCAGGTTTCAAGAGTAAACATTTGTGAAGATAAGCAGGAAAAATGCTTCAAACAAAACTTATCATTGACTCTTTGTGTACTGCAATGATCACATAATAGCGGAAATTAAGTAAACTTGCAACAGTTTTTACGTCTATTGTACATATTATGATGACGTGATAAGGCTTGTTAATTGAAACCAAGGAATTTGAACTGAATCATTAATACTGCAGAGAACAAGTGCAACATATTCACAAATATAACTACCCATGGCTTATGGGACTCCTCCAACGGCTCATCAAGTTAATCCAGCGATGGATGAATGAAGATGGGCAGAATGACCTTCCTCATCCAAAATTATCTTTAGAACAGATGAGCTGTACAGGCCAAGAAAGTCCCAAGTTTGATCACCAGACTAGGCTGAACTAGCTGCGATGACAATAGCGCTCCTGGACTAGCGAGGGGGAAATCCGCCAGGGTTTCCTGACTGCTATTTAGTGTCTCCTGCTGGGAAGTGCGCTTGGTAGATGTCAGATGAGGACAGAGTTGGATTCAACTTGATTTGGATCCATCCCCCCACCCCCACCACGACTCACAACTGAATAATGCACTTGGGCAAGGTACTGGCATCTGAGAATTGTACACCAGAAAGGAGTCAACACCTAGAGGAGAGATGGGGAAAGAAAAATTGGCAAATGAAAAAAAAGGGCCCATTACATAAATTGAAGTCAGAATCATGACATAGTCATGAAGCGGAGATGCCGGTGTTGGACTGGGGTGGACAAAATTGAGAGGTCGCACAACACCAGGTTATAGTCCAACAGTTTTATTTGAAATCACAAGCTTTCGGAGCTATCGATTGCTCCTTCCTCAGGTGAAGTAAATTAGATACAGAATCGCCAAAGCATATATAGATAGAAAACAAAGCATGTGTACCTTACAATTGCAGACCACTAAATTAAATCATCCTGACTATCTGCCGAGGTGTGATAAAGTTAATTAAGTCAGCCAGGAAGGTACCACATCAAAGACATAGCAAGATACAACTGAGACAATGAGGTGTAGTCGCAGGGGTTCTAACGTGTCAAAAGCTGCCGTCTGTATGTAAAACGAAAAGCTTTAATATTTTTACTTTTTTACTGGGAAAATTTTTACTTTTTTACTGGGAATCACATCTGTGAACAAGCTAACGACGACTCGAGTCCGGATCACGTCATGTATCGTGACATAAACCCAAGATCCCGACTGAGACCGTCTTCATGAGTGCAGAACTTGGCTATCAGTTTCTGCTCGATGATTTTGCGTTGTCGTGTGTTTCTAAGGTTGCCTTGGAGAACGCTTACCCGCAGATCCGAGGCTGAATGTCCTTGACTGCTGAAGTGTTCCCCGACTGGGAGGTAACAATCCTGCCTGGCGATTGTTGCGCGGTGCTCGTTCATACGTTGTCTCAGTGTCTGCATGGTCTCGCCGATGTACCATGCCGCGGTGCATTCTTTCCTGCAACGTATGAGGTAGACAACGTTGGCCGAGTCACATGAGTATGTACCATGTACCTGGTGGGTAGTGTCCTCACGTGTGATGGTGGTATCTGTGTTGATGATCTGGCATGTCTTGCAGAGTTTGCCATGGCAGGGTTGTGTGGTGTCGTGGTCGCTGTTATCCTGAAAGCTGGGTAATTTGCTGCGAACGATGGTACTTCTGAGGTTAGGCGGCTGTTTGAAGTTCCGATCGACAGTTCCGACGGGCCACAGCGAAAAATCGCATAGACCTCCTCAGAAGGCAAACACGGGATACAACCAACAGGGTACCCTACGTCGTCCAGTACTTCCCCGGAGCGGAAAAACTACGCCATGTTCTTCGCAGCCTTCAACATGTCATCGATGACGACAAACACCTCGCTAAGGCCATCCCCATGCCTCCACTACTTGCCTTCAAACAGCCGCCTAACCTCAGAAGTACCATCGTTCGCAGCAAATTACCCAGCTTTCAGGATAACAGCAACCACGACACCACACAACCCTGCCATGGCAAACTCTGCAAGACATGCCAGATCATCAACACAGATACCACCATCACACGTGAGGACACTACCCACCAGGTACATGGTACATACTCATGTGACTCGGCCAACGTTGTCTACCTCATACGTTGCAGGAAAGAATGCACCGCGGCATGGTACATCGGCGAGACCATGCAGACACTGAGACAACGTATGAACGAGCACCGCGCAACAATCGCCAGGCAGGATTGTTACCTCCCAGTCGGGGAACACTTCAGCAGTCAAGGACATTCAGCCTCGGATCTGCGGGTAAGCGTTCTCCAAGGCAACCTTAGAAACACACGACAACGCAAAATCATCGAGCAGAAACTGATAGCCAAGTTCCGCACTCATGAAGACGGTCTCAATCGGGATCTTGGGTTTATGTCACGATACATGACGTGATCCGGACTCGAGTCGTCGTTAGCTTGTTCACAGATGTGATTCCCAGTAAAAAAGTAAAAATTTTCCCAGTAAAAAAGTAAAAATATTAAAGCTTTTCGTTTTACATACAGACGGCAGCTTTTGACACGTTAGAACCCCTGCGACTACACCTCATTGTCTCAGTTGTATCTTGCTATGTCTTTGATGTGGTACCTTCCTGGCTGACTTAATTAACTTTATCACACCTCGGCAGATAGTCAGGATGATTTAATTTAGTGGTCTGCAATTGTAAGGTACACATGCTTTGTTTTCTATCTATATATGCTTTGGCGATTCTGTATCTAATTTACTTCACCTGAGGAAGGAGCAATCGATAGCTCCGAAAGCTTGTGATTTCAAATAAAACTGTTGGACTATAACCTGGTGTTGTGCGACCTCTCAATATAGTCATGAAGGCCATTGTGTTTGCAAACGAGGCTAGATTTGCATGATTTCACCTATTTTTCATTCGCAGCAGCTCAAAACCATATGCATTGTCTGAATTCCTTTCCTAATGTAGTTTTCCCACCAAACTACATGAGGAATGTTTTGTTTATGCAAACTGGTTTAACGAGTCCAACTACAAGCAGCTCTAAAGGCGCAAGCAAATCGACGCTAGGATAGCCTCAAATACCGGCCCACTTCAGAGCTGAAATAATTTAGACAGCTTGGTAGAATATTTTCTTGATTAAACTATTTTACAAAAACCAAGGCTGGCAACATTTTTCAAGCAAATCTTAGAATGAGACATCGAATGAACCTGTAAATATTTGTGCTGAAATAAAAAAAGGATTATTCTGCATAGTAAAAGACAGTGTTTAGCGATAACTCAATAAACAGTGAAACACAAATGAATAATTCTCCAATTACAGCTCCCTTTATTACTGGGCTTATTCTTCCGAATCTTTATACAAAGAAGGAACATGTGTTAACTATTTCCATGAACTTTTTGTTGCACAGCATTATACATGCAGTTAATCGAGACCTTGGAGTGGGCTATACAGAGAATAATGGATGTCTGGAAGCGATTATAGGGCAGCAAGGTTTATTTGGGGGATTTAGACAATGTCACAAAGTCATCTGAATTCCACTGACTGAATGTAGTTACTGTTTGATATTTGTTACTTTTTAT